>OY743174.1:12500-1212500 GCA_963555705.1 Ligustrum vulgare | reverse complement strand
CGGCCACCGCCATCAGAACGGGCTTGTCGAGGAGAAGATTCGCCTGAAATTTGGGGATGATCTGACGGCTGAAACAGAAGACATCGACCGGAGAAGAAAAGTTGAAAAAACTGAAACTTTCAAAGCAAATTCACGCCAAACCGTAAATCCAAACGATGATCGGACAACAGATCCATGACGACGGCGACGGGACGATCCTCCGGCACCGGTGCATGTCAACGGCAGAGTCACCGACGCAGCGGCGCGTGAAGCGCCTGAGGCAGAATCCGGCGATGCCGTCAACAGGAAGTTTGTTCGTCTTGATGTTCTTGATTTTTCTATGGTCTTACTTTTCTATTTGGTGCAGTTTTGGACATTTTTTCGGTGGTCGAACATGGCGGCGTCGTAAAAACTATTTTTGAAGCAATTCCAGCAAGATTTTGAACTTCAGACCAAAAATAAGTTTGTTCTAACTTAAATTCCAAACTTCTTGACGGTTTCGATTTATCCATATGATCAATATATTAAAATATGGACGATTTTGCCCTTAATAATACGTTAAAGTATATTAATCATGATTTAACGAATTTGATTAATCATTATTAATTATATGATGATAAGTGTTAATAGAATATATATTCTAAATTATTTAACACTACTATGTGATCAATACGATAAAATAAAAGATTTAAAAGTAACATAATAGTTGCCATACCGTGATGGATTGAGTTATTATAAACTGGATTTATACCTTAACTGGATATGACTCATTATCGTAACGGATTGGACTATTATGAATACCTTGACTGGAAGATATGACTCGCTCACTCATGAAAGGTAATTATTTCATTATGTTGACACCGCCTATATGGTCGGTCTATCAATTGAATATATGGAATACTTTACATATATTCATATTTTATATTATTTCAGAAACATCAGTTGTTGGTTAATTCTAACATATTGGAGGTTGTTGTCAACATATATACGTGGTAGTATAACCCCAGTATTATTATTGTTTAACATATATACGTGGTGGTATAACACCAGTATTATTATATATACAATATTATTGTTATTTGATACTTCATTAAATGATACCAAAAGTTATCAATACTAAAGTTAGGAAATATTTTATCAAATGATACCAGAAGTTATCATTACCAAAAAGTTGGTAAATGTTGATAAAAATATTTTATCCAATGGTACCAGAAGTTACCAATATCTGTAGTTGAAAGGGTGGATGAAAATAAATTATTCAACAAGAAAATTTTGATGTATGATAAGTTAATATCACATGATAGCACGGATATGGCTAATGCGAAAATAATCTCATCAATATTATGAGATAAATGTTATATGATTATGATAAGCAGTTTTGATCAAAGTTCTTGCACAAACACTTATGTACTCCAGAAGAAGTACATATTTACTCCAGAAGAAGTAAAGATTATCATTTAAACATACTAAAATGATATTATTATTATTGCTCCTGAAGAAGTTTAAACGAGTTATACATGCAAAATACAAAAGGGGAAACATTTATAATCCTCAAAATTAGAGATGTGTTTCGGGAGTAGCCGTATCCTACCACCTCTAATCTTTTGAGGAAATAAAGAAAAAATGTGTTTCAAGAGTGAGAATACTCCGTACTCTACCACCACTTATTCTAGGGTTCACAAAGATAAATTTACATTAACCGGACTCCATTTTCGCTTGATTCCCCTTCCTTGCAACCAATCTATCTTAACTCCTGCTGGATCTTGGATGGGGATGTATGATTGCAACTTATCTAGCAGTTCCTCGATAGTAGGAGCAGAAATGAGGATTCTCCTAGAAAATGGAGAGATAAATCCCTATTTCACAGCATAATCAAGAAATGTTAGCAAACCATCAAAAAAATTGTTAACATTTAAAAGCCCAATAGGCTTGGTATAGAGATCTAATTGAGCCCATGAGGTAATATTAAAGATTTCCTCTAAAGTACCAAAACCTCCAGGCAGGGCTATGAAGACATCAGAACCATATAACATGCAAGTTATGAGTTCATGTATAGATAAGGTTTGTACTTCATGCCCTCATGTTTTGCCTGCGATATCAACTAAAGGAAAGGGTATAACACCTATCACTCTTGCTTTCTCTGCTTAAGGGGATTGTGAAACACAACCCATCAATCCACTTCTACCTCCTCCATACACGAGAGTGATACCTTTCTCTCCCAATTTCTTTCCAAGATCCACTGCTACTTCTAGATACCCAAAACATTTCCCTACTTTTGATCCACAAAATACACAGATAGTTTTAATCTGTCTATGTTTTGGTCCTTCCATCTTTGAGAGAATAAGGAAGGAAAAACTTATGAGAAAATGATATTTTGGGATGCATGAAACTATGAAAATCATTGACTTTTTAAACTTGAAAAATTTCACTATTTACTGCTCGTCTTTTGAAAAAGTGAAGATTTACTTTTAACAAAATCACCCTACTCACCTTCCGGTGATTTAATATTTTTAAGCAGCCTTTATCAAAACTCGTGAAAGGAAACAGAAAAATATTTTATATGTGCATTTATATCAAATGATTTACCTTGTATCAATGCTGAATAGCTAAAACATCATTGTTTATAACAGCCTGGCAAACATGATCTTTTGCTATTATAGTTTTGAGACTATAACGCTTTTTATCACTGATAAATTTAGCCCATAAAGATAGTAGCTCACGCTGCACATACCCACTAGGGTGCGTCTCAAGAGTCAATCGGATATCATCCAATGACTCCTTACTCAGTCCACCCTTAATGAAGTCTATCTTATCATCTCGATTTATGGATGAATATCCTATTGATTTACAACGGGTATCACATGTCCATCGAGCACATTTGTAGAAACTATTTAATATTTTTTCTCTTTGCTTCTTTGCAAAAGTACTCTTACCTAAGCTAGGCTTGTGCTTAGAAAATGAATCTGATAATTCACCAGTTAATCGAACTTTTGCTTCGATCAACCAGCGAACATCTTCTGGGATGCCATGATCCATCAGCAACCTCAATCTTTCGAGTCTAATTCGATATATTTTTCTCAAATCATTTACTGGAAGATTGAAATAATATTTGCGAATATTTGAAAGTATGATATCCATTTTTGATGGATCTGGCCTTCTTCCCAAATCATCTATTTAAATGCATTATTCAACGCGTAAAAGAGCGGTAGCTCCGCGTGTCAATGATAGCGATTCCATCAAGAAATAATGGAATAAATTATTGAAAAGGTGGGAACAATGAGATAATGTGTCATTACCTTTTTCGATATAAGGGAAGATTTGGCGACAAGATTGAGATCATGAGATATTTCCTTGGATATTGTACCTGATTTTTCCGATATACTAAAAGTAATAAAGGTATACTGATTTGAAATGTACAGAAATACGTACTGATGAAATGAATACTGTATTGAACCAGAAGTTCATACATTTGTACAAGTGAAATATCTTGCTGAACCAGAAGTTCATACGTACAAGTGAAATATGTATATAGTATGAACCAGAAGCTCATAAATGAAATATACATTGTATTGAACCAGAAGTTTAGCGATATTGTATTGAATCAAATATTCATACATAAAAATGAAATAAAACCGTATTGAACCAGAAGTTCTATAATAAACGGTTAGATTATCAAAAGTTTCAAATTATTGTCTATGAGAATAACTTATTCAAAAATTGTTTATCATACAACAATATTCTATGTCAAACAGGGATTAGCTCAAGAAGCTTTATGATTTGTAAAAGTGTGATATGTATACAATCCGCCAAAGCGCACTTAGATATATGATTGAGATTATATCTCTAAAATAATGACATGTGTTATGGCATTTTAGCCGATTGATAATATTTGAGAACATTATGAGGAAAACACGCCTGAGCATAATGACTATCGATTCCAAAAATAAATATCTCTTGAATGATTGAAATGATCCATTTGAGGCTAAATACTCATGGTAAGTAAAAGGGACATAATTAAATGTAAGAGACTAAGGTACCTGATGATAGAACAAATAAAGAGATCTCTCTATGTTATATTGAGTTGAAATGGAATCGATAAATAAGTCGACTGCATACATAAACAAACCTCTTATGAAAATGAGGTTGATGAAATTATAATACTTTGGCCAAGTATATAACCCCAATGTAGGGATTATTGTTCAAGGACCTGAAGTCCAAATGCTTAAATGTGTAAAGCCAGTAATTATATGTACAAATGAAAAATATTTCATAGTCGTAAAAGACGACTCGTTGCGCGCAAGATTTTTCATAGAACTGGCATGACATATGGTGGATAGACTATAGTCTAAATCACTAGCTTAAGCTCTTTGATATACCAATGAGTGAGATCAAAATGTATGATTCTCATCTCGGTACTTTGAGAGTATTCTTTGATGTACCAGTTGATCAAGGGGAGAATCATGATGTACTCTTTTTCCTTCGTCCAAGTTTTGTCCTACTAGGTTTTCCTGACAAGGTTTTAATGAGGCAGCGGCTGTACTCTTTTTCCTTGGTTCAGATTTTATCCCACTGGGTTTTACTGCCAAGGTTTTAATGAGGCAGCACTTCAGAACTTCAAGATTCAGTACATGATTTTTTCTACTCGAACGTTAGACTCAATGATTCACCATGGCCAACATCAGGGGGAGCTTCTGTACTCCTTTTCCTTCGCTCAAGTTTTATCCCACTGGATTTTCTTAACAAGGTTTAACGAGGCAGACAATTGCAAAATAGGTCATTCAAGGGGGAGTGTTATAAATATAATAATAAAATATGTGAATGATCAATTACCATTATACCCCTGTAAACTTTATATATTACGATTGTGTCATTGTTCCCTCCTATAAATATGAGCTATTTCATTTCATTAGAGATATACCTAATGAGAAGTTTTCTCTCATTCTCTCCTATCTCTCTATATTCTCTATTGTTTTTATAATAGTTTTACAACAGTGAGGAACAATTTTTTTCTAATTTTCAGGTAGTAATTAGTAATAATTAATACATAATTAATAAATTTAATTCTAAAATTATTTCTACAAAATCAATTGCACAATAACCCTCTCTCAATGTCTACTCTCAAGTCTCCTGCTTCTCTCTCTCTCCTCTTCTTACGCTCTGCCATTTACCGTCTTCCAAACAACAATTGGTAGCTACAGGCGGCAGTCGGAGGAGGAGGCAATAGCCGGTCGGAAGTCGCTTCTGCTACATAGCTGTGTGATAGTGTGTATTGTGTAGCACTGTCGTCCAGCTGTCGCGAGAAGTAGGAGTGTTTAAACCCTTGTCCGAGATCAATTGTGATCTCCAACGGCACATCAGATCTGGAGGAGAATGGGCAGAAGCGGCGTAGTGAGTGATTCTGGTGGTGATGATGATGCCGATGACGACATGGACATGCTGAGAAAAAAATTACTGGCAACGGTAGCCATAGAGGGGTAGAGGAAATGGTTGTAGTGCAGATTTAGTGGGATACTTTAATAATTGATATGCATTTTAGGAGGTTTCCTACCGGAGCTTCTTTGAAGTTCTTTAACTGTGCATCTTCCTCCGTTCACCGATTCTAGTTGTTGATACTTGATAGTAATGTAGTGTTGGCACTGGGTGGTGGTGGTGGGTGAGTGGTGACGGTGAGTTGTGGTTGATGGTTAGTCCTTGGTAAATGGTGTGGCAGTTGGTTACCGTCGGGGGTGGTGGTGATTGCCAATATTTTGTGTGTACATATTGTATTTTGTGTGCATATCATCCCCAATCAATGGTGGGTTCAGATTTGTGGTGTGGTGGGGTAGGATTGGGGGTGGTGACTTGAATAGTGATTGTAATCAATTAGGTAATTGTGATCAAAATTTCTACTAAACGTGACTTTTTGTGACTTGTGATGAGTACAGAATGTGACCAATTATTAGGTGTGTGTTTGTTGTTTAAAAAGAGTTTTTTAAATGAATAGTGATTTTTAGGAGAATGGATGATTGTGATTTTGTTGAAAAGTCAAATATTATAGACTTGACTTTTAGTGGATGATTAAGATTGAATACTGTAGAAAAATGAAAAATTTTAAAGAGTAACAAAAAAGGGCTAGGTAATTGTGACAAAAAAAATTGACTAACCATGACCAAGAAAACGAGTAAATTGTGACTAATTAATAAATAATATATGATCAACTATGAATTATCGCGACCAATTATATTAGAGATTGTGACCATCTATGACTTTGTGTGACCATTGGACAGGAACGTGATGTGACTTACAGTTGTGCCAACTATGACTATGTGTGATCCAACTATAACTTTACGTGAGTGAACTGCAACCTTGTGTGATCGAGTTGTAACCTTGAGTGATCGAATTGTGACCTTGTGTGACTTCATGTGATTGAAATGTGACCTCTTATGAGTGGACTGTAACCTCATGTGAGCTAACTACGACTTTGTATGACCGAACTGTGACTAATTGTGATTTCGTGTGATCAACTGTGATTTGGGGGTGGTGTGGGCAAATGGGGTTTTGGAACTAATTTTATAATTGTGATCGAATTGTGACCAGCTGTGACTTTGCATGTGGGGTGAGGTGGGTGACTTTTGCAAATAAATTTGTAATTGTGACCGAATTGTAACTTTGTGTGACCAACTATGACTTTGCATATGGAGTGGGTGTGGGGGGGTGAATTTTGTAACTAAGAGCCTATTTGGTCATCAAGAAATTGTAAAATCTCGTGTTTTTTTAATGCTTGTGGACCCATCTGAATTTAATAATCTCACTTACATCAAGTACATTCGAATAATCATCGCAGTAACACATACAATTTCATAATTACCCTTGATTTTAGAAAATATTACATTCTTTTACAGAGGTCCCAAAAGTGAAAGGAAGGGTAAAAAACGTCTATGCAAGAAAAGTCTCCTACAAGATTCTGACTCATGCTATAAACTAGTCACCTTTTCCAATTTTTTATTAATTCTTGATGGCATGGGTCCCACAATTTGTAGTAAATTTTCCAATCGGTGGTTTTTTCAGGGGATCAAACATGCACTAAATTTGTAATTGTGACTTTGTGTGATCAATTGTGATCTTATTGTGATCTCATGTGACCTAATTGTGGCATTGTTTGACTTAACTGGGCCTTTGTATAATTGAACTGTGACCTTTTGTGACCAACCGTGATTTTGTGTGACCGTGACTTTGGCGCTAGGGAGGGTGGGTGGGGTTTTGCAACTAAATTTTTAATTTTGACCGAATTGTGACCTTGTGTGACTAATTGTGACTTTGTCTAACCAAATGTGACTTGTATGTGGAGTAGAGTTGGAAGGGGTAGGGTGGCATTGCGGTGAAATTTGCGACTATGATTTGTGATTGGAATGTAACTTTGTATGACCAATTGTGACTTTACGAGTTGGGTGAGGTGGGGGTGGGAAAACGTAGAGAAAAAAATCATTTTGGGTCTGGGTGGGGAAACATAGAAAAAAATCATTTTTGGGGTGGGGTGTGATCTCATGTGACCTAATTACCACTTTGCGTGACCGAACTATGAGCTTATGTGACCAATTATGACTTTGGGGTGAGGTGTGGAGCAACAAAATTTGTAATTGTGACTTCATGTGATCTTTTATGAATTTGCATGTCGGTTGAGGTGGGGTGGGGTAAATTTTGCAACTAAATTGTAATTATGATCAAATTGTGACTTTATGTGATCAAATGTGACTTTGCATATTGATTGAAGTTGGGAAGGGTGGGTGGGTTATGGTGAAATTTGTGATTAAATTTGTAATTGTGATTTGTGATTTTGTGTGTTCAATTGTCACTTTATGGGTGAAGTGGGGTGGGGTGGTAGGGTAAGGTAGGGTGGGAAACATCGAGAGGAAAAAAGGGGAAAAAAAACTCATTTTGTGGGGGTGGGGTAGGGTGGTGATGGTGCGCGGGCGGGCGGGCGGGGGATGAGGGAGGTCGTGAGGTCAATTGTTTGAGTTTGTAATTTAATATTATATTAGTTTTAATATAATATATAATAGATTATTATGTTTATATTATATATCATATTTATTTTTAACCGTCAAACACATGATTTTTAAAAAAGAATGTTAAATTTGTTAGTTCTAGAAAGTGATAGTCAAAGTGTTGTAGTTATGAATTGTTCCCTTAATTTATTTATGTTAAGATTTAGATTAATTATAGAGATTTAGGTTAATTCATTTTATGTTAAAATTTAGATTAATATTATGGAGATTAGGAAATTCTGAATATATACAACATTACGTGGGGGCGTCTTCCATTACTTAAAAAATTTAGATTAATTATAGAGGTTCAGATTAATTTATTTTATGTTAAAATTTGGATTAATTTTATGGAGATGAGGAAATTCTGAATATGTACAACATTATGTGGGGCGCCTTCCATTACTTAAAAAAAGGAACACGAATTAAAATCAATCTAAATCTTTGTAATTAATTTAAAATTATCTTTCAAAATCCCCTAAATCTTAACGTAAATAAATTAATAACCCAAAAAATGTATATTAATCTAAATATGAAAATTTATTATCTAAATTTCAACATACAAACCTAAATCTTTGTAATTAAACTAAATCTTATTAGAAAAAAATATGAATCTAAATCAGATTCTAGTTCAATATTAATCTAAATTTTATCTTAAAACAAATTAATCTAAATCTCTATAATTAATCTAAATTTTAACATAAATTAATGAAAATCATCCCAAAAATGTATATTACTCTAAATCTTAAATTGTGTTATCTGAATTTTAACATTAAATTAAATATCCTTGTAATTAAAATAAATCTTACAGAAAATATATGAAAAAAATATGGAAATTTTGGGTTATAAAACATGAGAAAGGGCCACCTTTTTACAACATTATGTGGGGCTCATATGATAAATATATGTTAAGAGCATCTTTAATGAGATTGTAAAGTCGAGGTCCATTGCATAAGAGAGAAATATACTATTTTAAAATTAAATTGTGGAGAGGATGTAGATGTTAAAAGTAGAAAAAGAGAAGAAAAATGAAAAAAGAAAAAAAGATTGACACAAATTCAAATAAATTAATAAAAAAATAGTGAAAGTGGTCAAGTACAAGATCCAATTTTGAAAAAGTGGAAGAGAAAAGTAAAAAAAATATATATATTAAAATGAGGCCCACAATTTTTTTGTATCTATCTTTTTCACGAACTTGACTTTCACCCATTAATGATGCTCTAATAAAGAAATCAGCATCCCGCTCTATAAATCAGTTCTGAAAACTAGTAATATATTCAAAATTATTAGTATTAGAAATGAAAGATTTACATGAACTTACCCTCGGAAGATATGAATTCCAAACAGGTTTACAAACCATATTTGGGAGATGGTCACATTGAAGAGGAAGAAATGATGTGAGATCCGCATTGCAAAGCATTTTAATCCGAACCTTCATTAAGATTTTGTGCTCCTACAAAAATAATTGGATTCTATAATCAAAATTGTTAGAAAATATGAAATAACGATGAAGATAAAATGAGATAAAGAAATTTAAATTCAAACAGAAAATAGTGTAACAAAATGAGAAGATAAAATCCAAGATAATGTAGATTTGATAGTGTGGCTTTTTTTATAATAAAATTAAAATTAATTACAACATTATCTCTAATTTACTGCAGAGTTCAAAAGGAAACTAATTTATATCATACAACTTAATTGGGCCACGTCCTTATCTAGAGCAATTAAATAATTATAAAATAAAAATTAATGCTGAGTCAGCATGTCTCACGAAGCGTCTAGATATAAACGAAACACTCCACAATGTCCATTTTTTTTAGCTCCACGTCAACCTAACATCATAATCCACGTCGTGCATTGGAGATAGATTTTTACCATATTTCATCTATTTGCTTATGTGTCAAGTGTATTTTCTCAATTCACGGAATGCATTGGAGATGCTCTAATATTTGATGTTATTTTGTGAAAAGTTGTTTCCATTTCACAATAAATAAGAGTCAATTTATTTAAAATATTCATGGCTCATGGTCATCATTCAATAAAGTTATATTAGTATTTTATTTATTTTCGTATTCCTTTTTCATATTTTCTTCTAAAATCACAAAATTATTCCGAATTTGAATCGGGATGAAAACCCGAGTCTCAAATTTGCATCAGGGACGGATTCAGCATGTAACGAGAGTGTTTGACCGCTCATGCTAGATCCGGGGAAAAAAAATTACCTTATAATTTTGGTATAAATTTTTTCCCTTACCATGTAGTGATCGCTCGTGTTAGATCAAATTCGCTTGTGTTATATTAGTTTCTTGGATTCGCCCCTGATTTGCGTCCATTGTCAAAATTCAGATTTGGCAATGTAGGAAATGAATAGATGGGAAAAGATAAAGCAAGAACTTTGTAAGATGCAGTTGCTGAAAGGATATTGATTAAATGTGGCTTAAGTTTGTATG
Organism: Ligustrum vulgare; assembly: GCA_963555705.1. Classification (NCBI taxonomy): domain Eukaryota; kingdom Viridiplantae; phylum Streptophyta; class Magnoliopsida; order Lamiales; family Oleaceae; genus Ligustrum; species Ligustrum vulgare. Next base: position 1,202,050 of record OY743174.1, on the reverse strand, counting down.
ATGGATGTAGGCGGAGGAGGGTCGAAGGTGATGGGTGATCGTCATTCCCGCAAAACATTCTTTAACCAACAGTATAAAAGAACCAGTCTCAATCACTTATCCACGATGGACAAGTGTTAATGTGTCCACCATGGTCCATGAATGTAATGGTGACACATGTTTAAAAATTTTAAAACACTGAATACATGTCAACATCACATACACGATGGACATATTAACACATATCCATGGTGGGTAAGTGATCGTTTTCGATAAAAGAATATAGATGTTGTATCTATCACGACCAACTTTTTTATTGAATCTTATTTGCTTATAAATATTAATAAAAAGTGTTCTTAGAAGGTCTTGCGTAAAAATTGAATAGAAAAGGAGAAAACTTTCAAGGTTAAAAGTCATTATTAAACTAGATTGGTTCTTTTTACCCTCCATATGAGACAATTTTTTATCTATATTTTTATTGAAGTCAAATCAAACAATTAATTTAAAACACATATTTCAAGGATCACACAACTTTTAATCACAAATTTCATCATTTTTATTAAAATCTATTAAAAAATTATTTTTAATCTCTCTTAAACGGTAGCCTAATAAACTTATCAACTACCTACTTGAAGCCTCCAAATATATGCCGATCTAATCACGATTCAATGAATTATTTTGATAATTTGGAAATACACAAGCCTTTATTCGCCCTCCTTGTAAGTTTCTTGGACGTAAAAGGTCATCAGGTACAAGAAGTGAGAAGTGATTGAACAATGAGTATAACAATTATACGATAAAAAGTTGAAAATAAGGTGCGCGCACATTAGCCATAAATTTTGATAATAGTTGATGAGAAATAGATCGCATAAAATATTTGGTTAAAATTAATTATTAACTTTGACTTGATATTAAAATATGATTTTAATTCAAAACCAAACAAGGGCTTAGACTCAATCCCCAGTTATTAGCGGAAAGCAGGCACCAGGTAAGGCCGTAATGGGATTATTAAGGTGTATAAATTCATAAAAAAGTGGTCTAATGTGAGTTAGAATTCGAATAGTGGATATGATAACATTAGAAACGGAAAGAATTTGGGCGCAAACAGAAATCAAGCAGTGTCACACGAAAGAATCAAAGCTATGATATCCTAGCTTAACCTAAGCCAAAAAGTGGTTGTTGCTATAAAGGAAAGAAAAATATATCCTAACTATTATAAAAGAAGAGAAACAAAAACACTATTCATTTACTATTTATAAGGCTTATGTAATTGTGATGTCATCTTTTTTTCTTTTTTTCTTTTTCTTTTATTTTTTATATAATAGTGTTATCCATTTCTTTCTAATTTAACTTATTTATATTATTCATTTACTATTTATAAGACCGATGTCATCGTGATGTCTTTTTTTTTTTATTATTACAGTGTTACCTATTTCTTTTTAACTACTTATTTATATTTATGTAATATAATAACTAATAACTTATTTTATTTAATTTCCAAACATATATAAAAGAGGTTAAGGACTTCATTATTCATTTACTATTCATAAGCCTGATGTTAAAACTCATAAATATCCTAATATTTTATCTTCTATTTTTAATTTAGAATTTATTTTGCAACTATCTTTTTTCATATCAACATGCAACATCCATGCTATGTAGTACTCCCCCATTTCATTCAATAGTCTTTACTCCTTTTTTCGATGAACAACATTTTTCAAATCACCGTCATCCAGAAACTGCTACAGGTAATATGCATTCCCCAAATTACCACCGTTCACCATTTCTATTTGTGTGGCTCTTCCTTTTTTGTATGTAGTACTTATTCAAGTTTTGATCGATTGCCCAAATCACCATTGTTCACCATTTCTATTTTTGTGTTCCTTTTTTGTATCTGTTTTATATTCAAGTTTTGATCGATTTTTCATTTTTCCTTTTCTCATAAGTTTAGAACTTAATTTCTCTTATGAGACATTGTTGATTATGATTTAAGTCAGAAAAATGAATGAAACTTGGTCACAGCTTGTGAGTCTAATAATGATTGTAGACTCTAGCATATGTGACCTTATTTGAGTTTTAATTTAGTGTTCAAATTCTAAGTAATATTTTTTAGGAGACTTATTTTCTTTCGACCCATCGACGTTATTACATACACAATTATTATCACATCTCGTGCGTTATCACCGTCATCCAGAAACTGCTACAAGTAATATGAATTTCCCAAATCACCACCGTTCACCATTTCTATTTGTGTGGTTCTTTTTTTTTTTTTTTTGTATGTAGTACTTATTCAAATTTTGATCGATTGTCCAAATCACCATTGTTCATCGTTTCTATTTTTGTGTTCCGTTTTTGTATTTTTTTATATTCAACTTTTGATCGATTTTTCATTTTTCCTTTTCTCATAAGTCTAGAACTTAATTTCTCTTACGAGACATTGTTGATTATGATTTAAGTCAGAGAAATGAATGAAAATTGGTCACAACTTGTGAGTCTATTAATGATTGTAGAATCTAGCACATATGACCTTATTCGAGTTTTAATGTAGTGTTCAAATTCTAAGTAATATTTTTTAGGAGACTTATTTTCTTTTGATCCATCAACGTTATTACATACACAATTATTACCACATTCCGTGCAACGCACGGGAGACCACTAGTATATATATAATAGCGTGAGCGATATCCACATCTATTTTGACCATGCCACTGAATCAATCTCAGCTTGAGCAGCTCTGTATAACTCGAGTCTCTTTGCAAGAGAGACCCGTCGCTGCATAATGGCTGGATCCTCGTCCAAAAGTTTGCCTAACTGATTCGCCTGTAAACCCACACGAACAATTTTTTTAATAACCTTGACTTTACTTGAATATTCTCACTGCATTCACTGGGTTGCTGGAGAAAAATATAGGAGATGGAATTCGTACCTCTCTTTTTCCCAACTCGGTAAAGAAATTGTCCAGTAAGCTGCGCTTTGCCTCGCGAACTTGACAATAAACTATAGACTTTGGAATGGAGTTCTTCAGACCTCCACAAACCATATTGACGTAAGACAAGACAGTTGATCCTGTTCAAGAAGCCAGAAGCCAGTCAAGGAGGTAAGAACATGCTCGTTATGTTCAAATCCTCCCTATAAACATGTTATTAAAGATATAGTAATTCAAAGTGAAAAGTGACACACTTACCTATACGTCTGAGATACGAGTCATTGTATCTATCAAATAATGAATGAGTTGGATTTCCTCCCTTGTCCATATCTTGAGGAAGCTTGCGGAAGAAATCTACAGTTAAGTAACTGCACTCCATTTCAACTAGCTGTAGAGTTGCTTTCTTGCTTTCATCCCTCATCCTCTCTAACGATTCAACAGCTGCATGCCCAACCTCCACCTTAAGAGAGGGGTACTGCTTCAGCTCCTGCACAGCAATAGACGCAACACAAGCCTCCATAAGTCTTTCAAGGGTAACTATATATTTAAATATTTCATTTAACAATATAATTTCTCCATCAATTCTTTTCCATGTCACCGGTATCTTCCCTGTTTCCCTCCAATTTCATTTTTATCCTATTATATTGTGTTGTGGGGTGCTTTTGGATTGTAATGTCCAAGACATTTGTATAAATATATATGCAGTGAAATTAAAATATTGACTGAATAGAAAATAGTTGGACTTACCACAGTCTCACTTATTGATTTGTGAACCAGATCCTTCAATAAACCATGTACCTGAAAAAAAAAAATAATAATAAAATAAAAAATTGTAAAAACTCGACTATTCATCCCATTTATCATTTTTCTCCGCATTATCAACCACGGGACCCCCAAAAGCAACACTATAATTACTTCTTGATACAAGTTTATGGGGCTTAAACCAGCTAAACCAAAACTGCAAGGCAATGAACTCGTCTACCTCAACTCACCCCCACCCCCTCATTCTCTTTCCGTCCTTAACAGCCACCCAGAAAACAAAAAATAAATTTTTTTGAAAAAAAAAAGACAGACTAATGAATTCTGCTCTATAAGTAACTCGTAGAAACTTTTTCGGCAAATAAATGTATACTTATAAGCCCTACCCCTTTTTGGCTAACGTTTATAAACAGTTAAACCACTTTTTATCTATTTATTTATAATTTTTAATATTTATAAACAACTCTAAAACATGCTTTAATTAATCTACTAAGAAATATTAAGAAAAGAACAGGAAGTGAAAGGAATGAGTGAGAAATGCGAAGGGCCCCTGTTTGAGTCCCATTATTTAGAAACAAAGTTTTTTAAACACTCAATCTCAACCATCTATTTTAGTCAAGTCCACAATATTTGACTTTCCAAACAAATTTTAACCACACATTCTCCCCAAAATACTATTCAAAACCACATTATTTCCTCATTATCAAATAATGGGGAAATAATGGGGCTCAAACAAGGGCGAAGTATGGCAACAAAGCATGTAAAACCAACTTTAATAGAAATTTATACCGCATCAACAGACGCCTCAGCAGGACCTTTAATAGTAACCAAGGCAGTTTCAATGAGACGACGATAACCTTGTTCAGGTGCTATAAGATGAGGCTGATATCCATCTGCTTCAGTTATTAATTTCCGAACATTTTCCATCGCAAGATGCTTGTCAAACTGCAATCTTTTCAATGCAGCAGGCAGTTGGTTGTCGAAGACATTATATATTTTATCACCACCCGATCGACTGCGTAATTTCATGATAATAATGAAATCAGGATGCACTGAATCTTAAAATGAGATCATACATTAGAAAGACAGGCAATGAAACTTAAAATACATACATTCCGTCTAAATGTTCTTTGAATATTCCATCAAAGATACGAACGATTTCCATAATCATGTACAATTTTCCCTGCATTTATAAGTAACCAAGGGTTAAAAAAATCAAAATGATTCATGCAGCAACCACAGCTTTGAAGCAAATGTAACGTCCTAAACTTCCCTTCAACCATAAAAGAAAGCATGCTAATTTAAAAAAATAAAATAAAATAAAAAATTTACACCATTAATTAATCTAGAATTAGTTCATTGAAAGAACATAACATAAATTTGTAAAGCAATAAATGGGATGGTATACGTACTCCAGCATCAGTAGCAACGGGCCTCCCCAGACGACTCAACTCAGATTCTAGCTCAATGATAGTTTTGTTAATGAGTGACTGCAGTCCTGGAATTCGAGATTTGATAACGGACTCCAAGTGCTATAACATATAGCAGCAGTTGTCAGAAAGTTGTACTGATAGTGTCATCGACAATATGTAAATTAATTAAGAAATACATGCATATCACAAATTTTTGTTTGCCCGGCGATAGAAAAGCTTTAACGCTTCAGAAAATGAATATATATTCTAGGCTGGACTTAAAATGCAAAAGTGCGCCATGAAATGTCAAATTGACATGCTTTCAAAGAATAGGTTTTCCAAAAGAAGATTCTATAAGAAAACTAGCAAATTTTCATTTGGTATTAGGTTTTCCTTAAATTATTATTATTATTATTATTTTCTTCTCTTTTTTTTTGTGGGGGGGGGGGGGGGGGGGGGGGACTGTAAGACGCAATATTTGCTTACTTTGGACAGAACTTTGCCAAGATGCTCAGAACCCATCCTGTGAGCAAGATGTTTATATTCTGGGGTTTGACCAAAATATTCCCGCTCTCTACGCCTAGCAGCAATCATGTCAACATTTTTGTTAATATCTGCTTGAGAGCGATTAACAACACCTATCCACGGGAACTGCAGCTTATACGCCTTTCCTTCCAAGATCTAAGAATCATAGAAATACAAGTCAGGAACTGTATCCTTTAGTCCTTCTATAACAAAATTTTTTCCCTACTTCGACTTGTTAAAGGTTTAATTTAACACTGCACTGGAGTTACAAAAAGTGAGAACAGATTTAGCCGAACAAGCAGCAAATGTTTGTGAGTGTGAAAAGTTTGGCAACCCATTTAAAGCAGAAGAATGTCGCATAAACATCTTTAAAGTAAAGCATAACATGTTCATCCAGCAGAAAACATGACTCTGTTAAAAGCCGCTATAAAAAAATAATGCATAGTGCATGAAGAAAATGAAAATTGAGCACCAAAACTGAAACTACTTATATTAATTTATTTATCTATTTGTCATTTTAACACTTTCTGTAATATGGGTTACTTAAAAATGTGTAGATATTTATTTTCCAACAAGAGAATATGATACCAATTATGGATAAACCTAGGAAACGACGGATTAGGTGGGTGGAACATGAATAGAGTAGATACCGAGGAAAGCTCTTGTTCATAAGTTGATAGAATATTAAAACATGTATAAAGGAGAGGTAGACACCAAAGTAAATGCGACTTATTTTGGTTGTAAAAGATAAGATTTTATTGGACCTTTTAGTAGAGGTAGCACTTGTCAACCTGAGTTTGCGAAAAATGCTTCTTGTTACCACCCCACGTTCATAAAAACAAGCCTTAGCTTGTTGTTGCTTGTTATGGATTTTCCCAAAAGTATCATAATTAGATTACCAATATCAACTTACATCAACAGCATCAGTACCCTTGTCCATAAGATCGATCTTCGTTAAAACTCCAAATGTTCTTTCTCCTTTAATAAGATCATCAAAAAGCCAAAAAACAGCAAATGGAACCAATCAGTACCAAGTGAGAGCTTGATAAACGACTGATATAAGTAAAAACTTAAAAATACTAATTCTAAACAGCAACAACATTCAAAAGTCATACACTCCCACGCCCCCAATATGACAAATTTCATACCTTTCGGGTCTACTTCCCGAGAAATCTTGATTGCATCTGATGTTGCAAGATCTTGGTTGGCAGGAGAAATAGCCAAAATAATACAGTTTGGCTGCAGTGAATTAAAATAACCAGAAAGTATTATTTAACTAAACTCATCTTAAACTAAAATCTAAAAAGTAATAGCTTAACAATATATTACAATTTTAAGTTCTGATTAATGCTTTCACAAATTTCATGGTCAAAGAAACCTCAAAAATGTGGAATACCTTCTCAATATAAGTCCGGACCATGTTCTCAATATCATACACAATGCTTTCTGGCTGACCGTCTATGATAAACCAGCAATAAACCAATCAGGTTGTGTGATGAAGGAAAGTGTGAGAGAGATTAAATACAAAAAATAGGGGGTGTAAGCTGACCAACAGCCACTTTTGTAAGTCCAGGAAGATCAATCAGTGTCAAATTCACAACTGCAATCATCATAAATGCACAAATTACTCACTGTACTCAAAATACAAAATGGGGGAAAAGAGTAATGTCACATTCATTAGAACATCAGAAACTAACAACAAAACTCTGGTCATTATCTGAAAGCTAACTTAGCAAGCCAAAAAACAAAATTAGATATGTCGAATAACGAATAAGAATAAGATTACAACTGCAACTTCAAGACAGAAATCCATAAATAACAAAACAAAGACAATTAATAGATATCTAAAAAACAACAATAAGCATAATCAAATGAATCTGACATACATGGTTTTGCCCCGGAACTGTCTTTAATTATTTACCCGTGTTTTAGACAAGCAGAATGTCCCAGTACATGCCTAGCATGGAACTATTATTTGTTATTCTTTATGAATTTATCTATTTTTGGGGGGATGTTTAGATGAGATGGGACTGCATATTATCTGATGTTAATACATTAAATTCATGCATATAGTCATTGCTTCCCCCACAAACATTTTCATCTTACTTCCATTCTACTTCAACAAACTCTCAGATTTTGTAATTTGATTTAATCTATTGTGCACAGGTGCAAAATATAAAATGAAAAATGACCAATAATCCTTCCTGTCTCACCATTAGGGGAATAAATACTGAGATAAATTGGAACACTAGAAATTTGTTTGCTACGTCCGGTCTCTCGATCAGTCTCATCAGAGATCTCCTTTCTCACAGCAGCTGCACATAAAATACGAAAGATTAGTCTTCAAAATGAAAACATAAGAAATGGTGAAATATAGTTGCAAGACTTTTTGGATCGCCCAAGATTGACAAATTCATCCAAATTCAATCCATAATATCACCATATGTTTATATTTCATGATTGGATTTGGATGACGCTAGGGACTACATAGAATTTGAAGAAAGGGTATAGAATTGTTATCAGTTATTTTTAATTACTTTATTAACTAAAAGATCTTATATCCTCCATCCATATTAAGAAAAAGATCTAGAGAAAAAACCAAAAACTAGTATTTTGTTAACGATGGAAAATAAGATTCCACACCTTATATATGAAAAAATACAGTAATATGGAATTTATTGTCTGATGCTATTCTTTTGTCAACAAAAAATGAAAGAAGAAAAGCTTTCACTTGAATCCATCATGTTTTTCACATGATTTATCATTACTCTTGCCAACATTATCACTACAGATATTTCCAGGTCTTGTCACTAAAAGGCTTCTCCAACTGACAGAATGTTGATCTGCAGATTTAAAAGGGCAGTTATCGAGCCTCATCATAACAGTGAATTAATCTATCCTAGTACATTTTCATTTAACTGAGCCACAACAATGAAATTTTACACTTTGTTCTATCAACCAAGAACACCTATTTTCAAGTGTTCTACCTCCAGCTGTCCACGCAATTCACTCTACAAAATAGTATTCACGGAAAACCAACTACATCCTAGTGTGGTTAGCCTTTGACTATGAGTCATTTTATAGTTCTACATAAATAAATTTCTCATTAAATTCCCAGTCGAGACATCTTTATTGGCAGCTGGTGCAGGTACTATTCAAGAACAATTTTACTACATCGGAATAGATCTGGGCAATTATTTGGTAGGATGAGAGAAAAAGAATCATTAATCACTGAAGTTTCCACTTGATTTCAATTAGAATACTAAATTCCAAAATTTCAATTACATCACTAAATTCCAAATTGCTGCAACCAAGTTATCAAACTTAAGTTCAATTTCAATCAAGTTCTAACATACGTTCATGGGAAAACGACATGCAAAACCACAAATCTGCAACATCGATACTGTGACATGTTCCTTTTAGGTAGTATTAATGGAATTATGAGATTGAAATAAAAAAGAAGTTTGATAACTTGATTGTTAAAACTGAACTTCAACAACCCCAATTGAAAATGAGTGGTAAATTTAATAATTAATGGTGCCTTTACAAAAATGGTGGATTAAAAGACTCAGGGACACTATGGAAAGATTGAGAAGTGAGTCTCAATAATCCCTTGAGCAACTTATTTAAACAAATGTAGAACTTCAACTATTGATTTTGTCTATCACTATTTCTTACTCCTAAGTCAAATCCATGACCTCGGTAGTACTTTACGGTCAAATTAGACATAACATGGCGTTGAGAGCTAGCAAATGTATAATTTGCTAAAATTAACTTCTATATGTGAAATACTTTAGAGGGTTATTCAAGGCCAACTTATGCTGTCAAATAGAGTGTCCACCCAGCATACACCAGGCATTCTAACCGTAGTGTCGTGGAGAGGCATGATATTTATTCACATCCTTATCCCTATAAAATAAAAGAGGGAGTTTTATATGCACTGCTTATAAGCCATTTAAGCCATTCAAGCCGCGTACTGTTTCTACGGCTTTGTGCAATTTACTATTTTTTTTTTTTCCTTTTTTTACACAATTGGGCTTGTGTTGCAAAGCCCATTTTGTGTAAATAAACCCTTTTCTCGTCATTATTGTTTGAGTGTCAACCCTAGAATCCAACAATTTTCTCTCCATCTCTTCTTCATTTCTGCCGATTTCTGTGTGTTGCCAAATGGGTGTATTTCACCCACAAAACTGATGTCTCTCTTCGTTTCTTTCTTATCTCTTATCTTCATAAGGGTTATAATTTGAGGTACACATCTGCCACATCTATCCATACTTTGTGGAATATGCTATTCTGAATCTTATTTTGTTGTCATGTGTATATAGCAATGTAGTGGAATTCCTTTGAGAATTTTAAATTTTTTTTCCAGCTCGAGCACTGCACTGAATATCTCGTTGCAATTTAATAGTTTAAAAAGAGGATAAGTGATAAAGTTGTCTTGCTGATTATTTGTTCCACACATACCTGTGTTCTCTTTATGAAATATGTATGTACTTACCTCTTTGATTTCCAACACATTCGATTTCTAAAACAATTTGGTGCTTTCGCTATACTAAAATGAAAGTTCTTTCAACTTTCAAGCATTGACTTGCTGTGCAGACTTCTTTCACTTTCTTCAAACTTTCAATCTGTTATATTTATATAGTTTTTACGTTTAATTCTAAGACTTTTATTGTCTTTTAGATGTAGCAGCAATTGAAAAACTTATTTTTATAATAGCTTTTTTATTCCTTATATTTTAAGCCAGTATTTATTACATGTTAAAATTGTTCTCGTCTTCATATTTACCAGAGTATACTATTGGTAACGAGAAGCCGCTAATGCAAGTTCTTTAAAATGTAGTGGGGAATGCTGTGAAGTTCTCAAAATTAGAGTATCTTAGCGATGCTCAAGCCCCATATTTTTTCCCCGTACGGCGTACCAAGTGATAATCATTTTTATTTGTGCCTAAAGGCTTGCATCTTCTTACCTTTTTAATATACTTTGCTGATACATTATATATGGGTTGGTGTTTCAGGATTTTAGTGAATCTCTCTTTCGAGGAGCGAAGCAAAGTGTGAAGAGGTTGTAAGCTTGAATGTTCGTTATAATATTTATATGGTTGACAATTGAAGAAATATTTTGACAAGTCGTCTAGATTATACTTATCTTCTATAATTGATCAGTTAGGCTGAAGATTAAGTGGAGGAGAAACTTTGTAATGCAATCAGTTTCATTTACATGTTCAACTTCATGTAGCTAATGCTAATCACATATTTTTCTTTACACTTACGCTATTATGTACTAAACAACACTATAACACATGCCATCTCAGCAGAAGTTTGTACAATATTCAATTTAGATCTCGACTTCCTAAAGGGGGTTGTCAAAAACCCAAAAATCAAGTGGTAATTCATAAAAGTAAAATAGCATACAATATCATGTTATTAACAATTAAATGACAGGCATATACAGCTAGAGTTGGATAATAAAGTAAAGTTCATGATAATGAAATTACCAAAATAAATAAAATATTAGAAGGAAAAAAAAAAAAACTCACCAAAATCAGTGAACCTTTTTCTCGGAAGATGTCCAAACTCAGCATATTCTCTACCTTCGTCTATGCGATGAAGTTGTAGTACAAGAGGACGTCGAGTAACAATGCCTGCATATTTTGCATACAATTAATCTCGATAACTTAGTCATTCATTTGGAAACAAGGAAGGTAATCTAAAAAACATGTAACCAGAAATAGATAGCAGCCAAAACATTGAGATTACTAGTTATCACTTACCAGATCCACGAGGCAAAAAGTCCTTTCCAACAATGCTCTCAAGTACCGAAGATTTTCCAGAACTCTACAAATTAAATAACATAGAAATCAGTTTCCACAAAATGTTAATCCTTATTATATTATCAAGAGCAAAGACAGTGGCATAGAAGATAAATACATTTGACAAAATGTTAATCCTTATTATATTATCAAGAGCAAAGACAGTGGCATAGAAGATAAATACAGTTGACGTGCCCTAAATATTCACAATGCACCCAGTAAGGTGAAATGAATGAAGAACCCCATGGAAATCACACCATGAAATCAATTCATCATGCTCTTATCATCCTTTTGATATCAAATGTAAAATTATCTTGCCTTCCATTTGCATCTAAAAGCGATCCTTTGTATTGAAATAGCAAATCTATTGTATCAGCATCAAGTCTTTAAACAGCTTTCAACCCAACGGTCATGTGTCAATCTTTTCAAGATTCTTAGATATATCCAAACAAATTCACATAAGCACACATTAAAAAAAGAGGACGATGGAAAACTTAAACTGAAGGATGAAGGCTACCTAACATCAATTTAAGCTAAAATTAAAGTTCTGAATACCAACAAAGAAAATTAACACAAGTTGATAGTTCTCGATGAAGATCTACATAAACTATAAATATTATGACTGAAAAAAAAAAAAAAAAAACAGAGAGAGAGAGAGAGAGAAAGAAAATCACATGGTTATTTGCAATTTACAAAACTTTTGAAATAGGATAATATACTGACAAAAAATAACTATAAGACATCGATGAAATTCTAAGACCTGACCACCGACGACGGCTATGGAAGGCAGCGCATCCCATAGAGTAGGCAAAGCGTTATCTTCTCCATTATCACCGAGTGCAGTGCAAGCTCTCTGCAGTCTGTTCACCAACGATATCAAACTTTCCATTGCTGTTCTTTATTGAACTCAACACCGAGTCAAAATGAATAGTTCACTCGGCGATCACCAGAGTACTGTAAATCCACCTACTACAATCCGATCTCCTTCAATCTAAGGAAATTGATCGAGAAAATCTAGAGAGAGGAAGAAGAGCTTGAGTAAAGTAGTGTTGTTGCAGGGTAGCGATTGAATCGGAAAAGAAGATTTTAGAAAGGGTTAATTTTACAAATTAACAGTAATATCATTATCATTGAAGTTAAATCGTTATACAATCTATCAGTTCAATTTTTTTATTCAAAAATAGGAACAAAGAGTATCTAATGTTTAAAAAATTTGTTAAAATGATTCTTAATATTTTATTTTGATATAAAAGTCCTTACTTTTTTTTTTTAATCTAAATTAACGAAAGTGGTCCTTTTTATTTTATAATCTAAATATCATTTTGAAATAAATTAAATTAATATTTATTTGGTATATATTTTTTTTTAAAGAAATTGATTTTTGTAAAGAAAAAAATCATTTTTTTGTTTGAATAAACCTCTTCAAAAATCAAGTGAAAAGTATTTTTTTTTAATATAATGTATGTTTGAAAATTAAGAAAACAAATTTTTTTTCGAAAATGAATTTAGGGAAAATGATTTTCAAAACTGCTATTACAATCAAATATTAATTTAATTTATTTCATAATAATTCATAAATAGTTTTTTGTATAATCTATGAATTATTATGAACTAAATTAAATTAAGATTTGTTTGTAATATTATTTTTTTCCTCACTTCCCCCAAATTCATTTTGGAACACACACTTTAAATAGACCCTTAACATTTTCTTAATTTTCAACCGCATGTTATATTAAAAAAAATATATCTATTTTTTATTTCATTTTCAAGAGATCTATTCAAGTACGATAATAATTTTTTCGTTCTCAAGAATTAATTTCCTTAAAAATATATTCCAAACAAATATTAATTTAATTTATTTCATATTAATTTTTAGATTGTCCTAACAAATTTATATGCATATTAACCATTTGATCAATAAAATCCTAGTGAAAAAATCTAATATACTATTTTAGTTAATTAAATATATTAAAAAAAATTATGAACATACTCAATTGCACTTTTACAAATGCTATGACACAATTGTAAATTTTATATTAGAAAATAAGAATATATTTGACATTTAAATAAAAAAAAGGACCACTGTTGTTAATTTAGGAAAAAAATTAAGGACTTTTATATCAAAATAAAATATTAAGAACCATTTTAGCAAATTTTCCAAATATTAGGGACTCTTTGTGCCTATTTTTGGATAAGAAAATCAACAAAATGGCATTTTGAGTAATCAATTTGAACTTGAATGGTAGATTGTGTAATGATTGAACTTCAGTGGTATATTTGAAATTTCGCTCAAACTTAAGTGGTATTTTGTGAAATTAACCATTTTAGAAATTTAAACATAGAACCGCGTTGACGTCAGTGGGAGTGATGGATAAAATTAGCGTGGGTGTGGATATAGTTCTGATTTTTAGGGAATCAAACCGAATTAAGAATCGATGGTTCTTTTTACAAGATAAGAATCCAATTGGAATCGAACCATTTGGTTCTTTTGGTTCTGGTTTCGGATTTTTTAAACTAAGATTTTCAAACTTAAGTGATGAATTCATGGTAGATTCCGCCCGGTAAGAGTTGTAAGACGGTAAGGTCATCGACTTAGATCAAAACGCGAATACAACACTCAAAATCCTTGACATCAAAATATTTACTTTCTTCCATACAGTAACGTATCTCCTCATCCGTATGTATGTGTTCCTTCTAAAAATTTTACAATTTCTACTCGTAATTCTCCACATTTTCAGGGAATAGTCACGCAAGTTCAACAAATCCTTAAAAACAAGATAACAATTAATTGTAAGACGAAGAGTGAAGATTTATTGTTTGTTGATTCTTGAAGAACTGAAGGCTGAAGGCTCGACGATTGAATGTTTGAAACTAAACGACATAATCAATAAAAGAAAAATATTTTTTGATTTATAGTTTTTTGTTTATTACTTGTTTTGCTTATAGTTATTGTAATGTTTAGTGAGTTAATAGTTGTTGGGTAATTGATATTGACTAATGGACCGGATAACATACATTAAGATTATGACTTGATTTTTTAAAAAATTTATATTTTAAAAAAAAAATTAAAAAATCGTGTTTTATTCTGGTGGGTTGTGGTGTAGGTAATGGTAGTGGTAGTGATGGTCTTGGTCAGGTGGAGGTGATGGTAGTGGTGTTGAGAAGGTGACAATAATAGTGGTGTTGAGAAGGTGGTTGTCATCGTGGCAGTTGTGGTGGCTATCAGGGACGGAGTTAGGATTTCGAGTAAGTGGGGGCCAAAATTTTCAAATGGTGGGAGGCGGAGGCCCCCTCCCGAGGGTTCGGGGGCGGAGCCCCCAAATTTTTTTTGAACCAAAATGATTGAAACAATGAAATCTTAAATTAAAAAAAAACGGTAAATTGCACAGAAGATTCATTCGAAGAACAAGCTGCAGCTGCTGCACAACTCACCCAACCAATTCACAGCCTGCAGCCAAACCAGACGGCCCACCGTCCACCTAACCAATTCACTGTCACAACACTCAAATCACAAGCACTGGCACAACACAATTTACACAACACAACTACTGAATCTGATCACCGCATTATCATTTATGATTTATCAGTTAGTTAAACTTCAAACTTACCTGGAAAAATTCCACCCAAACAGCCAATCTGATTTCGGTTGATTCGTGAGAGACATGCGAGTTGAGCAGCAGCAGGCTAGCTAGCTAGCAGCCTTCAAACTTCAGACAGCACATAGGCACAGCAGCAGCAGAGCTCCCAGGCGCCAGCGTAAGCAGGAGCAGCAGGCAGCAACGCGCAGCAGTCGCTAGTTGGGAGCAGTCGAGGAGGCGCCGGGCGATTCAGGCAGATCCGTAGCCGCAGGCAGGGGAGGGCATCGGTCGGCGAAGCAGTGAGTGGACGGAGTCACGGTCACAGAGGTCACGGCAGCGCAGGCGAGCAGGAGCATGGAGGCGCAATTCAGCAAAAATTTGATGATGGTCTGGTCTTTCTCTCCCTCCGTCTAGTCTGGATCATAAAGAAACAGGGAGTTCATTTTTTTTTGGGCCTAACGGCCCCCAACTGGCCCAAATCGAAAACTGGGCTCAGTTTTTTTCAAATCCTAGTGGGGGCCATGGCCCCCACTAGGCCTAACATGGCTCCGTGCCTGGTGGCTATAGTTGTCGGTGGTTGTGGATTATTCCTAAAAATGTGAGAATAGTGCATGAAAAGTGTTTGATTTTATGATTAAGACAAAATATCATAAAAATTACGTAAAGTTTCAAGATGTGATACTACAAATTCATCCAAAATATCATAAAAATTTGAATAAATTTCATGTTATGATACCAAAAATTTGAAGATACTTTTAAAGTATCACAGCATGATACTTGACAATAACAGTATTTTTCAGTAAAAAAAAATTTGAAATATTTTTAAGTGATACTTTAAAATGAAGTTTCAATTATGATACCAAAAGTTGGATATTTGTGCAAACGGCCCAATCATTTAATTTTTTTACTCGAAATCCAACCCAATATAACCCCGACCCGACCCGTCGACCTACTTATTATGTGTAGTTTGAAAGGTAATTCATAATAGTGATTGAAAAGGCTGGAACCCTTGACCTAAGGGTTGAGTGGGTGGAGACTTAATTAATTGGACAATTCAATTCTTGTGTTTTCTTTGGTTTTTGCTAATATATATTTGTTAGGTGAATAAATATTTGTTCCAACAAATATTACTTTAATAATAATTATTATTATATAATATAATATAATTGGGTAATAGAAAAATTGAAAAATATAGAGCCTGTTTGATACCGAATATTCAAAAACTCATTTTCAACCACATATTTTAACAATAAAATAATTTATACATAAACTCAAAAATATCCTTTACTTTTTAATCACATATTTTACAAAAGTTTACTATCATAAACGTTAAAAAAAAAAAAATAGAGACGACATGGTTGTTGCTATTGGGAAACAGTGTCGTCGCTATTGATCAGCCTAATAGCAACGACAATGTAAGTCGTCGTTATTGGTTTGGACAATAGTGACAACATAATCTTTCGTCACTATTTGTCTATAAAATAGAAACGACATACGTTGTCATCGCTATTGGGAGGACTAATAGAGACGACATTTGTTGTCGTCGCTATTTTGTGAGGTCCAATAGAGACGACTAAATATGTCTTCGCTATTTTTCGAACCGATAGCGATGAATTACGTTGTCGTCGCTATTGGGCTGACCAATAGCGATGACTCCTGGTGTCGTCGCTATTTTTCGTCGTCGTTGCTCTATTTTCTTGTAGTGAGTCAAATTAATTAATTTCACTAAAAATTGACATATGTGTTAAAAAAAAAAAAATTACTAGCATGTAGAAATAAATGAATACTAAGTGAATAGAATTGATGAGTTATGTCAAATATATTAGCATCAACCATATATTTCAACTCAAAAATATCTTCTTCTTTTTTTTGTTTAACAAAAATGTTTTACCAAATAGAGGCTTAGGTCTGTTTGATAGTAAGGGTGAAATTTGGGTGAAAAGAAAGCGAATTCTAGATAATTGAATTCTGGATAATTGAATTTCTGAGAATTAAAAGTTTAGGATGCGTTCTCTTTGTCATTTTCCAGCCATTTCTGTTTTCTGTCTCAAAAAACACAGAAAACGTTTTCTCTTACATTGTTTTCAAAAAAATATTTCAAAAATGTTTTTCAAAACTTGTAAAGGAAATGGAAAATGCGAATTTCACAGTGCCACCAATTATCGATGTTCGCCACCATCGGCCACGGTAAGTCACAACTCTCCTCTTTCCCCTCTTCATCCCGTACACATAGATTAGGTTAATGTTGGGTTTTTTGAGTATATCAAATTTTGGAAGTATATTATTTAAATTTTGTTTTTCTTCTTCCAAGGTAAAGAATTGTATTAAAGATTAGTTTGTAATTTTTGAAAGCTATTAAAACCACTATATAAAATGCACTTTCAAATTTATTGTTTCGGTCTTTTTGATTGCAAACATTGGCTGAATAAGTGCTAAGTACTAGAAAATAATCTTTTGGATACTATGATTTTTGTAAACAAGGATTTTATTCCAGGATAGTAGTTTTTTTGTCTACTCATATTGTCTTAGTCTTTCATATTTAAATGCATAAAATTCCCAATTAGTTGATCAATTAAACGTGCATGGAAGGTTTTCAGTCTATCCCTGCAAATACTGAGTGCTTGATCACTGAAGATAGTTGCTATTGCCACTGAACTTTTCTCTCCTTGCAAAGTGGCTTAGATGTCAAATATTTATTTTCTCTACGGACAAGATGTCAAATATCCAAATATTTTAAAAGGCATTTCGCTGGATACACTGATTAAGAGAAGCAATAGAGCTAGTATTAATGGCAAAACTAGTGGAAGATATTGTTGCAAGCGGGCCCAAAGAAAGGTACAGTGATCCACCAGCGAAGGCCCAATAGTGGCCCAATGGATCTTGACCCACAGCTAAGGCCTAGAATATCACCTAGGGATGAATGCTGAGGTGGTATGTCAAGCAAACCTCTTTAGCCGACCTGGTTAACGCCCAGCCGATGTGCTTTATACTCAGCCGGGGTGCTTTATGGCGTTGACCAGAAGAGAGAGATGGAGTCAGTGATGGGACACTGCCTTTACCCAGACGTGACAGGCGCCCATCCCCTACGAAATGTAGCAATGATTACGGTTGAAAAGCAAGATTGTCACATCCATAAGCTAGGGTAATGACAAGTGTAAAGTATGCCACGTGTCGTGATCCAAGACAAGAAGTTCCTCTATAAATAAGGCGCAATTGTCTCCAAGTGAGGGGTTAGCAATTTCTCACTCTTAAATCTATATTTCTCTCACTCCCTTTTCTCTCTTTTACACACTTTTATTTCCCGCACCCAATATATATTTGCCTAAAATGAGCACTGACTTAGGCATCGGAGTGCAAACGGGAGCCTCCTCGGCCCCCTTTGCAAGCTGATTGTTTGTCTTAGTGCGCAGGAGATCCACGTGTTCAAGATGGAGGAGCTGAGACGTGTTGGTCCAAGGTCCAGCCGGATTTTGTGGTCAACATTTTGGCGCCGTCTGTGGGAAACCATACTGCTAACCACGAAAACACATGGTAAAAAGCCACACATAGAAAGGTAGTCCTGAAAAAGGACGAATAACCTCTTACAATAGAGCGAATAACTGCAAAGAGCTTTGAAAGATAAGCTGATCGGCCTTGAAAAAGGTAAGAGCTTTGAAAGATAAGCTGGTCGGCCTTGAAAAAGGTAAGAGCTTTGAAAGATAAGCTGGTTGGCCTTGAAAAACGTAAGAGCTTTGAAAGATAAGCTGGTTGGCCTTGAAAAAGGTAGGAGTTTTGAAAGATAAGCTGGTTGGCTTTGAAAAAGGTAGGAGCTTTGAAAGATAAGCTGGTTGGCCTTGAAAAAGGTAGGAGCTTTGAAAAATAAGTTGGTTGGCCTTGAAAAAGGTAAAGAGCTTTGAAACATAAGTCTAAACACCCTTGAAAAAGGGTAAAGAACTTTGAAACATAAGTCTAAACACCATTGAAAAAGGTAAAGAACTTCGAAACATAAGTCTAAACACCCTTGAAAAAGGTAAAGAACTTTGAAACATAAGTTTAACAACCTTGAAAAAGGCTTGAAACAGCGATACAAAGGTCTATCTATCCTTGAAAAGCAATCTAAGACCAGAAACTCTTCTGAAACATGAATGAAAGTGACGGTGATGTTAACCCTCGTAGGGGAAGAAGTGGTCAACACAGCGAGGACGAAGTTCCTCAAGAAATCCATGAAAACGCCGACGAGGAAGTAGCACAACCTAATCCACCTCGCCGGCACCGAAATAGCCGCATGATGCGAGACATGACACTTATGGCGGCCCAAATGCTGGAGATGCAGAGGCAACAAATAGAACAGACTGCTGCAATGAACGCCTTTATGGCCAGAGGGTATGCTGTGAACGAACCCGTGATGCCTCAGCAATACTCACAGCCACATTATTCACCATCCGAGGCGGCCACTGTATCTTATTATTATCAGGATCCGCAGGCGTACGCCGAAGTGGAATCTGAGCCCTTCTACGAGAATGACCCAGAACGTGAAACGCATGGGGAACAAAACCCACTCCCAGCTAGACGCAGGGAGGCCTCTTCCGCAAAATCCGGCAGTGTTTTCAGCCGAATAGGAGGGTTATTCAGGGGACAACGACGGGGACAAACGGACCCAGGTCGGCATAATGCCGCAGAGCCTAGAAATAGGCGCGAGCGACGCGCTGAAGAAGCCTTGTCGCAGGATCAAAGGTACAGGGACCAACAAGGTATGGGGGGAGAAAGGATGGCATCAGTACATGAGCCTAGGAATAGGCAAGAAAGAAGAGCCGAAGTAGTTCGGACTAATCCTCGTAATGAATTACAGAGCCATGAAAGGCCAAACTTCGGCCGCGTTCCACCACCACAAAGGCAGGAGTACGCTCCGCCGCTCTATGGCCAATACCGTGATCCAGAGTATTCCGGTTACGACGAGAACAGCGAGCTGCCGTCATACGAGTTGGATGACGAAGAGGAAGTAAGTCCCTTCACAGAGGGCCTCCGTAGATGCCCCGTTCCCCATGACTTTGAGATGCCAGAAATAGCAAAATACTCTAGCCGAGGTGATCCTGATGATCACCTGTTAAATTACCGCGCCAGCATGGAAATAGCCGGGGCCACCCCGGCACTGAAATGTAAAGCTTTTGCTTTAACCCTTGAGGGAAGTGCCATACGATGGTATAAAAAACTCCTTCCTGGCAGCATCCACAGTTGGAGGGATATGAAAACTGCTTTTAAGAATGGCTTTGTTTCTTCCAGGCCTGGCCAACTCCCACTCCAACGCCTTCAGGATCTGAGGCAAGGAAGGGACGAATCTCTGAAAAGTTACCTAGCCAGATTTACTGAAGAAATGCATATCTGCGAAAATATCACAGAAGCGGAGATGTTTTCCGCCTTAAAAGGAGGGCTAGATATGACCAGCATGTTTTGGAGAGATGTCCGGAGCAGGAAACCAAGGGATTACAACACCCTGGTAGACCTGATGAAGGAAGAGATTGTATCGGAGGAAATGGCTAGGGCCAGAGACAATCACCCCCAAGGGAGATACAACCTTGGATATTCCAATGAAGCGAACCTCAAAAAGGGAGGAAACAAGGATAGGGTCGGCGGTAACCGAGGTGGTGCTCCTCGTCCATTT
Source organism: Ligustrum vulgare (assembly GCA_963555705.1). NCBI lineage: Eukaryota > Viridiplantae > Streptophyta > Magnoliopsida > Lamiales > Oleaceae > Ligustrum > Ligustrum vulgare. Next base: position 1,181,421 of record OY743174.1, on the reverse strand, counting down.
TCGGGGACAGGATCTAGCTTTGCAGCAGAAATCACGGAAGCTATCCCTCACTTGCACTCTAACACCCCTTCTCAAAATCCTCACACTGCTCAAGGGAGAGTGGAAAGCAGCCGAAGTGGAAAACAGCCCATGATTGGGGCTTACTGTGCCTACCATAGATATTACGGTCACGCAACAGAGGATTGCAGGGAAATCCACATGTTAGCTGACCAAAAGGCGCAGGGGAGAAGGGGAGGTGACTTCCCCCCCGACACAGGGAGAACTCAAAAATCAGGTGGCCAGAAGTTCAACCGAGCTGATAGGAGAGCCCCGTGGAAGAATTCTACCAAAGAAAGGATTGACAATCGTCAAAGAGACAGGAATAAGGGTCAAGATACCGCCTCGGCACAAGCTAAAGATACACGGGAACCTCCTATGCCTGTGGCCGACCTCCCCATTCGTGAAATCGACACAATACTGGGAGGACCCCACCCAGGTGGGAGCACTAACAACTCCCAAAAGAGGTATATAAGAGAGGCCAAGCAGCCCGCCAACGTGAACTATCATATCCATTCCCATCCTGTTGGGATTCCTCAGACGGAACCTATCACATTCACACAAGACGATGCCGTTGGAGTGCACTTCCCACACAACGACGCATTGGTTATCAGAGTGGTGGTGGCTCGAAATGGGTTATCACGAATGATGGTGGATGATGGTGCCTCGGTAAATGTGATATACGGGGCAACTTTTGATAAGATGGGGATCAGCACCCCACTCATTCCAGTCCCTGATCCAATATACGGTTTCACCTGTAGGATCCTCTTCTTGCTGCTCCATGCGAGATAAATGATCAGCTACCAAGTTCTCACAACCTTTTTTATCCCTAATTTCCAAATTGAATTCCTGTAATAGAAGTATCCATCTGATAAGTCTTGGTTTTGCATCCTTCTTTTCAAACAGGTACTTCAATGCTGAATGGTCAGTGTATACTATCACCTTTGATCCAATCAAATAAGATCTGAATTTATCAAAGGCGAACACCACTGCCAAAAGCTCTTTTTCTGTGGTAGCATAATTTAACTGAGCTTCATCTAGAGTCCTGCTGGCATAATGAATCACATGTAGGATTTTGTTCTTTCGTTGCCCCAAAACTGCTCCTATTGCATAGTCACTAGCATCACACATTAATTCGAATGGATAACCCCAATCAGGTGAAGATAACACTGGAGCCGTGACCAATTTTTCTTTTAAAGTATTAAATGCATCCAAACAATCCTCAGAAAAGTTAAAAGGGACATCCTTTTCCAACAGTGTGCAAAGAGGTTTGGTTATTTTTGAAAAATCTTTTATGAAACGCCGATAGAAACCAGCATGTCCCAAGAAACTTCTGATCCCTTTTACGGTACTAGGTGGAGGTAACTTCTCTATCACTTGTATCTTGGCCTTGTCCACCTCAATTCCTCTTGTTGAAATTAAGTGTCCTAAAACAATTCCTTCCTGAACCATAAAGTGACATTTCTCCCAGTTGAGCACTAGGTTAGTCTCTTCACACCTCTGCATCACTGTCTTTAAGTGACTTAAACATTCATTGAATGAAGACCCAAATACTGAGAAATCATCCATGAATACCTCAATGATATTACCCACCATATCAGAGAAGATGGACGTCATACATCTCTGAAAAGTAGCTGGAGCATTACATAGTCCAAAAGGCATTCTTCTGTATGCAAAAGTCCCATAAGGACAAGTGAAAGTAGTTTTCTCCTGATCTTCTGGTGCTATGGGAATCTGATTATATCCCGAATACCCATCCAGGAAACAATAATGTGAATGCCCTGCAAGTCTTTCCAGCATTTGATCAATGAAAGGAAGGGGAAAATGATCCTTCCTAGTGGCATTATTGAGCTTGCGATAGTCAATGCAAACTCGCCAACCTGTTACTGTGCGTGTTGGAATGAGCTCATTATTTTCATTTGGGACCACTGTAATTCCTCCCTTTTTGGGAACTACATGCACAGGACTTACCCAATGGCTATCAGATATAGGATAAATCATTCCTGCATCCAACAATTTCAGCACTTCTGCTTTCACAACCTCCTGCATGTTTGGGTTCAATCTGCGTTGTCGTTCAATTGATGGTTTGAACTCATCTTCCATTAGAATCTTGTGCATGCAAAGGGAAGGACTAATTCCTTTTATGTCAGAAATTGTCCATCCAATTGCAGTTTTGTGATCTCGAAGAACTCTAAGCAATTGATCTTCTTCATTCTCAGAAAGAGAGTTAGATATGATAACTGGAAGTGTGTTCTTCTCTCCTAGGAATGCATATCGCAGATGAGGTGGAAGCTGTTTTAACTCAAGTGTTGGAGCCTTTTGAATAGATGGTAGAGATTTCTCAGAACCTTCACTTAGCTCCAACATGGGTTGTTTTATGCATGGGGGAATTGCTTCCAAATCTCGAAGGCATTTCTCCACTTTTTCAGAGGGACATGGACGTTTTCCAGAGTACATCATACAAGCCTCAAGCGGATCTTGATGGTGATTGTTCGGTTCGAATCCCGCAAGTGTACGGGATCGTTGACAAGTAATAATTGTGATGAGTGTAGAGTATCGTTCCCACGAGGAATAATGTTTAGTCCTAATTACTAGTTTATCGTCGACTCAATTAATGAAAACAATTAAAATAAAAATATGATTTTGTCTGTCTATCTATTCTAAAAAATTGCAATAAATAAAATTTAAATAAAAACAAATGTTTGGGAGTAAAATATAAATGAGGAGCATGTATTGGAATCCGAATCCACTTGTTATCATCTATCTCAATTCAACAATTCGAAGTTTAAATAATTCATGTGTTGCTCGACAATCGATAATTCACATGCAATTAATTTTCTTTTCCAAGACAAATTAAATCTATCCCAAACATGAAACGAATCTATTCCTAGTCCGAATACGAATGTTTAGAACGCAGTAAATCACACAATTATCATTTAGATTGCACATGTCATAATGTTATTCCTAACATCTAGTGTTCGTGTGTTGATCATGCAATGTTCAAACCTATTGTGACTTTTCCAAGACTACAAAAAGTAACCATATATTTAATTGGTGGCCAAACAATCAAATAATAACAATAAAGCATGCAAGATCAATCAAGATAACACAAGAAATTATTCAACTACTAGTTATCGAATCAAAATAAATTAATAACAAGTTTCATCTTCATCCAATACATAAGATAAATTAGCCTAACATCTTAATATGTAAATCAAACAAAAAGAATTGGAAAATCATCACCCAGTTGAATCGCGAAATTTTGCCAGCCGTGCACTTTCTTTCCTCCGAATACTCTACCTGCTGACTTCCTATATTAATTCCCAGCAATTTCCCTTTAATGCAACAGTCAGCTCCTTTTTTAATCCATACTCGGCTGCCTCCAATTTTCTGTGCATCAATTCTTATTATTTCATCCAAGAATTGATTCCTCCTCTCTCCAATGTATATATATCTCAACCTTTTTGAATAAAGAATGACCAGCGGCTCCTTTATACCAATCAACAGCCGACAAAACCAAGACAAATTCTCACCTAATTAAACTCCACAGCCGCACTCCCTATTCTCCAATTAATCCCCTGTTGGCTCTCTCAATTTGTGGGATTCCTCCTCTCTCCAATGTATTTCACACGGCTGCTCTCCCCTTTATTTCACACGGCTGCGTGTATATATATGTAAAAAAAAAAAACAAGAGACAAAAACCCAATTAGGGTTATGTTTAAAGACTCAATTCTTCAAATAACTCAAATTGGTCCTTGTATTTTTAATTGTGCACTACATGTCTCCATTTATGTCACTTCGAGTTCCTCAATTTTTGGAAGTTGCACTTGAGTCCCACTTTGTCCCTTTTTTGTACGGCTTTAGTCCATTTTTTCCGTTTTGCATCCAAACGCATTCAAAATTGAATTTTTCCTAAAACAAACAAAATAAATATATAATTAGCAATATCATATTCTAAAACACTTACAATTATCTAAATTTAAAGCCAAGATAAGTACGCAAAACGTACTTATCACAGGCGTTTACCGACCTGAAAGCTTCTTTAGGCCGCCCCCATTGCTATCAAAGCCAAAATCTGGCGAGCCTCTCTACCTATATTTGGCTGTATCTAAAGAGGCTGTTAGCTCAGTGCTAATCCGAGAGGAGGATGGGAACCAGTTGCCAGTATATTATGTAAGCGAAGCCATGCTGGACGCCGAAGCGCGCTACCCAGATATGGAAAAACTTGCTCTCTCGTTGATCACAGCCTCACGTAAGCTTCGTCCCTACTTTCAGTCACACTCCATACAAGTGCTCACCAACTTTCCCATGAGACAAGTGTTGCAAAAACCAGACATTTCTGGGAGGTTACTAAAATGGGCGATAGAAATCAGCCAGTTCGACCTACATTATGCGCCTCGGACCGCCGTAAAGGGTCAGGCGTTGGCAGACTTCGTAGTTGAATTCACCCATCCACCTGAGGTCGAAATGGTAGACAGCACCGAGGACAGCCAACATGATGGACAGAAGTGGAAATTGTTCGTTGATGGGTCCTCGGCTGATGGACGATCCGGCGCAGGAATACTGTTGGTAAGCCCAGAAGGGTTTAAATTACACAGTGCAATCCGCTTTGGATTCAAAGCCTCCAACAATGTTGCTGAATACGAGGCGCTATTAGCCGGGCTAAGACTTGCAAAAGCATTGAAGATTAAGTTCGTGGTGGCGAACAGTGATTCGCAGCTTGTTGTAAGCCAATTCAATGGGCAATTTTCTACCAAAGAACCCTCTATGGTCGCTTACTTGAAGAAAGTAAGAGATTTAGCTATGCACTTCGGAAAAATGGAGTTACAGCACATCCCCAGAACAGAAAATTCTAACGCTGATGCTTTGGCCAAACTAGCAAGCAGCAGTGATTCGGAGCTCCACAATCTGATCCCTGTAGAGCACATGATGACCTCTTCTATTGGGCCAGGACCGGAGATCCTGGCGATTGAAGAAGAGGGATCCTGGATGAACCCCCTAATCGCCTATTTAAAACATCAGACAGTTCCGAACGAGCCCGAAGCAGCTCGAAAATTGCAGAAATACTCTGCGAACTTCGTGCTCTTGGACGACTTACTTTATAAGCGGAGTTACACCTCTCCTTTGCTGAGATGTGTGGGGCGAGAGGAAGGGCAGTATGTGATGAGAGAAATCCATGAGGGCATCTGCGGCAACCATGCCGGGGCTTTATCGCTAGCTAGGAAAGCCCTCAAACAGGGATATTTTTGGCCTACTATGCGAAAGGATTCCCATGACTTTGTGCGGAAATGTGATAAATGCCAAAGACACGCGACCATACCACATCAGCCGCATCACGAGCTAACTGTGGTGACTAGCCCTTGGCCCTTTGCAAAATGGGGGGTTGACATTATTGGTCCTATGCCCAGAGGAGCTGGTAACAATTGCTTTGCGATAGTAGCAATTGACTACTTCACCAAGTGGGTCGAAGCGGCATCTTTGATGAAGATCACCGAGGCCAACACCACCAAGTTCATTTGGAAAAATATCATATGCCGGTTCGGGATACCACATTCGCTGGTTAGTGACAATGCAAAACAGTTCAAAAACAGAAGCGTGGATGAGTTGTGTGACGATTTGGGAATCAGGAAGCTGTTCTCATCTCCACATCACCCACAGGCCAACGGGCAGGTCGAAGCGGTGAACAAGACCATAAAAAATACCCTGAAAAGGAAGTTGGAATTCAGAAAGGGCGCGTGGGTAAGCGCTTCGAACCACCTCGCATACCGCCACTGGTGAAACACCCTTCTCGCTGGCTTACGGAGCCGAGGCGGTATGCCCCGTCGAAATCGGAATCCCAACGCCTCGTCAAATTCATTACGACGAAGTTAGAAACGAGGAAGCGCGAAGGGCCGGTTTAGACTTCTTAATGGAAAAGCGGAATGATTCCCAAGAGGTAATGGTCAAATACCAGAAAAAGGTGGCTCGATATTACAACAAAAGGGTGAAGAGCCGACGCTTTAACATTGGGGACTTGGTCCTCAAAAAGGTTCTTCCTTCAACACAGGAGCCAGGAGTAGGGACTCTGGGTCCTAACTGGGAAGGCCCTTACAAGGTCGTTGCCGAGGTGGTACCCGAAACATACATGATTGAGAACTTGTCTGGAGTACCTCTATGTAATCCTTGGAACACGGACCACCTTCGCCGTTATTTTCAATAAAACTAAATTCCTCTATGATTGCAACATTATCATATTATTTCAAAAAATCGTGGGCGAGCTGCGTTAAAAGTTACGCCAATATCTGTTAGACAACCATAATGGATAAACGCACATTCTAAAATTATTTTGGTCATGACGCCACACGTCCACACTATGCATAAAAATTGTTAAGGACAAGGGACTCTCATAAGGCTAAACTACGATCACCACGTAAGGATTGGGAGTTTTAATACAATAAATGCTTCAAACCACTCAAATCTAAGGTGCTGCACTCATTCACCATCATTCACCGCGTAATATGTTTGAAATCATTCAAATATAACCAAATGTTGTCACATAAACCAAAATCCTTGGTGCGTTAAGTTAGTTCATACATCCGGACAAAGCGTTTGCAAGATATACTAAGCGCTGTGTGCCTAAGCGTAAAAGACAAACGTAAAAAAATTCTTATGTTATTTTGGTCGCAAATACAACACGCCTCCACCAGGCAGAATCTTTGTTAAAAACAAGGGACTCCGGTGAATTTACACTGCGACATTAACAGAGGTTCATACAAAGATGTAAATGTAGGTGTCACAGAGTTTTAAGGTAAAATCGCTCAAAGGTTGGTCAAGATCAAATCTAATTAGCAGAAATAGGTACATCAACTGTGCTGGATCTGGGGGTATAGAAAATGATTAAACTTGAATAGAATTATTGCTACAAAGTGATGACAAATTCGATCCGCTCATGAATAACCACATCGGATTTGAGGGACTAGCACACCCAAAATATGGCCATCCATGACCAAAGGTTTAGATATCGCTTTGGACTAATGGTCGAGGAGGAAAGGCACAGGAGCCCCTCCAGCCGAACTAAGTTATGCTTGTCCGAGGCGCTCTAAATTAGGTGCATTTTACAAATCAAGACATTTACAGACAGACATTTACAATGCCCCACATATCATCTTACAATTATGAAACTCGCACTTGGAAATACTCATGTTTAAGCAGTAAAGGAAAAACGTTGCTGCACCAAAATATGAGTAAACTGCTCCATTCATAAAAATGAGACGTGTACAATATGAAGTGCCGGGGGACTTACAAAAAGAAAGAAAAGAAGAAAACAAAAAGCTAAAGCTAACAAATGCAGAAGAGGATTATTGTGGAGGAGGGACATCTTCCAAGGGGCCTTTATCAGACACGCCCAGAGGATCCGCAGGATCATCTTGAGGCTCGGGGTAAAAAGCCTCAATGGAGGACAGGTCCAGTGTCGGAAAAGCTTCCTTCACATCCCCTAAGGCCATTCTGGCCCCCAAGTTCCCAAAGACCCTCTGCATAGCCTCGTATTCCGGGGTATCTTCGAAAGTATCCTTGAAGTTCTGAACTGCCTTAGAAACTTCTTCACCCAGAACCTCCTGCACCCTAGCCGCAATGGTACGCTCCAAGGCCTCAGAAATTCTGGAGTCAATATGTTTCTCCAGGGAAGTGTAGTCCTCCTCAGCTTTCTTCCTAGCCTCCAGCTCCCTCCCCAGCTTTTCATTTACTTCTGCCACTTCAGCTTCTAACTTCGACTTGGCTGCATTAGCGACGGCCAGGGCCTCAGAGGTGATGGACTGTGCCCGGTTGGAATCATCCAATTTCTTGCACAAGACTGCCACGTCTGACTCAGAAGGATGGAGGTCATGCTTCAATTTGTCATTATCCTCTTGGAGGCGCTTCGCATTAGCCCTCTCTTCCGAAGAAGATTTGCGGGCTATGGACAGCTGGGCCTTGAGATCATTGATCTCCTTAAGCATATTATCAGCGTGGCGGAGAGCAGTCTCGGCATCCCTCTTGTCCCGTTGAGCTACCTCCACGGAGGACTCTACCTCGTCAATGAGGGTCAGGGCTCTGGCATTCATAGCCTTAGCAGCGAGCAGCTTCCGAGAGGGAGTAGCACTGGAGGAAAAGGCGGCCCAACCCTCTGTCAATAACTGTTCGGTAATTAAGGCCGCCCTGGCTGGAGGCGAACTGGGAGAGTCGAACAATGAAGGGTTGAAAGTGACATCTTTGGGGAGGATGCTGGTTTTAATATGCTTAAGCTCTTCCGCCCCTTCTGGTGTCACTTCATAAGCCAAGCCCGGCATGGGCACGGATGGCTCGTCCTCCAGTTCCTCGATCAGTGATGGCGGAGGTGCGGAAGTGGACTCCTTGCTTTTTCCCCTTCTGAGCCTTTTTAAGGGAGCAGGCTCCTCCTCAAGTGCTTGCTCAGAAATGTCCTCGGAAAAGGAAGGTGGCACTGGGGCATCCTTAGTCTCCCTGCCCCTCTTGGGTCCGCCTCTATCCGACCTCTTCCCTTTCCCTTTAGCGACGCCTTTTTCAGGATCGGCCTCTCCAGCAATGTTGGGTTGTTGGGGACCCACTGACAGCAAAGTGGGCGGTGGCAGTAGAGCTGGGAGAGGGCCCTGAAGTTGGGCAGTAGACTTCTCAGACACTTCTCTTGCCACCCCAATTAGTAGGTCGGCCAAGACCGCTTTCTGCTTTCTTTCAACCTCGCTCCCATGGCGCAGAGCCGGAGGAACCTTCGTAGCCATGAGGCCCTTTAAAGAAATCTTTGGGAATTCTTTGGAACCTAGCAAGGAAAGGAGGACAATGGGGGTTATATATATAAAAAAAAAAAAAACGAACAAAAACAAGGTGTAACAGCAATAAGGAGGCGAACTTACTCATAGCTCGCATAAGACCGTGCTTAACGAATAATTTGTTCTGTTGTATGACCCCTTGGAAAGTGCCCTTGTAGGCAAATAGACGCCTCACTGCCGCTAGATCCGCGTCAGGGAGGAGATGGGCAAAAGTGTCCCCTGCCATAAGCCAATAATATGTTAAGAAGCAGTCAAGAAAAGTATGGATGAAACAGCAAAAGACGCATGACACTTAAAGACTCTAAAGCAAATATAAGACTCACTAGGTAGGGAAAGAGTTCGGGGAACTGTAATTTCTGGACTAGGGTCCACAGGGGAACTCTGTCACTCCCCAGCAACCCAGAACCACTGGTTCCTCCAGTTCTTTATTGAGGTAGGGTGACCGGTAATAACGGGAGTATAAGAACCTCTGGGGGACAAATAATACCAATCCTTAACATCCGATCTCACGTCTCTCTCCCTCCTGACTGATTTCTTCAAAGTATAGAGAGTGTGAATGATGTGCAGTGAGATGGGATGATCCGGGTTGACCTCTTGCCACGCCAACCAAGTCCCCACAGCCTGAGTCCAGAAATTGGGGGCCAGTTGGTAGGGGCACAAGTTATAGCTCCTAAGCAGTGCCCTGAAAAAGGGATGCAGGGGGAGCCTCATCCCGCAAGAAAGGGCATCGTGGCATATAGCCGCCTGACCCGGGGGAGGGCTGCAAGGTCGGCAGGAAGGGGTAGGGAGCACCAGATGGACCCCTTCTGGCAACCTGAATTTTGTCGAAGCCGAGGCCAAATCGATCCTTCGGATTTCGGTAGCAACCTCACTGCTTTCCCACGACTCTGGGTTTGGATCGGGGTCGACATGGTAGCCCGAAACTTTGTTGACCTGGTCAACCCAATCTTCTACCTGAGCGATCTCCTCAGCAGACAAACCCAACTCTTCCCTATGCGCCCTAAATGGTGCCCTAACGATCAAGCCGAGGTCCTGGTGACCTGAAGAGGAGCCCGCCGCCATTTCTCCTCCCAAGTCCCTGTCTCGTTTGCTTCGGAGTTCCATAAGCGCGGATTCCTCCTCGGATGACAAATGAGCCATGTAGTTCTGGTGTTTTTCTTCTTCGCTGTCAGAATCACTCAAATAAATTATGCCACTGGTTTTCCTATTTCTCCTCTTAACCTGCTCCCTAAAGAAACGGGAACTAAAAACCGATAAAGAGAAGGGGCAGAAACCTCTGATGGGAACCGCCATCGTTAACATGTCCTGTGAACCCGTTCCCCCAACTCTTTCCATTTTTCTTTTTTGTTTTAAAGAAGAGTCAGACTCAACAAAAGAAAAACAAAGTGCAAAAACAAAATTCTCAAACCCGCAATGAGAAACTAAAAATAAGAAAGTCTTGCATATACAGGGATCAAGAGATTTACCTTCAAAAGACGAATGCTTGACACTGTGCACTTGAAATGAAGAACTCGCCAAGGAAAATTGTGGAACGTTAAGGGTGGATGCTGGGTAGAAAACCCTAGAAGAAAAGACGCGAAACTCGCAAGGAAGAGAGAGACGGCGCAAATTTTCGCGAAAATATGGCTGAAAAGATTCTAAGAAAATGGTAAAAGGTGAAATGGTAAAATGAAGAAGGATTTATAGGCATCCTAACGGTCTAAATTCCTTGAGTTTCGTGAGCCGCATGATTAATGTGGGTAACCCATGCTTCTTGGAAAATGAGCTAATCAAAGCGCCAGCCGTCAAATGGAGGAAAAAAAAACCGTTCAGCTACCACAGTGCATGCCACGCGCTGCGAAATGCTGCCCCCCTCCCCTTTTATATATATGTTTCTTGGAAATAAATACCGATAGCTCCTCCGAACTGAATGCGCCGCCTAGGAAATGCGCTGATATGATCCTGGCCAGTAGGGGAGAGAAAATCCGAGGCAGAAGGTCGGCTATCATATGGATCCGAGCCTTACCTAAGGAATTTCTTCATTGAAATCCCTAAAAAGTTAACGCTGTGAAATCATGGCAAATCCTACACGACCATGAATGATCCCTTCGGATTTGAGGGACTAGTGTTGCAAGCGGGCCCAAAGAAAGGTACAGTGATCCACCAGCGAAGGCCCAATAGTGGCCCAATGGATCTTGACCCACAGCTAAGGCCTAGAATATCACCTAGGGATGAATGCCGAGGTGGTATGTCAAGCAAACCTCTTTAGCCGACCTGGTTAACGCCCAGCCGATGTGCTTTATACTCAGCCGGGGTGCTTTATGGCGTTGACCAGAAGAGAGAGATGGAGTCAGTGATGGGACACTGCCTTTACTCAGACGTGATAGGCGCCCATCCCCTACGAAATGTAGCAATGATTACGGTTGAAAAGCAAGATTGTCACATCCATAAGCTAGGGTAATGACAAGTGTAAAGTATGCCACGTGTCGTGATCCAAGACAAGAAGTTCCTCTATAAATAAGGCGCAATTGTCTCCAAGTGAGGGGTTAGCAATTTCTCACTCAAAAATCTATATTTCTCTCACTCCCTTTTCTCTCTTTTACACACTTTTATTTCCCGCACCCAATATATATTTGCCTAAAATGAGCACTGACTTAGGCATCGGAGTGCAAACGGGAGCCTTCTCGGCCCCCTTTGCAAACTGATTGTTTGTCTTAGTGCGCAGGAGATCCACGTGTTCAAGAGGGAGGAGCTGAGACGTGTTGGTCCAAGGTCCAGCCGGATTTTGTGGTCAACAATAAGTACACAAAATAATTTTCTGCAAAATTTCAAACAAAATATATTTTCCAGGTTTTCATTTTCGAATACAGTTTTCAGAAATAACAATCCAAACGCGGTTTCAGCAATTTTGAAAACAGAAAAAAGAAAACATTTTCGAAAATTAAAAACAAAAAATTGAAATATAAAGAGAACAAAACCTTAATGTGTTTGATTGGTTTATTTTTTAGGTAGAAAAAGTGGAGAGTTTTTCAATTTTTGTTGTTTGATTGACATTATTTTCCATGACAAATAAAACAAAATTTAGCTATTTTAAATAAATTTTTTATCTTTTTTTATTTTTTAACATATTTGTAGTTGATAATAACAATAATATTAATTTCTGAGAAAAAATTAAGTCAATTAACAATAACAAAAATAATCAAACGAGACTTTTATAGTTTGTCATGTAACGATGAAAACCAATTATCAATAACTAACTAAAAGAATGCAATTGGCTTAAAAATACGGAATTGCACAACTTCTAATAAAATTAGGAAAATCAATTTCAATGTAAAACTTATCAATCAAACAACAGAAAAAGAAGAAAATAAGAAATGAATTTTTAGTTCCTAAATAAATCTACCTTATCAAACAATACCTTAGAAAAAAGTCTTCGGACAAATCATATTCAGCCAAACAAGGTTGTATTGTAAACGAATAATGTAGAAGTTCACGAAGCATATTCCCTTACTTATTACAGGCCTCGAAATGGCATCTATCTTTCTACTTACTGGACATAAAAGCATCAAGCAAATGGTAAATTCACGCGCACATTATATACGAGGAGCAGGCCCTCATCAATCATCATCATATAAAGCCAAACCCCAACTCCCCAATCTACCCTTGGAAGTTCCATCTAGTTCAATGCAGAATCCTGTTATTGTACTGTCTTCATGGACTCTCCTCTACTAATTAACTCCCCATTAAAAGCCTTTAGTTTCTTGAATTTCTCTACTTCTACTACTACTTCTTTAAATTACTCTGCCTTTTCTCTCTTCAGAATCAAGAATTCCCAAAAATTCAAGAAATCGGAATTTGCTGTAAATTGCTTGAACCCTAGAAATCCAAACTTGTTATGGGGAAATTATGGTTCACCCATCAAATCCTTTTCTTATTTAATCCCAATTTTTCACGAAGTCAAGGACTTTGCTATGAAATCCTCAAACCAGAACTGGACTTCTGTTTTCCAGAAACTTAGTGGGCAAGAAACTGGAGTTTTGCAGAATGGGTCATTAGGAATGGCACTCATGTGTGTGACATCAACAGCCAAGGTTAAAATAAGCCCCTTTGTGGCTACATTAGCCACGAACCCGACTTTTGTTTCGGGTTTATTTGCCTGGGCTATTGCTCAATCAATAAAGGTTTTCTTGAATTTTTGTGTAGAGAGGAAATGGGATTTTAGGATTATGTGTTCCTCTGGTGGAATGCCCTCTTCACACTCTGCTATGTGTACTGCATTAACTACTTCTGTGGCTATTTGCAACGGAGTGGCAGATTCCTTGTTTCCAGTTTGTTTGGGGTTCAGTTTGATCGTTATGTATGATGCCATCGGTGTTAGACGGCATGCTGGAATGCAAGCGGAGGTAATTCTTTGCTCCATTGTATCTCATTCATTTCACATTTTGTAATTAATTGCTTATTCGAATTACTATTACTTTCTGATTTTGATGTATTTATAATTATCTGAACTGTTGAAATTTAACCTCCCAAAATCACAAAGAAATCATGAGTTGAATGCAGTTATCTCGAAAACAATGAATACAAACGTAAGAAATAAAGGAGAATTGATTATCCAATCCAGCTCCGTTTGGTGTGGTTAGTGAGTTAGTTGATAGCCGTTTTCACGAAGTTAATACCACAAATTGGGTTAGAAACCAAATCGAAGACAGCACACAGTTATTACTCCACAAAGGAGATAGGCTAAAGGATTTCACAAAGAACACGAGGACCGAAAACGCTTGAGCAAGAGAACTAACGTGGAAGCCAAAATTGAGCAAACAGGGGCTGAGGTTATTGGGACTAAATGGATTGCCGTGTCTTCCACTAGAAGGCTACAATTTTGGTCACTTTTAGTTCCAGTGGAGGCTGCCAAGATTGGTTCACAAGGGAAGATTCAGTTTTGGTTTATCACTTGAATTTACACTAAGGGGGCTGCCGAGAATTCTAATGAAGAGAGGCTCAAGTTTCAAAATTAATTCCACAACAGAAAATGAGTTTTGACTAACAACTTAAGCTAGGATAAATAACTTAAAGGGTAAGCGAGTCGTCTTAAACTAGTCCAATGAGTAGGATGTTTAATTCCGGTTTGTTTGAGGTTTAATTAGATCATTGTGTAGGATGTTATCGGTATTAGAAAGCAAGAAGGGATGCAAGCATTTACTTCATTTCCCATTTTATAGTTAGTTGTCCATATGAATTGAGTTTTACTTTCTGAATTGGATGTCTATGTATATAATTTGGACATTTGGTACATTAGATGCTTTAAAAGCTAGTTTTCAAAAATCCTATGTAGACACACTTCTGTAAAATATAGTTTATAAGCTACTTTTAAGCACATCAAAATATGTTGGTGTAAACACATAGCATGGCTTAAAGGATTCAAGGAAATTTCTTCAAACACACTCCTGCTATGTAGAGACTCATGGAATGGAAGTTTCCAAGATCAAAGCTTTCGATTGAATACTTATGATAGCGTTCCTTGCATTAGTCGTTTTTATAAAACACAGTTACAAGTATTAACCATTAATCTTGTTTCCATACTCCCACATACAAGAGCTAGGCCTTGAACTGTGATATTTTTGTTCAGAAATCTAGTCTTCTTGGTTTTAAATACTTGAGATGTGAGCCTTATGCCTTTTGACTTGTCACAAGTGTACCCTACATTGTATGCTAATCGTAAAGGTAAAACTTAATGTTAGTAAGCAACTCAGGATGTATTAAATGCTGATCTACCAGAGCCTTCCCCTCGGCTGGCTGAGAATTGGAAACAATTGTTGATCACATAGTACCCTCCATGGATTTGAAATCCATAATCTTGATTTGATATGTCTATTTGAACAACTTCATTTACTCGTCTTTGTTTGATAAGAATGAATATGGGAGGGGAAGCACGAATCCCTTGAAACGTTTTCAAAAGTTTTAGGATAACATGAAGAGGTTTACACCATTGTCATTTGTTATGCAGCCAGAGGTCAACTAACGGATTTTTCTTACTTTGACCTATAAAAGGAATTGTTGTTTTAAAACTTACGTAGTTCCGTATAAGAAAAATTTTGAAACTTAGCCAGTCAATATGTTACTATGGTTCTCGATTTTTTTTTATAGTTGTTGTAGTTGTTTAGAAGATGTTTTATTCTATTTGCTCACATATTGTGCGCGTTTATCATTAAGTAAGCCATATTGTTTCTTTGATATAGGTTCTCAATCTCATAGTTGAGGACTTATTCCAAGGGCATCCAATGAGCAAAAGAAAGCTGAAAGAACTTCTCGGCCATACTCCGTCCCAGGTTCTTGCTGGAGCTCTGCTTGGAATAGTGGTTGCTTGGAAATGTTGTCAGAGTTGCTTGATTGCGAGCTAATTTACTCCCTAGGTAAATTAGTCGGACATGTTATACCGTTGCAATAATTTTAAAAGCTCACTAAGGTTTTTCTTAGAACAATCACTCAGTCATCGCATTTGAATGACGGGAAACCTTTACAAGATTGTTAGCCGTGTCCATGTAAGTTTGATATAGATTCTTCATTTGGTTGCACGGACCGAATGGCATTGGCTGGTTAGAAGGAAAAATATCGTTTACCAAACATGTATTTATTTAGGAATCATACAAGGAAAGGGTAACTTCTTGTAATAATATAACGAATCTTTTAACGAGTTTTTCATGAATAATTTAAGGGAGACATTTTTAATTGATATTTTTGAGTGACATTGTGATATGACGATTATATATTGAATGGTGTAAATAGCTACATCACTACTTACTTTTTCACCATCCAATGTATGTACGTCATGTCACAATGTCATTTAAAAATGTATTCCTAGAATTACTCTTTCTTCATGAACTACTAGAATTGCCAAAGTTGTCACATTAATTGTCACTTTTCCTTTTTTTAACCAATCATACTGGATTTTGAAATAAACAAACCTTAGACTAACAACTATCACGATTCTTCATTGGTTGCACTCTAGCGTGTTTCGGTTAAGTTTAGTGGTGGGTTTGATATTTAGTTGCATTCTTTTGGTGCAACGATTTGTTTCGGGGTCCACGAGGATGATATGAAAAACTAAGATGACTCTTGTCGTGCATAATTTAAAAGTATTGAATAATATAAAGAAAAATTAGAATCTTGATTATTAATGGACTTTTCGACATCTAATTTTTTTATTTTTTGATATCTTCTAGGTAAGATGTGTGGTTAAAAATTGGAGGGAGAAAATGTGTATGATTAAAAAGTAGTTTGAGAAATTGTGTTGTTTATAAATTATAATCATTGTATAAAAGATCATTTTTAATTGAATTTATAGAGATATTTTTAATTGAAATCGTGAAATGGTGTACGTTGAATGGTATAAATAACTACTCAACAATGTTAAAAATGTCTATAGAATTATTCTTGTTATTTTTATCCATCACAAGGGACATAACAAACATTAAAACACCTAACTTGATGGCCAATTTACTTCAGATACAATTATACCACCCTTATCACTCACTCAAATTCGTTTGAATATTACCTTGTTATATGCAACCGCCACAACCACCGCTTATCGCCATCGCTCCACCGCTGGAGCCACCACTTCTCTCAGTCAGAAAGCACCAACCCTTAAAAGAAAAAAAACTCTTTAACTCGAAAAGAAGCATGATTGATGACGTGGAAAATATCTATTCTTGTTCTTGATAATAAAAAGGAGCAAGCCCACTAAATTCCATTCTTTCTTTTCAGTAATCAGTCCTATATAGATTTTTGCTAATTTTCTCTCACTAAAGCACTGTACAAGAAATGCAGCCACCTCAATTTCCTAGATCTAATGACCGTTATACGAAATCTAGTCGTGGGAGAACGAATTTAGCATCATGTATAGTAGCCACTGTTTTCTTGCTGTCCATTGTCGCCGGCGCGGTTGCTGTTTACTTCTTCCTGTTCAAGCCCAAACCACCGAAAATCGCAGTTGATGCCGTGCAGTTCCCGGCATTCTCCGTCACGAACGGCACCGTCAATTTCGAGTTCTTCCAGTACGTGACTGTGACTAATCCCAACCGCGACGAGTTTTCTCACTATGACAGCTCTTTGCAGCTCGTCTACTCCGGGGAGCCGATGGGTCTCGTATTCATTCCCGCCGGAAGGATCGGCGGCGGAGGAAGTCAGAAAATGTCCGCCAAATTTGATGTCCAGAAGTACCCCCTCCCTACTCCCGCCAAGGCGGCGCTGAGCGGTGGTGATGGTGGATTAGGGTTTGACAACAGTAATAATTTCAACAATGGTGGAATGATGGTCGGGAACACAATGGAGATTGAGACTCGGATGAAGTTAGAAGGGAGGGTCAGGGTTTTGAAGGTATTCACGCACAAAGTGGATAGTGGAGTTAGGTGTGGTGTGATAATTGAGGTTACTCGAGGTACTGTATTAGGCTTCCATTGCTGATATTTTTCGAATTCTTCTCAAAGAAAAAGAAGAAGAAGAACGCCATTTTAAGGTTATGTGAAGCTTTCTCTGCAGAAATTTGCAGTTGTATTGTATGAATGAATGCTAGTCATTACAACGTGTGTAGTTGATTGAATGATTGATGAATTTGTTGAGAGCACCAAACTTACGTGCTTTCAACCAGATCTAGATGTAGTATTGTTTAGGAAATCATGTAAAAATGAAGGGATGATTTTTCTTGTCAATTCTGCTGTTTCTTGATTACGAAATCACTTTGAATTCAGTATAACTATACAAACATCAAACATGAATTCAAATATGAATTAATCTAATTACCCACATTGGGTTACCAACTAGTTTACTGATTTTTGAGTTGACATAGTGATGATGGTTGATTTTGAGAATGATGTTATGGGTAAAATATTGAATGTTTGTCATGAGTGCTGTTGGTAATCCCATCCGTAATCCAGTTGGTAGCTCGAGGTTAAGAACTTGATCCAGCACGAAGGCAGTGAAATGATCATGCACGTACGACACTTCGGCTCAGCAGGCAGGCATTGTCCGTCCCAATTCCAACAAATTCAAAATTTATGAGGAGTCAGAGTTAATATATTATTCCCCAAACAAGTGAAGTCGGGATGAGATAATATATGTTGGATAAAAGAAAAATGATTTAAGAGTGTATTAACAATATTCCTGATGGAATCACCCAACAAACCTCATAAAATCGAGGATTTGAATCACGGGGACGCACACGACAAAAATCTTGTAACGGATCGCTTTGGCAACGTAAAGGGACAATTCATGTGTTGTTCAGGTTATTTTGGCACCATCTACACTTACAATCACCAATATCTTCAAAATCAATCACATGATATTGCTTTGGATCCAATTCAAAATCAGCAGCTATCTCTAGCAAAGAGAAACCCGCTCTCTGCTCCCCATTTTCTACAATTCTACGCACTGCAAAACAGAAAGACAATGAAAGAATTGGTTTTGCATTCACTTTATGGATACTAAATTATTGCAGGAATTGCTCTGTTCAAATAAATGTTTCCTCGCCTAAATACAGATAGTTCGGACTTTCTCAAATTGTGACAAACTCACGTTTACAGAAAAACAAAAACCAAAAACTATACACTTGCTAGACAACTTTCAACTGACATCACTTGCAAAAATAAAAGCTTATTGATCAAGCTGAAACCTCCAACATATACACACTTCTTGACAACGTTAAACATATCGAACCACTAATAACAATTAACCGAAAGTTCGATATGAACGCGAAAAAGGTGAAAAACAAAGCAGCCTTTAACTGCACAGATTAGGTATGCACACTCCAACATCTGGATTCTGTTTCTCCTTCAATATTTGCCCTGTTACACGAAGTTTAAGCTCTTTCCTATCTCCTCCCGAGAAAAATAGTGCAATATTACGCTGTATGATGAGGCCATCATGACTGTCCCGAACTTTTCTGTGACTATCCCGAATGCTCCGAGGGGTGCCTTCCCAGATAAGTTTACGGCCATTCCCCCCGACCTCCAAGCTATAACTGTAGTTTCGAGCCTCAACTTCATCTCCCATGAATCGAAGAAATGCCATATAAACAGGAGCCATGCCAAGTTGAAAAGCTTCAAAATGAAGACAGAAATACTGACCAAAACAATGGAAAACCTGAAAAAAATTCACGGGCAAGTCCTTCAGCATTTACAACTCACAAGGACATCAATTTTGTCCATACTTGATGTTCCAACAGGGGAAAAGAAAAAACTCAAGATAATTCAGCATGAATTAACCGGGTCCAAGATTCGATATCGCATTACAATCAGTTCTATTACAGTTATTACAGTTACAATTGGAGCATTTAGACAAGGTAAGAAGACGTGCTTAGCTATGAATATATAAAAAGAATTATCATTTTGTTCCTAACTAATGGAGATGCACACACAAAGTTAGAAGAGAGAGTAACCAAACTTAACATGGCTTAATAATCTTGTTGCATAAGATCTCTGAGTAGATCTAGCAGTGTACTGAGGCACTAAGTGGAATGGCAAGAAGGATACCCCAAACTTATTGGGAATAAGTGCAGGCTTAATTTTTTATTAGTCTTATGGGTTTGCAATGCAATTCTAGATATAGTCATGTTTAGCGAACAAGGTAGCAATTCAAGAGCCTAATGAGTCAAGTGGGCATAATAATCCTTGAAGGTCCGTTACATACTAAAAGTAGCCCAATTTCAGCAACAAAGATAAGATAACTCCAACCTACAAATGTGAGGAGAAAGAGTATACTTACAGTCAGCATCCATGTAGCATTCTCCACATCTCGAGGATTTGATTTAACATAGCGGTGATTGAATGTGCATCCGCAGTGCATATCTACCTTGTGATCATCTCTCAAATGAGCAACAAGGGATGGTATATCGCCAACTACTGAGCACTCTGAGCCAGCATATGGGCAGTTGTAAGGCCTAAACTTACAAACCACCTCGTGCTTCAACTTACTGTAGTATGGAAAGATCTCAGGGCATCCTAGGGAGAAATACTTGCAAGGAAGCTCAAGTGATTCGGCAACTTTCTCTAGCGCTAAACATCGAATATCACCAAGTTCTTGTTTACAAGTGGGACAACGATTGTGAACCCGAACTTTACAGGTGGAACAGAGAGTATGACCATTGTGGCACTGCAGTCAAGACATGATATGTAAAAAAGTTCACACAAAACATTGTGTGCGAATTTAGCCTCTCTCCAGTAGAGATTCTTTAAAACTAATTTTTCCCAAACCCAATTTAATCTATGCATTTTCTCAATAAAATAATTTTGAGCATGGACACATAATTTTTCCATACTAACTAGTTTTCAACCAGACATTAAAAAAAAAAAAAAAAGAAGCTATTTTCACAAAATCTATTCGAAAAGGTTAAACAGGGTCAAATCAAGTAAAACTAGAGCTGAAGAAATAATAATTTAAAATTTAAATTTGCATCAATACATAACTAAATTTTCACATCATCATTTTCAAGAACACTTCAGAATGAAAAGGAATTACTTCCATTGTTGGCCTCTTTGATTTTTGAGCATTGTTGTCCCAACATATTCAAATTTGCTCATTCGAACAAGAATACCTACGTACAACACTCTCTCTTTGAAAAAATGGAGTACCCAAAACCCCTCTTTGTTTTTCTATCATCTAGCCTCTGTCCCGACAGATCCAATAAAAATATCAATTAATTTCTCACTTTCTAAGAAAGAAATCAGGGGGTAGAATTAAATTTTTAAAGCAAAGGGGCAGAAGAGAACCATAATCCATTCAACTATAGCATAATTCCATTTCTTCACCATTCACATTCACCCTTTTTATTTTATCTTGTTCTGCAATACCCTCCAAGCTCCCTTTCTTCTTAACCTGTTTTGTTCTCCACAAACCCATAAGGGTGCCGGCAGAGGAAGATAATGAAGCTCTTGAGAAACTGGCACATGAAGACCGAAGATGAAGAAGTTGATTCAATAAATTTCAGTTTTTTATAAACGGTGCCGTAAAATCCGTGTCCTGTTCAGCAGGTTCACCAATTGTTTTTCAATGGTTTCTATCTAAACTGTTTTAGCCATGTGACCAGACTTGTTTCAGGCCCGCTTCCAGGTTTACTGGTCAAATCAGCCTGTCAGGTCAGGTTCTCAAATGTCACAAGAAGTTTTTTTTTGTTGCGCATCAAATTATCCATGTTTAGTTAATTAATTCCTAAAGAAGCGTTTGAGAAACATAAGGTTGCGGGATGATAGAAACAGTTACAGGTTTGAGGAAGCCGCTTCAAAACTGTGACTTGAACCCCTTCACTAACAAACTTCACAGAACTTTTTTTTTTTACAACATTGAACAAATTTGTTTTCTTTTCCTTTCCATTTGACTAAGTTAAAAATTCTGCATCCTAAATACACAATTTTAGACTTTTAGTCAATGATATCCAGAATCGAAAATTCTAATAAATGTTCTTTTACAGTATTACAATATATTAATAAACTCTAAAGTTTAACCGTAAAGCTTCACTTCCGGATTCAATTCAACCTACATCAGATCAAGTTACCTAATTTCAGCCAAAACATCATGGAAGAAGACTGATAAACAATTCAACCTACATCAGATGATCATGTCACCTGATTTCAACCAAAACATAATGGAAGACGGCAGATAAGAAAAGCTTACAACTTCAGCATAAAGTATAAGAAACTCGTTTCTTTATATTAAATAAATGATGAAAGCATTTAATTTAGTGATCTCATTGGAATTTAGAACAACTAGGGCTTTCTCAGATCCATGACCATGCATGGCTCTAGTGGCCTATGGCACAGATAATTACAACTGTCATATCTTTAAATTTAACAACCATTTAGCCTCCGTTTGGTAACTTGTTTATAAACAACACATTTCCTCAAATCACCTTTTTAATCATACACAATTTTTAAAATCACTTTTCAATCACATGTTTTACGTTATAAGCAACAAAGTATCTGTTTATAAACAAAAAACTTTTACCAAATAGAGGCTCAATTTTTTTAACAATTCTAATGCTACCTCAGGCCTAATGCTCCTTCAACCATATCTTCCAATCTTATATTAATCCACATATGATACGTTGTCTATTTTTCTGTTATATTCTTTCTGAACTCCAATCATAAGAAGCCCAAGTTTCCTACATATAATTATTGTAGGTTTAATAGTATTCACCTTACACCAGATCATACTTTGGGAATGAGATTCATTTTAGCAATTCAGAAATCAGTTTACTCAACAGCATGATCCAAGACAACATATTAAGAATTGACTGCGGTCTGTGATATAGCTTATCGAAAATAAAGACAAATTAGGCAATTATCTTATTTTGCTCTTTTAACCTAACATACCAACTGCATACTTCTACCAAACCAAATCCACTGCATCTGCGTCCCAATAGATTCAAGCCATCAATCTGTATACAAGAAATAAAATGGGGGAACCCCAAAAAACTCATTTTATTAATTTCTAATAAAATTCAGAAATTTCTAAAACTTGCCACCCAAATTCCCAATCAATACACCCTCTTCAAAAAACAGTATTGCAAAGATCACACAGAAAAAGTTACAATCTTGCATCAAATAGCTATAGAGAACCCAAATTTCTTCAAAATACAAACCAACACAACGACAATTCTAGAATGGAATGGACAGAAACACATTAGTTTAAATTGGGGGCTGACCTGGTGGATAGGAGGATACATAGAATTGGTACAAACAGGGCATTCAAGAAGCTCGTGAACACTGGTGCCTGGATGAATCACCACACTATTGAGATTATTAATGTTAGATGGCTTGGAAGATGAAAACTGAGAAAAAGTATGGGGATGGGGAACCTGATCCTCATCAATCCCATCAGCAGATGATATGCATTCAATGCGAGACTCCATTCTTGCAGATCTTTTTTTCTATTTTTCTTATGCAAATTTGTAGATCAACTACTATACATTACAAGTCGTTTCTTGTGGATAAATGGAATTTCTTGATGGGGTTTATCATCGGTTTGAATCAGTAATCAAATCTTGAGTTTTTTTATTATGGGGGGGGGGGGGGGGGTGAGGAGTTTTCTCGAAGGTAGGCTTCAATTTTTATTAATTTTCCGAGGGAGAGAGAATCTGAAGAGGGTGGTGTGGTTGGTTAGATCAGGAATTATTTTGGAAGGAACTCAGCCCTTGTTTGATAATTTTCTTTTCTTTCGGTACTTAAAAACTCCACGTTATTTAACTTTTCAACTAAATTTACTAAATTTAGGATCGAAAAATTGAAAAATCTAGCCAGACCAAACAGCTCTTAATCTCTAATCTTTCGAAAACATTGTAAATACATTCAAACATTTGATTTTTTGCACCAAACATCCTCAATGTATCGTTTATTATAGTTTCACTTTGACAAAAAAGAAGGGAAAATGAGAAAGTCACAAAAAAAGAAGAAAAAAAAAGAAGAAGAAGAAGAAGAAGAAGGACGAGTTAATTGCAAATTTAATCATCAACCATTGATTTTTGACGCTAAAGAAATCAAATATTTAAAAAAACTACAATACATCATGATCGTTGTTTAATTAAACAGTCAAATTCTCACTCACTGTATACTCATAATTACACTC
Organism: Ligustrum vulgare; assembly: GCA_963555705.1. Lineage (NCBI taxonomy): Eukaryota > Viridiplantae > Streptophyta > Magnoliopsida > Lamiales > Oleaceae > Ligustrum > Ligustrum vulgare. The sequence continues at coordinate 1,157,995 of OY743174.1, read as the reverse complement.
ACCAATGACTTCTTTGTAGTACGAAATTTCGACAACATAAACTCAGAAATGGTGAAAATCAAACAACAACAATAGGTACAAATTCAACTACAACAATAGAATTTAAATAAAAACAAAATGAACATATGGATCTGTGTTCTCCAGACTTTGTTTCAGTGAATTGCTCAATGGTAAAATTTCTATTTTTTTTCACATTTGTTTGTATAATTATGAGCATAATGTATTCAAATTGATATGAACTGAGAATTTGATTGTTTAATTGAACATTGATATATGTGTAATATATAATTTTTTTAAATGATTTTTCAATAATGTCCTTCACTTCCTCGATAATATCATGTGACGATACGCATGAGTGAGTTACCAATCAAAATTGATGAATTTTATTATAATAGATGCAATCTCGTAATAAACAAAAGGTTAGAGAGATATGACGACAAAACCATATATTGAGAACTAAATCCGGGAATCAACCCATTTTCAACTAGCTTTCCCATTTTGCCATTCATTTTTGTCAAAATGAGACCAATTGATGGATGTCGAATCCAACAAATAATAATCTCTTGCTCTCATTAAAACAAATTGCAATAGTGGTAAGTAAAGTAGAATTCATAGGGATTGATTATATTTAATTCTTCAAGAAAATTAAAACAACGAATTAAAAACAAGGGGGTTTTGAATATTTGAATGCGAAATCAAATTATAAATAAACAATTGCAGAATTAAATTAATGAAAATATTAAATTAAAAAAGTATCCAGCCCAATGTATAATCTCAGTATCGATTCACATAATTGATCATGGATGCAAAAATAAAATCCTTAACTCATTCTCTAAATTGGTTATGGTCATTGATACGATCTAACAATCTATCTCTCCTTACTTTATTGATAATCAAGAGACGCTCGTTGATTATTTTCCTAATCAATAAATAACACTAGATACGATCGTAGGATTTAATTTACCAATAGCATTAATTTCTAGAAAGACGATCAATTCTAACCAACAAATTCACTCACGTGATTTATTTAAATTAGGTTATATGTCTTCATAATATGAGTCAAAAATCAATCTATAATTAACTATGTTATTTGTCACTTATATTAGAAAACCTAAACAATTACGGATTTAGATTTCTAATTGACCAAGTATCATTTTGACAATTAAAATAACGTGCACTTTGAATTAATCAATCAAAATAAAAATTTCAATTCACAAGCAGAAGACATATAAGTAGAGAACAATTAAAGACACAATTAAATTTAATTAGATCTCACAATTCTTGACGAATTAAAATTTCGAATAACCTTGAACTGAAATAATAATTTAGCTACCCATAAACATTTGGAAAATAAAAACTAAAAGAAATAATAATAATTAAAAAAAAAAATGAAATCAAACTCCTGAATGATGAAACGTGTGGCCGCCTCTCCTTTTTGTCTTTTCTCCAGCAATTGTCTTCCTTTTCTTTTTTTTTCATTTCCTTTTAGTCTTGCCCTTTCTTTCTTTCCTTTTTTTTCTTTTCCAATTATAATCCTTTTCTTCCTTCCATACATTATGACAGCTCCCACTTTTAACCTAATGTGCTGTCGAGAATTAGTCTACCATTTGAGCCCATTTACCTCCAAAGTCCACAAGTCCAACCCATTAAATATTTGAGGTTGCTGTCTTTCAGAATTAATAAGGCGCGCCCACGCCTTATGCAAAGTCCTAGTCTGATTGTGAAATTTTTTCAGTTCCAAACCTGTTCTTTCCAAATTGTGATTTTGAGTCCATTTTGATCTAAATTCTCCACCTAATCCACAAAATATAAAATATGATTAACATTTACAATTTAAGCATTTAAAATCAATGAAATAAGAGGAAATATCACAAATTAAATGGCAAATATGCGCTCTATCACCAATGTTGCTAATAAACGATGCATTGAGAATGTATGATATCAAAAGTCAAATATTTGAATGTAATAAATTTTTTTTTTTTTTTTTTAAATGTTGGGGACTAAATCTTCAGTTAACCCCAATTTTTTTTAGGTTCAAAAAATCGGAAACGTCCCGACACCCTCTAATCCCTTCGAATCATCTTAAATGTTTGAGACGGTGATAAGAAATAGAAATAAAATGGGTATGTAATGCCTATGTTTCGCATTTCAGATGATCTAATCCTATTACGTGTGTTGGAGAATTTCCCTTGCACAAACACAAAGTAACAAGTTATTCTCAATAAGTGACAAGTAATTGAAATGATAAGATTAACAATAATCAAGAAAAAGAGAAGACTCCCTAAAGTCTTGATAATGTCACGATCGTGTGACTAGAACCGAGGGCTCAGAAATTGCCCCAATAACCACAATCGGCAACACCACACGAAACAGGTAAGATCACACTCCGAGGCAACCCACAACCCATACGTTTTCACCAAGAAACCGTACCAAACAGAGGCCTAAACACGGACGCACCAAGGTGCGGTGAAGACAGGCGCCACGCACGAAGACAGGAGGCGGCAGGAGCAGCCCACCACGGAGGGGCAGGAAGACTAGAGGCCAAAGAAGGAGCAGGGTCGCAGGTTTACCAAGTTCACAGAGAAGGGAGAGCCAAGCACTGCCGCAGTCACGAAGAGAGAGCGAGGGAGCGGCTTTGTTCGAGAGTGTGTCGTGAGTTATGAGAGTGAGGGAGTAGATATATAGGATAGGTAGGTTTAGGTCTAGGTTTTAATTAGGGAATGGGTCGGGAGCCTAATTAAAACCCGGGCCGCCAATCGGATCCACCTATCGAGCAACAGGGCCAATGACCCAATTAACACCTCAAGATAGGGTGGTAAAGTTCCTAACCTGTTCACTCTTGGGTTACGCATATTGTGGTTTAATTGGGGCATAAAATACCTCGATCATGGGCCGAAGGCCTACGAAGCAAAAAAACCGACCCGATATTTCATCATCGCCCCCGGGGTTTGTTTGGGACCAAAATCCCAACAACGTGAGATGATTAACAACTCGATGATTGATCATTGCTCGATTAAGAGTATTAATGAGTAGTGAAACATGGTAAACATCTTGCATATTTTACCATAGGATCATACACGAGTGATACAAGTCAATGAAAAAAGACACAAGACAGAGAAGGCCGATCAAACGATCAAAATATTCAATTACTCCGAAGGTGTGTTTTGTTGAAAGAATATAGTGTAGGAGAATGAATGAAGAATAAGAAAAAACAAGAAAAAAATGAAGAAGGCTCAAATACATAGAACGTTGCCTTCAAACTATATTTGCTCCACCGGTATTCAAGTTTGCTTTTGAGGATTATAGCAAATAGGTTTGTAAGATTGATCAAGCCTTTATCAAGTTCAAACAAAGCAAAAATAAGAACTTGAAAGAAAATCAAAAACACTTTAAATATGGTATCAATAAGCAATAATTTGGATATCAATTTGATTCAAGAAGGTTCTCAAGTGTGTTGAAATGGAGTATAAACTCCTATTTATAGATATCCAAGCAACACACACGAATTGGTGCCAACTTTTCATAAAAAGAAGAATTATATCATCAAAATGTGCCAAATTCAAATTTAAATTAACCAAAAAAAGGGTCAAAAATTTACAAAGTGCGATCGCGCAGTTCAAAACTGTGCAATTGCATGGTTATAACATTTAATTTGATGTAAAAAATTGACGTGTAATCACATGATAATTATACCATCCGATCACATGGTTTTCCGAGTTTTGGCCACCTATATTTTTTATTTTCATTTCTTTTCAAATTCATTCATTCTTTTTATTAACAATCATTTTGAACAATACATACATACATATTATATTTGATACAAGAAGGTGGAAAATAAAACATTTTCCATGCTAGTGAGAAAATATTTTCTCACCAAAATGGTGAGAAAAACTTTCTTGGCAAATGGCCTATATTGTACATCAAGTAGTTGTACCTTGAAAACATTTTTCACTCAAAATGTTTTAATCAAACATAATACGTAGAAAATAATTTCTATGAAATGACGTTTTTCAAGGCAAATCATAGGCAATCAAACACAAACATGACAAATTTTTGCATGCTTTACCTACTATAGTCTACACTAGCATAAAATACAAGCCTTTTTTTTTATTAGAATAAAAACTATATAACATGGAAATAGATATAATTGATTTTAAGCCAAATTTACAATTGGTGCTCTCAAATTTCAAAATAGGATTCAATTTTTCAATAAATAGATATCTGAAAAACCTTCGAGATTCTCCCAATCCAAAAAATAAGAAAATAATAACGTTGAGAAACGGAAAGGAAAAGTACTACATATACGTAACCCAACTTTATTTAACTAAAATTATTTTTTAGTGAGTTTTTATAAAAGTTGATGAAACATGTAACATCTTGAAAAAATTTGTTCCTACTAACGATTAATGATGTAATAAAATAAAATAAATTAATTTTGAGATGTTATTGTAAAAGAAATAAATAAAAATGATAAAAACCATATAATTCTTGTTTAATAAAACATTGAAAATGTCTCTTTTCGAGACAATCATTTGAACTCTTTCGATATCTGTGGGAAGTATTCGATATTGATAACTCATTCGAAGTCATATTTTTGGCATTTTCTATTTTCCTAAAGTTTAGTAATCTATTAAATTTAATCCAATTACTAAATATTTTTGGTTTAGTAATTTATTAAGTTTAATTAAATTACTAGAATACTTTACTTGGACTTGAGATTTCATTTATCTATTATTCTTACTAGTTGGACGCACGAGCTTCGCGTGTGATTTGTAATTTTTCCATGAATTATTTTTCCTATATTTTACATCAATAAATAGGCAACCGATTGATTAAAGTATAGAATATTTAATATCCAAATAAAGATTTTAGAAGAACAATTGTATTATTTTATAGATTACTATAACATGCTTAGAATTATCTTCAATTTAATATATAATAGCATGTCTCATGATCAAGCATTTCTTTGAGGAAAATTACATTACAAGTTGCAATAAATAAATCCACTTAATTGGACTGATATTGCTAAATGTTAAGAGCAACACAACCCCAAGATTGACAGTCACAAATACTATCATTAAATTTAGAAAAGTTGTAATTTTCAAAGAAAACATTAACTTCTTATAAGAAAATACATTACTTTGAATTCTATTCAGTATTTAGAGCGCGCGTAACGACATACAGTCAAATCGAATTTAAATAAATTCTTATTTAGTTGATTGAGTACGAGTGTATCATATATTATGTATTTAATAATAGAAAAAAAATTCCTCACATTTTCTTTGCAATGCAAATTCTTGTCAATTACCATGTCATTTACAATAATGAGAATTTACACATTCATTGCCTTTCCCGGGAAAGAAGAGAAAATACTATGATAAATATCAAGTAATGAATGTGGAAAAATAAACAAAAATGAAAACTAATTACCTGCTTACATCATTTTATTTAGATAAGAATTTCTCCATAATTTATGAATTCTAATTATAACTCTTTGTATTGAAGATTCCATCAAGACAATTTCTACAAAATCACAGATATGTGCTTTTAATCAACATAGATAAGTCCTTCAGCAGTAATTTGTGACTGTCTACAAAGAGCGGCACAAAACACATATACAAAGTGAAATAATACATCTAGGGTGTGTTTGATACATTGACCAAGACTTGAAAAATCGATGTTGAGTAAAATATATCAAATATGCATTTACAACATGTTTGATAAGCATTATTAGACGAAAGAAATTCATATATATTTCCTCAAAACACCAAAATTCCATCTGATAAACATCACTGAAGAATAGCATATATATATATATATATATATATATTCATTTGCTAGTCATTTATTGCTATGCAGCATTATCAAGATTCCTGCTACCAGATCTTGTAGACCATAAGCTTTTCTTAGACAAGGTACAAACTTTTTATTGTGTTTTTTCCTAAATTGCACCTAAAAGCACATTTTTAAACATTGGGTATTATACTTCAGCTAAAAAATTATGGAAAAATTAATCAAATTCAAATGCAATTCCATTATTTATAATTTATATAGAGAAGATATATTTTTTTACTGCTAACCATTGTCAGTTATATAAATAATGACAATGTTTAGTGGTTAGTGGGTAGTGTCTAATGTGTGGTTTATTCCTTCTTATTGATTGAATCTTTAAAATACGAAATGATAGGAAAGAAATATAGCCCGTACAAGACAATACAACTGCAAATATCATATAAAATCGTTTTCTCCCATAGGAGACTTTTAGAAGTAGATAATTAATTATAAATGATAAACTAAGAGTTATAAAATATAATTGAGGGTATTTTCGTCCAATAAAGTTTCTCCCTTAAGGGACTTTTATAAGTAGCGCGCGCACACACATATGATATTGATTTTATTCTTTGAGATAAATAAAAAACTTGCTATATTTATCACTTAGTATTTATGATAAAATTTTATGCTTGTGATAATGTTTTAGGTTGGCCAACATTCTTATTGGCCGAAAATCCTAACTTGGCTGAAACCCAACATTGCATTGGCTAGGGTTTAGGTTTTTTCGACTAGTGTGGCTAGGGTTTTTATTTTTTTAGAGTCTAAGTTTATTTTTATCACATAGTTTGTAAGTGATTCAATTTTTGTAAGATTGTTTTTAGTAAATCATTATCTTACCTTATCTTTATTGATTTGTAATTATCTTTAATATTGTAGGAAATCATAAAGATTGTACACAACTAGAACTCTTGGTGTACAAGAAATTCTTGTGTGCATAAATAGACTCAAACAGGACATTCTCTCCTAAGTTTTGATAGCCGAAAATTGGAGAAAGAGCAAGAACATACACGACTTATTTTCTTTTGGTGACTTCTCCATTGCATTAACTTCATAAAGATTTAGTGCTTATATATTCATGCAAAAACCAATCTTCAAACCAAAAATTTAAAAGGATCTCTGGGAGGAGTTTAGGCAACGAAGATCAAATGGGAGTTTGGATCGAGATCGAACATGAGTTCGAATTTGCTGAAGTCGTGTGCAGTGTCTAGGGAAGCTATTGAAGAGTGGTGGGACACCAGTTCACTTTACATGCCATCAAAGAATCAAGGAGTGGTTAATTTCTTGGGTGTTTGATAAATTTATGCGTAAATTTGTCCTGTAGTTTTCTTGAAATGTTTAATATTATTTTCTTACAAGTAATTGATTTTTATCTGTATGCTAAGTGCACGTGGATTTTCTTTGAAAGGGTTTTCCCCACATAAAACTATGATATCGTGTCTAGTTGCTTTACAATTCTGCATCGCTTTATATTTCTGCTCACAATTTGTTATCCAAATGAATTTGTGACTAGATTCATCTGGTTCCGAGTTAAACAAAACTTTGTGTGTTTCTATTTATACTTTACCGTCTTGACAAATTTGCGATAGTCAGATCATCTAACTAGTAACAAAATAGAAAAACGAAAAAGTTTAATCTACTTATTTGAGATATGGTTGTATTTTTCATCAAAATTAGACAACTACAAACTTTTAGATATGTCTATGATACAGCTCTCAAGGTGAACTTCGAGAATATAAATTTGGTTTGTAAAATCGACTCACGAAATATCGTCGATGAATTTTTGAAAATAACACGTAACTGAGTATGTAACACCCCAAGTTCAAGAATCTTAAAACCTAGGTGTTAACTTCCCTTTTTCTTTTAATGCGGAAATAAATCATTTAAAACCATGCGGAATTTAAATCGTTTACACAATTAAAGTATTCATTTAACTATTATAAAATTTTTGCAGAAATTTCGACAGAATCTCCTCTATAAATTGAACATAGCCAACCTGTAGAGGGACACCAAAACCAATTTAAAAGATTTAAAGCATCAATCACATCTCAACCACATTCATCATTTTCAAAACCAATTCATTCAATCCCAACATTCAACATTCAACCATAATTCCAAAATTCAACTTCAACATCAATTCTCCAAACTCCTCAACCAAAATAATTTGAAGTATAAGTTTATAAACTCATGAAACATGATAAAACTAATCACAGGGGAATACCATAACTTATTTTGACTAAGAACCGACAAACTAATTCAAAATGATTTATCAATTTAAAAGAATAACAACTAAAAACTTAAATTAAATCATTAAATTAAATTTTAAATAATTCAAGTCGGTACTGTCTGAGCCAGCCGCCGAGTGCTCCCCTCTAATCATCTAACTTTCATCACCTGAAATGTTGGGGAGGGATTGGGGTGAGCTAAAGCTCAGTAAGTAAACTTTATGCATGAATGCATGCTTATGACATGAATGCTTTAACTTTGAAATATGTATCCCCATTCACTTTAACCTTTCAAAACTTTCAACATTTCGAACTTTCACTTAACATTTCAAAACTTTCACTTCATTTCCATCGTGAGCTCACTTGATGTAACTTCTAGTCAATCAAATAACAGTGGGCCATTCTTATTTGGAACCAGATTAACATGCGCATTTCCACCGCAAAGCGGTTTAACATTCACTTTTCCACCACAAAGCGGTTCATTCATTCATTCCACCGCAAAGCGGCTCATTACATTCATTCCACCGCAAAGCGGCTCATTACATTCGGGTACGCCGGTCCCCCGCGCCCCATTTCCCACTCGGATCTTTCATGACATAGAAGTACACTCATTCTTTCAAAAACTTGGGATACAAAATTTTTGACAAAAATTGCACTTTGACACATTCCTTTCATTAAAACATTTGACTTTCTCATTTCGATGTCAATGCATGCTTAATGATGCAATGACATGATAATGTGCATGTTTGAACATTTCCTTAAATACACATACTTTCATATGGCAATTCAAATACATCAACATTAAGTAATTAACACGAAATCACTTACGCACATTAATTTCACATTAACTTTCTACTTTCATGAAAATAGGGGAAGTTTACTTACCTGACGTCCTTAGTATTTACCGTTATCTGAATTTGCAAGTGGAGGAGTTTCGACTGCCCGTGTCGTCAATGTACCAAAAACTTAGTTGCATCTATTCATTTAGTAAAATATGCTTTCAGTTCAAATTGATATATTCATCATTCTTTTAACATTACATTTAAACAAGTTAAAACAATACATCTTCTTTCCCTTTTTCATCTTTGTGATCATTTATTCCAAACAAGGTATTAACATATATTAAATACTTCCATACAATACTCGAAATCAAAAGATTTAAATCATTCGACAAAACGTATAACTTTCAGTTCACAGACACATTCGTTATTCATTTTAATAATAATCAAACATTAACCGAGATTAAAACTCCAATTTAACCCATGCGTGACTTTACATAATAATCAAAACACATAAAACCATATTCGAAAATAAGAGATAAATTTCAATCCACGTTAGAGACTCTCATTTTTAAATTCAAACTCAAACTAAAATATTTAACTTAACTCAAACTTTACCCAATATCAATTTACTAATTTAAACATTATAAAATCTGAATTTTACTTGTATGTATATGCATTACCCAAATCAAAAATTTTATATTTCTTACCAAAGTTTAATATGAACTTAAATTAAACAAATTTATAATTTTCGAAACTTAAAACTTACCAAAAAATCTGAATTTATACATATTCCCACATAAAAATCCAAAATCTACATATTTACATACACCTATACATACATAATAATATACACATTCCCATACATCAATACTCACACACATAACCATCATTAAATCCTTAATTTAAGGTAAAATTCGAAAATCAACCAAAAACCAAAATCTGAAAATGTGAGAAAATACATATATACTTACATTAAATCCATTTATACATCAACCTATACATAAAATTCAGCATATAAATCTGTGTGTGTGCGAGCGGGTGTGTGTGTGCAAACCCGTGTGGCAGTGTGAGTGGGTGTTTGCGGGCGAGGAAGGGAAGGGGAAGGGAGATGCGGCCTTACCGATGATGTAGGTGCACGGTGGTGGTGGTGATCTTGGCCGGCGGTGGGCGACGAAAGGAAGGAGAGGGAGAAGGGTGCGTGACCGAGAGCAAGAGGCAAGGGAGAGAGTTGAGACAGAGAGGGAGTCGGGTGAGAGATGGTGAGAGAGTGAGGGTTTAGGTTAGGTTTAATCTTTTGAAATTTACACTTCGGTCCCTCAATTCTCCTCCCATGCATAAGAAATTCCATAAGTTCCATTTATTCACCAAATGCCACTAAAGTTTCCCCCAAGTTTCAATTTAATACAATAAAAATAGAAATTAGCATGCTCAAGCAATTAGGACCAATAATCACAAAAGTTGCACGTAAACAATTTATAAACTTTCTAATTGGTACATTGATCGAGACGGCGTCCAAGTTCTTCCACTGCAAAATAATTAAAATTATAGACATTAAAAATTATCAATTTAAAATTTAAAACAACATTAACATAGATATCACGTGGGATTTCAGAATTTCCCATAAAATGAAAAGCGGTCTTACAGAGTATTTCGAATTTTTAGTTTTAAGATGTCTACTTTAACCTATTTTTACTTTCGCTATAGTTGACTGTGTACTTGAAACTTTTTATATGAAACTATGTGATTAACACTTAACATAAATACCAAAAACTTAACCATCAATTATCATTTGATAATCAACATAAAGGATAAACATGAAAGAAAAATGACATTGCTCAACAAATTTTAACATTTGAGGGTTAGGTGACTATCCTAGGCATTTAGACTTGCCACCACCGGTTCTGGAGTGCCAATTAGACTACTAGAGTTCTAACTAATCCAAGAAATAATTACATGAATAAATTAAAATTAAGCCCTGACTTAACGCGATAATTATAATTTATAAACAATAAAAATTTTCAAATCACTTTTTAACCACACATATTTTCTCTCTTTATTTTTTAACTACACATTTTACCTCAAAAATATAAATTAATTAATTTATAATTGCTACAATTTTACCAAACGGAACCAAAAAAGAAAAGGCTTGATTTCTCTCTATAAATAGAGAAGTGAATCATCACAAATCAACAAGAAGCCCATAGTCATAGTTCGTTAGAGTGAAGTAAGGAAGAAATGCAAGGTTTCCTAACAACTGTTAAAGCATGAAGTTGATAAGTTCCTTCATTTTTATAGAGCCCCATATTGGTTAAAAAGTTTATCCTCTACTTTAGTCCAAAGTTTTGTAAGTTTGGAAGATTCAAAACGATCAACAATGGAGGTTAGAAGCACTAATTTTTCGTTGTAGATGTCGACAATGTCATTACACTCGAGGGAAGAGGATGACAAAATAAGGATAAAAATATTAGGTGGCGTTCTGTTTGTATTTTATTTTGTATTTTCATTTTCGAAAATGTTTTGTGTTTCCTGTTTTTATTTTTGTTTTCAAATTTGCTGAAAACGCGTTTGGTTTGTCATTTCTGAAAACTGTTTTTGAAAATGAAAAGTTGGAAAACACGTTCTTTTTGAAATTTTGCAGAATACTACTTAAACTATTTTTAATTAATTTGCTTGCAGAATACTACTAATTCAAACTCAAATTTCCTTTCACAATACACTGAAAACATGGTTACATGCAACACACTAATGTGAGCATTAAGAGTCTATATTAACACAACTTGGTCAAGTTCGAGATTTAAAAAAGCTCTACTTCTATTAAAATTCAGAAAATGCAAGTTTTTTTAAAACTACTAGAGTCCATTTATCAGTGCATTTTTTGAAATATAATAACAAGAATTCTCACTTAATTTTTTTTTTTTGTAATGTTGATATTGAATTCAATAAAACTTTATTTAAACTTAGTTCCAAGTTAGGATAATTCTCACAAAAAAAAAAAAAAAAAAAAATATTTAGGCTTAGTTACAAGTTAGGATAATTCTAAAAAAAGTAATAAAAAAATAAAAACTTTATATTAAACTTAGTTCTAAGTTAAGATAATTTTTTTATCGAAATACACACAAAACGCCCAAAACGAGGTTTTGGACGTTTTGCGTTTTGTGTACAAATTTTTCTTTTGTTTTCCAAAATGCGTTTTCGAAAATAGTAAAGAGAACGCGTTTTTAGCGTTTTCGAAAATAAAAACAGAAAACGACTTCAAAATAGCAAAGAGAACAGGGGCTTATCTTCTTACTAAATAAATTCAAAGAAGGGTGGATCCATCCCAAAAAATGGGGTGGGCCAGTCTGATTTTTTGGGGGTGTTTGCACAAATATCAAACTTTTTGTATCATATTTGAAATTTACTTCATTTTAAAAATTATTGAATAATACTGTTTTTTTTTAATTGAAAATTACACTCTTATCATAAGATACTTATGATACTTTCAATTTTTTGGTATCGTAACTTGAGACTTTGTAAAAATTTTATGATACTTAAGGCAAAATTTTAGTATCACACATTGATACTTTACAGTTTTTCTAGTGCTATGATCTACATTTTCGAGTATAGCCCACAATCACCGACCACCACCACAGCTATCATGACTACCACAAAAATCACTTTCTCAACACCATAATCATTGTCGCCTTCTCAACACCACCACCTCCACATGACCAAGACTATCACCATCACTACCACTACCTACACTACAAACCCACTGTCAACCATCACAACCAACACCACAGAGGTGATGTTGTATACCGTCGGGGAAGAAGTGGGGAACAGTGAAAGTGGTGGTAGCAACGCCAACGGAAGAAGACCAGCGTCACTGGGAAGAAGATTGTAATTTTAAGTTTTTATTTTCTGAACAGTATAACTCTATTTAGCGTTGTTTTTGTGGTGTACAGTGCAATTTTCCTTTTAAAAGAAATCAAAAGAGTTTCCAAAGGAATTCTTCAAAATGGGGGTGGGCCCCAGTAAGCCCCCCAACCCGCCCTATTGTTCACAGACATAGCCTTCGTTTGGGTTTATTTTAATTTTACTAAAATTATATTTTTCAAAAAATGAAGGGTTGATATGAGTTTGCAAAATGTATTGTTAAAACTTAAAACTAATGTTTGGCTTTGAAAAGTAAAATTTAGGGAGAAGAAAATGAAATCCAAATGGAGATAAATTGCCATCAAAGTTTTATATTTATCATTTTTCTTCACAATATCTAAGCCCAACCTAACTTTGAATTAAGGGAAAAATACATAAATGAAGTGTTTATTATACAAAATTTCAAATCTAATGAAATGAGTTAAAAACTGCATACATCATGTGGTAATTAATATAATTAACATGTTATAAAAATTCATCCCACCCCATCTCACCCCAACTCAAAGATTTCATAGCAGATTGCCCCTCATCATTGTTGACACCACCACCACCTCCTTCGACGTATTAGCATCATCGCATCATCTCCGACACCTTAGACACATTGCCATCGTCCCAGCCACCACCACCATCTCCAATGCACCACCATGGTGTCCCCTGAATATCACCGCTGCCTCTGCCACCCCCACCCAGAAATCAACAAACCCAACCAGTTAAAACATAAAAAAAATGTTGTCTATTTTCAGAATTTGAGAATAAGAAGAAGATCTAAGCTATTAAGTGTGATCAATTCTTTTAAATCTGTGACCAATGGAAAATGACTTGTGACATTTGAATTGTTACTTGACATATAAAATGTGACATGTGACCATAAAGTGCAACATGTGAGTCGTGAACTGTTACTTGTTATCTGCAAAAACATATTAATTGTGACATGTGACCTTAAAATGCGATATGTGACCTGAAGTATGAATTTGTAACATGTGATTGTGACCTAAACTATTAAATGTGACAAGTTCTCTTGAATTCGTGTCATTTTAAAATTGATATGTGACGTAGGGCTTTATGTCTTCTAACTTGCTAAGTGTGACCTCCAACATATGGACTATGATGTGTAACCTTAAAATGCAATATGTGACCTGGAGAATGAATCATGATTGTTACTGGCCGCAAGTGTACGGATCGCACAAGTAATAAAGTGGATTTTTGAGTCCGAATATCGTACGCACGAGGATTGAGTAAATTGTATTCTAGGTTAAACTCCTTAATCGGAATGAGAAAATTCAATTGAGAATGGATTGAATAACTCTCAACTAAAAATTAACTAAGAAAACAGTAAAGACTTGATTTTTATAAAATAAATAAAAACAAGCGTGTCGGAATTAAAAATCCATTTTAACTCTATCGCCTATATTTTGAAAATTCAATTGTTTAAGTACAATTCACGAGGTTTTAAAAATTCGTGTTCCTAATATAATTTAAGTCCTCTCTTGAGGATGCATTAAAAAAAAATTTCTTAAATGTAACCCGACTATATCTCTATGACGAATTGAGTACTAAAAAAACATTTTAATTTTGTGAACACTTTAAAGGATAACACAAGGCATAAGCGGTATATCTCTATCCCCTATCGAACCTTGTGGTAATTAAAACATGTCTAACATTCTCCTACTCTCTCGATATAAGAAAACGTTACAATAATTATATAAAAGTTTGTAAGAAAGTTGCATAAGATTAAAAGCACAATTTAATTACTCAAACCTTTAAATTATATAAATTAAACAAAATTGAAAACATAGGATCCCAACACCTAACGTTTAACCTATATACATGAATAAGAATAAATTACAAGAATAATGAAAAGAGGTCACCCCGTTTATCTACTTGCTCTTGTATCTTCAATCTTGCTTTTGGCTTTGCGTGGATCCCCCAACAGTTGAACAACAATTTAGCACCAAATATCATAAGTTGGGATCCCCTATTTCGTGTAAAACAAGAGGTATATATAGATTTAGGTAAAACCTAGGCGAAAAGGCTAAAATATGTTGAACTTCGTGAAAAAAGCCTAGCAGTCGGCCCACTCGGAAAGGCGCTCGACCGCGCAGTGTAACATTTTTGGTTCAATTGATGTCGCGCAACCGCACGAGTATGAAGGTCTAGGCCGTGTAGTGTAACATTTGACATGCAATTTCAGCTTTCATTTTCATTTAAGTAGGACCTCGTCTTTTATTTTCATACGGATCCTCCAACTTTCAATTGTGATAATTTGGTCCATATACTTTTGATTTCTTCTATTTTCTTCCTTGTTCTCCTCAATTGGCTCCTTGAACTTCTTTATGTCTACAATTTAGCTCCAATAATCATCCAATTCTTCTTCCTTTCATCATTTCCTCAACATTGGGCTATTTTTTTGAAATATAAACAAATAATAAATAAATGAGTAGCGAATATTCTCAAACGAATATATAAAATCCTACTTTTGGCACATAAATAAGTGTATAAAATGACCTGTGACATGTGAAGGGAACTATTCA
Source organism: Ligustrum vulgare (assembly GCA_963555705.1). Taxonomy (NCBI): domain Eukaryota; kingdom Viridiplantae; phylum Streptophyta; class Magnoliopsida; order Lamiales; family Oleaceae; genus Ligustrum; species Ligustrum vulgare. The sequence goes on along the minus strand of OY743174.1, from coordinate 1,142,713 downwards.
GTGTGATCAGCTGATCTCTTGAATCTGTGTCCTGTTAAAATTGATATGTGACCAAGGGAATTTATGACTTGTGACCTGTTAAGTGTGATCTACAAGATATATGAAATGTGACATGTGACTTTAACATGTAACCTATAACATGTATATGTGACCCCCATCGACCACCGATAAATAACCACTACTGTAAAACACAACAACCATCGTTATGAAATGTTGTGATTGGATGAATTGTCACATGTGACTTAAATGATGTGACCTACGATATATATAGTGTGACTTGTGAGTTTAACATGTTGGCCCCAACAACCATCAACAAATAACCATCATCGTAACACATGGCCACCGCCATAAAACACACAGTCGCATCAAATAATCGAGGAGAGATATCACCAACTACCAACTTACCACTACCAGCGCTCTAGCACGATCTCACCTATGCCACCACTAGCGCTGCTAGCAACACTACAACAACAATTGTGAGCCTACATTAACTTCACCACTGCACCATAACCTCACAACATCGCACCACCGCACACTTTCGAACCTGCTACATACCACCAAACCATAACCTAAATGCCATCACGCTAGTACCACCGCTGCACTGCAACATTATTTTCGGACACTGCACCATAGAAAACCCCCACAACAACCTCAAAGCGAGGCGACACATCCACCACCTGCATGACATCCACTATGATCGCAACATAGTCCCACACCGCAGTTGTCCGCAGCATGACATGGAGCAACATGTTGTGGCTGGGATGCGGCGTAAGGAAATCCTTATTTTTTGTTGTTGCGATGGCGGTGGTTCTAGCAGTAGGCTATGTTGGTGGTTGGGAAGGGGCTGTGGCGGTATTTTCGTTGATTCTACAATCGTCGGAACCTAGCTATTTGGGAGAAATGAATTGGGGTTGAGCTTGGGAGAAATGATTTTCAGAAATGAATTAGGGCAAGGGTTGTTATCTAGGTGATTGGGGTGGGTAGGCAGAGTGTGTGATTATTAGATTATTAATTAATATGTTAAAAGGGAGTTATAACCAGATTGTTGTATAAAAAACTATCAAACTTTATTTTTGAGTTGCGATGTTTAAAAACTTGTTCACCTATAATTTCCTCTTGAATAAAATCAATAGTAGAGATGAATCAAATATGATGATGTAATAATAATTACAATAATAAAAACAATAATAATAGTAAATAAAAATTACTCCAAAAATCCCTACATTTATCATCAATGATAATATTTGTAATAAAAAATAAAGGGATCAAATAATCACTGAAATTATTCATTCAATGATTGTCGATAGTACTATTATAAGTAACTAGTTGTCTGCCCGTGTGATGTACAGATTGTATAAATTTTTAAGTGATAATTTTGAAAATATCTTGATTCAATCATATCAAATAAAAAATATTATTTAAATAAAATTTCTATACAAAATGTTATTGAATTTGAAACTTTAAAAAAGACAATACTATTCAAAATAAAAAATGCTTCATGTACACTAAGTATACCGCGCCACTCAAAATTTGGTACTCATTTAAATGTTTTATATAAAAATTTTATTGACTTTTATTTACGTTTTTCTCTGAAAATTTTCCCAACTCATCACCTATTTTCCTTATAATATATTATAATTTCTTATTAACTATATTTTTTAATGTGTTGTTTACATATATTTTATTTTTCCTTATTTTTAAACATGACAATTTTTGTCACAATGATGAAATGATTAAACATCCGTTTGGTAATAATGTTTTTTTATAAACTTGTTTATTTATGATTTTCAAGTAAAAAGTAGTGGCTGAAAATTGAATAAAGAAAATATGTGTGGTTAAAAAGTTGATAGAAAATAATTAATTATTTTTGTAACATGCGTGTTGAAGAGCCTACACATTTATTGATATATTAGGAAATAAAATTTCAATAATTTTATTTATTTATTTTCAATGTGTATTAATTCAATTTTTTTTTTTCATTTTTAACTTAACAAATTTATACAGCATATTTATTTATTTTAAAATATATTAATCCAAAATTTTCATTTTCAATGTAACACATTTACATATATATGATATGATATTTATTTATGTTTAAATCCAATTTTTTCATTTCCTACATAATACATGTTATTGAATTTGAAATTAAAAAAAAAAAAAAACTAATCAAAATAAAAAATTCTGAATGAAATGATTAAATTTTTTACCAATTTATCATTTGTGGTAAAAAGCTGATAGCAGATAATTAATTATTTTTGTAATATACTTACTAAAGAACCTATTCATTTATTGACATATTAGGAAGTAAAACTTCAAAGATTTTATTTATTTATTTTCAAAATATATTAATTCAAAATTTTCATTTCTAACTTAACAAATTTATATAGCATGTATTTATTTATTTTCAAATATATTAATCCAAAATTCTCATTTTCAATGTAATACATTTACATTGATATGACATTTATTTATGTTCAAATATATTAATACAATTTTTTCGTTTTCTACGTAATACGTTTACATAGATATCACATTTATTTACGTTCAAATATATTAATCTAATTTTTTCATTTTCTACATAACACATTTACATAGATATCACATTATTTATATTCAAATATATTATCATTTCAATGTAACACATTTACACATAGTACATTTATTACAACTATTACTAAATATGTAATAAATAATAATTTTTCCTAAAAAAATATTATCTTTTCTTTATTTATTTTTATATATTTATTTTTATATTTATATATAAAAGTAAAAGTGAGGAGAGAGAGCCATTAAATGCAATTTTCTCCCCAAAATGACTCTCTCTCCCCCACTTCTACTTATATATATATAAAGATAAAGACTTGGTGGAAATCGAATTTTTTATTTTGTAATTTTTAGTGGAACTATTGACATTGACTATCATCGGTGTACCTCCATCGGCTATTATTAATGACAATTTTATCTTCGATAAAGAAGTAAATTTTGTATCACTGATTATTTTCGACACACAGTATTATTGATGACAATGTAATCGATGATGTTATCACAAGTCATTGATAAGTTATGATCGCTTAGTACTATATATTTATGGGATAAATACATATATAAGAAGATTAAAAAATGAAATTTAAATTTCTCAATAATTCTAAGAGATATTATTTATGAACATTTTTAGGAGACATTATGATGTAACATACATTCATTGGTTAATGAAAATAATTATCCAACCACTTACTTTTTATCAACAAATGAAGGTGTGTCATATCATAATATCCCCTAAAAATGTTCATAAATAATGTCTCCCTAGAATTATTTTAAAATTTAAGAAACTTGTAGTTTTAATACAAAAATCAGGTTTTTATTAAAAAATATATATAATTAAGTGTATTTTGGTAAGTAAATAGGTAATTAAATATGTGAAGGTCACAATTACACAATTTATGGTCACAGCTACAAATTAAACATTTTATAGCACACAAATTATGATATTTCTCGGACACAAATTATAAAATAATTTGGTCATGACTTAACTCTCGATCACAGATAACAAATTTATAGGTTACAACTTATTTTCAATCAGAAAAATCAAATTAATCGATCATAACTTAGTATTAGGTCACAAATAACAAATATTAAAGGCCACAATTTATTTCTTGATCACAAATTACAAAATTTATATCTCGCAATTAATTTTTTGGACAAAAAATATAAAATTATTTGGTTACGACTAATATTTCAGTCACAAATTTTATTAGTCATGATGTCTTGATCACAAATTATGAAAATTACACCCACGACTTATTTTTCGATCTCAACTTACAAATATCTTAAGAGCCTGTTTGGTAACGTGAAAATTTTCGATTTTTTTTTAAAGGACTTGTGGTTTAAAAAAGTTTGAAATTTCAAAAATTGTGGGCTTGACTAAGAATAGATGGTTGAGATTGAGTTTGAAAAGTTGGAGTGAAAATTTCCCCCTTACCAAACAGGCTCTAAGTCACAATTTATTTGTCGATCACAAATCCCAAATTTTGTAGGTCGCAATTTTATCCCAGTCACAAGTTTTGATTTTATAATTCACTATTTATACAATTTATGGTCACAAGTTACAAACTTTAAATGTCACAAATTATCAAATAAATTAGTCACGGTTAATTTTAAGTCACAATTTATCAAATAATCAGTCACGACTCATTTATCAATCACAAGTTACAAATTTTATTAGTTATTACGCCTTTCTAGGTCACAAATAATGAAAATTTCGATTTCAACTTATTTTTCAATCACAATTTACAAGTTTCTTAAGTCACAACTTATTAATCAACAATCACGAATCTCAAATTTTATATGTCACAAATTTTAATTTAATTAATCACAAACTATAATTGATCACAAATTAACAAATTATGAGTTACAATCATCTATATTTGGTCACAAGTTAAAAATTTGTGTTGTTTCAAAAAAAAAAAAAGTTAAAAACTTGTGAATTACAATCATCTATAATTGGTCATAAATTAATAAATTGAGAGTCACAATCATCTATAATTGATCACAAATTTCAAGTTAGTTGGCCACAAACTAACAAATTGTGAATCACAATCTTCTATAATTCTATAATTGGTTACAAACAAGTTAACCACCCACCCAACCATCCCACCGTACCTACCTCAAACCCAACCAAGCAAACTGAAAGCTAACTCACTGCAGCCAGCCGCCGTCTGCACCATTTTCGCCGCCCACCACACCACCCCAACTACCATAGACAAAACTCATCGACTGTACGATCACTCCAACAGAAAATAGACAAATCACCACCGACCGTCGGCAAAACCATCACAGTCGACCATCGCTAACACAACACTGTTGCCGCCACCACAATACACACACAACATCACCACAAACCACACACAGTACACAAACCACAACACACACAAACCACCACCACCACTAGAGGTGTCAAGACGGACGGGCCGACCAGACCCGTGAAAATTGGCCCGGATTGACCTGGGGCCGCGGGCCGACCCATGACCCGTGCGGGCGGTTCACGAGTCAAGAAGTTGTGAACTGCGGGTTTTGCGGGTCAAACCTTCGCGGGCCGCGGTTAACCCGCTGGCCCGAAAAAAAAAAAAAAAAAAAAAAAAAAAAAAAACTGTTTTTATTAAATATGGTAACATTGAAAATCTATCTTCTTCTAGAAACTCTAATACACCTTTTAAAGTAAAATCTTATTTTCTTTTCCTCCCTAATAGCTAAAAAAATAATTTTTTTGACAATAGTAATTCGAAATACATTTATCATTTAATTGTTATTTGTTTATATTTTATTTAAATTTGCAAATTTAGAAGTAATTCATATAACATAAACTATAATTTTAAATTCTATGTAAATATTTTATGGTATAAATATGAATTTATCGTTTTAATCATTTTGTATTTAGAAACTTGACAAAAAATTTGCTATAAATATGAAAAAATTTATATTTTTATTCATACGGGCCAAATCAGAACAAATCGCGACTCGCATGGGCTCGACCCGGATAGGCCAGCGGGCGAGCCTGGGTTGTAGTTCAAAATTTGCGTTCTGACCCGTAACCAACCCGTAACCCGCAGCGAGCGGGTTTTTTTTCAAGCGGGCCGTTACCAGACTTTTTATTGGCGAGTCGGCCCGAACCACCCGAATTGACACCTCTAACCACCACCATCACCACCAACAGCACACAGAACACAACCACCATAAAAAAAAGAAGAAGAAACCAGTTTTCAATGAGAAGAGAAGAGAAAAAATATTCAGATGACACGCGTCGTCGTGCAACTGTGATGTCGTAGCAACCTGCTGCTCATGTCTTTTCACACATGTGGTATCTTAGCAACCTATTGTTGTACGGTTACAATGGCAATTTCATAGCATATCGCGCAACTGCGACTGAGGCTTAAGGCTTCGTGATGAAGAGTGGGAGTGGAGGGATTTCCAGATGAGAGGGGGCAGGGAAGAGTGTAGTACACCAGAGGAGCTAGCGACGAATAAGTCTTGACATTGGTATTCTTTTGGTTCCTCAGCGGTATCATTCTGTGGAGAATTATTCATTGATCATGGAATCAGATTAGGGTTCAAATGGAATTGAGGATGTGTGAAGAGGGTGGGATAATTTTAAATATTATACTCCCCCAGTCCCAATTATATAGGATTGTTTGATTTTTCACGCAATTTAAGAAAACACATTTAATGTTATTGAAAAAGTAATTTCTGTAAAGAAATTCTCAAATTACCCCTATTTAAGTATCAAAATTATTATTATTAGAATTAATGAATAAGGTTACATTAGTAAACAAACAAATTAAATTCTTCCCAATAAAGAAACGAGTCTATAATTGTGACAAGAAAAAAATGAAAGACAACATTTATAATTGGAACGGGGAGAGTAATAATTATTTAATAATTTAAAAGTTTCCTGATTTTTGTTTTTGTTTTTGTTTTTATTTGAAAATAAAAGTGACCTGATTTATTTATGAATAAATTGTTAATCTTAAATTTGGATTGTGAAATTGAAAAACTTGTCTATGCAATTTCCACTATATTTATTATTGGTATCACCTATGAAAGTTTAACCTTTATTTATTTTAATGTGTATACGTAACATCAAATGGCAAAGGTATAGCTTTGTGAAGTTTTTTAAAGGATACACGGAATCCCATGTCAAACATTATAACCACATGTCATAATGTCGGCGTCTTCATTTTACAACAAAATTAATTGATCATAATTAACTTCATAATTAAATATACTTAAAACTGGATGGAGTGCAATTGAAAATTCTCTTATGATTAAGGATGATGAGAATAACGTGGGATAATGAAAAATCACTAGACAAAAATAAAAAAAGTTTTGGCAATTGTTGACTACGTATTACTTTTGTGGTGGTAGTTGTGTGTGTGTCCAACACTTTTCATGATACTCCATGTGTTTCTCTCTATATTCACCGCAAATAACGGCCGTGATTGCTTGTTAAACTTTGTGATTGATGACTTCGCACCTAGAAGACAAACTCACACATTCCGGAGTTATCATTGTTCTCCGTTCGGTAAATGAGAGAAAAAAATGTTTGGAAAAATTGTACTACTTGTTGTAAAACTACCAAAGTATTAGATAGAACAAGACTATCAAAATATTAGAGAGAATATAGAGATAGAGAGAGAATTTATGTATTCCAATTATGTGTTAAATGAAGGAGTGAAGCACCCTATTTATAGGGGTAGATAATGGTACAATTGTAATAATATAAACTTTACAAGGGCATAATGGGTCATTCACACCCAAGATATTTATAACACTCCCCCTTGAATGACCTAATATTCAATGTCTGCCTCGTTAAAAACCTTGCTAAGAAAACCCAGTGGAATAAAACTTAAGCTAAGGAAAAGAGTACAGTCATTGTGGAGTATAAAAATAAATGCTGCCTCATTAAAACCTTGCTAGGAAAACCCAGTGGGATAAAACCTAGACGAAGGAAAAAGAGTACAGCTACTCCCCCTGATATTAGTCATCGTAAATCGCTGAGCCGACGCATTCCTATCTTATGTATCAATTTCTTGAGTGTAGATGTAGGTAATGCTTTAGTGAATAAGTCTGCCACATTATCACTTGATCGAATTTGTTGAACATCGATATCACCTGCTTTCTGAAGCTCATGTGTATAGAAGAATTTTGGAGAAATGTGCTTTGTTCTATCTCCTTTGATATAGCCTCCTTTAAGTTGTGCAATACAAGCTGCATTATCTTCATACAATATCATTGGACTATCTTTTGTCGAAGCTAATCCACATGATGATTGGATATGATGAGTCATGTTTCTCAACCATATACATTCTCGACTTGTTTCATGGATTGCAATAATTTCTGAATGATTTGAAGATGTTGCTGTCAAAGTTTGCTTCACGGATCTCCACGATATAGCCGTCCCACCACGTGTAAACACATATCCTGTTTGTGATTTTGCTTGATGTGGATCAGAGAGATAACCTGCATCTGCATATCCCACTAAAGAAGATCCCAAATTGTGAGAATAAAATAATCCCATATCAACAGTACCTTTTAGGTAACGAAGAATGTGTTTAACACCATTCCAATGCCTTTGAGTTGGTGCAGAACTATATCTTGCGAGTAGATTTACAGAAAAAGCTATATCAGGTCTAGTGCAATTTGCAAGATATGATAATGCTCCAATTGCACTTAGATATGGTACTTCTGGACCAAGAACATTTTATCCATCTTCAAGTGGGCGAAATGGATCATTTTTTGGATCAAGTGATCGAACGACCATTGGTGATGTCAATGGATGTGCTATATCCATATAAAATCGCTTCAAAACCTTTTCTGTATATGAAGATTGATGAACAAATAGTCCTTCTGAAAAATGTTCAATTTGCAACCCAAGGCAAAATTTTGTTTTTCCCAAATCTTTCATCTCAAATTCATTTTTCAAGTAATCAGCAGTTTTGTTGAGCTCTTCTGGAGTTCCAATAAGATTTAAATCATCAACATAAACTGCCACTATTGCAAATCCAATATTTGTTTTCTTTATGAAAACACATGGGCATATATCATCATTTTTGTAACCCTCATTCAACAAGTATTCGCTGAGGCGATTATACCACATACGTCCAGATTGTTTCAATCCATATAATGATCTTTGCAATTTGATTGAAAACATACTCTTCGGGTATGTATCATTTATTTCTGGCACTTTAAGTCCTTCAGGGACTTTCATATATATGTCACTATCAAGTGAGCCATATAAATATGCAGTTACTACATCCATAAGGCGCATATCGAGCCTTTCTGACACAGCCAAACTAATTAAAAATCTGAATGTGATGGCGTCCATGACGGGAGAATATGTTTCCTCATAATCAATTCCAGGTCTTTGTGAGAAACCTTGAGCTACAAGCCGGGCTTTGTACCTTGTAACTTCATTATTTTCATTTCTTTTCCTTACAAAGACCCATTTGTATCCTACAGGGATTATATTTTCAGGTGTTCGAACTACTGGTCCGAACACCTTTCGTTTTTCTAAGGAATTCAACTCCGTCTGCATGGCTTCCTTCCATTTTGGCCAATCCTCTCTCTGTTGGCATTCTTTAACAGACAGTGGCTCAGGATCATTATTCTGAATTATTTCAAGAGCCATTTGGAAGGCAAAAATATCATCTATAACAACATTCTCCCTTTCCCATAATTTATGAGATAACAAATAATTTATTGAAATCTCATTATTCTCGGACATCTGTGATTCTGCAGGAATCACGTCATCACTATTAGATTGTTTCATTGAAATCTGTGGTTCTGCGGGAACCATGTCACCACTATTAGATTGATCAATCTTTTCTATTATTACTCGTCCAGGAGTCTTTGGTTGGTTTAATTTCCTCTTACGAGGTATGATGTCTTTTGAACCAACTGGTCGACCACGCTTCTGGCGTTTTTGAGGTTCACTTGCTATAGCAGTTTGTCCTACAGGGACATCAATCTTTGCCGGAGTGTTTTCTGCTGGTATATATGACTTTGTCACTTTTCGTGTGTCAACAAATTCATCAGGTAATTGGTTTGCAATTCTTTGCAAATGAATAATTTTCTCAACCTCTTGCTCACATTGATTACTTCGGGGATCAAAGTGAGATAGAGTTGTTTCATTCCAAGAAATTTTATCTTGATTTTCAGGATGCAACTTTACTCCTCCTAAAGTTGGAAAGTTCATTTCATCGAAATGACAATCTGCAAAACGTGCAGTAAACAAATCACCCGTTAAGGGTTCAAGGTACCTAATGATGGAAGGTGAATCAAAACCAACATAAATCCCAAGTCTACGTTGGGGACCCATTTTGGTACGTTGTGGGGGAGAGATTGGTACATGGACAGTACAACCAAAAACCCTTAGGTGAGAAATATTAGGTTCATGACCAGATGCAAGTTGCAGAGGTGAGTATTGATAATAAGCAGTTGGTCTTATGCGAATCAATGATGCAGCATGTAATATGGCATGACCCCAAACAGAAGCTGGGAGTTTTGTTTTCATGAGTAGTGGTCTAGCAATTAATTGTAGACGTTTAATAAATGACTCCGCTAACCCATTTTGTGTATGGACATGAGAAACTGAATGTTCTATTGCAATCCCAATGGACATGCAATACTCATTGAATCTCTGTGATCTAAACTCACCAGCGTTATCAAGACGAATTGTCTTGATTGAGTAATCAGGAAATTGAGCTCGTAATTTTATTATTTGAGCAAGTAGCCTAGAAAATGCTACATTTCTTGTGGACAGTAAACAGACATGCGACCATCTAGTAGAAGAATCAACTAGTACCATAAAATAACGAAATGGTCCACATGGTGGGTGTATCGGCCCACATATATCTCCATGAATCCTTTCTAAGAAAGTTGGAGATTCAACATTTACCTTTGTAGTGGAAGGTCTAATGACCAATTTCCCTTGCGAGCAAGCAACACATGAATAATCATTAGGTGAAAGAATCTTCTGGTTCTTTAAAGGATGTCCATGTGAGTTGCTAATTATTCGACGCATCATTATAGCTCCTGGATGTCCAAGTCGATCATGCCAAAGTCTAAAACTTTTTAAGTCTACGAACTTCGGGTTCGTGACGTTGTTTGATTCGACTTCTTTTATGGATGTATAATACATTCCAGAAGGAAGTGCCGGAAGTTTTTCTTTTATCTGCTTCTGGCCAGATACAAAAGAAGTAATGCAAAGATATTCAATATTGTTTTCTTGCATTGTTTCAATGTGATATCCATTGCAGCGGATATCCTTAAAACTGAGCAAATTTCTTCTGGATTTGCTTGAGTATAGTGCATCGTTAATACATAGTTGTGTATTATTTGATAAAATAATATAGGCTTTACCGGAGCCTTCAACGATCTTCGATGTGCCGCATATTGTATTAACATTATTTTCCGCTAATGTTAAGTTCAGAAAATACTTTTTCTTCCGGAGAATAGTATGTGTTGTTGCACTATCAACAAGACATGTATCTTGGCAATTCATCTAAAATATAATCAAATAGATATTTTAGAAAAGTGAATTTATGATAAAAAGAAGTTAAACATAATTTAACATCAAACGGACAATACATATTAAGATTTCAAAATAACATCGTGACTTTCTGATAAAGCAAACTAATCTATATTTTCCATATCACCAGTATAAAAATCAGAGACATCTAAGTGTGTCCTATTAACTGGACAATCAGCTAAATTTGTCTCTATTTTTTCTTTTCCTTTGATAGACTGTTGGTAAAGGTCCACAAGATGTTTTGCCGTACGACAGGTACGTGACCAATGCCCTTTCATGCCACATCGGAAGCAACTTTCTTCGTGTTGCCGTTTGATTATGTTATTCTCATTTGCCTTGTGCCTTTTAACCATGTGGCCATGTTGTTGATGATTTTGTCCAGAATTCCTTCCACGTCCACGTCCTTGTTCATGTCCGTGTCCACGCCTACGTTCGTGTCCACGGCCACGGCCACGTTTGTATCCGTGTCTATTTCTTGATATAGCATTTGCTTCAGGAAATGCAGTACCACTTGCTTCAGGAAATGGTACAGAACCGGTTGGACGTAATCCGTGATTTTTCATCAACAACTCATTATTTTGTTCGGCTACCAAAAGGCAAGATATGAGTTCCGAGTACCTTTTAAAACCACGCTCACGATATTGCTGCTGCAGGAGCACATTTGAGGCGTGAAAGGTGGAGAATGTTTTTTCTAGCATATCTGCTTCAGTGATTTTTTCTCCACATAAATTCAATTTTGAACATATTCTAAATAGTTCAGAATTGTACTCACTCACAGTTTTAAAATCTTGTAAACGAAGATGCATCCATTCATAACGGGCTTTTGGGAGGACTACAGTCCTCTGATGGTCAAATCTGTCTTTTAAGTTTTTCCAGAGTTCTTGTGGATCCTTCACAGTAAGATATTCTATTTTCAATCCATCATGAAGATGGTGACGAAGGAAAATAAGTGCTTTTGCACGATCCTGCAGGGATTCGTTGTTTCCTTCTTTGATTGTTTCTCCAAGCCCTTTTGAAATAAGATGGATCTCGGCATCTAGGATCCATGATAGATAATTTTTCCCGGATAAATCTAGTGCAATGAACTCGAGTTTTGTGATATTTGCCATTAGGATAACTATTCAATCAAACATGAAAAATAATTAATTCCTTGAAAAATCTCAGTAAAGAATTAATGACATGATTTCTATATCGAGTTTTTATTCTTCTGGAATATTAATTATAATTCTAAGTTGTTGTAGCAATGAAACAAAATTTCGAAATTGCTATGTAAATCTAAGTTGTGGTATCAATTAATCCAGATAATAATTATCAAGAATAAATTGATTAATACGTATAATGATAGTGACATTAACAAAAGATTTTTCAGAAATTGCATTTCAAGAATTATGTGGTATGTATGTAACCATGTTTCATGAAGTGATGTTTAATCATTACATCTTTTGAAATTGTGATTTTAATTTTCAAAAAGAAAAATAACTTTTACTTTTGTAAGTACACTTTATTGGAATGATGAATTGATTATATTATAAATTTATCCTTTTTGAAAATACATAAAATGTGATTTCATTTAAATCATATATTTAAAGAAACCCAGTAGAACCAACGATAATAAAACTGGTAGAATCAATTATATAGGTGGTAGTATGATATACTAAAAAAATTGTAAAACCAACCATGTAGGTGATAGCATGATATAATTAAAACTGGTAAAACCAACCATGTAGGTGGTAGCATAATATAATTAAAACTGGTAAAACCAACCATGTAGGTGGTAGCATAATATAATTAAAATCGGTAAAACCAACCATGTAGGTGGTAGCATGATATAATTATAACTGATAAAACCAACCATGTAGGTGGTAGCATGATATAATTAAAACTGATAAAACCAACCATGTAGGTGGTAAAACCAACCATGTAGGTGGTAGCATGATATAATTAAAACTGATAAAACCAACCATGTAGGTGGTAAAACCAACCATGTAGGTGGTAGCATAATATATAAAATATATTTAAAATTATTACCTTCTTAACTCAGTTGGCTAGAATCTCGTGCTGATAACGTGTTGTAAAACTACCAAAGTATTAGATAGAACAAGACTATCAAAATATTAGAGAGAATATAGAGATAGAGAGAGAATTTATGTATTCCAATTGTGTGTTAAATGAAGGAGTGAAGCACCCTATTTATAGGGGTAGATAATGGTACAATTGTAATAATATAAACTTTACAAGGGCATAATGGGTCATTCACACCCAAGATATTTATAACACTACTTATAAATTTAATAAACAGAGGCTTCATATTTGGATGTGAAGCGAGTAAGAGATAGAATTTGACTCGATTTGTGATTTTGATCAAATTTAATAAAACATGTCGTTGATTTTAAGAGTGTGTTCTTTAAATAATTTATAAATCAATTTATAAGCAATATAATTTTTCAAACTGTTTTTATATATAGAATGTTAGATGACGAACGGGCCATAATAAAATTTGTGAATCGTATAAAATATATGAATGAAAACAAGTTTTGAAAAATGGGATCAAATAGGAACTTAGTTGAATATTTCATGATTAGTCGAAACTTGTAACTGTTTGATTTGAAATATTTGTGTGACCTCAATAAACTATGAAACATAAATTAGTTGAAATGTAGAATACGTCAAAAGGGACTGGGAGTGAGGGACATGCATTAATAGCGACTTTTACGACCATGCCTAAATGGGCTTGGCACATTATCCATGACGACACACGTAGGGCCCACAGGCATCCAGCAACACTCCATACTCTATAGTCAAGAATCCATTAGTCCAGGCTCACCCACATGGGTCATCACTTCAGATATGCCTCTAACTTCGATCGCATGTCAAGGTCCAATATTGTATGAATTCCCTGTTCGTTAAAATCGTATATCGTAAGCGCACGGTTCGCGTTCAAGTAGTAAAGTGGACTCGAAAAGTCCGGGTTATCGTACCCACTAGAATTGATTGGTTTATAACTAAAATTATTGATTTCATTTTAAAAGAAAAGTCAAGTAGTATAAAAGTTTGGTTTGATTGTTAATGCTAAATAACATAAATTAAAACATGGTGATATGAAAATTAGTTAACTAAGGCAAATTGACAACATATAGAAAGTAGAATTAAAACTAATTATTAAAAGTAAACTAGTGACTACAAGAACTTGGTGATTAAAATAAGCTAGAAAACATAAGACAAGGTAAATTTAGTCATTTTAACTACACTAATATTTTCTTTCAAAAATCAATTATTGGTAGTTAATCAATTAACCAAATTATATGAAAAATTCTAAATTTAACCTAACATGTATAGTAAATTCCAATAAGAACATAACATAATAACAAACGTTTAAAAGCTACAAAAACATAAAACAACATTCATAATCATATATACCCACAATTCAAAAACAACCTAAAATGCTTAAATAACCTTAAACTAATTAAAAATTTCAACACAATAACATTAACCCATAATAAACTAACAACAACATTTAACAAAAAACATAAACATTTTAATAATACTCAAAATAAAGATTAAAAATAAGAGAAAAAAGAAAAATCCCCTTTTAGTAGATTTTTGGAATAAATGCTCAAGGATTTCTTTACTTAAAATAAAATTTCTTCACCATACATTAATATTTCCAACAACTCAATACATAATGCCATAAATGTACCATAAATGCTATAAGTTCTTAGATAAAAGGTAAAAATAACAACAACGATAAGCTTGGAAATAAGGAAAGCAAGTAAAAATACAATAATTTCTTAACTTTAAAACATTGAAAACAAGAGTTTGAGAGCAAAAATCAAAGAAAAATACAAGAAAAATGAAAAAGGGCAAGAATAAAACATAACCCTAGCAAAATGATGATGAAAACTATTTATACTAGCTCCAAATTGATCCAAAAACCCCCCAAAAAAGTGGAAGGATCCGCGTAATTCAGCTAACAGGGTCGAACTGGGTCGACCGGGTTAACTCGGTCCAGCCAGGACACTTTTTTTATTTATTTATTTTTTGAGTTTATAACTGCGCGACTGCGCGCGGTGAAAATTCGTGACAGATTTTGGCTTTGGGTCCGTTTTGAGCCGTGGTTCGCGTGCGTGGTTCGGTTCAAGCCACGCGTTCGCGTGACTCATCTAGAGGGTGATTTTGCAGCTTAGTCCATTTCGTAATTGCCATCAAGTCCTCCATCTTTTAATCTCGAGCTATTTAATCTCCAAAATTTTTATATTTCTTTCAAGTAGGTCCGTATAAAATTGCATTTTTGGTCCTTCAACTTTTGAAATCTTGCAATTTGGTCCCTCGTTTATTTGCACAGCTCGTCCAAAACTTTTTGGAAGTGACAAAATTGTCCCCAAACTTGGAATTTCAGCAAAATCTTCACTCATTTTGTGATTTTTGGCCTCAAACTTGGATATTAACCTATTTAAACACAAAATATGCACAAATTAGTATATATTTGCTCAAGATATTCCAAAATATGCTAGTTTAAAGGTATAAAAAGTGTATAAAAATGCACTTAACACTCCCTATAGTCGGAGTTGGACTGCGTACAACGAACTGCTATCATTCAGAGTCCATGCTTCGGAAAGGTGATAAGACTGGTAAATGTATCAGTGAGATGTGACCCGTCTGCAAAGGGCGACTTGATGCGACCACGCTTTCAATGGGATGTGATGGTAGTCGTAACCTTATAATAGGTGGTTTTGATTATAACCAAAGAAAATGGTTTACCTCATGAATGATTATAAACCTACCACATGTAAATTATAACACGTGTCATAATCTAAGATAGTAGCTCCTATAAATAGATCACATTTGCCTCAAAGAAAAAAGTTACTAATTCAATACTCATAACTCAATATACAAATCTCACTCCCCTTTCTCTCTTTTACACACTTATGTTTCTCGCATCCAAATTATATTTCCTCATAATGAGTTTTGACTTGGGCGTCGGAGTGTATAAGAGAGCCACCCTGGTCCCCGTTGCACACTGACTGTTTGTCAAAGTGCGTAGGAAGTCCACGTATTCAAGAAGGAGTAGTTGAGACGTATTGATCTGAGGTCCCACCAAATTTTATGGTCAACATTTTGGTGTCGTCTGTGGGAACTACACTTCTAACCACGAATTTACGTGGTGAAAAGCTACAAGAACCTTTTGAAAAATGGTAGAAAGATACTGTAAAAACCTTGAAAAAATGTAAGAAACTTGTTGAAAACGATTGGTAACTCTTGTAAGCAACCTTTTTAAAAAGAAGTGGTAAAAGCACACTTGGAGAAACCTTGAAAAGGGCTTAAAATTTTGAAATATAAGTTTCTCAACCTTGAAAAAGGCCTAAAATTTTGAAATGGAAGTTTTACCACTTTGAAGAAAGGATAACTCATAAGCTATAACAGTCAAGAGTGATAATGAAAGTCTTAGAAGGAGCAAGAATGAACAACATAACAAATGAGGAAGAAACACCCTCACACGTCAAGCTTCAAGATGCCAATGAGGAGGCCTCACAGCCTAACCCACCTCGCAGGCACATGAGTTGACACCTGTTGAGGGATATGACACGTATGGCAGCTTAAATGATAGAAATGCAGAGCATAAAATTGAACAAACAACTGTTATGAACACCTATAGGGCAAGGGGATATGTGGTAAATGATCCGATTGTACAATCACAATACCCTCAAACTCAACCACAATATTCCCCTTTCGGCGCAGATACTTCTCACTACTATAATGTGCCTCCAGGAGACGCCGGGATGGCCTCTATGCAACTCCATGCAGAGGACTTTGCCTATAAAGTGCAAGAGGGAAACAACTTTCCTCTTGAACATCATAGGGAAACTGCTCCATCAAGGTCCAACAGTGTTTTTAGCCAGATAGGGGGTCTCTGGTCTAGAAATAAACATAGGAGAAAGGCTGAAGAAGTCAACCCTCAAGCACAAGCACCTAGAAATAGGTTAGAGCGAAGGGATGAAGAAGTCTATCCACGAAACCAAGTTCCTAGAAATAGGTATGAAATAGCTGAAGAAGCTTACCCTCAAATGCAAATGCCTAGAAATAGGCGGGAGAGAAGGCTTGCTGAAGCCCACTCTCAAACACTAATAAGTCTGCCTGCTTATTCATAGCCGCATTATGACCAGGCCTTATCACCTCGTGAAAGGGATTAGCCACAGTGTTCCTTTAGCCAAAAGCACCCTCACGACAAGGTGATGTCAGACCATGGTGAAAACCATGAAGAGTCTCCTTCGTATGAAATGGACGATGATGAGGAGAGTAGCCCTTTCTCGGAGGGCATCTGAAGGTATCCAGTGCCAACAAATTTAGAAATGCCGGAGATCACAAAGTACTCTGGAAGAGGCAATCCCAATGATCACCTCCGAATTATCACGCAAGCATGGAGATGGAAGGAGCCACTCCGGCATTTTGAAATGCAAAGCATTTGCATTGACTCTTGAAGGGAAGGTCAAACGATGGTATAAAAAACTCCCACCGAGCATCATCCACAATTAGAGAGACTTGAAAATAGCCTTGGAGAATGACTTTGTGTCATCAAGGATGGGGTAATTACCTCTCCAGCGATGACAAGACTTAAGGAAAGGCAAGAATGAGTCCTTGAAGGGATACCTAGCCCGTTTTACAGAAGAAATGCACAATTTTGAAAACATAATGGAAGTAGAAATGTTCTTCACTCTAGAAGGAGGCCTAGACATGATAAGCTTGTTCTGGAGAGACGTTCAAAGTCGTAAACCAATGAGAGAAAACGAGGTAATGGGGCCCCGAATAGGGGAAGGCCAAACATGCTAAGCGACCAAGGCTCAACTGAATCAATCGCAAAGAAAACAGGAGAAATGCTCCTAGTGGAGGCAATAATAATCGCTAAAGGGATCGGAGTAATGACAGAAACGAGCTCCGACAACTGATAGAAATATCAGGGACTTACCTCCTCCTCCTAATGACTAACCAATCCGTGAGATTGATATGATCTTCGGAACAACTCCCAAAAGCGATATGTTAGAGAGGTCAAAGAACTCGCTAATGTAAATTATCACATTAATTCACATCCTGCTGGGACTTCAAGAACAATGATGCATTGGTGATCCGTGTAGTAGTTTCCAGGAATGGCTTATCTCGGATGTTGGTAGATTATGGGCCCTCAGTAAATGTGATTTATTGAGTCACCTATGACAAATGGGTATCGATAGCCCCACTTACTCCAGTTCTAGACATCATCCAAAGCTTCACTGGGCACTATCTTGTTCCAAGAGAATCCATAATCCCCGTGAAAGAAGTGGGGCAAGCCCCCACTTTTACAAATTGAGAAAATTATAAGAAAGAAAAGAAATAAAAGTTCAAAAATGTTATCATAAACATTCAGCTCATACAATCTCTCTCATTTATAAATCAATGTTACCTTATTTAGTACCCATTATTTTAAAATTCATTTTTTTTTTTCAAAATTTATTTTTAAGCACCCATCTACCCAATAAAATAATCTACACATAAATTAAAAAATATTCCTTGCTTTTTAACCACACATTCCCTAAAAATTTACTATTACAAACCATAAAATTCTAAGTAATGGGTCTTTTCATCTCTTTTTTTTATTATTAATGCTTTGTTGTTCAGAATAAAAAAATAAAAAAATAACTACTTCTGCTTACTAAATCGTTTATAAATGGTTGTTTATAAATACTATTTATGAAGAACGATATGTCAACATTTCGTTGATTTATTATTTTAAAAAGTTAAAAATGGTGAGCAATAATTTTTTACCAGCCCAAATTATTGATTTTTTTTTTAAAAAAAATTATCCAATAAAATGTTGTCACATGTTCGTTTATAAACAAAATTTACCAACCAGAGGCTAAGAAATTGTTTTAAAAAAAAGTATTCAATAAAATGTTGTCACATGTTCGTTTATAAACAAAATTTAACAAATAGAGGCTAAGAAATTGATGCATTTATAAACAATAGTGAAAAAATTAATATTAAATGAATAATGCTTTTTTATAACATCTTCATATTTTGTGATATATATGTATTACTTTCATTTCTTCTAGAACTAGAATTTTGTTGTTCATGTACAATGCCTTTTAAAACCTTGTTCTTTATAAAAAGGTTGAACTCTAACTTTAAGGATCTCTACTGATCTTATCATGAGATTTGTAGAGGATGTAAATCGCGGTGGGGTAGGGTTAAAAGCTTGCTATTTAACTGTGTCTACAATGAGTATCATCCATACTTTCGGTAGAACCTTGTTCTTTATAGATTGTAGGCGAGCATGTATTCTACACAACTTAGCTTCTATAATTCTTAGGATCCGTTCGATTGCAAGCATAAATCCAATGAAAAATAAATTTAAAGAATTTGAGTTTTTTTATTGAAAATGGAATTGACATTTAAAAACGTGGTAAATGTGAAAAATGAATTCTCAATTAAACTCAACAAAAAAATCTTTTTTAGTTTTTAATGAAAATTACGGAGATCGAGATAAGACGAAAATGAACTAAATCGGATTACTTTAATTTTCCATTTTCTTATGAAAAATGAGTATCAAACGAACACTT
Source organism: Ligustrum vulgare (assembly GCA_963555705.1). Lineage (NCBI taxonomy): Eukaryota > Viridiplantae > Streptophyta > Magnoliopsida > Lamiales > Oleaceae > Ligustrum > Ligustrum vulgare. The sequence continues at coordinate 1,123,042 of OY743174.1, read as the reverse complement.
AATGAACAAGTTGTGTAATTATTAAATTTTGTAATAAAATTCTACACAAATGATCTAATGACCACAAGTGGGTTTCTTATGAAACCCATTTGTGGGCCATACTCCACCACACACACACATATCTAACACCAACTTGATAAGTGTCGAGTGAGTGTCATATCTAGTGCTCATATGGACACTAAATCATCGAGTAAATAGCACAAATGGTCCCCAACTTTTGGATTTCTTGAGAATATAGTCTCCAACGTTTATATTTTGACATTTATACCCCCAGAATCATTAAACGTTGCGAAAATGATCCATACCGTTAGATTCCGTTAGTTTCCACCGTTATAAACGTGTAAATACCACAAATAATTCATAACCTTTGAGTTTCTTGCGATAATAGTCTCTAACATATTAAGGTCATGTTTGACATATTTAGTTTATAACCTCCAAACGTTTGTCGTATTTAGTCTCTAACATATTAAGCCCCATATGTTTTGGCATATTTAGTCTCTAACATATTAAGCCACGTTTGATACCAATTATTTCAAATAATATGATTTGTAATTGTAATTTTCTGAAGAAATTGTGGTTAAAAGTTAAAAAAAATTGAATTTATTTGTAAATTATTTTATTGATAGAATGTATGGTTGAAAACAAGTTTGAAAAAAAAAAGTTTATTCTAGATTTCTAAAGTTCACAAAAAAAATATTTAATAAAAATTCACCGCATTAATAGTTCAACATATTGGTAAAAAAAAAATTAATAATAAATTTATGGAACATAAACAAACAAATACATTGGATATCATTTTAAGAATTGAATAACAAATATATTTTTCATGAGTTCTATTTTCGATTTTGAGAACCGATCAATATCGATTTTCAAAATTTCATTTTTTTTTAAAACTCGTTTTCTTCCATACATTCTATTAATATATATATTTTTTAATTCAAATTCTCCAAATTTACTTTTCAAATTGATCGATTCTCAAAATCGAAAATCAAAATCGAAAGTTGAACTGATAAAAATATATTTATTATTCAATTCATAAAATGATGTCCAATGTATTTGTTTGTTTATATTACATAATTTTTTTTTTTTTTTTTTTTTACCAATATGTTGAAATGTTAATGTGGTAAATATTTGTTAAATATTTTATTTTGCACTTTAGACATTCAGATTAAACTTTATTTTTTTAAAACTTATTTTCAATTACAAATTTTATCAATAAAATAATTTACAAATAAATTCATTTTTTTAACTTTTTAACCACAAATTCTTCAAAAAATTGCAATTACAAACCACATTTTTTGAAATAATTGGTCTAAAATAGGACTTAATATGTTATGGACTAAATACGTCAAACGTTTGGAAGTTACAAACTAAATATGTCAAACATAACCTTAATATGTTAGAAACTATTGTCGCAAGGAACTCAAAGGTTATGGACCATTTATGCTATTTCCACGTTTTTAATGGTGAAAATTAAAGGAATCTAACGGTAGGGACAATTTTCACAATATTTGGTGATTCTGAGGGTATAAATGCCAAAATCTAAGGCTCTGTTTTCTTTGCTGTTTTGAGGTCGTTTTCTGTTTTTATTTTCGAAAACATATTTTGAAAAACAAATAAAAAATTTGTACACAAAACGTCCAAAACCTCGTTTTGAGCGTTTTAATTATATTTCAATAAAAAATGTTCAAAATGCGAAAAACGCATTTTGGGGTTTCTTTTTCTTTTCTTTTTTTTTATAAGAATTATCCCAACTTGGAATTAAGTTTAAAATAAAGTTAATTTTTTTTTTTTTTTTTTTGTGGAGTTATTGAATTCAATATCAAAAAAAAAAAAAAATGTGGCAATTCTTATTGTTATATTTCAAAAAATACCTTGATAAATGGATTCTAATGGTTTTGAAAGAACTTGCATTTTTTAGATTTTAATAGAACCAGACTTTCTTCAAATTTCAAATCTGACCAAGCTGTGTTAATATAGTCTCTTAGTGCTCACATTAGTGTGTTGCAGACAATAATGTTTTCATTATATGTGAAAGAAAATTTGAGTTTGAACTAATAGTATTCTGCAAGCAAATTAATTAAAAATAGTTTAAGTTGTATTCTACAAAATTTCAAACAGAACGTATTTTCTAACTTTTCATTTTCAAAAACAGTTTTAAGAAATGACAAACCAAACGCGTTTTCAGCAAATTTGAAAACAAAAATAAAAACAGAAAATATAAAATATTTTCGAAAATAAAAATACAAAATAAAATACAAACAAAACGCCACCTAAACTTTGAAAACTATTTTCACATGAAACTCAAAGATTGATGACTATTTGTACTGTTTAATGCTAAATCACCTCTTTTGAATTTCTAACCATGTGAACAAATAAATAATTGTTCCAACATTAAAACAAATACATTTTTATATTGTTATCTAATTCCAATATTTTTCAAATCAATTGAAAATATTTTTGCTCTGTATTACACCAATAACTCAAGTAGACATCATGTGGCATTGTACCCCATCCCCTAAGCACACCCCCGTGGAGCAAACCCGACCCGAGAACTCTCCAGGTCGAACACAACCCGAAAACCCTGTTGCTGAATGTTCCCAATTATGGACAACCCGCTCATTGTACCCGCAAACGCAAAGCAAAACTTTCCATTAGTATCCACTGGAATTAAATAATTCGTCGCCGGCAAGGACACGTCAGCATTAGTAAAATGCAGAACCAACATCGGCACCTTAACCTCTGATTTTCCGGCGAGATCAAAACAAGTATCGAATAGAGAGAATTCCGTCGCCCGTTTCAAATTCGAAGCTCCTGCCCGGAAAGCGTTTCGCAAAGCAATATATGCGGGTTGGGTCAGCCGGGTGACTGAGGTGCCAGAATCTACTATCACCCCTCCATTACCAGTCCGGTCTAGTCTAAAATGTGATGCCGTGATACCCGGGACCCGGACCCCTCCAACTGAAATTCCATTTAAGCCCACATAGTAAAAGGTATCGAGCTTCGGATTGGCTAACAGAGGGGTGAAAACAGCATTTCGCGAAATCGACGATGGGCCGAATATAATCGATGAAGGTCTGGAGGAAGCCGAGCGGTCCACTAAACAGTAGGAGAATTTTCTTCCAAACCGGCGGCCAGTTAGAATCGGAAAAGATAATTTCCCACGGCCGAGACCTAATAAACCGGCGGCACCAATGAATAACCCCTCATTATCATGGCCGCAGCCGAAGGCCACATTGTTGACCCGACTCCGGTGAAATGTCAGCGTTTCAGTGGCGAATTCGCCAACGGTGAAGGACCCGTCACCGTAGGAAACTTGATACAGGCACTTCTTACTCTTGCTGCAGACCGGGGAGTCCAGACGCCGGCAGAGTGGTGAGCCACATGCTACACCGGAAAATGACTTGGATTTAGTCGGGTCGAATATCCGATCAGCCTGAGTGTAGCATTTCCTGCAAGGGGCGCACTGGATCCAAGCAACGTCACTCCCAGTATCCAACACCATGTAGAAGTTCCTCGCAGGAGTTCCAACTCCGATACGTGTGAAGTACTCGCCACTTCCCTGTGCAAGTCCGGAAGTCACAGAACTGCTAAAATCGCCCGCCTTCTTCGGCCTCGCGTGTCGACCACCTCCCGAGCGTGCCACCATATTAGTCAGCGTTGAAACTCTGACCCTATCACGTTGGAGGCGGAGCTTGAAGAGGGCTTCTGGAGTGGAATTGAGAGCAGGTGACAAATTGTCGACATGGTGCAAATCTACAGACAGTACTGAAGTTTCGGAGTCGGATTCAGTTGTTGGAATAATCTGATTGTCTATGTCTTGTTGTGTTGTCCAAGAGAGAGAATGAGGTTTGGGGAGGGAGCCGAGGACAAGAGTGTGGTAGTGAAGGGAAGTGGAAATGGAGCTGCAAATGGAAAGGAAAATGAAGAAGGAAACGGAAACGAGTTTTCCTTGCCGGTCCATTTTCTAGGCATAGAGTGTGCGAGTGAGGAAAGAGTGACAGCGGGAGTAGCAAATATATAATGCGGGTGGAGAACATGAGCTCCCGTTGGGTCCCATTTTTTTAAATAAAATTTATTCAACATTCAATCTTAATCATATATTTTAGTTAAGTCTATCATTTTTTATCTTTCAAATATTTTCTAATCATACATTTTTTCAAAAATACTATTCCAAAACATAATTTTTCCCAAATAATGAATCTCAAACAAGTTCTAAGAGTATCTTTAAAGACTATGTAAAAGTCAAGATTTATTAGATGAGAGAGAAAAAAAGAGTATATTATTTTAAGATTAAATTGTGGAGATGAGATAGATATTGAAAGTAGAAAAAGGGATGGAAAAATGAAAAAAGAAGATAGAGATTGACACAAATTCAAATATATTAATAAATAATAGGGGAAGGCGTAGGTCCAATTTTGAACATTGTGAAGAAAAAAAGTGGAGAAAATAGGTAGAAAGTGGAAGAGAGAGAGAGAGAAGAAAAAAAGATATTAGAGTGAGATCCACTAGTTTTTTGTGTCTCTCTCTAACACGCACTAAATACAGTGACCTACCCAATCATTAAAGATACTCTAATAAGAAAAAGTACGTGAAAATAAGGCGGTTCTTGATAGAAAAAATTACTCTTGTAAAAGTTTTTTGACGTGTATGAATAAAAAGTAGTATGAAAAAATGTATTGTTTAAAAATTTGTATATAAACAATTTATCACACTAAGTCACAGTTTGATTACAATTACAAATTTAGTCCCAAATTTCACCCTAACCCGAAAATTCACAGTTGATCACACAAAATCACAATTCGATCACAATTACAAACTTAGTTGAAAATTCCACCCCACACCACCCCACCCATCCCCACCCTCAAAAAGTCAGAGCTGGACACAGAGTCACAGTTCCGTCACAATTACAAATTTCACAACCTCACCTCACCCACATCCCACCAAAAAATTACAGTTGGTTACACAAAGTGACTTTGAGTGATCAACTGTGACTTTGAGGTTACAGTTCGGCCATACAGTTATATTTGACATAACTGTAGGTCACATTCACGTCCTCTTCCAATGATCACACAAAGTCACAGTTGGTCACACTCTCTAATATAATTGGTCACATATTGTTTATTTATTGATCACAACTTACTCTTTTTTTGTCAAGATTAATCAATATTTTTTGTCACAATTACTTAATAATAACTGATCACATTCCATACTCATCACAATCACACAAAGTCATATTACATTTAGTCGACATTTAGTCACAATTACCCTATAATTGGTGAAAATCACTATTTCACCCCACCCCAACCAACGACCACAAGATCGACACCACCACAAAATAGCAAACCTCCACAATCCACACCATCAACACCGCTGCCTAAGCCTCCATACCATCGCCACCAGCAAAACTCAAACAAATAACAGATTGCAAATTTAAAACCATCCCCAAATCAAATCCAACATCATAACTTCATCAAACCACAACCTCCAACAATTCTACACCTCCGACTACCGCCGTCATCACCATCACTAAGTTGGCAACAATTTTAATGATCGCGTTGTGAAAAGCACACAAGATAATTCCATTACCACAGTCCAATTTCATCGACATATTTGATCATTCCACTCTCCATCTTTACACCTGCAACCACGAGCACAACCACTACCACCACAACACTGACCAGCCAAGAGTTCAAATCAAAATCTTCTGGCAAGAAAACCACGGCCATGAACTGAGACTGATGTGTTCCTGAATTACATGCCTGATGAAGCCTGATTGATGAAGGCCTATGGTGAGCAGCCAGAGAGCACAATGCTCGAAGCACCACTAGATCGATGCAGCAGCACTGCTGCTTCGATCTAGCTGTACCGCTAGTGTTAGATGGATTCAGGGCACTGCTACTTCGATTAGCGGCGCAGCTGCTCGCTACTATCCTTGAAATCATTACTTCCAGCAACAGTCTTGTCGAAGAAGAAATATATTGTTAGTGGTTAAAAGTGATTTTGAAAATTGTGCCCATTATAATTTGGAAAAATAAAGTTTGTCGAACACAACCTGTGTTTGGGTAAACACTTATAATCAATATATTTTCCTAAACCTTTTTTAATCATACATTTTTTAAAATCACTTTTTAACCACAAATTCTATTTCGATAATCAAAATAATAAAAAAAAATGGTGGTTTAACAGTCGCCGAACGGAGGCTTAATTTATAATGAGCACAATTTTTTAAATAACTTTTTTAATTACATACATTTTCTCTTTTTAATTTTATGTATTTTACATGCAATATTCAAATAAATCAAAATTATAATTCTGGCAAACGGATTCGTATATGTAACACAGTTGATAAATGAGTATGTAGAGATAGCATAACTCAAGTTTTTAATATTGAGCGAGCCTAGGCAAACAGACAAACAGGACGTGGATGTTCCATCAACCTAGAATTTATTACCATCATATTGATCAAAGTACAACTCAAAAATATCTCTGCATGCGTTAGTACAATATAGTCCTCTTCGTTTAATGAAGGTTAATCTACTTGTTTCTTTAGCAAAATTCATTTAACCTTTGTTCGGCGTCTCCCCTGCTGCCCTTTTTTTTGTTTAATTATTTTTTCAAGGTGAAAAATTTGTGATTAAAAACTTGTTTGGTAAAGTTAATAGTTTTATCACAATTTTTGAAATTCAATCTCAATCATTCATTCTTAGTCAACCTCATAATTTTTTACTTTTTCAAATAATTTTAAACTACACATTCATCAAAAAAAAAAAAAAAAAAATACAAAAACTAAGGCCCCGTTCTCTTTGCTGTTTTGAGTTTTCGATTTTTGGAAATATCGAAAACGCGTTCACTTTGCCCATTTTCAGAAACGCGTTTTCCAAAACACCAAAAAAATACAAAGGAAACTCAAAACGATTTTTTTTCGTTTTGGATATTTTGTGTTAAAAAGTCCAAAACGACCAAAATGCGTGTTTTGAATTTTTTTTTTCGTAAATGTGAAATACTTCCTTCACTTGAAGTTCTTATATTATTTTGTCAATATATATAGATCCATGTTAAGATTTTTTTTTTTGTAATTTTTTTTATTTATTATTATTTAAATGTGAGACACTTCATTCTCTTGAAATTCTTATATTATTTTGTCATTATATATAGATCTATGTTAATTTTTTTTTTTTGTAATTTTTTTTTTTACTTTTTGTAAAAGTGAAACGCTTCCTTCACTTGAAGTTTTTATGTTATTTTGTCATTATATATATACATCAATGTTAAGTTTTTTTCTTGTAAATTTTTTATTTTTATTTTATTTATTTATTTATTTTTGTAAAAGTAAGACACTTCATTCATTTGAAATTCTTATATTATTTTGCTATTATATAGATTCATGTTAAGATTTTTTTTGTAATTATTTATTATTATTATTATTATTATTTATTTATTTATTTATTTTTTTTGTAAATGTGAGACACTTCCTTTACTTGAAGTTCTTATATTATTTTGCCATTATATATAGATCCATGTTAAGATTTTATTGGTATGATGTTAAATTTTTGTTTAGCTGAAACAATATTAATGATGAATTTATTGACATAGAGAACTAACTGATTTATTAATATTAAAATTAATGTAATTCAACAAATCAATCATTTTTTACATATAAAATATCACAAAATAAATATATCAAAAAATTACAAAGTAAACACATTTTTCAGTTTTCTATTTTTGAAAACAGTTTTCCAAAATCACAAAGAAAACATGTTTTCAGCAATCCCAAAACAAACAACCAAAATCCAAAATTCAAAACAAAATCCAAAACTTAAAATCCAAAATCGAAATACAAAGAGAACGGCCCCTAAAACTTTTCACATTACCAAATAGACTCTAAAAAATGATTTCAAAAAATATATGTAATTAAAAAGTGAATTGAAAAAATGTGTTAATTATAATATGTGTTACGATTAAAGTACCCGAACGCATTGTAACATATGAATTGAGTCAACTAGATTAGGGTATTGAGCAGACTAATGTGACCGACTACATATATGGTGAAGTGAATAAGCTCTCTCTTGGGGCTAACAAGCTTCTTGTTTGACTAAAGATAAAGATTACCAAATTTCCTATTTAAATCCATTTCTAAGGATATGTTTTGGTATAACTCCTACGTCTGATTCTATTGAAAACTTTTCGAGGAGAGAAGTAACATTGAATCAAGTTTCTCTAAAATCTCTTCTAATCATATAAAAAACTTCTACAAAATACATTCAAAAACAACTTCTTAATAATAGAAGTAACTTTTGACTTTCAAAACATTATGAAATGAGCCTTGACCTCCATTTGGTAAACGATTTATAAAACTCACAAATTTACAAATCACTTTTTAATCATACATATTTTCTTTCTCAAATTTTTAACCACACATTTTATTTCAAAATTATAAATAAATAAATTTATAAATCAGTATGAAAAGGAGGCAAATTTGAAAGATTATGCCAAGATAAAGCTGCAGAGGGGTGGGGGTGGGTGTCTATAACAGAGAGTCATAATTGAGAGAGCATTATCTAGCTTTATCAATAAAGTTCTTTATGAGAAAACCGTGTGGACCGGCAATAACAAATCTTGTGCAATTAGCATGGTACAAAATGGAAAAAGTAGAGAGTTAAATGAAGAGGGCACTTCCCTTGGCTGGAAAGAAAGGATGTGTGTAGGAAAGAGTAAAATTTACACGAGGTTTTTGTATAGGAGCTCCACACTTTTTATCTCAAATACATTAAAAAGAAAACTTGCATTATATACCGAATTTTGAACAACACCTTCCAAGAAAAGAAAGCTCGAAAAACCCTTTAGACAAATGCACGTGCTACAACAGTCACGACAAAGGTCAAAAAATCGTGTACAAGTTGAGTTAACAATCATTCAAACTTGATTCTAAATTGGCGCATAACTTTCCCATTGTTGCCTATACAAACATAATGGATATTGATCGCTAAAGAACGAGTCATTTCCCTTGGCTGGAAAGAAAGGATGTGTGTAGGAAAGAGAGTAAAATTTACACGAGGTTTTTGTATATATAGGAGCTCTACACTTTTTATCTCAAATGCATTAAAAAAGAAAACTAGCATTATATATCGAATTCTGAACAACACCTTCCAAGAAAAGAAAGCTTGAAAAACCTTTTAGACAAATGCACGTGCTACAATGGTCACGACGAAGGTCAAAATTGTGTACAAGTTGAGTTAACAATCACTCAAACTTGATTCTAAATTGGCGCACAACTTTCCCATTGTTGCCTATATTGATCGCTAAAGAACGAGTAAATGTCCAAGATTTTCTCAAAGAAAACCTCGCCGCCTTACCTGTCTTTACTTTCCGTAAAAACATTGATTGCCACTTATTAGGTGACACGAGGACACCATCTCCTTGACTCGTTAGGATCAGTGAAAAGGACTTTCTTAGGTTAGAAGCAATGACAAATTATAAAATATATTGATTTTGTAGATATAAAAATGAATGCTATTATGAAAATACTTCACAACAAAAATTAGACATAGTTATTACGTTCAGAAGGATAGTTGAAACAGTTGCTAAAGGAACAAGTTAATTACGACATTATTTCATTGTAATCAAGTACACGAAACGTATTTCGATCAAAAAAAAAAAAAAAAAAAAAGTACACGAAACGTAAATTTATAGTCTTGGTTTTAAGTCATTACTATTAGTTTGGTAGTAACTTGACCCCATTGCTAATAGCAAACTACGCCTTACTGTGAGTAAATTTGGAGGCGGTTGCATGAATCACTTTTTGCCACCCTGATCAATCTATTAATAATTTTATAATAAATATCCAACAAAAAAAAATTGCATTCATTCTGTTAAACTTAAGGTATCTCTTTAGGTAGGAAGTAGGATTTGATTATGTAGAATCCATTTCTAATGATCCGCTCTATCAATATGAAATAGATTATGCTCAAATCGTTCCTTGATAATCTAAAAGGACAATTTGTCTTCCATCTTAGCCTTACATGGAACACTCATAGTCTCATATCACGAAATCTGTCATCACCCGATCGAAAATCAGCATCATCTTTACTTTCAGTGTGCACTCTCGACCAGCATATGGAGGAGGATTAAAACGTGGATTGGAATCTCTCGAGCTATGACTACAGTCTCAAGTGCGGTCAAGTGGATTAAAAAGGAAGCTATGGGAACTTCGTGTCAGGCTGCATCTAAGCACATTGCTATTGCAGCTACTATTTATCACATTTGGGTTGCGCGTAACAGGCTGCGTTTTGAAGATCTCAAACTGAATGAAAACAGTATTGTGAGAAGAATCAAAACACATGTATAAAAAGCAACTTTTGATTTGTATCCTCATGTTTTGAATTTTTATGTTTCTCTTGCGGTTTAAGATTATTTGTTGATATTTTTCCGGGTATGCCCGGTGTATTTGTTGTCATATTTTTGGGCCTCTCTTGTTCAAATCGGGTTTGCCCGAGTTTCTCTATGTAATTCTCCTCGTGGCATTGACCATTTTGTATAGCTTGCTAGGTACTTTAGCAGGTTCTCATTGCCTATCCCGGGTTTGCCCGGTGATTTTGTAATCATTTTGATCTAATATATTTTTACATTTTCGATCAAAAAAAAAAAAAACGAAGTGTTCCTTAAAATAATCAAGCTCGTATAAAATAGGAACATTTTAGTGTGTGTTTGGTATTGTATAAAAAGAGTTTATCTTTTTTTTTTTAAAAAAAAAATGAATAGTGATATTTAGGAGAATTAATAGTTGAGATTTTGTTGAAAAAGTCAAATATTGTAGACTTGATTTTTAATGAATGGTTAAGATTGACAACTGTACAAAAAAATAGAAAATTTTTAAAGAGAACCAAACAAGACCTTAGTCTCTATTTGGTAAACATTTTTTTTTTTCATATAAATTTTGTTCATAAATGGACACATGGTAACATTTTATTGAACCATATTTTTTTAAAAGTCAACAATTTTGACTAGTCAAAAATTTTCGTCCACCATTTTTTGACTTTTCAACAAAATGAATCAATTAAATGTTGACATGTGACCTTTTATTTACAAAACTTATAAACAAAATTTTACTAATAAAACTGTCCTTTCTCGTAATTCGAGCCACCTTGGTCTCTCATGCATCTTAGTATATCCAGTTGTTAACTTATTTGTTATTTGCATTTCGTATTTCTATACATGTTGTAATTTAAATAAATTCAAGTTTAATTACTGATAAGTGTTATATTAACGTTTATTTTGTGCACTTATATCCTTGAATAAGCAATAATGTGATTTTATCTAAGTATTATTAATGCATTTTATATTTTATATTGTATAGGATCATAAAAGAGGAGAAAAGAAGAAAAAAGGACCAAAATGCACTAAAAACTGAAGTTTGGGGACTTAGGCGCAAATAAAGTTACGACCGTAAGGAAACCATGTCATGGCCGTAAGAGTGTTAACAGTGTTTAGAGAAATCAGCAGAAATACATTCACGGCCGTAAACCAGAATTCACGGCCGTAACAAATAAAGGGTGAAAATATGCAGAGACACGATTACGGCCGTAAAATAAATGTTACGGCCGTAACCCCAATTTAAGGAGATAAGCAGAAACCGTGTTACGGCCGTAAAATAAATGTTACGGCCGTAACTGTCCAGTCAAAAATTTCCATAATTTATATCTTTCCATAATTTTGGGATTTCTTGATCCCAAAGTTAGGGCACGAAATTTAGGCTATAAAAAGGGAATTCTAGGTCAGAAAAAGGGGAGAGATATTATTATTTTGGAAGAGACGCGGCTTTCTTGAAGAATTTGAAGGAAATTAAGCACTTTGAGAAGGTGAATCAAGAAAGAAAATTCTAGAATTCTTCATGACTATGCTCGGCTAAGCTTCCATACCTAGTTCGAAGGGGAAGTTGTATTTCATATCAATTTGTTATTGCTTTTCCAAACTAGTAACGTAGTTCTAAATTCTTTACTTTGATTTGTTGGATTCTTATGCGTTTTTGATTTAATCAATGCAATTCTTTATTTGATTAAGGTCTTATCATTTAATTTGTTGTATTGAGATTTGCTATTTTGAATGATTGGATCCGTAAACGTCATTTCATTCAAATCATAGTAGCAATTGGAAATTTAACATTTTCATAAAGAATTCCAACTTAGGTTAATTGTCACAAGCTTGTGTGATTGATAATCTAATTCATCTTAATTCTTCTCAACCAATATATAGTTGTTGTCTTAAATCTAAAGAGCTTGTTTTAGGTTATTCAATGGCTAATGTTTGATTAGAGAGCTTATTCTAATTAAATGCAATTAAGGGAGAATAGGAATAGTTAGAGCTTATTAACTATTTACGGGTGATAAATCAAAAAGGAAAATTGAACACGCGTTACTTGGAAAGTGATAACATTGCGATAGAATACAACTGAACCTGAGAACTAGGGTTTGCAAATAATTGACTTTTATTTTATCTAATTTACGTTTTTTATTTTATTTTCACGTTATTTACAATACTTGAACTCGAAAACCCCCATCTATTCTAATTGACAAAGCACTACTTTAGTTCCCGTTCCTCGTGGGATCGACTCTTACTTCCGCTATTACAATCAAATCTGATAATTTGCGAGTAAGATATTTATGTATTATTTTGGTGCATTGCGACACGCATCGATTACTAAACACGTGTGTTTAGTAATTTATTAAATTATTTAATCATTATTTGAACTTGCATTCATATTTATCTCCCATATTCGTTGGAATAATTATCCTGTGATATTTTGTAATGTTTGCAGATAAATTGTGTTACTTATCTTTTATGATAAGTATTGAGCATTGTGATTATAGTATACTTGGGCTAGAATTCTATCACTTATCACTCTTGATAAGGATTCAAGATAAAGAATATCTTGTTTGGCCGAAAATCTTGGATCATTTCTTGAAGTCCAAGTTTGTATTTATCACTTGTTGACCACAAAATCTTGCTGGACCTTGAACCAACACGTCTCAACTCCTCCCTCTTGAACACGTGGATCTCCTGCCCATTGTGACAAACAATCAGTTTGCAAAGGGGCCGATGTGGCTCCCGTTTGCACTCTGATGCTAAAGTCAGTGCCCATTTCAAGCAGATATAAATTGAGCGCGGGAAATATAAGTGTGTAAAAAAGATAAAAGGGAGTGAGAATAAAATATTTAGTCAAGAGTATGAGGTTGCTAACCCTTTTCCAGGCAGGAGGAGTGTTCTATTTATAGAGGAATTTATAATCTTGGATGGCGACATGTGGTGGACTTTACACGTGTATTTACCCTAGCGGTTGGAGAGGAAAATCTTGCTTTTTGACAGTAATCATTGCTACGTTTGGTAGGGAATGGGCGCCTGTCACTTTTGGTAAATGCGGTGTCACATCTCTGACTTCATCCTTTGTTCCATCACTCATCTGTGGCGTCACCGTAAATTACCTCGGCTAAATGTAAAGCACAGCGGCTAAACGTAAATCAGCTCGACCAAAGAAGTTCACGTGCTATTCCACCTCGGCAGTTTGATCCAAGGTGATATCCTAAACTTTAATCATGGGCTAGGGTCCATTGGGTCTCTATTAGGCCTTCGCCGTTGGTTCAAGGTACTATTCATGGTCTCAACACCAGTCCCTCAAATTCGATGTGGTCATTCATGGGCGGATCGAATTTGTCATAGTTTCGCAGCACTAATCTTGTTCTGATAGCGTTCTTCAATTTAGAAAGCCATAGGATTGCAGTTTTGCCCAAGTTTCGTCATTTGTTGTATTCAATATTTTATAATTATTTCGCCATCCGTCCCCTGGGAATCATTATGCAGCGCTGTAAGTTTAAGGTTAGGAATGACATTTCTTATGGGAAGTTCGGATTTAAAGTAAATCCGACCTCCTACTCTTGCTTCCCCCCCCCCCCTCTAAGCAAAGGTTGGGATTGAACTAGCATGTTTCTTAGGCGGCGTATTTAATATAACGGGGCTACTGATTTTGGTTCCCAAGGAATACGAAGGGAATGGAGAGTAACATCTTGCCGCGCGTGACACACGCTGTGGTAACTGAATGGTCTTTTCCCTTCCTCTGACAGTTGGCGCCTTAATTAACCATTTCCCCAAGAGGCATGAGTTACCTGCATCAATCATACGGCTCAAAAACCAAGAGTTTTAGATCATTAGGTTCTCTATAAAGCCTCCTTCTTCTCATTGTTTTCCCTTTACCCTTTTTTTCATAATTTTCGTAGCAACACTCTCGCAAAAAGTTGTATTGCTTTTTCTTTTCTTGCAAGTCTCGCATCTTCTCTTCAAGGGTTTTCTACCCAGCAAACCGTCCTTACCGTTCAACAGCTTTCATTGGCTTGTTCCTCATTTCAAGTGTACAATCTCCAACGTTCGTTTTTTAAAGGTAAATTTCTTTTCCTTTGTATGTACAAAACTTTTTTATTTCTGATCTTTGAGTGTGGATTTGAAAATTTTTCGTTTTGCATTTTGTTTTCCTTTTGATGAGTTTAGCTCATCTTTAAGAACAAAAAATGGAAAGAGTTGGGGGAACAGGTTCACAGGAACTATTGGCAATAACGATTAATGTCAGAGGTTTCTGCCCATTGTCTTTATCGGTTTTTAGTTCCTGCTTCTTTAGGAAACAGATTAGGAGGAGGAATAGGAAATGCAGTGGTATAATTTATTTGGATGATTCTGACAGCGAAGAAGAAAAGAACCAAAACTACATGGCTCATCTATCATCCGAGGAGGAGGCTTCTTTGCGGGAGCTTCAAAGTAAGCGGGACAGGGATTTGGAAAGAGGAGAGGCAGTGGGCTCTTCTTCCGGTCATCAGGACCTTGGCTTAATTATTAGGGCCCCATTTAGGGCACATAGGGAAGAGCTAAGGCTTTCTGAGGATGAAATAGCCCAGGTTGAAGGTTGGGTAGACCTGGTAAATAAAGTGTCAGGGTATCATGTAGTCCCTGATCCAAACCCATAATCTTGGGAAAGCAGTGAGATTGCCACGGAAATCCGGAGGTTGATTTTGCGGGAGCTTCGGCGAAATTCAGGATGCCAGAAGGGGTTCGATTAGTGCACCCTACGCCTTCTTTCCGACCCTGTAGTCCTCCCCCAGGTTAGGTGGCCGTATGTTATGATGCTCTATCCTGCGGGATGAGGCTGCCCCTGCATCCCCTTTTCAGGGCACTGCTTAGGAGTTACAACTTATGCCCCTACTAGTTGGCTCCAAATTTCTGGACGCAGGCGATGGATACTTGGCTGGTGTGGCAGGAGGTCAACCCTGACTTCCCCATCTCGCTGCACATCATCCACACCTTATATACCCTGAAGAAGTCCTTTAGAAGGGATAAGGATGTGAGGTCAGACGTCAAGGACTGTTACTACTTGTCCCCCAGGGGCTCATATCCTCCTGTTATTACTGGTCATCTCACTTCGATAAAGAATTGGAGGAACCAGTGGTTCTGGGTTGCGGGGGAGTGGCAGAGCTCACATGTGGACCCTAGTCCAGAAATCACAGTTCCCCGAACTCTTTCCCCACCTAGCGAGTCTTGTATTTGCTTTCGCATCCTTAAGTGTCGTGTGTCATTCACTTTTTATTTTCTGTTCATCTTTCTTTACTTGTTTTCACATGTTATTGGCTTATGGCAGGGGACACTTTTGCCTGTCTACTCTCCGACGCGGACTTAGCGACAGTGAGACGCTTGTTTGCCTACAAGGGCACTTTTCAGCGGGTCATCCAACAAAACAAACTCTTTGTTAAGCACGGCTTTATGAAAGCCATGAGTGAGTTAACTTTATTATTGCCTTTATAGCTTTCGCCTCAATTATTCATAGCCTTATTCTTCTCTCTTGCTTGCTAGGTTCCAAAGACTTCCCAAAGATCTCCTTGAAGGGCCTTATGGCCAAAAAGGTCCCACCTGCACTTCGCCACGGCAGCGAGATCGAAAGGAGGCATAAAGCAGTACTTGCTAATTTGCAAGTAGGGGTGGCAAAGGAGGTATCCGAGGCGTCCACTGCCCAACTTGAGGGTCCTCTTCCTGCATTGCTGCCACCACCCGATCTGCTGCCGGTGGGTCCCCAACAGTCTAGCTTGGAAAAAGAGGCTGAACCTAAGAAGGTTACTGCAATGGGGAAGGGAAAAAAGGTCAGATAGGGGTGGCTCTAAGAGGGAAAGGGAGTTTAAGAATGTCTCGGTGCCATCTCCCTTGTCCGAGGATATTACCGATCCTATATTCGAGGAGGAGCCCGCCCCTTTGAAGATGCTCAGGAGGGGAAAGGATACAACCTCTATTCCTCCGCCACCAGATACCCAGGACTTGGAGGACGAGCCTTTCGTGTCTATCCCAGGTTTGGCTTATGAAATGGCACCTGCGGGGGCAGAGGGGCTCAAACATATTAAAGCCAGTGTCCTCCCTAAGGACGTCACCTTCAGTCCTACTTTATTCGACTCCCTCAGTTCTCCTCCTGCCAGGACTGCCTTGGTCACTGAGCAATTTTGGACATCCGCCTTCTCTTCCAATTCCACTCCGTCCCGGAAGCTACTTGCTGCCAAAGCTATGAATGCTAGGGCACTGGCCCTTATTGACGAGGTGGAGTCTTCAGTGGAGGAGGCGCAGCGGGACAAGAAAGATGCTGAGACTACACTCCGTCATGCGGACAACGTGCTGAAGGAGATTAATGATCTTAAAACTCAGCTGTCTATAACCCGCAAATCTTCCTTAGAGGAGAGGGCTCACGCGAAGCGCCTCTAGGAAGATAATGATAAACTGAAGCATGACCTCCAGGCCTCTAAGTCAGATGTGGCGGCTCTGTGCAGGAAGCTTGACGACTCCAACCGTGCGCAGTCCATCACATTTGAAGCCTTAGCAGAGGTAAATTCCACGAAGGCCAAGCTAGCATCCGAGGTGGCAAAAATCACCTCCAAGCTACAAGGGGAGGTGGGGGCTAGGAAGAAGGCTGAGGAGGATTATGCTTCCCTGGAGAAACATATTGACTCCAGAATTGCTGAGGCCTTGGAGCATACCATTGCAGCCAGGGTGAAGGAGGTTCTGGGGGCCGAAGTGTCGAAGGCAGTTCAGAACTTCAAGGATACTTTCGAAGAGACCCCTGAGTATGAAGCTATGCAGAGGGTTTTTGGGAACATTGGGGTTAGGATGACCTTAGGAGATGTAAAAGAGACTTTCCCAGATTTGGACATTTCCCAGATCGACACCTTATATCCTGAGCCACAAGACTTAGGGGAAGATCCTCCTACTGATGCTCCCTCTGACTCCTGCCAGAACATATCAGGCGGAGATTCGGCCAAAGACCCCCCCCCCCCCCCCCGGTGAATGCGGCTAGTTAGTTTTTTGGTTTATTTCTTGAACTTCAAATTGTAAATGTAACGACATTTTGAATTGTAAATACTTTGATTTATTAAATACCCATCGGACACAACAATTTCTTTTCCTCGTAGATTGAATTAGGAAGCTCGTTATCCTCCGAAAGCATCTCTCGTAAAATTTCCAGTAATGTTGTGAAACTCTTATCACTCCACCTATTATTTGCTTTCAAGTTATACAATTTCAACACAGCAGACGATTTTGTAAATTTATTACAACCAGAAAACAAAGACTTTTCAGAATCATTGAACAAGTTATCGAATATATGAGATTTTTCAATGAATTCCCCCTGTATATCACGCATCATTTCGTCGATCATATCATTCTCGTCATTTTCCACATTATTCTTACCAATATTACTCAAATTATTCTCCTGTTGGTCACCATCATCGTGACAAGTGCTCGTCCTATGAAGTATACTCTCACCATGCCATATCAATCGTGTATAACCTTCCTTAAACCCACGACTAATCAAATGGCTCTTCACTTGCTCAGATCTACGAAACTTTCTCAAATTCTTACAATCAAAATAAGGACACAAAATAATTGCTTCACCTTTCTTTCCCCTATGTTCTTTCGCACATTTCATAAACTCTTCAACCCCTTTTACATATTCATGTGTATTACGTCTGCCATACATCCAACTCCGATCCATATCTAACGACCTATATTTGAAGATATAATTAAAAATATATATTTTTGAGTTAAAATTTTTTCATGATAGAACTTTAAACCAATTATATATATATTAATAATTGAAATCAAATAAGATAATTTATTAGGTTAGAATCTTCATAATTTTACTAGGATATTGTATTATGTCTAGTTATTTATTTAGAATGGTCAATTCTGTACTAGTGAAAATCACTTTAAATTATAATTTTCAATTTTTATGTATCAAATTCTACTGAAATTTCGACAAAATCTCCCCTTTCGACAGAATCTTCCCTATAAATTGGACTTTATCGAACCTGTGGGAGGAATCAAAATACCACAAAAAAATCAAAATTTTCAACCTCGACATATTCAAAAGTCAAATACAACTCTAGTCAAACTTCAACATAATCAAGTACTCCAAAATTAATCCAAAATCAATTCTCAATTCCTAAAAACTAAAACTAAGATTTTATAACTTAACATCATGTATTTTCAATAGAACTCCCAATAATTCAGATATTGCAATGTATTTATTTAGCTACTAACTAAAAATCAAAAATATAAAATTAACATCCAAATTAACTAAACTAGTAAATAATTCAATCAAACCAATTAGCATATAAAATCATAAATTCAATCATAAACTAATAAATTAAATCAATTAATTA
The DNA here is from genome assembly GCA_963555705.1 of Ligustrum vulgare. Classification (NCBI taxonomy): domain Eukaryota; kingdom Viridiplantae; phylum Streptophyta; class Magnoliopsida; order Lamiales; family Oleaceae; genus Ligustrum; species Ligustrum vulgare. The sequence continues at coordinate 1,104,311 of OY743174.1, read as the reverse complement.
GTTAATATACCCATATATATATATATATATATATATATATATATATATATATATATATAAAAGCACATTTATAATATAAATACCAATTACACACACACACAATTACATTTACACACACACACACACACATACAAAATATTGTATATAGAGGGAATAGGTCTTACAAGGTGGGAGGCAGGCCACGACTGTGGTGGAGGGGGAGGCTTGGTGGCGACGGTAGCGGTAGTGGCGGCGGCACAAGGGGAGAAAATGGAAAGAGAGAGAGAGGCGGAGTCAAGAGAAGAGATTGAGGCCGAAGGAAAAGTGAGAAAGGAATCTAAAAGTCGCGGGAGAGTGAAGTGAGCTTTGGGAGAAGGCGCGATTAAATTAAATTAACCTTTGGGCATCGGTTCTGAAGAGAACCGACGCCTAAAGTAAGGCGACCAGATTTTACGTGTCGGTTCTCTTACAACCGATGCGTAAAGCTTGATTTTACGCGTCGGTTCTCTTAGAACCGACGCGTATTCTTAACGTCCATTTTTTTCGCGTCAGTTTCTTTATTACAACTGACGCGTATTTTTGAAATATATTTACAAAAATGCTACCGTCCTTTTATAGGCATCAGTTTTACTAAAAATCGACGTGTATTCCTTTTCCTTTTTTTATTTTGTTTTTTGTCAATTCTGTACTAGTGACATATATATAAGAATGAACTGAGCCCATTTAGTCCTACACAAAAAAATTTACTGCATAAAAGAAATATGTAGAAGTTCTTTCCTTGCCTACAATGAAGAAGAGGGTTTCTTTCGATTTGTTTGATGGTGAAGATCTTGATCTTCCTCTTCCTAAAGTGTTTCCAATGAAGAAGAAGAAGAAGAATATTGTTTCACTTAACCTCTTTGAACATCTTCTCTTCAGGATCAACAACAATCATTAATGTCGCAACCTCTACATACAGTTGAACATCTTCTTCTTCAGGATCAACAACAATCACCATTAATGCCGCAACCTTTAGACATGGTTGAAAATATTCTTCTTGTTCAAGATCAACAACCACCATTAATGTCGCAACCTCTAGCTATAGTTGAACATCTTCTTCAAGATCAACAAGCAACATTAATGCTACAACCTCTAACTGTGATTCCTTATTCAGGCGTAGGGGTGTCAAACGGGCCGACCCGGGCCGGATCGGCCCCTTTTGACCGTGGTCCATTACCGGTCCACGGACCAAAAACGGGCCGGCCCGTTGGCCCGTTTGACCACGGGCCGGCTCGTGGGCCTTTTTTTTTTTAACGGTTACTACGGCTAAATAATTGAACATTAAAAAACCCTCCTCCTTTAATCAGGACTTGGGACCGGCTACATTTAAATTATTGTAGGCGGAGTTAAAATTGTACACGAACAAAATATTACGTGTACAATTTTTTTATTTGAAAGAAACAATTGAAAATACAGAAAAAAGAAAAAGAAAAAATTTACTCACCAATACGATTGTTCTCCGAATTCCTCGGCAAGAATTTCACATATCCTATCTTGTTTCCTTTTCTCCGCAAACTGTCAATCCTTTAAACACATTAAGGCCTCCAGTATGTGTTCTTTAAGGCTTGACCTATATTCAGATAACACTCTACCACCTGTACTAAAAGCAGCCTCCGATGCTACAGTTGATACCGGAGGTGCTAGTAGATCTCGTGCAATCATAGAAACAACCGGATATTGACGCTCGTTTTGTCTCCACCACTTAAGAATGTCAAAATTATTTCTTTCGTCCTCGTCTAATATACTAAGAAGGTCATGTGAGAAATACCTAGTTAACTCTCCTGGAATTTCATCTGAACTATATGTATTAGAAGAACTAGAACCACTAGGAAGTGTACTAGAACTAGAAGTTCCCTTCATAGTCATAAGGTAGGAAAGTAAATTACTGTCTTGATTTTGTATCACATTAGGGGTGGGAGCAGTTCTTCTAACATTTTTACCTGACCTTTGGGCATTGATCTCGTACATTTCACATAAACATTTTTCTAAATCTGAAGTTAATTTATTTGATATTGCCTTTATGGTGTGTTTAGTTCCCTCTATATTTATTCTAGGGTCCATAACCGTTGCTAATGGAAACAAAGCTGGTAAATCTTCCCAATACTTTTTAAACTTAGTCTTCATTGCTTTAATGATATCAGAAAAAATAGGAAATGTCTTGTACTTGTTAAAGTTATTAGAAATACAATAAAAATGCTTCAAGACTAAAGGACTAGTAGGATAATAAACACCGGACAATTCATTTGTAGCATCGTAAAATGGTTTCAAAATTTTTTTAACATGAATTGCAAGTTCCCAATCATTAGTCCCCAAATCAAAAGTTGAGTTGTTTAAGTGCCGACCGTTGTAATAAGCACATATTAAATTCTCGTAACCTTTACAATGTTCAATCATTAAATAAGTTGAGTTCCATCTATGTCCTACATCAGTAATAAATGATCGTGGGTTCATACCATTTTCTACACACAGTGTATCAAAAACTTGTTTTCTAGAAGGTGCTATCATAATGAAATTGCAAGCACACCTAAATTTTTTCAATTGATTTTCTATAAACTTAAGACCATCTTGAAATATTAAATTAAAAATGTGACAAACACAACGAACATGAAACAAGACTCCATCAAACTCAGGATTTATGAGGGCTGCTAATCTATCAATCACCGCTTTATTAACAGAAGCATTATCCAGTGTAAAACCACGAACTCTACTATCACAGTTAAATTCTCTAAGAATTGCAAGTAGTATATTGAAAATATTTATTGCGTTATGTGGGTAGTCAATAACTTTAAATGCCATAATTCTTTTGTGTATTAACCAAGAATCATCAATGTAATGACAAGTAACAGCTACGTAACATCTATGATTATTGCCAGTCCACAGGTTCGAAGTAAATGACAAATTACCATTCCATTTATTTAAAGCATCTATAAAACTTTGTTTTCTTTGTAAATATTTAGCTATGCAATCAGCTCGTATTTCTAGAAACGGGTTTGTACCTGGGTTGGAGATACTTCTGAATGAATTCCGTGAATTGTGAGCTTTCTACAATTGAAAGTGGGAACTCACCACTCGATACGAACATGACCATCCCTTCTCGACGTGCTAGATCTTGGTTGAAGACCCAATTGGTTAGGCTCGAACTTGATTGACCAAATTGTAGAGTTGATTGGTTTGCTTCAACCGTGTCAGGTTTTCGACATCCTTTGCAGTGTCTATTGAGGTGTGATGTGCCCCCACCCTTCTTCCAAGAGAAAAGTCCCTTGCAACTTCTACATTTTGCTTTAGATATCGGTTTGTTTTCAGCATCTTTTTCCGATGTCTCAATCACATCGAAAAAATTCCAGCACTGAGATTTTTTCGTCCTCTTTGGATTTCTGTTGAAGACTGCCGTCATGCTAGTGGAGCCAGATCCATAAGTAGCAGTGACATCTTCATCAATTATGTCATTCAAATCAATAGGAATTCTTGTATCTATATCTTCGACCTCATTTTCAAAATCCACCAAATTGTCGGGAATTGGAATATCATTGAGAGGTGCAAATTCATCAACAAATTGGTTAGAAGAATAACAATGAGATTGTGAGTGTGCCATTAGAAATAATAGAATTGAAAAATTGGAGATGAAAATGAAATATGAAATGGAATTTGAGACAATATTGTATATTTGTATGTGAAATATTATAGCACTAGCCACTAGAATTTGAGACTTGAAAGTTGAGAGAGTTGAGTTGAGATTGTGAAAAAAATGAAATAAAAAACGAGTATTTATAGAAGAAAAAAAAATTAAAAAAAATTGTAAAAAACGATCACAAGACCGTTTCAAAAAAATGTAAAAAACGGTCTTGTGACCGTTGAGAACGATCTTGTGACCGTTTGAGGGGCTCACGGACCGGCCCGTGAGCACGGGCTTTAACGGGCCCAACGAGCCGACCACGGGCAGGTCCGTGGTCGGCCCGTTTTCGGTCCATTTTGATTGTCCGTTGGACCAGTTCGCGAACAGGTCCACGAACTTCACGAGCCGAACCCGAGTTGTCCAACACTCAATTTTTTAGTCCGGTCCAAGTCCAAGTCCCTTTTTTAAACGGGCCGAGCCAAACTTTTAAAGAATCGAGCCGAGCCGAACTCACGAACTCTCGAACTGTTCATTCTGTTTGACACCCCTATGCAAGCGAAAGAATATCCTAGAAAAAGAGAAAGTTGAAGGCAGGCAAAAGCATACCCCAGAAAAAGAGAAAGTTGAAGGTTAATATCGTACAAGATGAAGCAGAGCCTATTCCTGGACTGCTTCTTCCTAAAATCTTGCAAGAAATACAATTCAATGGAGGGACCTTGCCGATTTTCTTGTACCAAAAAAGACTCACAGATTCTGATTCTAAGTTTGATCAGAATCGGATTTTCTCTCTCATAGCAGAGAAAAGGTGATGGGATTCTTGACACAAGAAGAGCGATAGTCAGTAGAAGATAATCAAGGCAGTGTCGAGATTATAGCAATTGATCCAGTAGGTAAATACTATACGTTGCATATGAGGAGGTGGGGTACTTTGAAAATGGTTGTGCTTGAAAGCAAACAATTTGGAAGAAGGTGATTGGATTCAATTTGGAATTGGTTTGAAAAGTAAAAAATTGTGAATTTGACTTTTTTAGATGGTCAAGATTGTTTACTGTAAAAAAAAAATAGTATTTTTTATGAAAAAGTATGATTGTCAACTAAGGTCTTATTTGTCAATATTGAGTCATATATTCAAATATTATTTCAGAGTATTAAAGTTTTCGTTTATGACATAATTATTGTTGTGGGTGTTTTCACCGTTGTTTGTTGTAGAATAACTAGTTTTTTCACCCGTGCGATGCACGGGATTCCATTCATAACAATGAATAGAATATAGAAAGTGTATTTTGACAGAAATATACGTCTATTTTTTGTGAACGGCTATTCTATTAGTTATATATATATATATATATGTGTGTGTGTGTGTGTGTGTGTGTGTGTGTGTGTGTGTGTGTGTGTGATCTTCAAAATAATTTTCAGCATGAATTTTCTAAAAAAATTATTTTTTTTACAGAAATTTTATTATATATTATCCATTGTTTTCCATTTCCAATGTAATACATATCACAAAATTTTCAACATGAATTTTCTAAAAATAAAACATAACCTCCAAACGGATGCATAGTTTATTAAAAATAGTTAATAATATAAAATATATTTCAGAAAAATAAAATTTATAAAATCACATATTATAATAAACATTTAAATAGGATTGATCAGATGCTTTAAACACATTTACAATGTAATTTATAGAATCACATATTATAATAAACATTTAAATATGATGGTAGTATGAATAGGAAGAGTATGGGCTTGTTGGAGGAATGTGGAAATAGAATTTTTCATCATCATTTGAGGTTGTTTTTCCAATGATGTGGTTTCTTGTATGGATAAAGATTTTGCTTTTAACACATTTACATTCTTTTTGCAATGAATCATGTTCTTCACCTCAACTTCTTCAAACCCCATAAATGTCACTTTCTAGTGTTCATTTGGCAATGACTGAAAAATAAGTTTACCTTGGCTTTTAACCACAGGAAAATAAATATTGTTCACTACTAAAAAAATCCAACATATAGAAACCAAACTCAATCAATAGTCACGATCAATTTGAAGTACATTCTACTATACATAAAAAATTAACCATACTTTCATGGACAAACAAAATGTAATGATACATCCTGCATTCTCTATTACAAAGAAATTTCCATCTAATCACGGATGCATCCACATCTTCAAACAACAGGAGAGTAAATTGGGAACACTAATAACGTAGATCAGGTGGCTAAAAAAGGGATGCCACTATTTGACACCCTGCTACAAACTCAAAACTTAGGATGAAGAGGAAATTGAATCACAACTCATCCAACTAATCCTCATCAAAAACGATCTTTTGCTTTTTCCACTTGTATGCTGCTTCCAAAATTTTGAGATTCATTGTTTGTATTTCTTTAGGGAAAAGATAATCAATGTACACCTCATTAGTACCTTGCAGAATTCAAAATTTCCAAAATCTGGAAATAAAAAAGTTCATGAATCAGCTACCATAATTAAATAAATTTTTAAAGATATATGATCCAACAAATGACTAAAATAATAATAACCATAATATCTTACAAAAAAATCATTTTCATATAATTAAATAAAATAACTGAATTTACCAGCAACGATCACCTGTGCCAGAAACAAAAAGAAAACGATAACATAAAAAAACAACTCATAAAGTGAAAGCTTCAGTATTGAATATCACAGGTTAAGGAGAGTCCATATGTTAATTTTATTTGAATATATTGTATGCCCAAAAAATCTCATCGACGCAATCATCAGATGATAGAACGCTGAATAACCTGCATTTGCCCGACTCCTAAGGTTAGTCATTTCCTCTGTTAGACCTTCCTGAAAAAGGGGGGGGGGGGAGGATATGTGAAACTAAGAGAATTGAGGCAAATTCGAATTTGAATCAAAATAATACTGTATTGGTTGCAATTCTTATGATAGAAAGCATATGTTGATAATCAGCAGAGTCAGAAACATAAGTTTATGGAGAGCCTAATCAAATCAACACCTGAATAGAAAAATGGCTACCTTTAGGTACTGTCCATTTATGCAGGATTTCTTCATCATCCTTGGCTTCTATTGCATTGGATGATATCTAACAATGGAAATGACACAATTAATTTAGCTATAACATTCTTCAAAGGAAAAGAGAGCACAATTTTTATTTCTAAACAAAACACCAAATATAAAAACTAAAAAGTAAAATAAAAAAATTCGGAAAAGATATTGTAATAATTGTCACTGCTTGCAAACGCACCCACGGGCAACAACGTTTTGGAGCTGTGGCCATTGTTCCTCGCTCACCTCCACTTTCTGTATTATTTCCCCCAGCAGCTTTGGCAACATACCTGCCCAAAAATCGAAATTATCCAAACACGATTAACTGCAAAATCAATCCCATCAAAATCCCACAAATTTAATCAAAATTAAAGCATTAAAATGGAGTCTTAAAATCTATTAATGTTAATTTTTTAACAAATACCATTATAATCAAATCAAAATTAAAATATAATTAAAAGGAATTTTTTCCGGGAAAATTAACCGTGATAATCTCTTAATAAAACATATATGATTTTCTTAAGGTAAGTAACTATTTTAGGTTAAAATTAAAGTTCATTCGTCATTTTTCATTGTTTACTTTTTGAAAATATTTGGGAGATCGAATGCAGTAATCATGCAAAACTCTAAGGAGTCACTAAAATATCAAAACTAAAATGGCAAATTATTTCGAAAATACATTCTCCATCTTGCTTACTTAAATTTGGGCAAAAAAAGGAATAATCATGAAAGGGCTTAAGGCTTACCTTCTTGGACAAATTTGATGGATTCTGAAAGTCGATCAAGCAGGTTCACCAAAGCAATTACTTCGTTTCTTTGCAATTGCAGTTGAGAGATAAGAGTAAGAAAGAATACTTTTACTACTGCCTTTAATCGGGTAACATTAATCCATGACACGTTGAACTTACAGGTTGATTTGGATAATTCTGGCTATCAATAGAGAAAAGAATCTTCAATGCAGTCCCGAGACCAATACCCGAAGTTTTCCCCATAGACGACACTTCTCACATCCAACACAAGTCATGAATCATGATAGCACTGCAGTTTGCAGAATAGTTACCAAGACTTAAGACCCCAAAAATGGAAAAATCAACATAATGGAAGAATTGGAATATATGATTGCTTCTTGATAAGTTTTATTCCCCTAGAACAAATTACCCTTGTTTAAAGATTAATGTTGTATCGTCTGGGCTGATAATCAAGTATATTCAAAGGAGGTAGAGAAACCTAATGTTTCAGAAATGCTTTTGAATCTCCTGCTTCAGTCCAGGCTCACTTTGTCCTTTCCACAATTTAGCTTCATCAAATGGAAGTGGACACACAACCTGCAGTTTTGGATTGTACAGTAATTGGCGCATTAAAGATTGTGCTTTCAGATCCTCTTGATTGTTACCAGTGTCATAAAACCTCAAAAGAAAATGGTGGAAACAATACTATGTGTCAATGACATAAAACCATTGATTTCGAACAGATTTCATTCTCCAAATATCAAGTCTTGATATAGAATCCACCTCCAAAACTTCCAAATATCAACAAATCAATTTTCCAAGCTAAAAACCCAACTCAAGCCCACAAATAAAGATATAAATGGTAGAATGTTAAATTACACAAAATCAGTTAAAAACCAATCTATCTATCAAAAGGATAAAATGAACAGAATAAATTAGGCAAGAAAGACTTAAACGTTCTTAACGGTTAGCCTCTGCAATTTGGGGACCTCTTCAAGCAATCTGGCCTTTGTTCTCCGAATATCTACATTGATAAAAAACGAAAAATACCCGATTACTTTCTGTAGAAGTCGTCTTTGCTTTCTATCAAAATTGATTACACAATAAACAACAAAATTATCAAAATCCATTAATGCTTTAAAAAAAGTTAAAAACATAAAATTTTGAAAATGGAATGGAAAATGGAAAAGCTCGGATGGCTGGATGCAATCCGTTCATTTAGCGCAAAGATCTTCGTCATCATCATCTTAAATAGCATATATAGCGTATCAAATCACCATAAGAATCAAAAATCAAAGGAAGAAAGACAAAGCCATAAGGAGATCTGACCTCTCTGTTCTAGCTTTCCTTTTCATAAATTTTCATTTCATCAAAATTTGAATGTAGCACAAGGACCCTACTCTGATTCATTAATTTGGTAGTACACTAATCACCTCACAGCCCATAAGAAACATAACTCTCTTTTTAATTTCATAACTCTGCTCTTTGAAGATCTATCTAGAATGACTACTGGCCTTTAAGATCAAAAACAAAGGATAGTTCAACATAAATCTCACGAATCAAAATTAAACAACGATTTAGAGTAAGAAGAATTACTTCCCAGAAGGTAATGAAGATGTGTCAATGCAAAAAATAACTGCAAATCACGACTGATGTAGCCCAGACCGCAAGTGAGCTGGAGTGGCTGGATACGAACTGAAGCAAGCAGAACAAAGGTGAAGAAACAACCACCAAAATCCCACCTTGAACACCAAATCACCACTCTAGCTCCCCAAATCAGAACTCAAGTCGGCAGAACCATGGGCAACGATCGAAATCACCTCACCTAGCCCGAAAATAGTTTGCAGTGAACAGAGCCCATGAACTTAATACCACAAACCCAAACCCAATACATATCATAATCGCACTATCGCAGTGCACCGGAGAAGAAAACGGGGAGCCGACGACAATAAGCAAGATATCTGACTAGTCGAGCTGAAGAAACCGATTGGAAGTCACCGTAGATGAACTATCGCAGTGCACCGGAGAATGAAACGGGGAGCCGACGACAATAAGCAAGATATCTGACCAGTCGAGCTGAAGAAACCGACTGGAAGTCACCGTAGATGAATTCGGTAGCCAAATCTTACAGAGAGGAGAAAATCACAGCTATCTATTGGAGAGAGAAAAAATTAAACCCTAGCGACTCGTCGACTTGAAATAAAGCAGGTAACCTGGCGGGAGTCTTCTTGGTAGTGAGAAGCTTTCACCGAAAGCTTCAATTCTTCTCGATTGTGAGAGGCTTCCAACGAAAGTTTCAATAGGAGCAACTTTACTGATCGGTTTTAGGGGGAAATTTTAGGCGGGAAAATTTTGCCACTATCCATCTTTAATATAATAGATAGATAGATAGATAGATAGATAACTGGAAGGTGTGTTATATATATATATATATATATATATATATATATATATATATATATATATATATGCTAAACCATTTTATTAATCCAATTATAGATTTATTATTTCTGTTTGTTTTAGCGATTGGACTAAATTAGTAACCCCCTAATTCTCCTTCTTCAATAAAGTACATAGCTCTCACATTTTGGGTGAATCACTGATAAGTTTTTATATTTTCTAATCACTCATTACAATTTATAAACAAATTTAAAAATAATATAATTTTTTCAAATTACTTTTTAAACACACAAATTCTCTTTATATTTCAACCATATTTTACTTCAAAAACATAAATAAATCAATTTACAATTATTAATTTCACACCTTTTTTTTTTATATAGAAATCAGTATGCTCTGCAGTTGCACCTTCTTGGTGATCCTCTGCATCAAAAAATTCTCTACTGACGATCCGTCCGAAGTTATGGTGATTTACAACAAGTTCAAAAATCATGAGCCTATTGAGACGTTGTGTAGACTAAAATACCGTGACTTGTTTTAATATTAGTATTTCGAGTTCATTTTAAACTGATTTTGAATAAATAACATTTTATCGAATATGGATTTCAAGTTTATTTTATTACAGGTATAAAAGCATATATTACCAACAGAAGTCAAGTAGAAACGGATTATTGTCTCCGTCTATTTTCAAAATAATAGTGCGGAAATTTTCCTCTTACCGAGAATAGTTAAGAATATTAAGCCTGTGTTCGGTTAACTAGATTATTAACTATTTTTTTTTTTTTTTTTACAATTTTCAATACAACTTTTTGACCACACATCTTTTCCCTCTCCAATTTTTAACTTTCAAAATGCCTCGAGATCTGTGCAAACAGTAAAAAAAAATCTGAAAAAAACCAAAAAAACTGCCGCCGGTTCGAAATACAATTAATAAATATTGTCATGTGCATAATTTTACAATACTATCCAACTTATAATATAATAATAACATAATATTGTTCTAAGAAAACACAGCGCAACATAACATGATAAGATCTCTCAATTTTCACTGCATTTATTAAGTTTACAATAAACCATACTATTATAATTTAAAACATATACTGAACTTCCAGGAGAATGTGTCTCGACTCTCAACTGAAGCTAGGATTTCTCTTCGTCCGACGTTGGGCATGGCGGCCCAGGAACAGAATCAACAAAGAACTCCTCTACTGAAACGACAAAACATCAAAAGTATCAAAAATGCTATTGTGCGATGTCCTTAAAACTTCAATAATTTAGACAAATAACTTACCAATATCATCTTGCTCTGGAGAATCGAGTAGAATATCCGAATCAGAAGGCAAAAATGGGGAACCAGGATAGTTTCCAAGAGCTCCAAGATCTGCATTTTTTTTTTTTTTAATTAAGTCAAGTAACAGGTACAATTAATTAGCAGTATGACGGAAAAAAAGTAATATTTTCATGCATTAAACTACCCGTATTAAAGTAGCTATAAAACACTCAATGTATGTTTAATATTCAGTAGTCGACACTCCTGTAAAGGATAATAGACAAGGTTTTAACTTTATTTCTTCTATCATCCTACTATACGATAAACGAAACATTCTATGAGTGATCATCATATGTAATCTCAAGTGAATATGTATATTCTGGATCTTCTCTTTATTTATGAAACTAAGTAAAACAAGAAATGCCCCAAGAATGCACATTTTAGAAAAAGGAAAACGACCCAAGTGAGATCATATGGTAGTTACCTCCCAAATTTGATAGATCTGCGGTCAAGTCTGAAAGACTGAAGTTCCAAGGTATCTGAGCCAAGGATCTTAGAGAATCTCTAGAATTTCCAGCACCATTATCAGGTGGAAGCTGTAGTCCTACTGAACTTGCCACATCAGATGTAAAGGCAGTGTTAAGAGCTGATGTGTCCATTCCCATGCCTGATATCTCTGATGCGCTGAATGGGAAATGTCCAGTGGAAGCTACTGATGTGGGGCTCACGGGCATATCTGACACGGATGACATCCCATTATTTGGAGGCATAGCAGGTGATGCATCAACTGCACCAGTGTCGATCATCATACTGCCGAGGAGAAAAATATGTGGATAATAAATGAGTAATAATTATTAATGTATGACTGAATTTAACGTTCTAGTTTGACTGAATTTATAAACTATTTATAACTTGGCAGCCAAACAGACGCCAGCTTAATAAGCTAAATGTGGAACCGTAATCTCTAGGGTTACAATGAACTTCAAATAGTAGTACTTTTCTGTCTATCTTTGTTGAAATATTCGACGGTCATAATTATATATGAAGGGACTAGATGAAGAAACATTCATGACTATGAAATTTCTAATTGAATTTCAAAATCTTTCACATAAAAACAAAGGAAGCGTAGGCTTTAGGAAGAAGAATTCCCACTCATTCCCAGACGTCATTCGAACTGGATGGAAATTTCCTGATGCAGGAACTCCATTAACAATGTGACAGCTAGATGTGGAATACCCGGTAGAAACAAAATGATGTTGGCCTGTCACTGGAACTGGAGGCTGCTGTATGACCGGGTATCCCATAGGTAAGTTGTTGACTGCACTGCAAACAAGTGGCATTGATTAATTAAAAATGATAGTAATATGATAATAGATAATTGCAGTTTAGTATGCACAAAAAATACCATTAATTTAAGCTTTCAATGACCTTATTCTACATCCTACTTTCTTCAAAAGGGGAAAAGGAAGAAAAGGCAACATGAACAGCAAAATCCCCAAAACTATATGATGCAGGAATGCACAAACTTAATTAAAGAACAGTAAAGTGTTGGAGAAAAGAGGGCTCAAAGGAAAGAAATTGAGGACAAGAGAAAAGGCTTTATCAATATAAAATTCAAGTATGTTTGTAAACAATGCCCTAAGTTCCTTTATATAGACAAGGACTTTGAAATTAAATAGACATCCTATCTAAACGAGTAATGGGAATATAAAATAACTTCCTATCTAAATTAGGATTTGAAATAAAAGATAACTATTATAATCTAGATAAAATCTAACTCTGCTTAATCATAGTCTTTCTTTTTTAATAGACTTTTAGCTCTTTTCTTGTTGCATCACTTTAATAGGGAATTATGGGGGGCTAAACACTACAGTGTAAACATGAAATCTGTCCACCCTTCCCACTCCTAGTGAGTTGTGTTTAGATCTGGAGTCTTAACCTCTTAGTCGACAATTTTCCAACCGAAAAAGTTCGTATGGTATTTAGGAGAACAACAATACAAAAAATAAATAACACTGTGAGTGGCACAGTCATAATAAGACAAATTTAACTTGCATAACAAGTTAATTTGACAAAAGGCACCAGGCAAAGAAGTAAATAGCTGGTAGGATATTGGAAGATATAGAGGGAATCAAAATAAAAATAAAAATTAGAGGTATCATAAGACACTGAAATATATTACTATATTTTGAAGGGCCCGTTTGGTAGGGGTTTTGAAAAGCCAAAAGCTGCTTATGATATTAAAAAGCTTCTTTTGAATATGTTTCGACTTGCTAAAAGAGCTTTTAGCGGAAGCCTGCTTAAGATAGCTTTCTCGGGAAGCTCTTCTACCCAAAAATTGGTTTAAGTAATCATTAGAACATCCATTTCGATTGACGAAGATTAAGAAAAATGTAAGAGAGCTAGAGAGAAATTTAAAGAACTAGTGAATTACAGAACTCAGGATGAGCCGAGACAAACTTTTGGGGAACGAGTCGAGCCAATGGGCAGGCTTGTGAGCCAGCTCGGTTTAGCTTGTTGTCAACCCTATTTTGGGGCAAGGAACGAGAGTTTTATCACAAGGTCAACAGACAACAAAAAATTAAAATAAAGGGAACATCATAAGATGGTCATATGAATTTTCTGGTCCTAAGCTAAAGATTAAAGCACGGAAAGATGAGGTCTCTATTTTTCACATCAACAGCTTTCAGTATCTTTACTCTTACATATTAAATGAACATCATAAAAATGAGACCTTTAAGATTGAAATGAATGCACAATCAATTACGAAGTCAACATCAAGTGCGGAACCAAAATATAGAATATTGAACACAATATAAGTGAATGACAGAAAGTAATTACCTGCCATTGGATGAATTCCATTCTGAATAGGAGCCAAAGGAACCTTAGTAGGTGCTGGATATTTCATTAGATTATACTGATGCTCAAGCAAGTGATTGAATAAGATAATTTGTTTTTTCAGTTTAAGTTTTATGTAGTAAGCCCGGAAAAAGTCAGCATTTTCTTCTTCTAATTTCTGCCACACTGAATTGAGAAAGGAAAACAGAAGAAAAGTAATGAAAGTGCATTACATCAAAGCCTGATACGTGGGCTTACCAGTTACTTTCATACAGAAAAAAAGTCGGTACAGCAACATATATCAAGGGACAATGACAAGAGATTAGATATTCTGATGCTACCTACCTAATGTTGTGAACCCAGGATCTATTCTGGCGCGATTCTGTAGGGTCTTCACAACCTCATCTCTATTCATGTACAACTGTAGACATCGTTCTATCAAATTCTGGACCTACAACAGATAATGATCATAATCAATCTAGAGAACTGAATCCTGACATTTGTTATGAAAATATCAAAGACAATAGGAAAGGGAATGAAGGATAAACAATTGCCTTACAAGTTCAATATCGTCGCGTGAAACTTTTCTGTTGTCATTGCTTGACACAGAAACTGAACCTGAATCTGGAACAGTAGTCTCTGTAACATTATTCGGTTCTTCACATTGAAACTCATGTGATACCTGATTAGCAGGCTTTATTTCTGATGTGTTATGTGAATCCTGCAAAAGTTTCACGTTAAACATGAGAAAAGCGACTAAGTAGTAGTTTGTATATGAAATATGATAAAAATAAGTATTCGACATAAAATCAAATGGATTTGTTTATGTTTTAAATGCTCATTTTGATGGAAAACAAAATATGCATTTATGTGCATCATATAGATCCACATGGAATATAAAATATCTTTACATAGCAAGGCTCATTACGTCGTTAAACTTCAGCAACGAAAGTTAAGGAAAACACTAAGAAACTCCTGTTTGGTTGCAATGAAAAACATGAGAAATAAAACCTGATTGTTCGTCATTTCAGCTAAATGCAAGCTGATAGTGGCTCTCCATGAAGCTCGTGTATCTTGCAATCATTCAATTCAACAAGGTCCTAGATTCTACTTATAATATCCACAACAATCTGAAGCACTCCTCCACCTGGAAAGAAGACACTGCAGTTATATAATTTCTACCATCCAGAAGCAGCTGCCAAATAAAGTGGATACAACACAACTGCTCAAATCTGCCTAACTCATTGAAATAATGAAATTTATTTAATCAAGAAAGCAAATGAATCTTTTTCTTTGCATCATTATGCTCTAGTTTAGGTCATCTTACAAGCAAAGAGTATTTATGTGTCATCAAGTATTTGCAATGGCTCAATGCAAAGATTGGACAAATACATATGGTGACCACTAGTATGTACTTTAAGTCACTTGATAGCACTTGTTATATTTTCTACACGGGCATGGTTTCAGCATAAACATCAGAAAAGTACAAGACACTGTAGTTTATCGAGTTACCAAGTGTTATTCATCTAACTATGTGAAATTAAGGGTGCAACCACAAGAGCACGAGTATAAGAAGTGATATAAAAGCTTCAAAGATAATAGCAGTTAAAGTTAGCAATACATGACACTCAAGCCAGGCCAAGCGTGATATGTTAAGATTTGACAGAAAGCAATTAGAATTTCTCCATTTATCTTTTAACGTAACCAATATTAATTTTTAACTTATCAAACCACAATACGATATAACGATGAACCGATGGACTCCTATGAGCTGTGAAAGGCTGAGCCCAATCCTTGTGAAAGTTTTGAGTTCCAAATAATTGATACTGTCAGTCAAGTCTCAAAATTCCATCAGCATGGCAATTATATTTCTGTCCCTAGTAAAAGTATGTACATCTGAAAGCTAATTCTTCCCCCCACAGACAAATGTATCAATCTGAAATGATCGAGGAAAAAGGTAATCATTGAACTTAAGAAGTCTTCCAAAATTTTACATTATACAACAGTTGCTCAAAAATTCCTGAAAGAATTCAAATGTTTGAAAGTGTGTTCCTGAGAGCATCTCCAGTTGTGGTGTAAAATAGAGCTATTTTGTGATTTGCATCCTCAAGTTGGCCATAATCTTCTCCAATAGGGATATGTAAATGAGATGTAAATTACATTTTCGGCCAAAAAAAAAAAAAAAAAATGTTGTAAATTTACATTTTGTGTTACATCTATATATGGAACTAATTCCACCCAAAACAGCTAAATCCGTAAAATATTGATGAGAGACATAAAATTTAAATATATTATATTAATTACATTACAATTTGAACTTATTATATTTTTATTTTTATATTTTGTTTCCTTAACCAAATTTCAATTTTTTTTGGTCGATTTGTTCGTAATATTTATATATATACACAAATAAAAAATAGATTAACAAAAAATTTACGAGCTAAAAAAATATGCAAAAATTGAATTAAGATATCATAATTTGCATCTATCCATGGAGCAAAATTTTAATTTAGATCCAGCAGGATGTAAATGAGGATGCAAAAGTGATTTCGAAGATGATAATTTACACTAACTTTTGCACCGCCATTGGAGATGCTCTAAGAGTTCATTTACCTTCACAACTTGTTGTCTCATAATCATTTACATTTTTCACATTGCAATATGCTCTAATATTCCCTAACATTGATGTATAATAGGTTGCCTGATAGTAAAGTACGTTTATCAGCGAGCGATAACCTTCAATTATGGAAGTTTGAATCTTATATTTAAAATTCTTAGAAGTGTGCACACGCATGACAAAAAATTACAATCTGCGTCCAGTATATTCTTAATTATCCTCTTCACATAAAGAATATTAAGTTCCTAACATTACGAAATCCAATTATAGACACAAATTTATTGGATGTGCAAAAAATTTACCAATAGATTCAGATTGATATGGAATTTCTTTTAATTGTAAGCTTTGCATTCAAAGTCTAATATTTTGCCACATGAAACTTCAATGTAGACAATCAATTCCTAACTAAACAAAGGTTTAAATAAATAACTGACAAAAGAAACTAGAAAATGCCATAAGCAATGACCTAGATTTGCAGTGATAAAATAATATTGAACTGTGTACTCTAATCTAAAATTTTAGACACATTAAAGCATTTATTCAGGAAAAATTCAGAACTAATATTTATATTAGGTTGAGAAAGAAAAATGGCTCCACCAACACTTCCTTTCACGAAAATTTGCTCAATAACAGATCGAGAAAGTAAAATAATATACAAGAGAAAACTAGATTAACATTTTCATGAAAGCAAATGTCCTATTAGATTCTACTCTAGGAAGTCCATAACCACCATAATTACTTTGATCCAAAAATACATAATCTTTCCTACCCAATCAACATGACCTTTATCCTCTTGGTCAAAAAATTCTTTTATTTGCTTCTTCCTCCATTTAAAAAAATAAAAATAAAAAAATTAGACACAAATTTTATTGATTCTGGAAAGACATGTCGCCCTGCATACTTTAGAAGATTCTATCTAAGTTTTAAACCTTGCCAAATGAAAAATACATAAATTCCTCACCATTGGAACAAATTTACTCAATGTTAAATTAAGTAAATTATTATCATTATCTCCACATCTAAAACCATAGACAAAAACCAAATTACATCAAGATTAAAACAAAAAATTTAATCCTTTTAATTCTGTGGCTCCACCCAAAAGACATTCTTTCAATTTTTCTCTTGACATATGATTATCTTGTGAAACTAAAATCAATAATCACAGAAGATCTACTGAATAGCAAATAATTTACTGTTATCGAACTAGTAAACAAATATAATTTAAACCCAAAACTTAAATACTAAAAATTACCTTTGAAGACAGATTTCAACTTCAAATGCTCAAAAGGGCCTAAATCTTCAGTTTACATTGACAATTATGAACCTTAGATAAGAAATTTTCCGATTTAATTCAGAAATAAGAGTTCAAGAACTCTTCTTTCGCAGCACCTAATGCAAGTACTGGTTAGTTCTGGACTGCACTGAAGAAAAGAAAAATAGATATTTAAGGAGGGGTAAAATGAAATTATAATGAATTAAGGGGGTGGAAAATGAGATATTACAAAAGTTTTTAGTTGAAGTCTTCTTTGGAGGGGTTAAAAATTATTTGCTTAAATAAGCATCCGTTTGGTAAACAAAAATACACTTTTTCAAATCATTTTTTAACTATGCATATTTTTTTTTTTCAATTTTTTACCATTACTTTTTACCCCTCAAAATCATAGATAAATCAATTTATAAACCAAACAGTAAATTTGATTTTACAAAATAATTATATAAGTAAATTCGATTTTTCAAAATAATTATATAATATTTTAGTTGCTAACATCCGAATTTAGTATGTTAAATTAATGCGAGAAGTCTTATATTTTTCTAGTAGTTTTAAACTTGTATACATATATATAAGCCCTATTTTGATTAAGGTTAAAATCATATTTATTTTTTTTATAAAAATTTGATGGGACGTGTAGTTAAAAAGTTATGAGACTATGATATATGTAAGTATGATTAATTGCTGAATTTAATTTTGATAAAATCTAGATCAAACAAGGGCATAAGAAATACAAAGTTTTATAATTACAAAAAAAGAAGAAGTTATTAGGTATATGTGAATGAGGAAGAGTGTAAATTTGGAATCTTTTTATTTTTTTATCGTCGACAAAAACAATCAAAAATTGAATTTATATTGGCTCTCACCCGAATCGCACCATTTATTATCCTGATGAGGGTTTGGTTTTGAGCTCTAATTCGAACAAGAGAAGTAAGTCATGAAGATGTGCCTCAGATGATTTGCAACTTGGAAGAGCTTTCGCAGCTAAGAGAAACAAAGACCAATGTCGACGGGGTCAATGAACATATTGAACTATCAACTTAATTGAAAGTCCTCACAATCTAAGCACAACGATGAGAGGTGCAGATCGAGCTATGACGTCTGTAAAGAACAAAAGATGAAAGTTGTAATATTATATAATCAATCTTTTCATCTCAATTATAAAAACCTAAAGAATTTGGAAATGTTTGTAACTTTTTGGTGGACAATGATAATATATTATGTCCTGTTTATAAGGCAACATAAGAAAAGTTGCTGCCACTTCTTTCAAGGTGGAAAAAGTATAGGCTTAGAATAATAATTGTGGGCCATATTTATACTAATGTTTGGAAAGTTGAGTGCAAAATGGTAAATTTTATTTATGAATGAATAATTAATTTAAAGATAATTATATTAACACCACAATTTTTATTATATATGTTCTCAACATGTTGACTGAGTAATCCAATTGCTTTTGACCATTTTATATCCCAGTTGCCTTTTACCCCATCCTCACCCCAACTCCACTCCCACCCCCCCATTTTGGTCTCCTAAGCACGTCTAAATTCTAATCATTGTCAGCCTTTTTTTTCTTCTTTCTTCTTTAATTATTTTAATATTCATAAATAAAAACTGTGGTGTTAAAGTGAGAAAGCGTTGACCAATCGTTGACCCATTTTTCCCGCCCACATTCTTATACTTTGTTTGGAATTTCATAATTTTACGATTATTATTTTTCGTCGATTATTACTTACTTTTGAGAGACCAATTTAATATGCAATTCAAGGGAGTTTTTCGTTTTTATAATTAGTATAATTTTTTTTTTTTTTTAATTTTTCGTTGATTATTACTTACCTTTGATGTCTCCAACATCAATCTCAATAATTAGTATGATTTTTTTTTTATTTTTCGTTGATTATTATTTTTCAGTTGTCTCCGATTATTAATTTTTTCAGTTTTGGATTTCTCAGTTTCCAAACAATGTGTTCTTAAACGGCAGCACAACAATGAGTCGCACTTCTCAGAAACACGCAACCAACACACAACAGCAACACAAAGCAGCGCAACCGCAAACAAGTTTTTAAAAGGAAATCTTACAAATCACAATTTTAACACGATAGAAAGTCCCATTTATGCTAACAAAATATACTATGAAATTCGAACTTAAATCCAATTTACATTAAAATTAGTTATTGTTTATTTTTATTTATTTTATAAACCAATTTATTCTTTTTCGTTTTTTATAATTTTACAAAGACAAATTGTGCATATTCTCATATTTAGGATTTGCATAAATAAATATCACTGTCAAGAGAGAATTTAAGATTAGTTATTATATATTATATATATTTAAATATCAAAGAAGGTAAAGAATAAAAATCACATACTAATTTGGAAACAAAAAAATATTTAACTCAAGAAAAAGAAAATTCATGTATATTACAATATTATTATATAATAATACATTCTATGGAATTCAAATCAAACCATTGTTTATATTAGGACCAATTATTTCTATTTCATTGGTTCTTATTTTCTAATTTACACCTAGCATATTCTATTCTTATAATTTTCATATAAAAACATATATATACATTTTCACATCTATGACTATGATTTTCTAATATATAATCTGACACTACCAAGATGAAATTTCTTATAATTAAGTTTTGTATTTAGACTCAAAGAATGGTAAAAAATAAATTTTGGGTTTTCCTACATAAATGAAAGAGTATATATGCAATATATGGATTGTTTTGAGAATCAAATAATATGGTCTAATAATTAATATTTTGATTTTTTATGAAACGTTCATTCTGATTAGTTGAGTACTATAACATTTTAAAAATTATTTACAATATTATTGACCAAATTCCAATTAATTAGTTATTATTCAGGGGAGTTTTCCGTTTTTATAATTAGTATGATTTTTTTTTAATTTTCCGTCAATTATTACTTACCTTTGCTGTCTCCGACATCAATCTCAATAATTAGTATGATTTTTTTTTCGTCGATTATTATTTTTCAGTTGTCTCAAATTATTATTTTCCGTCTATTATTACTTACATTTGAGAGACCAGCTTTATATATAGTATACATATATATGTATATAACCACTTCTTTGCTTCTCTCACATTTTTTCTGCATAATAACAGCATAGTATCCCTACTGCGTGTTCGTGTAAGTTTGTATATGTTGTATTTCATGTTTGTTTTTATTTCTCCATGTCAATTGTTTGAAAACTAATCCATCTATCTAATTTCATTTGTTTTCGTGATCTGGATCTTTGTGTTGTGTATGATGAGATAGCATCTAAGAGATGTACACTCCTTTGGACGAAATATCTGTAGCCAAGATTGTAACGACCCGGGTCCCACTTAACGGGCTGTCCCGGCCGTTAGATGACGACGTACTGTCCTCACTGTATCAACACGAGTCTTTTCAGCATACTTTGTCCCCACTCGCACACTCCCCAAGAAAACTTCCCAGGAGGTCACCCATCATTAGGGCTGGGCAAAAACCGACCCAACCCGCCGAACCCAACCCGATCGGTTTGGGTCGATTTTTCATGAAAATTGGGTTGGGTTGGGTTTTTTTTTTTTTAAATTTTCGGGTTGGGTCGGGTTGCGGGTTGGGTGCCCAACCCGACCCGACCCAACCCACCAAAAAAAAGACGTTTTTTTTTTTTTTTTTTTTTTTTTTTAAAGTAATGAAACTTGACTTATTTAAATATTTATTGAACATATTTTAATTTTATTAGCAAGTGTTCAATTTATTGTACTTTTGGTTATTGTAGTGTACATAATTGATTTGAATTAAAGATAGATTCATGAGTTTTTTTTTTTCAAAAATTTTACTAATTGGGCCAAAGCCCAACCCGACCAACCCGACCCAACCCGACCGAAATTTGGTGGGTTGGGTTGGGTTGGGTTTGAATTCGTAATTGGGTTGAGTTGGGTTGATTTTTTATCAACCCGACCGTGGTGGGTTGGGTTCGGATTGGGCAAAAAACCGACCCAACCCGACCGACGCCCACCCCTACCCATCATATAATTTCTCCAAATCAAGCACACTTAACTGTGGAGTTTCTAATGATGGACTTCCGGAATAGAAGGTGCACCTTATTGGTATGAGTAGTACCGATCATATCTTTTAAGTTTTCATTGTCGGGGTATTACAATCACCCCTCGTTAGACTCGCAACGTCCTCGTCGCGCTTAACCCATCTGAGGATCTGTTGCAAGGCGCTGAGATTCTAGAGGTGGCTCCTACGGGTTCAAGAGGTGGCTCCCGCCCTATGGCGTAGCACTTTGTCCTGCATAGCACTTAGTTCCCGATTTCCGGCTGGCGACCGGCTTTGATACCATTTGTAACGACCCAGGTCCCACTTAACGAGATGTCCCGACCGTTAGATGACGACGTACTGTCCTCAATGTACCAACACAAGTCTTTTAAGCATGCTTTATCCTCACTTGCACGCTCCCCGAGAAAACTTCCCAGGAAGTCACCCATCCTAGAATTTCTCCAAGTCAAGCACGCTTAACTGTGGAGTTTCTAATGATGAACTTCCGGAAAAGAAAGTGCACCTTATTGGTATATGTAGTACATATCATATCTTTTAAGCTTTCTTGGTCGGGGTATTACAAAGATTGACTAGAATGTTAAAGTTCATGTTATTCGTGCCTACCAGACCTGACGCGATCCCAGTCGGAGAATCTCGTCGAAAAACGCGAAATAACAAAAAATCTAAAACCCTAGGAAAGATCTAAATCAGATCTGACAAGAAATTAACAAGAACACGAATAAATAGACGGAAATTAAAATAAGATTGACGATAGGACCTGGACCCAACAATCACGACGCAAGAATTGACGATGCGGATTGAAGAACCGAGGTTTTCGAGATGCCACAAGGGATGCCAAACTCCTTGATAAGTTTCTGATTGGAACGCCACAAATATTCAAGAAAATATTTGATAAGTTTTATGAATTGTTCTTCAAGAACAAGAAAAAAGGAACCCTCCTTTTAGAGAGAGAAAATCTCACATTCATTCAATAATATCAAAGTCGTTCTTTACAATGATGAAAAGAAATATAAATAAGCAAGAAAACCTAAACTAGGGTTTGCCGCTAATTGGGCCCAAAACATAAAGGTAATTAATAAACAAAACGGAATTAAATTAACAAAACGCGTGATTCCGGGAAATCAGATTTACGGTCGTGAGAATTTATTTACGGCCGTAAATGCCCTTCTGCATAAGTCTTACGGCCGTGACCATTATCATTACGGCCGTAACTATAAAATTCTGCAATTCCTTATTCAAACCCGAGGCGGAGTCACGGCCGTGAGGATTTGAGTTTTGCGGCCGTGAACTTGAGTTTTACGGCCGTGAAGTTTCTTCTTACGGCCGTAAGTACCTTTCTGCACAATTTCTTGATTATTTGTCTCGGCTTGATCCTTTCGCCTTCTCGGATCGACTCCAGCATGAAACTTGTGCCTTTCCCGCGTAGATCACTGTCGCATTGCCGATAGGTCGACTTCTCCTTTGGTCTCCTACTTCGGATCACATCATTCCCCCTTTCTTGGAAAGGATTCGACCTCGAATCCGTATATGGCCTCTCCTTTACGTGTCTCTTACTTTCGTTGGTTCGAGAGACCCGTTCCTGTTTTGTTCTATGCATCATACTTCGGGGTTGTCCTGTCCGGCAATTAATTTTCCTTTTGGCCTTAGCTTTGTAATTTGATTGTAGTACCTGCAAAACAGAATTAGCCAAACTAGGGAGGGATGTGTTAGTGAATGCAAATAAGCTCATTTTTGTGGTGGACTCTCTTTTCTTTTTCTTTGTACTCTCAAGCTCACCTTTTTCTGAGGTCGTGGCCTCAACTCTCTTGTTTTCAACTTTCACACCCTCTCCTTTTTCTGAGGTCGTGGCCTCAACGCTCTTATTTTTTTCCTCAAACTCGCTTTTTATTTTCAATTGATCCTCTTGGACCTCTTTAGGCGTTAGCGGAGCAAGAGTGATCCTTTTCCCTCCCTTCACGAAAGAATATTGATTTTTGAACCCATCATGCACCACTCTCCTATCATGTTGCCATGGTCTTCACAATAAAATATGCCCAACATTCATAGGGACCACATCACACACCACCTCATCTATATAACCCCCAATGGTGAATTTAATATTAACCTGCTTGTTCACCTTAAGTTCTCCCGACTCGGTTAACCACTGTAATTTATAGGGGTTGGGGTGTTTCACCTTAGGCAATCCCAACTTCTCCACCAATAATGTACTAACCACATTAGTACAACTTCCGCCATCAATTACCATCCCACAAACCTTTTTCCCCACCAAACACCTAGTGTGGAAAAGATTATCCCGCAGTTCATCAATCTCAACCATCTTAGTTCGAGAATTTAGGACACGTCTATTCACAAGGGACCCTTTCACCGCATAAGTTAACCCCTCTTCATCGCTACTACTAGCCCCAATATCTACTAACTTAGGCATTCCCTTAAATTCATCATCAGAACTAATTTCACCATTATCACGCAAAAGCATTACTTTTTTATTTGGACACTGTGATGCTATATGGCCCATCCCCAAACACTTAAAACACTTAATATTTCTGTCCCTAGTAGGTTGAGAATCAGAAATATTTTTACCTTTAGTTGTAAGTTCCTCCTTTCCCTTTGGGACGTGCTCATCATTGTGATCCTTCCTCGGTTGTGAAGTAGGATAAGTTTCCGGTGATTGTTTATTTGTTCCCTTCCGCCTTAATTGCCTTTCTACCTTCGTTGCCATGTGCACCATGTCTTCCAGTTCCACATAATGTTGTAACTCAACAATGTTTGCAATATCCCTGTTCAGTCCACTCAAAAATCTAGCCATTGTAGCTTCCCGATCCTCCACCACGTTGGCCCTAATCATGGCTACCTCCATGTCTCTATGATATTCCTCTACACTCCTAGAACCTTGCGTGAGCCCCTGCAACCTTTGATAAATATCCCTATGATAGTGGCTTGGGACAAACCTCTTCCTCATGATGGTTTTCATCTCATGCTATGTATCCACCGGCTCTTCACCATTTCTCCTCCGATCCTTCACCAACTGATCCCACCAATTAATGGCATAATCGGTGAACTCAACAACCGCTAGTTTCACCTTCTTTCCTTCAGAATAATTATGACAATCAAACATCAATTCTACCTTCTTCTCCCAATCTAGGTAAGCCTCCGGATCACTCCTCCCATGAAAAGGTGGAATAGACATTTTTATTTTACCTAGATTATCATCTATCTCATCCCGATCATCACGATCTCTTCTATTGTTTCCCCTTTCATCCCTATCTCCTCTACCCCTTCTCCTCCTTACACTGTTCGCGGATGGTTGGGTACTACTTCCTTCACTCGCAAGCTCTTCATCATCAAACTCATATCCAAACCTTTGATTATGTCTCCCCCTATGATCTCTCCGGTCTTCCCTCCTAACTCTAGGACCCGCATGAGTTTGTTCCCTACGCAACTTGTTAATTGTTTCCTCCTGCCTATCCATCCTAGTCATCAACTTCTCAAACTGCTCATGTATCGTCTCCATCACACCTACATCATTGTTATTCACTCTATTCATACCTTCCGGTCGTTTGTTGTGGCTCGTTGATGGAGCTGGCGGTTCCCTTCTGTAAATTCCCTGGTTGTCCCCAACAGATGAAGACGATGAATCCCGTCTGCTAGACATTATTAGTCTTCATAGATTTAATTAGTATATACCTCACAAAAATATATCGCTCGTGTATCACTCAAGATCCCCTTTCCAAGCACTTCAAACATTCCAAGAACTCAAGTAAGGGTAGGATACGATAAGACACGAGTAATAACTGGAGAATTTGGAAATTGAAACAAATTCGGAATATTTCGGGAAAATAATGAAATTTTCGTTTTTTTTTTTCTTCTAAACTGCTAGACAATCTGACTACGAATATGGTGAAAAAAACGGAATTGGATTTGGACGAGAAACGAACAAGAAAAACACTTTTGAATTTTTTGGGACTGACTCTTATGGATCAAACTGACGAAAATTATGACTGACACGAAGAACGCGAAGAACACGAAAAAAATCAAGAAACACAAGAATCTGAAATAGATCCAAGCTCTGATACCAGATGACGCGATCCCAGTTGGGGAATCTCGTCGAAAAACGCAGAATAACGAAAAATCTAAAACCCTAGGAAAGATCTAAATCAGATCTGACAAGAAATTAACAAGAACACGAATAAATAGACGGAAATTAAAATAAGATTGACGATAAGACCTGGACCCAACAATCACGACGCAAGAATTGACGATGCGGATTGAAGAACCGAGGTTTTCGAGACGCCACAAGGGATGCCAAACTCCTTGATAAGTTTCTGATTGGAACGCCACAAATATTCAAGAAAATATTTGATAAGTTCTATGAATTGTTCTTCAAGAACAAGAAAAAAGGAATCCTCCTTTTAGAGAGAGAAAATCTCACATTCATTCAATAATATCAAAGTCGTTCTTTACAATGATGAAAAGAAATATAAATAAGCAAGAAAACCTAAACTAGGGTTTGCCGCTAATTGGGCCCAAAACATAAAGGTAATTAATAAACAAAATGGAATGAAATTAACAAAACGCGTGATTCCGGGAAATCAGATTTACGGCCGTGAGAACTGATTTACGGCCGTAAATGCCCTTCTGCATAAGTCTTACGGCTGTGACCATTATCATTACGGCCGTAACTATAAAATTCTGCAATTCCTTATTTAAACCCGAGGCGGAGTCACGGCCGTGAGGATTTGAGTTTTACGGCCGTGAACTTGAGTTTTACGGCCGTGAAGTTTCTTCTTACGGCCGTAAGTGTCTTTCTGCACAATTTCTTGATTATTTGTCTCGGCTTGATCCTTTCGCCTTCTCGGCTCGACTCCAGCATGAAACTTGTGCCGTTTCCCGCGTAGATCACTGTCGCATTGTCGATAGGTCGACTTCTCCTTTGGTCTCCTACTTCGGATCACATCAAGACCACTGTGCGTGAAGATCCTGTTGAGATATTTAGCCTCGAGTATGTGTTCCGTGATTCTCATATAAGTGTGCTCATTTTTTTTAAGTAGTAGTTTATTTATGATGAATCAATCGTGTAGATCTCTTCATTTTGTTTAGTTTGATACCTCTAATTCCATTATTTCGATTTCAGCAGTTAAAAAAAAAGCCAGCAAAATTAAGATAGTACATAATTTTCTCTGCCTACCGTAATGCATGAAAGTATATTTTGACTCCAAACCTACACTTAACTTGATTTTGCCACCATTTAATGAAAATGGTCACTTTCATACCTCTGTGTAAAAATAAAATCATGTAATTGATGAAACTAAAATTTCTAAAGCATGTATTTGGCATTAAAGTTGACAAAACTGGGTAAATGAATAAAGTTTATGTCATTATACTTTGAAGCATAAAGAATCACAACATTCTCGCCAGTAAGAATTCCATCAATCCATATTAGGTTCGATGATGTCACTGAAAGTCTTGAACTTGTGGATGAACTTAGGCAAGTCATCCTTCAACTATTCAACCACAATTGTCTTGTGGCAAAAGAAAATTTTGTGCTTGCTATCAGTAGTTCTGAAGGACATATCACTACATATTACTTTCTATTGGTCAAGTTTGAATGAATGTTCTTTTTGTTGATTATTTTCTCTTTCTCTCTGTATTCGCTAAAAAAAGATATTATCAGAGAGGTTGTAGGCTATGATATTCTTACAATTAAATTACTAAAGGGAAAGGAGACAAGTATGCTTGACATTGAGTTGCAGGATACTGAGTGAGCTTACTTTTTCTCCTCTTTGTTTGTGTACTGTCTTTCTTTTCTTTCTTTCTTTCCTTTTTTTTCTTTGCTTAAAATCAGCTTTTTTGTTAGGAAAAATATTATGCTGTGTACATTATGGGGGGTATGCTGAGCAAATGAATGCTATATTTCAGTCTGAGTATTCAAAGCCACTTGTGATGGTACTCCATTTTTGTCGTGCTACCAATTTCAATGGTGTAAGACAATGTATGTCGTTACAAAGCTTATTTTCAATGAGCATATAGATGAGATCACTGAATTTAAAGTTAGGCATACTTTAATCTAACATTGTAGTGCAATTGCAACTAATACGCATGCTAGATGTTGTTTTTACCATAACTTCTCAATTTAAATTTTGAAGACTTTGTGATGGGACCGATGAAGGATTAGTTTAATCTCTATGTCTACGCAGAGCGTTACTGGTGACATTGCAAGTGGAAAGGTTGAATTTCGAAAACTCTCTCAATTGTGTGAGAACAATGAGGTGGTATTTCTACTCTATATTCCTAGCTTCATTGACTTAACTACACAGATATAATTGATTTGTTGTGTTTTTTATTTTGTCTTTTGTTTATTTGGTTAGGTTGGAAGTTTCTATGTATGTATTGAAATTGTCACAGTTGAGAGTATATCTGAATGGTTTTATCTAGCATGTCCAAAGTGTTTGAAGAAGGTGAATAATGTTGGAGAGCGTTATTATTGTGATAAGTGTGACTATTTTGACAAATCTGCCCAAGCAAGGTTGGTATTAATATCCCTCGTAGAATATAGCTCAATAGGTCTTTTTTTATTATTTTATATTTGCACGGACATTGTATGTTAAAAATAAGTGTATTGTTTAGAGGTCCAAACTTCAGGTAAGGGTGGTAGATGGAACCCATAATACAAGTTTTCTATTATGGAATCGCGAGTGTGTGCAACTTATTGGGAAAACTGCCTCTGTGTTGAAGGAGAATATTGAGCAGGTTCATACATGTTTATTTCTATTTAGTCAACATGTTACATGTCTAAGGTTCACGTAAAGAATTCACTCATTCAATACTCCGCTTTCTTTTTCCAGGTAGCGGTGTGACATAGGAGATTTTCCTGTTGAATTTGAGTCTTTGGTAGATAGAGAGATATTATTTAAGGTTCAGGTCAAGATTGAAAATGTCAAGAAAAATAGTGGAACTTATACTGTGTTGCAATTGGTAGACGATGTTGCTTTGGTATCCAAATATAAAAAATGTCCCGAGGCTCCTCAGGTTAGAACCTTTAAGCAATCCCTCCACTGTATCATTTATGGGGTGCTTTTTGATTTATTAACTAATTAGTTGTGAAACACTAAACTTATATAATATCTTATATTGTAGGATTCAAACATTTATTCTAAGATGTCATAGACTAACGTGGATAGTGGAAAAGATTCGACGATTAGTAATGAAGTTGAAGTTTCTACTCCTATAAAGCATGGGGATCGCACATCTCCGAAAAATGAAGGACATTTGTTGAGTGCATTTTACATGCACATTTCATATATTTTTGGTGGCACTTTTTGAGTTATTTGGACAAATATCTATTTAATTGTGCATATTTTGTGGTTAAATAAGTTCAACAATCAATTTCATGGAGAAAGCATGAGAAAAGAGCTAAATGAATGAATAATTGAAGAAATTGAGGAGAAAAGAGTCAAATCCTTCAAAGAGTCAAAGTTTGGGGACCAAATTGTCACTTTCTAAAAGTGGTGGATCGCATGTACAATTGATCGAAGGACTAAATTGTAAGTGTTCACCTGATATCTCGCGATGCGAAATACCCCCGCAAGTGCACGGGTCGTGAGAAGTAATAAAGTGGACCTAAGAGTCCGGGTTATCGTCCCACGAGGACTGCTATTAAGTACCGAAATGTGTTAGTTCCTAACTCTATTTGAACAGGCGAATTTGTTTGAGATTGTTAACTACATCTAAAGAATTAAACTAAAGAAATAAAATTACGAAATTGCTTTTGTTTTTAAATACGATTGTAAAGTAGTTGGGAATCCCGATTTCACTTAGCCAATTATATTAACTCCAATTCAAGTTTTATTTCCTAATTATGCATTCGGTCGAATTCACTAATTTAAATTGAAATTCCTCTCTTGAGTTTAAATCAATTCTACTTAAATAAGTCAACCATGTATCTCTACATAAGGGTCCGAATATTCCTTATCTAGATGCATAACACGCAAGAATTCACACACGACCGCAATAATTACAAGAGTATATCTCTATCTCTCGTTCAATTACCGGATTTATTACCACGTTCTAAATTATTAACTCACCTCTCGGATTATGGAAATAACTCAATAAATCATGAATTGGTGATCAAGCAATTCAACCATTAAGAACAATAATAAATCAATACATGCAACAAAACATTAAAACAACTGAATTTGGAATTAAAATAATATGACTAGGCTACATCGTTCATCCCAACATAAAATTTAGTTACACATCATCAATAAATAACAAAAACAATAAAAATAAACGTTCATTGAAAAACAATATAAAGAATGGAAAGATTGCACCAATTATCAATTCTTCAACTGTTTTCAATTCACGCCCCTCTGCGATATTGGAATCTCCAAGGATTTGATGTTGAATTCTCAGTTGTGGCTCGTTCTTTGGAGAGGCAAAGGTCTGAATTTCGTGCCTCTCATGTTGTATATATAGGTTTTGGAAAAATCCTAGGTCAAAAAGCTCAAAGCCTGTCAAAAATCGCGAGAAAAATCTGATCTGCGGCCCAGTCGGACAAGCGCGCGATCGCGCAGGCTTATGGCCGGCGATCGCGTGGAAGACCCAAAAACTCTCGGGTTATAATTTACAATCATCTCGCGATTGCTTGGTGTGTAACCAGCGATCGCGACTTCATCTTTCTTCCGACTGTGCAAGTTAGTCCCTGACTTTTAATTGCACCTTCAGTCCTCAACTTTCAATTGTTGCAATTTAGTCCCCAAACTTTATCTTCTTCTCGGTTTGACCATTCAAGCTCTGAATTCATTCAATTAGGTCCTCCAACCTCTGATTTAGTCACTTTGGCACCAAGCTTGTTTCCCGGTTGTTGTCACAAACTCCTCACTTGTCCAATTTAGCTCTAATTAACATCCAATCGTGTCATTTTTCCATTAATTGCTTCATTCTTCTTCAATTGGGACATTTTCTGAAAAGTTAACAAATAAACATAAATTAAATAGAAAATATTCCCAAACGACAATAATTAATCCTAATTTAGACATACAAATAAGTGGATAAAATACGCTTATCAGTAAGTTTCC
This sequence comes from Ligustrum vulgare, assembly GCA_963555705.1. NCBI lineage: Eukaryota > Viridiplantae > Streptophyta > Magnoliopsida > Lamiales > Oleaceae > Ligustrum > Ligustrum vulgare. Next base: position 1,073,370 of record OY743174.1, on the reverse strand, counting down.
AAAGTTGACGGACCCAAAGGCACTTTTGAAGGGCTCAACTGAAAGAGATCAGAAACTTTGGGGATCAAGTTGATCTACACTGAAAGCTGAAGGACCAATTGTTGATCATTGAAAGACGGAGCTACCAGATGAACCACGCGATCGCGTGGCTCTTACACGTAGCGTTCGCGAGATAGGCCAAAAATCCAACCCGAGACTCACAAGGCCAACCACGCGATCGTGAGGCAGTCAACCACGCGATCGCGTGGTCAAAATATAGAGCGATAATCTGGGCCGACTCGGTGCGACCCGGTTTGGCCCAAATGCTGTTATACGCGGATCTATTGATTTTGGGGGTTTTTGAAGTGGTTTTGGCTAGTTTTTGAACCATTCTTTCCCCCCTTTTTGAAGTCAAGAAACCATAGCTCTCTCTTTCTCTTTTATTTTATCTCTTTTTATCTTGTAATTTCTCTTGTAAGTTGTATGGTTTTGTTGATGAATATTGATTTGGGGAGAAATACCAACATTATTGTGGAAGAATAGTGATATTTTGAAGCAAGAATCATTGGTGAAGGGAAGTGTTTTTGCTTTATATTCATATTTCTCTATTTATTTTACTTCATAGTTGAAATGAGGTATTTAATTCATGAATTTTATTGTTATTTCACTATGGGATAAACTATTTTGTGTTGAGATGTTGATGAAACTTGACCTAGCTTAGTTGATTTTAATGCTTGTATTAAGAATTTAAGCTTTTTATTATCTTGTACATTTATTGTTGTATTTATTGACTAGCATTTATTGTGGCCACATTTATGCTTAGGTTTCATGGGATGTGCAATTATTGAGAAATTGGTGTGTATTCTAGATCAATACAATATTTGCTCTAGGTTCTTGTTTAGGATAGAGATATACCTAAAACCCTAGATGACTCATTGAGCTATTTTCACATAAGTTTAATGCAATTGGTGTGTTTTTAATCGACATAGAGATATAGTAGATTAATTCCACTAATTAGGGTTGATTTCACTCGAGAGAGGTAATTGGCTAAGCTTGGAAAATCAGATCTAACATGATTAATAAATTGCATTTATATTTGTTTGTTGAGAATTTAATTAGGTAATGGTCAAGTGGAATCAAGAATCTCAACACTCCTTTATCATCTATTCATCACCATTTTTCCCGTTATTTATTTACAATTGCAACTTTAATTCTAGTACGAGAATATTCTCAAACAAATCTTTATTGTGTGTGTTTCTTGTTAAAATTAATTATACTAGAGTGTAGTTGAAATAGATAATCATTGTGGGATCGATAAACCGGACTCAATTAGTCCACTATCACTTGTATGCGACTCGTGCACTTGCGGTGTGTTTCTAGGGAACAAGTTTTTGGCGCTGTTACTGGGGATTGTTTCTATTTAAATTACATCTTAGTTGATATTAGTTTTGACTTGTAGGTACTTTTATTTCTTGTACAAATTTTCTTTTGTTTTGTTTTGTGTAAGAAATCTTCTAATTTCTCGTGTTGTTATAGGTTGTTAATTGTGCATGCGTCGAAGAAGAAGTCTTGATCTAGTTGAAATAGATCCGGATATCGAGGGAACTTTTCGACGTAGGTTAAGGGAACAACGGGAAGCTAGGAGACAACTTCTTATTGGGATGGAAGGAGAAAGAGTTAACATCGAGCTTAATGCTCCAGCTGCAATTCCTCCAAGGAGTGGAATCCCACCCAATTTTGTTTCTCAAGTGGCTAGAGCTCAAGAGCCCGTTGTTAATGAAGAAGACATGCTTTTTAGGAATTTCATGAATCCTCCTATTGTCGAGAATCAATCAAGCATTGTCTATCCCTCCTACAATCATCCAAATTTTCAACTTCGGCCGGATGTCATCAATTTATTCTCCAACACCATCTCATTTTATGGGAGGACCGATGAAAATTCACATGCCCATGTGGTACGGTTCCTAGAGATTTGTAGCAACTTCAACTATGAGGGTGTGAATGTGGAGGCAATCCAGATGAGGTTATTTGTACATACATTGAAAGGTAAAGCAAGAGAATGGCTTGACACTTTGCCTCCGGGGAGCATCACGACTTGGGTGGAGTTTGTCCAAAGGTTCACTAAAAAATTTTCCCCACCATCTAGAGTTGCTAAACTCAAGCATGATATTACTACATTTCAACAATTCGAGATGGAGAACTTTCATGAAGCATGGGAGAGATTCAAGGATATGCTTAGGAAGTGCCCAAATCATGGAATCACATTGGGACAACAAGTCAACCACTTCTATGCCGGGCTAACTCCTCCTTGCGGTTCAAATTTGGACTCATCCTCTAATGGGTCCATCAAAACAAAGAGCATTCGGGAAGCTTATGATTTGTTTGAGATCATGAGTGAACAAAGTGCAATGTGGCCGGATAGAAGTGCACCAAGGAGTTCTAGTGGTGCACATGGGGGTGATGATTATGCACTTGTTTTGTCAAAGATTGATTCCTTAGCCGAGAAAGTGGAAGGGTTATCTACTTCAACCTCTCGGCCCGTCAACATGGTTCAAGCCCCTCCGATATGTGATATATGTGGGGCTAATCATCAAAGCTCTATGTGTCCATTGGTGGCAAGTGGTTCTTCATCTACCGAGCAAGTTGCTTATGCTCAAAATTTCCAACGCCAAGGATTCAATCCATATGCTCCTACATACAATCCCGATTGGAGAAATCATCCTAATCTATCTTATGGCAACAATCACAATGTGTTGAATCCTAAGCCACAAGAGAAGAAAGAGGGATGGGAAGAGGCTATCACCAATCTAGCAAATCATCAATTGCAATATCAAGAACGCAATGATGCCTCTTTGAAAAATATGGAGAAGCAAGTGGGTCAAATAGCTAAACTTCTCTCGGAAAGGCAATAAAGAGCTTTGCCTAGCAACACCAAGACAAATCCTAGGGAGAATGTTCAAGTTATTACAACAAGGAGCGGGGTGCAATTGCCCGAGATCACGGCCCCACAACCAACAACTCAATCAAACAAGGCTCTCATTGAAGAAAATGAGCATATTCAAGCATCCGAAACAATTGTTGAAGTGCCAAAGGAAAGTGAGCCGGAAGCATCCACATCAAAGGCCCCAACACCGATCAAAGTTTATGTGCCACCTATTCCATTTCCTCAAAGGTTGCAAAAGCAAAAGCTCGATAGTCAATTTGGAAAATTTTTGGAAGTGTTCAAGAAGCTACACATCAACATTCCTTTCGTCGATGCATTAGCTCAAATGCCAAGTTCATGAAGGATATTCTATCAAACAAAAGAAGGCTTAAAGAGCATGAGACAGTGATGCTAATTGAGGAATGTAGTGCCATCATTCAAAACAAGCTTCCTCCAAAAATTAAAGATCCAGGGAGTTTTACTATTCCATACACTATTGGTGATGTTAATTTTAGTAAAGTTTTATGTGATCTTGGTGCTAGCATTAATTTGATGCCTTTGTCCATTTTCAGGAAATTGGAATTGGGGGAAGCTAAAGCAACCACCGTGTCTCTACAATTGGCGGATAGGTCCATCAAATATCCTCGGGAGATCATTGAGGATGTTCTTGTGAATGTGGATAAATTCATCTTTCTGGAGGATTTCATTATTCTAGACATGGAGGAAGATCATGACATTCCAATCATATTGGGAATGCCGTTTCTAGCAACCGTGAGAGCACTTATTGATGTGCAAGAAGGGAAATTAATTTTGAGGGTGCAAGATGAGCAAGTCACCTTCAATGTGTTGAAGGCCATTAAATATCCTTCGGAGTCAAATTCATGCTTTCAGGTGGATGTAATTGATCATCTAGTGGGAAACTCCATTGGAATCTTGCATTGCCCACTCTTTGACTATTGAGGATGATGATCATGAAGTTGAACAAATGGCTCATTATTTGGAGGCATCACCACAATATCAACACAAGAGGGCCCCCTACTTTGAGGAGTTGAAAAAGAGTTCTTCACCACCCCTACCATCTCTCGAGAAGGCACCTACCCTCGAGCAAAAGCCTCTTCCTTCTCATTTGAGGTATGCTTACTTGGGGGAATCTTCTACCCTTCCGGTCATTATTTCTAATTTATTGAATGAGGTGGAGGAAGACAAATTGCTTCGGGTATTGAGGGAGCACAAGGAGGCTATTGGATGGACCATCTCGGATATTCGAGGTATTTGCCCTTCATTATGCATGCACAAAATTCTTATGGAGGATGATTTCAAACCTTCAGTGGAGCATCAACGTCGGTTAAATCCTAACATGAAGGAAGTGTGATATGATCCGGACCAGGCATCGAAGGGCAAAGTTGAGATATCGGAAATATGACAGCGATCTACGTGCAAAACGGAGCAAGTTTCATGTTGGAGTCGAGCCGAGAAGGCGAAAGGAACAAGCCGAGACGAGTAATCGAAGTTATTTGGGCAGAATGATCATTACGGCCGTAACGAAGATCTGTCACGGCCGTAACTATTATAATTACGGCCGTAAAAGTTATTATCACGGCCGTAACTCCGCCTCGGGATCAGATGAAGAATTGAAGAATTCCATATTTACGGCCGTAAGAAAGATGGTCACGGCCGTAAGTCTTAAGCAGAAAGCCTTTTACGGCCGTAAAAGTGTTTATCACGGCCGTAATTGAGGTTTTCCGGATTTTAGGGGATTTTTAATTATTTTCCGTTTTTAATTAATTGTTTGCCTATTTTAGTATTCTAGTTTAATTAGAATTCTATTTTTAGTAAATTAGCGACTATGTTATTTTGCTTATTTATATTCTTTTCCATTCATTGTAAAAAAACAGTTAAGTTGAGTTTGATTAATAAAATTTGTGAGAGGATTCTCCAAAATTGAGAGGTTGAGTTTATTCCCTTTTTCTTGAACTTATCAAAGATCCGATCTTTGTGGCGTTCTTCCAGCAAACTTATCAAATATTCGCAAGAATATTTGTGGCGTTTCCGAATTCGAAAATTATCAAGGAAATTGACAAGTCCTTGTGGCGTTCACCAATCTTGGTTCTTCAATCCGCATCGCCATAAATTGCGTCGTGATTGTCGGGTCAAGGTTTTACCGTCGTTCTATCCTTATTTTCGTTGTTTGTCTTGTGTTAGTTCTGATTTAGATCTTTCTTAGGTTTTAATTGTCGTTATTCCGCGTGTTCGACGAGATTCCCCGACCGGGATCTCATAATCTGGTATCAGAGCTTGGATCTATTTCAGATTCTTGCGTTTCTTGATTTTCTTGATTTTTTTCGTGTTCTTCGCGTTCTTCGTGTCAGTCATAATTTTTTTCAGTTTGATCCATAAGAGTCAGTCCCAAAAATTCAAAAGTGTTTTTCTTCTTCATTTTTCGTCCAAATTCAGTTCCGTTTTTTCTGCCATACTTGTAGTCAAATTCTCTGGCAGATTATAAAAAAATTCCGAAAATTCCAAATATTTTCCAAATATTCCGAATTTCCTTGTTCGGGTCTTAAAAAAAATGTCTGATAGAGAGGTTTCCACATCTTCATCTTCTGTTGGAGACAGGAAACAGCCCAGGGTGTGAATAGAAATGATGAACAGGGTAATGGTAATATTGCAGTAATGAGGGCACAATTTGAGAGATTTATGGCTCAGATGGAGAATCGAGGTGCAGAAAGTGAACAAAGACCTCGGGATCAATCTCATGATAGTTCTCGGGTTAGGAGAGGCAATAGGCGCGAATGTCATGCTAGGTACGGAGATGGGATGGATGAAGGGCCATTAAAGCGAAAGGAGACATCAAAACGGGAGAGTAGTGATCATGTTCACAAAAGGAGGGAGGAAACGACAACCAAAGGTAAAAATAATTCTGATTCCAAGCCTCTTAAGGATAAAAATATTAAGTACTTTAAATGTTTGGAACGGGGTCACATTGGACTTGATTGTCCACGTAAGAAGGATAGGTGTGATAGTAAAGGGCCTAAAAGTGTTGTGGTGGATGAGTCAATTATTGATAGGCATGCTCTTAGCATTAAGCGTAAGGCGAATGTTTTGGAAAATGTGGATGGGCAAAGGGATAATATTTTTCGCACTAGGTGCCTAGTAGATGAAAAATTTTGTAGCTTGGTGATTGATGGGGGAAGTTGTACTAATGTAGTCAGTACAATGTTGGTGGAAAAATTAGGCTTACCTTTAATGAAACATCCAACGCCTTATAAATTACAATGGTTGACTGATTCAGGGGAAGTTAAGGTGAAGAGACAGGCTTTAGTGACATTTTCTTTCGGTGGGCATTCGGATGAGGTAATTTGTGATGTAGTGCCAATGCAAATTAGTCATATACTGTTGGGGAGACCTTGCCAACATAAAAGGGTTGTGCTACATGATGGGTATACGAATAGATACAGCTTAATAAAAGGGGGAAAAAAGTTTACCCTAATGCCACTATCTCCAACTGAAGCCCTAAAAGATCAATTGAAGGTGAAAAGTGAGTTTGAGGGGAAAAATAAGAGAGTTGAGGCCACGACCTCAGAAAAAGGAGAGGGAGTAAAAAATAAAGAAAAAAGGGTTGAGGTTCAAACCTCAGAAAAAGGAGAGACTGAGTGCAAAAAGAAAAAAGAAAAGAGAGTCTACCACAAAAATGAGTCTATTTGCACTTACTCACGCTAACAAACCCCTCCCTAGTTCTTTAAAATCTGTTTTAAAGGTGCCGAAGTCAAACCTTGAACTTAAGGCGGGAAAGAAATTCATTGGCAAAAATGAGAAGCCCAAAAGTCTAAGGGATCGCACAGAGCTTAAACATGATCATCGAGCTCAGAAAAGCAGGAGGAGTTTGAACAGTCGACCAAAAATGGATTCGAGGTCGAATCCTTTTCAAGAGAGGGAGTATGATATGATCCGGACCAGGCATCGAAGGGCAAAGTCGAGACATCGGCAATATGACAGCGATCTACGTGCAAAACGGAGCAAGTTTCATGTTGGAGTCGAGCCGAGAAGGCGAAAGGAACAAGCCGAGACGAGTGATCGAAGTTATTTGGGCAGAATGATCATTACGGTCGTAACGAAGATCTGTCACGGCCGTAACTATTATAATTACGGCCGTAAAAGTTATTATCACGGCCGTAACTCCGCCTCGGGATCAGATGAAGAATTGAAGAATTCCATATTTACGGCCGTAAGAAAGATGGTCACGGCCGTAAGTCTTAAGCAGAAAGCCTTTTACGGCCGTAAAAGTGTTTATCACGGCCGTAATTGAGGTTTTCCGGATTTTAGGGGATTTTTAATTATTTTCCGTTTTTAATTAATTGTTTGCCTAGTTTAGTATTCTAGTTTAATTAGAATTCTATTTTTAGTAAATTAGCGACTATGTTATTTTGCTTATTTATATTCTTTTCCATTCATTGTAAAAAAACAGTTAAGTTGAGTTTGATTAATAAAATTTGTGAGAGGATTCTCCAAAATTGAGAGGTTGAGTTTATTCCCTTTTTCTTGAACTTATCAAAGATCCGATCTTTGTGGCGTTCTTCCAGCAAACTTATCAAATATTCGCAAGAATATTTGTGGCGTTTCCGAATTCGAAACTTATCAAGGAAATTGACAAATCCTTGTGGCGTTCACCAATCTTGGTTCTTCAATCCGCATCGCCATAAATTGCATCGTGATTGTCGGGTCAAGGTTTTACCGTCGTTCTATCCTTATTTTTGTTGTTTGTCTTGTGTCAGTTCTGATTTAGATCTTTCCTAGGTTTTAATTGTCGTTATTCCTCGTGTTCGACGAGATTCACCGACCGGGATCTCATCAAAGTGGTAAGAGCCGAAGTGGTGAAGTGGCTTGATGCGGGTATTATCTATCCAATCTCGGATAGTGCATGGGTGAGCCCGGTGCAAGTAGTGCCAAAGAAAGGAGGTGTTACCGTGGTGGAAAATGAAAATAATGAGCTTATTCCAATGAGGCCAGTGACAGGGTGGAGAGTTTGCATTGATTATCGCAAGCTCAACAATGCTACTAGGAAGGATCATTTCCCCCTTCCATTCATCGATCAAATGCTTGAGCGATTGGAGGGTCACTCTCATTATTGCTTCCTAGATGGGTATTCAGGCTATAATCAAATTCCTATAGCCCTGGAGGATCAAGAGAAGACAACATTCACATGCTCATATGGAACTTTTGCATATAGGAGGATGCCCTTCGGTCTTTGCAATGCCCCCGCCACTTTCCAACGGTGCATGATGGCTATTTTCTCTGACATGGTGGAGAAATTTATCGAGGTATTTATGGATGACGTCTCAGTTTTTGGTACTTCATTTGATGATTATTTGAATAATTTGAGGATGGTACTAAAAAGATGTGAGGACACCAACTTGGTTTTGAATTGGGAAAAATTCCATTTCATGTTTCGAGAGGGGATAGTTCTTGGACACCGGATTTCAAGTGAGGGGATTGAGGTTGATAAGGCGAAAATTCAAGTTATCGAAAAATTACCTCCCCCAACCTCGGTAAAAGTTATAAGAAGCTTCTTGGGGCATGCGGGATTTTATAGGAGATTTATCAAGGACTTCTCAAAAATCACAAAGCCACTTTGTTCATTGCTTGAGAAGAGTGCCACATTTGACTTCTCTAAAGAGTGTCTCCAAGCTTTTAACACTCTTAAAGAGAAACTTATCACTGCATCTATTATTATGGCTCCAGATTGGAGTTTACCTTTTGAGCTTATGTGTGATGCAATTGATTATGCCATGGGGGCAGTTTTGGTGCAAAGGAAGGACAAAATCTTGCATGTCATCTACTATGCTAGTAGAACCTTGACCGATGCTCAATTGAATTATGCTACTACCGAGAAGGAAATGCTAGCGGTGGTCTTTTCCTTTGATAAGTTTCGGTCATATCTTATTGGCTCCAAGGTGATTTTGTATATCGACCACTCGGCCCTCAAGTATTTGTTAGCAAAGAAGGATGCCAAGCCGCGGTTAATTAGATGGGTTCTTCTCCTCCAAGAGTTTGATTTGGAGATTCGTGACAAGAAGGGGACGGAGAATCTTGTAGCCGATCACTTATCTAGACTTGAGCAAATCGAGGAAATTTTAGATGAAGAGATAAGTGAGGTATTTCCGGATGAGCAAATTTTCCAAATCATGGATCTTCTACAAGCTGCTAGTGTGCCACGGTATGCGGACCATGTGAATTTTCTTGCAAGTGGCATCACTCCCCCAGACCGCTCTTATCAACAACGGAAGAAGTTCTTTGCGGATATCAAGCATTATTTTTGGGATGACCCGTTATTGTTTAAAAGGGGTCCAGATCAAATCATGAGAAGGTGTGTTCCCGAGGAGGAAATGGAGAAGATTCTTGAACAATGTCACTTATCACCTTATGGAGGTCATTTTGGTGCAGTGAAAACAGCATCAAAGATTCTTCAGTCGGGATTTTATTGGCCCACCTTGTTCAAGGATGCTCACACACTTGTGTCCAAATGTGACCGATGCCAACGCCTGGGTAATATCTCTAACCAAAATGAAATGCCCTTAAATTCTATTTTAGAAGTGGAGATATTCGATGTTTGGGGCATTGATTTTATGGGACCTTTTCCATCGTCCTTTTCTAATCAATACATTTTAGTGGCGGTGGACTATGTGTCGAAGTGGGTAGAAGCGGTGGCACTCCCCACAAATGATGTTCGAGTGGTGGTGAATTTTTTAAAGAAAAATATTTTTACTCGTTATGGCACCCCTCGAGCTATCATTAGTGATGGAGGAAAACACTTTTGTAACCGCCTCTTCGATTCACTTTTGACAAAGTATGGAGTCAAACATCGAATATCTACTCCTTATCATCCGCAAACAAGTGGGCAGGTTGAAATTTCAAATAGAGAATTGAAAAAGATCCTTGAAGTGACGGTGAATGCCTCAAGGAAAGATTGGTCCAAGAAATTGGATGATGCATTATGGGCATACCGCACCGCTTTCAAGAACCCCATTGGTATGTCTCCATTTCGACTCCTATTTGGTAAAGCATGTCATCTCCCGATTGAGCTTGAGCACCGAGCATATTGGGCAACAAAAGTCTTGAATTTTGATATGGAGCTGGCCGGTGAGAAAAGACTACTTTAACTCAATGAGCTTGATGAATTCCGCCTTGAATCATATGAAAATGCTCGGATTTCCAAAGAGAAGACAAAGAGATGGCATGACAAGAACATTGTGAAGCGGGACTTCCAAGTTGGGCAACAAGTACTTCTCTACAACTCAAGACTTCGATTGTTTCCCGGTAAACTCCGCTCTAGATGGTCGGGACCATTCACTATTGCTCAAATCTTCCCACATGGAGCGATCGAACTTTATCATGGAAGTAAAGGGAACTTCAAAGTAAATGGGCAACACTTGAAGCCATACTTGGGGGGTAATTATGAAAAGGAGAAGTCATCCATCCCTCTTGCAAACCCGGAGTAATTGTATCAAACAGTCGAGCTTACGACTTTAACCAAGCGTTTTTTGGGAGGCAACCCAAATTTCTACTCTTTTAATTACTTGTTTATATTTAATCATTTCATTTTTATTATTTCTAACTTGGTTAATCACCAACTTTTGTAGGTTCGAATTTTTTTTTTTGAAATCCTAAGAAACCTTGTCCTCAACAAGTTTGGGGGAGATTTGCGTAGCAAGAGAATCAAAGCTTAGGTCAATTTGGAACATCATACACGCATCAATCCGGGGAAGTTCCATCACCCATCCCTTTCTTGTTATTATGCCATTGTCAACGTTGAGGACAATGTTTGATTTAAGTTTGGGGGTGTTGGGATCATGTTGTTGTATGAACATTTTACATTGCCTTGCCGGCCCTTGATGTCTTGATTGTTGAAATTGTTTATTTTGTTGAGAATATTGACATACTAGATAGCCTTGCCGGCTTAGAAGACTTTGATGTTTGAAATTGTTGTTAATTCATGAGTTATGACCAAATGTGCTACTTGTGCTACTTTCTTTAAATGCTTATCCATGTAAGATCATATGTACATTGAGCACAATGGTCATGTTTAATTGTCGGTGAGTTTGGGAATTGTTGAAGGGCGAAGAGGTTAATGGAGTAGATGAACTAGGTTGTGAGCTTGTATTGTTTACTAGTAATCGCACCCGTGCGATGCACGGAATAAATAATATTTATTGAATAAGTTGTAAAAATACAATGTCCGAAAAAAATAACAAAATAAAATAATAATAATAATAATAATAATAATAATAATAATAATAATAATAATAATAATAATAATAATAATAATAATAATAACAACAACTTGCATACACAAATTGTGAATAATTTTTAATTTCATTTCTCCCTATAAGATTTCTTATCTTAATGCATAAATTGTATATTCAATATACAATCAAAATATCAAAAAAGAAAAAGAAAAAGAAAAAGAAAAGAAAAGTTATGAATTGCATTTTTTTTAACAGTTAATTGTTCATTATCTAGTTTCCTTAGTTTATTTTTCATATAGAATTGATTATTCAAAAATAATTTTTTTTTAATGTTCATTCACAACCACATATTATTTAAAAACTAATTTTTCACAATTGCACATACTACTTTTTAACCACACATTCTAAAAAAAGAAAATCAATTTTTAACCACTCAATTGATTGATTTGACAATTATTTTATTTTTTATATTACCTTCTTTCACTTTCAATCACACATTTAAAACAATTTCTATAGTTTATATCAAACTTACTCCTATTCAATGGTTTCAAATACAATGTGACATTTTATTTTTCACCAACTATTGAAAATGACCATGTTACCCACACACACACAAAACTATTTTTTGTGCATGTTAAATAAATGTATGAACTATATTTTATTTTTAAATAGGATAAGTTTGATAAAACCTTATATTTTTATTTTCTATAGAATTCAATGAATTAATTGTTAAAGTCTGTAGTATATATTTTACAAATTGAGGTTATTTTAAATTTATAAAAAATTTAAAAATAGATAAATGAACAAAATGAGTAAATTTATAAAATTAATTTCAAAATTACCGAAGAGTTTATCGAAACTTGAAGTTGTAGAAATTAAAATGACTCAATTGAATTTACTTAGAAAGATCGGATATCATTATTTCTTTTAATTTGATAAGAAAAAAGATTTGAAATTAATCATTTATGTCAAATTGAAGTTAGGTAAGAAATGATAAATATCATTTTATGTCTTAGATGAGATAAATTAAAAAGATTAGATATTGAAAAAAGTAAAAAGTATAAGTAAAACTTTTACCTTTATTATTTGAGGCAATTTTAAGAATGATATATTTAGAGTTTGCTGTCATTTGTTAACTTGTATTGAACTTCTCATTAAGATCATGAATTTGACACCTATATTGCATATTTTTTTACTTCAAAATATTACAATAATTATCAAAAGAATAAAAATAATATACAATTTGATCTTTTTATAGATTTTTTATTTTTTACAATCAATAAGTCATTTATTACATGTCACTTATAATTAATTTTGCATTTAATTGAAGTTTCCTAATTCAATTATTAAAATAATTAATAAAATTACAAAGTTTCCTAAAATAGCAGGGAAAAATGGCGGGAAACTATGTGTGGGTTTTTTGGCGGCTATACTATTATTATATATATTAAGATTTGTATCAACCTATCAAATGTTTCCTAATGCTCTAAATCTCTTGATCCTAATGTAAGACAAGTTTGGGGGTGGTCGACACGGTAAAGGAGACGGCCTAGACGTGTGGTGATTCCATGCATGTGGAAGTAAGTTTGTGTGGAGTGTCTTTCGCAAAGTATAAGCCAAGTAATGACCATATGCTAGAGTTCTAAGCCCATTTTAATTTTTGCATTGCATTGCCCTATCTTGAAGCCTTTTTGACTCAAGTTATTAAGCCCGTAGGAGTATCTTGAAACTTGGTGCCTTAAGTTTGAAACTTGGGAGTCACCGGCCGAAAGCTCGCTACATGGGTCAATTAGAAAGCTTAATGAGTAGGGTACTCACACACACACTTGAAAAAAAAATCACATTATCATTGCATTCGCTTAATAAGTTTACCCCACTTCGTAGCCTTCTTGACTCAAGTTAATAAGTCCGTAGGGGTATTTTGAAACCTGTTACCCTTTGATCTAAAAAATCGGGGAGCTGCCAACCTAAAGCTCGCTACATGGGTCAATTAGAAAGCTTAAGGGAGTGGGGAAGTCACAAGCAAACATCATGTTAGTTATTAGAAATCATGCATTTGTACTTGCACAAGGGCTTAGATGAATAGTGGGTTTGAATTGCTTTGTATAAACTTGAATGTCGAAGCACTCATTAGTGGAGAGTCACTGCATTTCTAGGTTGTCGAGATTGTCGGTAAAACACACCCGTGCTTTAGTGGAAGAAGAAAGAGTGATTTGAGAAGTACCCTCTAGAATTGCATCCCGGGAGTGGAAAGAAAATTATTCATTGGGGGATGAATGTCACGAGTGGGAAAGGAAAAAATTGACAACTAATGGTGGGATAGTTTTGACTTGAAACCTCTTTACTCATCAACATTCTTGAATCTTATTGACGATTGACAATGTCTATGCACACATGCACCGATCGAACATCGGATAAGCCGAACTCATTTTTGTATCATTATTTGGGAACATAATTGTGAATTAATTATGCAATTTCACACTCATGGAAGATTGCAAGTATCTAGCATTGTTGATCATATTGTCACTTTTTGTAGATGCATGTAAATATTCTTGCTCGGGACGAGCAAGAGTTCAAGTTTGGGGGTATTTGTTGAGTGCATTTTACATCCACATTTCATATATTTTTTGTGGCACTTTTTGAGTTATTTGGACAAATATCTATTTAATTGTGCATATTTTGTGGTTAAATAGGTTCAACAATCAACTTCATGGAGAAAGCACAAGAAAGGAGCTAAATGAATGAATAATTGAAGAAATTGAGGAGAAAAGAGTCAAATCCTTCAAAGAGTCAAAGTTTGGGGACCAAATTGTCACTTCCGAAAAGTGGTGGATCGCATGTACAATTGATCGAATGACTAAATTGCAAGTTTCCAAAGTTGACGGACTCAAAGGCACTTTTGAAGGGCTCAACTGAAAGAGATCAGAAACTTTGGGGATCAAGTTGATCTACACTGAAAGTTGGAGGACCCAATTGTTGATCATTGAAAGACGGAGCTACCAGATGAAACACACGATCGCGTGGCTCTTACAAGTAGCGTTCGCGAGATAGGCCAGAAATCCAACCCGAGACTCACAAGGCCAACCACGCGATCGCGAGGCAGTCAACCACGCGATCGCGTGGTCAAAATATAGAGCGATAATTTGGGCAGACCCGATTCGGCCCAAATGCTGTTATACGCGGATCTAGCGATTTTGGGTGTTTTTGAAGTGGTTTTGGCTAGTTTTTGAACCATTCTTTCCCCCTTTTTGAAGTCAAGAAACCCTAGCTCTCTCTCTCTCTCTCTCTCTCTCTCTTTTATTTTATCTCTTTTTATCTTGTAATTTCTCTTGTAAGTTGTATAGTTTTGTTGATGAATATTGATTTGGGGAGAAATACCAACATTATTGTTGAAGAATAGTGATATTTTGAAGCAAGAATCATTGGTGAAGGGAAGTGTTTTTGCTTAATATTCATATTTCTCTATTTATTTTACTTCATAGTTGAAATGAGGAATTTAATTCTTGAATTTTATTGTTATTTCACTATGGGCTAAACTATTTTATGTTGGGATGTTGATGAAGCTTGACCTAGCTTAGTTGATTTTAATGCTTGTATTAAGAATTTAAGCTTTTTATTATCTTGTACATTTATTATTGTATTTATTGACTAACATTTATTGTGGCCACATTTATGCTTAGGTTTCATGGGATGTGCAATTATTGAGAAATTGGTGTGTATTCTAGATCAATACAATATTTGCTCTAGGTTCTTGTTTAGGATAGAGATATACCTAAAACCATAGATGATCCATTGAACTATTTTCACATAGGTTTAATGCAATTTGTGTATTTTTAATCGACATAGAGATATAGTAGATTAATTCCACTAATTAGGGTTGATTTCACTCGAGAGAGGTAATTGGCTAAGCTTGGAAAATCGGATCTAACATGATTAATAAATTGCATTTCTATTTGCTTGTTGAGAATTTAATTAGGTAATGGTCAAGTGGAATCAAGAATCCCAACACTCATTTATCATCTATTCATCACCATTTTTTCAGTTATTTATTTACAATTGCAACTTTAATTCTAGTACGAGAACATTCTCAAACAAATCTTTATTGTGTGTGTTTCTTGTTAAAATTAATTATACTAGAGTGTAGTTGAAATAGACAATCCTTGTGGGATCAATAAACCGGACTCAATTAGTCCACTATCACTTGTATGCGACTCGTGCACTTGCGTGTGTTTCTAGCGAACAACATTCTACTTGCACTGTAAGAAGGGAGCTTTATAGTGATCTTTCATCCACTTCACCTAACAAGAAATTGCACATCTTTATTAAGAATGAGAAGGATGATGCATAAGTAGCTTATCATTTATTGGTGTGCATGGTGATGTTACTTAGATGCTTTTGTATTGGTTATTTTTTGAAACTGTTGAACTTATTCATCTAAGCAGGATTTTTCTTTTATATTAAATGATATTTTGGTGTTAGTATTTTATTTATTTATTAAGGTTGATTTTCTCATTCATAGACATAATTTATGAAACAGGTTGAATAATGTTGAATTTGTATTCTATATTGTTGATGCTATCGTAAAATTCAAATACTTTCGCAATTTGTTATGCTAATTCGTGAATAGTGCCATAGACATTTAAGTTTAGTACGTTAGGATTACAACAAGTGCCAAAAACAAAAAACATGAGAATCGTTCTCATCATCATTATTCTCATCATTTGAATAATTTAACTAATAATGTTTGCTTTGAAAATAATAATTATCGCTCTAAAATTAATTTACATTTTTTTAGCCTTTTGATAGTTTTAATATTTTTTTGTCGTTGTAAAAATCACCCCTCTATAATGAACTATTATTGAATAATTTTCCAAAAAAGGAAAATCTTGAAAAAAATGATTCAACTTTATTGAAAGAATGAGAATATAATCAATTTATAACAAAATCCAATTGCATAATTGGGAACAAGAATTAAAAGTTCATACGAGAAGAAATATTTTAATTCGGTAGTACTCATTGGGAGTTAACATACGAAATAAGCAATGGATCACTTTTTAATTGAAAGAATATACTGACAACATTGACAATCTGTATTTTTTTTTTTTTTTTTGGAGAGTACAATAAAAAGTGACATAGTGATACTAAATGTATTAATTAGTGTTTATGGACTTTTAATTTGTTAAGTTACCATATTCAATTAAGGAAATTTCAAATTTGGAAATTGTGATGTTCAATTAGAAAAAATGACACCATGTCAATTTCTCTCCTACCAATAAGATGTGATGACATGTCATTTTATAATTAAAAGGAATAATGATATTTTGTAGTTTTTTTTTTTAAAACAAACAACAACAAAAAATGGCATGTGTCATTTTTAAAAATTAGTGTGCAACAAATTATTGTAAATGTCAACCCAGTGAAATATTTATGGACCAAATATATGGTTATGTATTGTGGATCAATTCCAATTCAATAACAATCCTTACACGAAACCAACAAAAAGCCCAATGCCCATATATTATCATTCTCCATTCACGGCAATCTATGTGTCTTTAAATGCTTGCAAAATGACATATTACATAAAAAAAGTATTAAACGAAGTGTCATGTAAATAAAATTGATGTATATATATTGTATACGATAGTTTCCGTGCATCGCATGGGTGAAACGCTAGTACTAATTATAACAAGATAGTTGGCTTCATTTTCCCTCCTAAAATGGTGTATTTTTCCTCCTTTTTTTGTCAACTAATATGCTTGCACAATATATCATTAATTGGACAATTGCATTGGTACCATTTCACACGTCATGTGGTTCCTACAACCCTGGAAATGGATACATACTTAATCATTTTCTTTTCTTTACAATGTGATTCACTCAAGCAATTTCTATTCTAACAACTGATTGGGAAAAAAATCATGGAGAACTTCAAGCGTTGGCATTGCTTGGAATATGGATCATGTGCTCCTATAATTCACTCTATAAATTGGTACGTGTATAATATTACTCACTTTTGGTTCGTATGTTAGGGAAGAATTGCAACAATCATTTGCATCAGATCTCCGATTGTCTGGTATGCCTGCGTTTTTTGGCTTCTTTATGCATTTTATTTTTCTATGTATTATTCTAAAGTCAATGTGTACCGTCGAACTGAATTTCTTACGCAATGTGTCCCTTTTATTTTATTTTTTTGCGGAGTTGAACAGTATTCAAACACAATGGCACCAGTGTTCAATATGCTAGAATCTGTTGACGCGTCCACTACGAGATGGGGTTTTAAGGTCTGTGTGGTTTGTTTATGGGAGCACAGGAACAACAACAACGAGCTGGTCAGTCTCAACATGATTTTTGCCGACTGCCGTCTAAGTAGATCAACCTGTGTAGAAGCAAATATGTTAAAATCTTATTGTTGAGTCATTTTATACCAGTATTATGTTTCAAATGTTTGGTATTTTAAAATGTTTTATAAGCACTCTATAAAAATGTGGTATTTAAATAAGTATATGGTATTCATTCGTACATATGTTTAATCTGTTTTTTAATTGTTTATACTTATACCAAAGCATTTCCAAATCAAATATTTCCTTAACTTTATTATTATTATTATTATTATTATTATTATTATTATTATTATTATTATTATTATTATTATTATTATTATTATTTCTTTGTGGCTTTTGAACCTAGTATGATTTCTTTACATATTTTACTTATTGTTAAATGAGATTTGATAAGAATATTATGGACCATAATTATGTCAGTAAGATTATGAATTTTTCCATAAATGAAATTTCATAAGAATATGGACCATAATAATGCAAGCAAGATTATGAGTTTTTCCATAAATATGAATTTTTGACATTCAAGTTGTATCATTTCATATGTTTCATATGTTTTGTAATTATTTATACTTATACCAAAGCATTCCCAAATCGATTTTCTTTTCAATTTTTCCATAACTTTATGTTATTTATTTATTTATTTTTAATTTCTTTGTGGCTTTTGAACTCCAGTATGATTTCTTTATATACTTTACTTATTGTTAAATGAGATTTGATAAGAATATGGACCAATGACCATACTTATGCCAGCAGGATTATGATTATATGTTTTTCAATTTTTGCATTACTGTTTGTTCTTATTATTATTATTATTATTATTATTATTATTATTATTATTATTATTTTTTGAGCAGCTGTTTGTTTCTTTATGTAGATATTACTCAAATTTATTGTGTTCTCTTGATTTTTTATGAGTAATATTTATTCGGTTCTATCTAAATTAATTAACAAAGTTTTGATAAAAAAAATACAATTTTGCTAATTAAATTTCGGAATTAAGCTTCACACTATTGTGATATCTTTCACACTTGAATTTTGCTATTCAATATCTTTTCGTTTCTTCATATTCTTTCCCATAATATATAAATTTAACTATTTTTGTTATATATTTCTTACATTTTCATTAATGATTGAATATATTAAATTATTTATTAATTAATTAATAATTACAATTTTTTTTTCGTGCAACGCACATGTGAGAGTACTAGTTTCTTATAAACGCACCACATTTTAATTATATTATTGGTCCATAATCTTTATAGATTGTTATATTTATATTCTTAATTTTTTTCGCCACATTCTTATCATTAAAGTTTCATCTCTTAACGAATTTTCTACTAATCGATGACTTTCTTAAATTTTTTTTTTTTTGTTATCTTGCTTTAAAACGATGGACAAGTATTTAATCCTAATTTTGATTTTTTTTCCTTATTAAATATACGAGGGATAAATAAATCTTTTTATTTCTTAATGATTTTTTTTATAGAGCCCGATAAGAGAGAAAAGATGTAGTAATTAATGAAAGATGCAAAATAAGAATACAATGATAAAAAGTTGGGAACATAGTTGTGATGTTGACGAAAGATTATGAACATTTCATGTAATTAAAATGAGGGGCACATATAAAAAAATGTGGTGAGAACATATTTAGTCTTAACAAAATTTAGTAAGAACCTAATTTTTATATCTACCAGTGGCTAAATGTTGTGACAATCTCTTTAGATCAAAATATTAGAAGACTTATTTTTTTATTCTTAAAACTACTATTACATGATGCAATATTAAGTTAACATAAATGTTGTGATTACGAGAGATGGGATTCTTTAACTCTTAAATTAAACGAGTCTCCATAACAGGGACGAAGTTAGGATTTTGAGTGAGTGGGGGCCAAAATCTTCAAATTGTGGGAGGGGGGAGGCCCCCTACTGGGGGTTCGGGGGCGGATCCCCCGGAATTTTTTTAAACCAAAATGATTGAAACAACGAAGCAATAAAGTCTGAAACAAAATCTTAAATTAAAAAAAAAAAGTTAAATTCACAGAATCAAGCTTGCATTGGCACAAGCTTCAGCCTTCAAGAGACAAGAATCAAGCTTGCAAAGTTGCACTGGCACAACCGCACAAGCTGCACAACACAACTCACAAACGACCCAAATCCAATTCACAGATCACAATCACAACTCACAAACAAGCACAACACAACTACACAAACTGATTTCATTTATCAATTAGTTAAGCTTAAAACTTACTTGGAATTTGGAAAAATTGCACCCAAATCTGGGTGAGACAGAACCTATTAGGGTTCATTATACCTTAGTACGATAAGATATAAAAAAAATCAAGAAAAGGAGTACGAAGAAATTAGAAGTATCGTCATTGAAATGGAAACCCGAGTAACTGGGAATCAAATCTAAATGAAGGTACCCAGAAGAGAAGGATTATGATGACAAGGCAGACTCCTATAGCCATTGAACCCCTGTAATAAAAAGGAACCCAGCACTAACAATTGGTGCCAACAACAATAGTACAAAATCAAAATCAAAACCAAAAGCAAGACTAAGTAGAGGAGGAGAGGGGGATTGTCGAACTTGGTCGAATTCTCGGCGACGACAGCGAAGAGGCACAAGAAGGCAGGGGACAGGTCACGGTGAGGAGGCACAACGTTGTAGAGAGCGAGAATTGATAGCCAGCAAAAAATTTCGGATGGTATCACTAATTGGAGGCTGGACTGGAGCATAATAAGGGAATGGGCTCTGGGTTTGGGTGGTTAACTTTTTTTTGGGCCAAACGGCCCAAACTGGTCACTTTTTTTTTAAAAGCCAGTGGGCCCCCCCCACTGGGCCTTAGCAGGCTCCGTGCTTGTTTCAATTGAAGATAAATTTTAAATTGATAGGTGGAGATTAGAAATGGTGAATAATATTTTATTTAACAAATTTATTAAAAAGGAAGAGAACTTTCAATTGTATATCCTATCCTATATCGTATCCTTCCCATATCCTATATTTCCTATATATATATAAAGACTGCGTTCGAAAAGTATGTGTTATAATCAGGGGCGGAGCCAGCGTGTGGCGAGGTAGCGCGGCCGCGCTACCTCGCCGCCGGCTGACCAAGAATCCGGCCAAGGTAAGTAATTGGGTTTCTTGGTCACTTTTTTTGGTTTAGGTTTGATTTTGAGTTGATTGATTGGGTTTATTGGAGTTGGGAAATGGATTGATGGAGCGGCACTGCGGAGGTTGTTGTTGGGGCAGTGAATCAGTGATTGTGGTTGTGGTTCGGTCGGCAGACGGCAATATAGGTTCATTGATGGTGCGTTTGGATGGTGTTGATGGAAGGTTGGGAGGCAGTTGTGGGAAATCAAGATTTGGGCAGATTGAGGATTGTGTGGCTGGTGGTCGGTGGATTGGAGGTTGTCCCAGGTTTGGTGTCGACAGACAGTGGAGGTTGGCTGTGGCCTGTGTGTGTGGTGTGAGACAATGGTGGTGGTGACCGGTCCCCAGGTTTTGAATTTTCAGGTAATGGCTAAATCTTAACTAATTATAATTGAATTGTTATTTGAAAATTATGCATAAATGTTACGTTTAAATTTTTGCAATGCGGTCACTTGTGAGTCTCATATTCTCCTTTCGTAAATTGTGAATTGAGATTTGGTGAGTATTTTATTAGATTTATGAATTGTGATTATTGATTTATAGGTTGTGAATTGAGATTTGATTAATATTTGATTAGAGTTGTGGATTGTGATTATTGATTTAGAGGTTGTAAATTGAGATTTGGCGAATAATTGGAATTATAGTTTTAAAGAGTTTGCAATGAGGTCACTTGTGAATCCCATATTCCCCATTTGTGTGAATTTTGAAATTTGAATTGTTAAGATTTGGTGAATGTTTGATTTTTTGAATTGTGATTATTGAAATTTGATGAATATTTGATTTGGTGTGTGAATTGTGATTATTGACTTTACAGATTGTAGAACTTTTTTTCAACCTAAACGAAAGTTTCATGTTTGGGTTCAAAATTTTATTAATTTAATCATGTCGAATATTGTAAACGTTACACAAATTGGGGTGAAATTCACCGCCCTTCGAGTGATTAGAAGCCTAATACCTAACAAAAAAAAGTTTCAATGACATTGGACAACGGTCAAATTTGTTGGTCAACGGTCAACGTCCACGGTCAACTCCCGCTAGAGCTGAATTTTCGCGCTAGATCCGCCACCAGTTATAATGAACACAATTTTCAATACTATTTTTTAATCACATATATTTTCTCTCTTTAATTTTTAACTATAATATTTACCTAAAAATATAAATAACACTAATCATTACCTGTTGTAATAGTTGTCGAACGGAGGCAAAAAGGGGGGGCAATCCCATTTTACAGTTCATAAGTACTGTTACTTTTGCGTCATGTATGATGTCATCATGACATTTGCAAGGGAAACATGCCTTTTCTTTGGAAAAATGGTGTTCTTTACTTCTCAAAATCGATTGACTTCTTCTGTGAAACAAAACCGCTCAGATTGTCATTTCCCTTCCAGCGACATCACTTCATCCTTCCTGATGGTTCTCCGGTTAGGGTTTCGTAGCTTCTCCTTTGGTTGTCGAAATCTTCGTCCGGCGTTGAGATCTTCTTCAAGTGAGTTCTTTTTTTTCGAAGGGTACGAGATATTTCTTCGCTTAAGGCTTTGTCGTCCGTATCGTGGTCATAAGAATTGATCTTTGTTGTCGTTGCTGGTGTTTAGAGTTCTACGTGTCCGGTTATTATTGTGGACATGTAGTCTTCTTGTGGTTTATTTAGTGAGAATTGATCTGTCGGGGTTATTTTTTGTTGGCTCCTTTTGTTATTCTCCATATCCTGTTTCTTCAATGATAAAAAATTTCAAGATTGGAATAATTTTGATGTCCTTACATATACTGGGAGTTGAAGTTTATGCAACTCCCAAAGCTCCACTTTCTTCTACAACCACTCCATTAATTTAAATTCAAATAGGAATTCAGGTTTTGCTTGATTAGTTTAGATTCAATTAGGAGTGATCAAAACACATGACGAAAAAAATTCTAATAGAGAAATTAAGATTACCAAGCTGGGCTCGATTTTTGCCTGGTGTAAGAGGGCGCTCACAGCTTCCTTCTGGCTTATGTAGAGTTGTAGACAGATAAGTAGATTTTACACACTTATTTAATTGTCAAAAATTAGGATATTATATTGTTTTTCGTGAATAAACTCTATTTAATTTGTGTTTATTTTTATTATTTTAGGTTTTATTCCAAAAGTCGAGAAGATGAAAGAATTAAAGCAAATTCATTCCAATTGATGATCAAAGTGGAACAAATTGGAGAAAGTCAAGAATTCAAAGGCTTAATAGCACAATTGAAGAGACTCAATGATCAACTTGAATTATTTGAAATAATTAAGGTCTTGAAAGTAAAACATATCTAATTTTATAAATGGGCTTTTTAGCTGTTGAGATTGTGCCTAAAATGAGTCTAAAAGATCGATAGTAGCGGCTCAAGAGAGGCTGATGAGATCTCAGTCGGGGAATCTCGACAAACACGCGGAATAACGAAATTAAAACTTAGGAAAGATCTAGATCAGATTTAAATACGAAATTAAACAAGAATTAAAATACTGGAAAGATAAAATTGACGATAGGACCTTGACCCAAGATTCACGACATGAAGATTGGCGATGCGAAATCGAGATCCAAGGTTTTCGAAACACCACAAGGACTTGTCAATTTCCTTGATAAGATTCTAATTGGAAACGCCACAAATATTTTCACAATATTTGATAAGTTGGATTTGTTCTCGAAGAACACCAAATGGACTCATCAACCTTTAACAAGAGAATCCTCTCTCAATTTAATTCATAAACTCAAACTTAACTTAACTTAACTGTTTTTTTACAATCATGGAAAAGAATATATATAAGCAAAATAACCTAGTTGCTAATTTACTCAAAATATAATTCTAATTAAACTAGAATACTAAAATAGGCAAACAATTAATTAAAAACGGAAAAATAATCAAAAATCCCCTAAAATCCGGAAATCCTCAATTACGGCCGTGATGAACACTTTTACGGCCGTAAATGGCTTTCTACTTAAGACTTACGGCCGTGACCATATTTCTTACGGCCGTAACTATGAAATTCTGCAATTCTTCATCTAAACCCGAGGTGGAGTTACGGCCGTAATAATAACTTTTACGGCCGTGATTATAAGAGTTACGGTCGTGAAGGATCTTCATTACGGCCGTAATGACCTTTCTGCCCAAATAACTTCGATCACTCTTCTCGGCTTGATCCTTTCGCCTTTTCGGCTCGACTCCAACAAGAAACTTGCTCCGTTTTGCACGTAGATCACTGTCATATTATCGATGGCTCGACTTCGCCCTTCGACGCCTGATCCGGATCATATCATACTCCCTCTCTTGAAAATGATTCGACCTTGAATCCAATTTTGGTCGGATTTTCAAACTCATTCTGCTTTTCTGGGCTCGATGATCATGCTTATGCCTCGTGCTTGCTTTCAACCTTTTGGGCTGCCCATTTTTCTCCTTCAACTTTCTTGGCTTTTTGGGCTGCTCATTTGTGTCAACAAGTTTTTTTTCCTGTTTTAAGCTCATGGTTAGACTCATTTTTTTGGTAAACTCTCTTTTCTTTTGCTTTTTACACTCAGTCTCTCCTTTTTTCTGAGGTTTGAACCTCAACCCTCTTTTCTTTATTTTTCACTCCCTCTCCTTTTTCTGAGGTCGTGGCCTCAACTCTCTTTTCTTTAATTTCCACCCCCTCTCCTTTTTCTGAGGTCGTGGTCTCAACTCTCTTATTTTCCCCCCTTTTACCAGGCTGTATCTATTCGTATACCCATCGTGTAGCACAGCCCTTTCATGTTGCCAAGGTCTCCCCAACAGTATATGACTAATTTGCATTGGCACCACGTCACAAATTACCTCATCCGAATACCCACCAAAAGAAAATGTCACCAAGGCCTGTCTCTTCACCTTAACTTCCCCCGACTCAGTCAACCATTGTAATTTATAAGGTGTTGGATGTTTCATTAAAGGTAAGCCTAATTTTTCCACCAACATTGTACTAACTACATTAGTACAACTTCCCCAGTCAATCACCAAGCTACAAACTTTTTCATCCACTAAGCATCTAGTGCGAAAAATATTATCCCTTTGCCCATCCACATTTTCCAAAACATTCGCCTTACGCCTATCAATAATTGACTTATCCACCACAACACTTTTCGCCCCTTCACTATCACACCTAACCTTTTTACGTGGACAATCAAGTGCAATGTGACCCCGTTCCAAGCATTTAAAGCACTTAATATTTTTATCCTTAAGAGGCTTGGAATCAAAATTATTTTTATCTTTGGTTGTCAGTTCCTCCCTCCTTTTGTGAACATGATCACTACTCTCCCGTTTTAATGTCTCTTTTCGCTTAAATGTCCTTTCATCACCTCCATCTCCACTTCTAGAATTGGCTTCACGCCCCTTATGCTTCCTAGCCCTAGAATCCGCCTGATATTGCTTCTTTTCCCATTGAGCAAGTTCTGCTTCCCTTCTATCCATCTTAGCCATCAATCTCTCAAGTTTTGCCTTCATGGCCTCCATCTGTTTAAAATTCTTGTGGTCACTTGTTGATGGAGATTTTTCCCAACGAGACATGGTTAGTTTTCAAAGACAAACAAAAATTCCTCTCGTGTTTATTTTCACTTGTGTATCACACTCAATCCCTTCAAATTTCACCCAAGAACAAACCAAGGATCAGTAAGGAATTTATGGAAGATACGAAAAGTAAAAAATTAAGAAATTCTCCAAATATTCGATTTTTTTTTAATCTGCCAGAAAATTTGACTATGAGTATGGCAGAAAAAACGGAATTGGATTTGGACGAGAAACGCCGGAAAGTTCTGAACTCAGGTTGTGGTTGGACGGATGAATCATGACCCGATATTCACGACGCGATGGATCGACGATGTGGAATAAAGAACCACGACTTTCGAAACGCCACAAGGATTTGCCCAATCTCCTTGATAAGTCTCTGATTTTCAACGCCACAAATACTCTCGCGAATATTTGATAAGTTCTGGATGAACGCCACAAGATAATCAATCTTGATAAGTTTGGGTTTGTAATGTGAATCCACACATTAAACAATTGAAAAACATTCAATCTATTTTTATTCAATCATCAAAGTCTCAAGTCTGAATTACAATGAATGAAAAAAACGAATAAATAAGCAAAATAACCTAACTGCTAATTTATTCAAAATAGAATTCTAATTAAACTAGAATACTAAATTAGGAAAATAATCTAAAAACCAAAATGGAAACAAAATAATTAAAAATCCTATAATTATGGAAATATAGTAAATTTCCGTCTGCATCATTGATTTGCCAATTTGAAACCCCAAACGATGGAATTTGGCCCTAAAATCAATGTGCTCAAGGGCTTTAGCCCATGAGTCGTGCTCAATGACCTGTTTCTACTAGAAAAACATATATTATTCATCTAATTCCGACATGGTTGACTGGACTGCACTTTTATTTTGGCTTGAATATTTAACTTTCTGTCAAGCCTGCTATGACTCCGATTTTCGAGGGTTCGGAACACATCATAGATGATAAGATTCGAAGCGCGGAAGAAACGCCGGAAAGTTCCGAACTTAGGTTGTGGTTGGACGGATGAATCATGACCCGATATTCACGACGCGATGGCTCGACGATGCGGAATAAAGAACCACGACTTTCGAAACGCCACAAGGATTTGCCCAATCTCCTTGATAAGTCTCTGATTTTCAACGCCACAAATACTCTCGCGAATATTTGATAAGTTCTGGATGAACGTCACAAGATAATCAATCTTGATAAGTTTGGGTTTGTAATGTGAATCCACACATTAAACAATTGAAAAATATTCAATCTCTTTTTATTCAATCATCAAAGTCTTAATTTACAATGAATCAAAAAGGCGTATAAATAAGCAAAATAAAACCTTAATCGCTAATTTACTCAAAATAGAATTCTAACTAACCTAAAATAGCTAAAATAGGAAAAGGAAATAAAATATACGAAAATCTGGAAAAAATCTGATCCGTTAATCCGTTATGGCCGTAAAGATGACACTTATGGCCGTAAGTGTGTTTCTGGTTAAGGTTACGGCCGTGACACTTATACTTACGGCCGTAAATTGAAAATCTAGAAATTCTGCATTTAACCCGAGGGGAGGTTACGGCCGTGACTTATGTTGGTTACGGCCGTGACAGCCCTTCTGCATAATTTTCGGTTCTTTTTGACACGGTTTTGATCTTCAAAGCTCGTCGAACCTGCTAAATTCTTGTTTTGACTTGAATATTTATATTTTCCCGTCAAGCCTGCTATGACTCCGATTGTCGAGGGTCCTGGATCACATCATACCCTCCTTCCTTAGGATGATTCGTCCCGAATCATAGCTTTGTTCATGAATGCAACTGCTCCCCCTGGAGCAAACGGAAAATTATTGCTTCCATACCAGTGGGATGCCCAATAGTACTTTGTAACTTGGGTTACATGAATGGATTGAAGCTCGAGCTTGAATTGCCATGATTGGTGTGACTCAAGCTCCCAAGTGTAAGAAATCTGCAAGAAAGAATTAAATAGAATGGGGAGGGACATGTTAGCTTCATGAGGTATAAGGTATGGATCCTTGTATTCATGATAAACCACCATCTCCACTTCTTTTTTAAGAACCACGAGGCCCTCCTCTTCGCCTCTTTCTTCCTTTGCATTTTCAACAACATTTTCAAAATTTTTACTTTCAAATTCGACCACATCTTCTACCTCCAGATTTTTATCACTAATTTCATGCACTCCCCCAACAGTATTCAAATGTGGATCTACCAATTCAAAGCTCAAAATTTGAACTTCTACCCCAACTTCTAATTCCTCATCATATTTTGGAGTTTGTTCACATAACTCCACGTTTTCAACTCCTACCACAAAGTTCGGGGTCTCTTCAACTACTTCTAATTCATGTTTCAAGCATCCCTCCTTCTTTTCAATATTCATATTCCGAGGCTCAACTATAACATGTATTTCACTCTCCTCTAGCCATTTAACCACCGCCTTTCGTTTCTCCTCCTTTTTTTCGCAATTTAGCCAAATATTTTCTTTCTGCCTCCCGTTCACACCTCAATCTTTCCTCATAAATTTCTTTTTGAATTTTCAAAATTGCTTTTGGATCAATCTCAGCTCCTCTCTTAACCCCGATTCCATCCCTAGGTTTAGGATCACGCCTATAATTACTACGATTTGCTTGAGATCGCCCATTTTTCAATTTCCCTTCCCTTTCATCTAATTTATCCAACCTAACCAAAGCCTCATTCAAAAATCTCCACATACAATCTTTGACATTTTCATGAGAATTGGACATTGTAAAATTTATGTGGAAGGACACAGAAAAAGAATAATGTAAACAAAGGATCAAGAAATTCAAGAAACTGGTTCTTGAATGAGCTCTCTCTTTTCTTTTTCTTTTTTTTTTTAAAATTTTAGGATGAATTTTCGGAATAAATAAAATAATAAAAAAAAATAATAATTTTTTTTTTATAAATTCGAAAATTCGACAACGAACACAACAAAACAAATGGAACTTAATTCGGATAAGAATTAAGCAAAACAAACACTTTTGAATTTTGTTGGATTTTTATATGGATCAAGCAAAGAAAAAATTTACTGGCACGAAGAACAAGAAAATCAAGAAAAGAAAGACTCAACAACAAGATATGGATGATTTTTATGGGACTCAATGATAAACATAAAAATCAAACTGGATAGAAAAACCTGAATTCAGAGTCCTGCTCTGATACCAGATGATAAGATTCGAAGCGCGGAAGAAACGTCGGAAAGTTCCGAACTCAGGTTGTGGTTGGACGGATGAATCATGACCCGATATTCACGACGCGATGGCTCGACGATGCGGAATAAAAAACCACGACTTTCGAAACGCTACAAGGATTTGCCCAATCTCCTTGATAAGTCTCTGATTTTCAGCGCCACAAATACTCTCGCGAATATTTATTTGATAAGTTCTGGATGAACGCCACAAGATAATCAATCTTGATAAGTTTGGGTTTGTAATGTGAATCCACACATTAAACAATTGAAAAACATTCAATCTCTTTTTATTCAATCATCAAAGTCTTAATTTACAATGAATCAAAAAGGCGTATAAATAAGCAAAATAAAATCCTAATCGCTAATTTACTCAAAATAGAATTCTAACTAACCTAAAATAGCTAAAATAGGAAAAGGAAATAAAATATACGAAAATCTGGAAAAAAACTGATCCGTTAATCCGTTACGGCCGTAAAGATGACACTTACGGCCGTAAGTGTGTTTCTGGTTAAGGTTACGGCCGTGACACTTATACTTACGGCCGTAAATTGAAAATCTAGAAATTCTACATTTAACCCGAGGGGAGGTTACGGCCGTGACTTATGTTGGTTACGGCCGTGACAGCCCTTCTGCATAATTTTCGGTTCTTTTTGACACGGTTTTGATCTTCAAAGCTCGTCGAACCTGCTGAATTCTTGTTTTTGCTTGAATATTTATATTTTCCCGTCAAGCCTGCTATGACTCCGATTGTCGAGGGTCCTGGATCACATCAGAGGCCCAATGGGCTCTAGCTATGAATGGAATTGAGGACTTTGCTTGGTCCAATTGTCGAGGTGGAACATCGCCTGGAGCTCCTTTAGCCGAAGTGATATGTGAAGAGTCGAGGAGTTCTGTTGGGCCACCCGCCCACCCAGATCAGCGGTGAGACAAGCGAGGATATCAGAGAGACATGACAATCTCCAGTTGACTGTGGCTTGATAAGACATTACCTTTATGGAGGATATGATGGGCGCCCACGGCTTCCTCCACCCGAGCTGCAATAGTTCGCTCCAGGTCTTCCTTAATCCGGGACTCAATGTGTCGTTCTAAGGAGGTGTAATTGATGAGAACCGAGAAAGTCAAACCTCGATGCGCAAGCCTGTGGGACCCATGATGAGATCTGATGCCAAGGAGGTTCAAGATTCGATGCTAAACAAGGAATTAAAGTCAAGAAAAACTAGTCGAGAATCAAGTTGGAGCCAAAAAGAGGAAGAAATTGGACTCAGCCAATTTCGGTCGACTGAAAGTCATTCCGGTCGACCGAAAGTCTGCAGAGATTTTTGAAGCCAGCCTCAGTCGCATTCGGCTGAGGTTTGGTCGACCGAAAATCCCATTTCGGTCGACCATGTGATCGACCGAAACACTCCGTTTCACAAAAACGGGGTTTTTGTTGCAATTTCCGAACCCGTTTTGTACATTATATACACATTTCTTTTCATTTCAAAGAAACTTGGTTGTTCATTGTGTTGCTCTTGAGATCTTAGTCTAGAGAGACTCCTTTTGAGGTAAGGTTAAACCTCCTTTATTCTTGTATTTTTCTTGAAAGTTAATCAATTTTGCTAGAGTATTATTATTCTTGTGTTGTTGTTTATTTTCCGTCACCTTAGAATTTGTTTAGTTGATACCCATTGGGCTAGGGTTAGTTAATCCTTGAATTTTGGGTTAGATTTAAACTTGAGTTAAGGTGTTTATCATTTATTTTACCACTTTAGTTTTCTTGGGTTTTGTATTAAATCGTTGTGGGAATTTTCGATCAATACATCGAAGGGATTCGCATCATTTGGTATCAGAGTTTGGCTATAATTTGGTAAACCTATCTTTACTTTCTTGTTGTTCTTGTCATTGTGAAAAAAAAAATCCGAAAATTGGGAAAATTTGTATGCCCATGAGTATTTATTGATCATTATATATTGGGTATATTAATTGTTGAATTTGTTGGGGGTTTCTATTAGCCAAACACTTACTTTCCTACATTATCCAAAGTGTTTGATAAATTGTCCCAAAGAAAAATACCTCATTCATGCCTTATTATTCAATGCCCAAACTTGTTAATTACTTGGAGCTATCTAATTCCCATCATTGAGATTGTGTTATCAACATTGTATCCCATATATTACTTGCTTCATACATTGGGTAATTGTTGATCATTCATTTCTTGTCACATTTGGGTTGTTGGGGATTTATCATATATCCATATTTTATCCATTCAATGTCATTCAAAGATTGAGTACAAGGTGTTTGATAAATTGCCTCATTCAAAATTTACACTCTTTGTGCTTATTGTTCTACATGTATGCCTTGTCTATTATTTGTGGTTTGTCAATCCCATTGCTAAATTGTGTTCCTAGCATCCTATCCCACATAAATATTGTTCCTTTTGAGTATAGCAAGCACATAAATTCTACTTGCTATTTGTGTCTACTTGTTTTAAATTCCTTCTTCCTTGTTGGTGATTTTTTTAACTCCACAAGAATTATACTTTGTGGTTTAGTTGATTACCTTTCTTGGAGAACTTGAGAAATGAGATTTTGAGTGGAAAAAAGGAAAGAGTGGTGAGCTCATTAGAGGGTAAAAGCCTAAATTGAGTGAAACATAAGTGAAAATTATTCTTGTGAGAACACTTTCACACTTGCACAACATGTCAAATTCCAATACTCAAACTCAAGATTTGAATTACTTGTTACAAAATCTTTCAACCTCCATGGCTAGACAAATGGAGAAGATTGGGGGTGAGTTGGAAAATTTAGGAACAAGAGGGGAGAGTACATCAACTAGTATGGGTGAAGAAAATAGGGATGGTAGGAGAAGGTTGATGGATAAATTTGGGAAGTTGAATAGGAAAATTAGAATGAATGTTTGGGATGATGAAGGCGATGGTGAGCAAAATGGGAGCATGTATAGGAAAATAGAAGAATGGGTAGATAGGAGTGGAGATTGAATTGATGATAATATTGATAGAACAAAAATAAAGAGTCCATCATTCCATAGGAGGGATAATAATGAAGGGAAGTTGAAGGAGATGGAAGAATGTGTAGAAGAAGAAGAGAATGGATAGATAGGATTGGAGATGGAATTGATGATATTATTGATAGGGCAAAAATGAAGAGTCCATCATTCCATAGGAGGGGTGATAATGAGAAGGGAGTGTCGAAGATGAATGCTAGGCCACCAACATCTTTGGTCCATGATAATGAGAAGGAGAAGGATGGAGAAAATATTTTCTACACTAGATGCCTTGTGCGGAATAGGGCATGTAGTCTCATTATAGATGGGGAGAGTGACATGAATTTGGTGAGTGCTAGTAGGGTGGAGAAATTGGGGTTACCAGTTAAGAGGCATCCTAATCCCTATGTATTGCAAAGGTTGGTGATGATGGAGGAGTGAGAGTGAGTGAACAAGTTCTTCTTGCCTTCAACATTGGAACATATTGTGACCAAGTGATATGTGATGTAGTTCCCATGCACACTACGCACATAATTTTGGGGAGACCTTGGCAAAGTGTTAGGAGTGTGACACATGACAAGAGGAAGAACCGGTGCAGCTTCCAAATGGATGAAAAAAAGGTTGTGATCCTATCTTTGAGCCCGGAAGAAGTATGCAAAGGCTAAATGAAGCTCAAGAAGGAATTCGAGGAAGAAAAAGAGAAGGAGAAAGAAAAAGAAGAAAAAGAAAGGGAGAATAGGAAAATAAAAGAGAATTCAATTGAGCAAATTGAAGAAAGCAAAAATGAGAGCATGAGAGTTGGGGCCATGTCCCTAGAAAAAGGAGAGGCAATGAGGGTTGGAGCCACGACTTCAGAAAAAGGAGAGGTGAGAGAAGAACCGAGAGTTGAGGTTCATACCTCAGAAAAAGGTGAGAGAGTGATGAGTGCCACCAAGAAAATTGAGAGAAAAGATCACCCCAAAATGTTCTTTACCCTTGAATATTCTAACACTTCCCTCCCTAGTTTGGTTGTTTCTTTGTTGCAGGAAATTGTCAGGCCAACTTATCAAGGCAACAAAGAACCCCAAAAGCATGTCTTATGGAAGAAATTTATGAAAATTTTTTCCTACAACAATGAGTACAATCGAGGTAAAAAAAATGGGATAACCAATGCAACATCGAGGAGATATGCTCCTAACATTTCTTTGAATGCAAGCTTATTGTGTTTTGAATACATTAGAGGGTTGTATGATCTTGATGTAGATTTGACAAGTGTGTCGTGGACTTGTGAAAATGTAACATGTGGTAAGGATCAATGTCATGATGAGTGTTTAATCTGTAAATGCAATTTTTTGCATATGCCTAATTGCATAAATACCAAATCCTTTTGTGAAAATATTGCATATAGTACATTTCATGGGCATGTTGAATTCTTACTTTGTGAAAATATGCTTGACGTGCATATTTGCTCTCTAAAGAAATTGCTAGTTAAGGGAGTTCATAAGAGAAATTTATTGAGATGTCATGATGATAAAAGGACTTCACTTCTAACATTTCTTGATGCCCCCTCATTTTGTTTTGAACATGTTAAGGGCATGCATGTTAATAATCCAAATTTGTTAAACATTTATGAATCATGTTGTGAGCGATATCTCGATGGATTTTATGGGCATGATAACTATTTGATGTGATCCAAGACCCTCGACAATCGGAGTCATAGCAGGCTTGACGGGAAAATATAAATATTCAAGCCAAAACAAGAATTCAACAGGTTCGACGAGCTTTGAAGATCAAACAGTGTCGAACAGAACCAGAAAATTAAGCAGCTGGCCTTTTACGGCCGTAAAAGTTGGAATCACGGCCATAATGCAGCTATCACAATTTTTAGGCAGAACATGACTTACGGCCGTAACAAATTCTTCACGGCCGTAACTTCGGTATCAACTTTGGACCAGAGAAGGGCTTATGGCCGTAAGCCTGGTATTTACGGCCGTAACGTATTAACGGATCAGATTTTTCCCAGATTTTCGTATATTTTATTTCCTTTTCCTATGTTAGCTATTTTAGGTTAGTTAGAATTCTATTTTGAGTAAATTAGCGATTATGGTTTTATTTTGCTTATTTATACGTCTTTTTGATTCATTGTAAAAGAGACTTTGATGATTGAATAAAAATAGATTGAATGTTTTTCAATTGTTTAATGTGTGGATTCACATTACAAACTCAAACTTATCAAGATTGATTATCTTGTGGCGTTCATCCAGAACTTATCAAATATTCGCGAGTATTTGTGGCGTTGAAAATCAGAGACTTATCAAGGAGATTGGGCAAATCCTTGTGGCGTTTCGAAAGTCGTGGTTCTTTATTCCGCATCGTCGAGCCATCGCGTCGTGAATATCGGGTCATGATTCATCCGTCCAACCACAACCTGAGTTCGGAACTTTCCGGCATTTATTTCGCGCTTCGAACCTCATCACTATTTGTTTTGGAAAGTTGGATTGTTTGTTTCTAAATGTGCCATGCGCGAATTTCTAATGAGTGAAGCGCATGTTGGTTGTTTGATTGGGTACTTTGAAACCAAGGGGGCCGTGGAAATATTTTGTGATCGCTTTTATTGGCC
Source organism: Ligustrum vulgare (assembly GCA_963555705.1). Taxonomy (NCBI): domain Eukaryota; kingdom Viridiplantae; phylum Streptophyta; class Magnoliopsida; order Lamiales; family Oleaceae; genus Ligustrum; species Ligustrum vulgare. The sequence continues at coordinate 1,039,417 of OY743174.1, read as the reverse complement.
TCATTGGAAAATTGGTGATAAACATGTTTGCACTTGTGGTAAAGGTCGAACGTTTAAAATGACTGAATCTAAGTTTTCACCTCAAGTTTTATACACACATTTGCACGTTCCCAGTAAACCTTAGATTAATCATTCTATGGAGTTTGTGTTGGGTTTACTTAGACTAAAGAAAAGAAATGATGCTAATTTTGTGGTTGTTGATAGGGGTATTAAACTTTCACATTTTACTACATGTCATGAAACCATCATTGCTATCAACATGGCGAATATTTTCTTTGGGAGAGTGGTGCATTTGCATAAAAATGATGCTCAATTTGTGTTTATTAAATTTGCTTGCAATGTAAGTGTTCATTCTATTAGCAAATTTTCTCCACTTGATGTTTCTTATGGCCCTAGCCTACTAACTCTTTTGAGCTTGATGTACTTATTTATTGATGGAAATGTTAGTTTAGGGGGGGCATAACAAAGCAAATTTGGTTAAGCCCCTTCGCATGAGGCTCACGCCTCCATCTGAGGGGATTGGCATACAATGTACTTCCCATGCCAACCATGGTAGGAGGCGATTCGTATTTGATCCGGGTGGTTGGATATGGTTCTTTTCAAGGGGAGAACGGGTTCCCGATCGAATAAAACCCAAAATGCTACCCTATGGTGTTGGCACATCTCTAGCTCTTGGCAATTCCTACAAATTGATTTTGCACGGTGAGTATGAAATTTCAGTTACAGTTATTGTGTCTGAATTTTCTATTTTTTTATTGTAGGTGTCGATTCGTGGTCGAATCTCTTTCGAGATGGAGGATATGATGAGAACCGTGAAGGTCCAACTTCATCGCATGAACCTATGATCCACAATGTTGCAAGATCAAAGTTCAAGGAATCTCACGACAGTGCACTCAAGCAAGATTCGAGGTCGAATCCTTTTCAAGAGGGAGGGGATGATGAGAACCGAGGAAGTCAAACCTCGATGCGCAAGCCTATGGGACCCATGACGAGATCCGATGCCAAGGAGGTTCAAGATTCGAGGCTAAACAAGTAATTAAAGTCAAGAAAAACTAGCCGAGAATCAAGTTGGAGCCAAAAAGAGGAAGAAATTGGACTCAGCTAATTTCGGTTGATCGAAAGTCATTACGGTCGATCGAAAGTCTGCAGAGATTTTTGAAGCCAGCCTCAGTCGCGTTCGGCTAAGGTTTGGTCGACCGAAAGTCCCATTTCGGTCGACCATGTGATCGACTGAAATAATTTCGGCTGACCAGTTGGTCGACCGAAACACTCTGTTTCAAAAAAACGGGGTTTTTGTTGCAATTTCTGAAATTACACATTTTGCCCATTTTGTACATTATATACACATTTCTTTTCATTTTAAAGAAACTTGGTTGTTCATTGTGTTGCTCTTGAGAGCTTAGTCTAGAGAGACTCCTTTTTAGGTAAGGTTAAACCTCCTTTGTTCTTGTATTTTTCTTGAAAGTTAATCAACTTTGCTTTAGTATTATTATTCTTGTGTTGTTGTTTATTTTCCGCCACCTTGGAATTTGTTTAGTTGATACCCATTGGGCTAGGGCTAGTTAATCCTTGAATTTTGGGTTAGATTTAAACTTGATTTAAGATGTTTATCCTTTATTTTACCACTTTAGCTTTCTTAAGTTTTGTATTAAATTGTTGTGAGAATTTTCAGTCAATATACCGAAAGGGTTCGCATCAGTAATCCTCTTCCGCCTTTTTTCGGGCCTCCACCTCCCCCTCTAGCTTAGCAGTAATCTCTGCTACCTCAGCCGCTAGCTTACCCTTCATGGAGTTATCCTCTGCTAGAGCTTCAACAGTAATAGATTGCGTGCGGTTGGAATCGTCGAGCTTCTTGGACAAATTCGCCACATCAGACTCAGAGGCGTGGAGATCATGTCTTAGCTTTTCTTTATCCTCATGAAGGCACTTTGCAAGGGCTCTGTCATCTGAGGAGGATTTGCGAGCTATAGATAGTTGATCTTTAAGATCATTGATCTCCTTCAGCATATGGTCGGGATAACGAAGTGCAGTCTCCACATCCCTTTTATCGTGCTGCGCATCCATCACAGAGGATTCCACCTCATCTATAAGGGCCAAAGCTCTAGCATTCATGGCATTGGTAGCAAGTGTTTCCGGGTAGGAGTGGCGCTGGAGGAAAATGCAGACCAGCCCTCAGTCCAAAATTGCTCCATAGTCAAAGCGGCCCTGGCAGGTGGGGAGTTGGGAGAATCAAATAAGCTGTGATCAAAAGTGACATTGCTAAAAATCTCACTTACGCTGAATTTCCTAGTAAGTTTGTTTGGAATAATTCTTCAAGGAATGGCTTCCTAGGAAACAAGGATTTTCAATAGGGCGAGTCTTTTATGTTCCTCCGGGCATTGGAGAAATGTATTATTTGAGGTGTCTTCTTAACATTGCTCAGGGACCAACAAGCTATGAAGATATCAAAACAGTAAATGATGTACAACATGATTCTTTCAAAGATGCCTGTTATGCTTTGCGTTTGATAGATGACGACAAAGAATATATTGCTGGAATTGTTGAAGCCATTCATTGGGGATCTGCTCAATCTATAAGAAATTTATTTGCAACTTTATTGGTGGCAGATTGCTTGACCGCACCCAATTTTGTATGGGAAAAATGTTGGCAGTATTTGTCCGACGACATACTCTACAGACAACGTGAGATTATGCAACATATAGGTACATTACACATTTTTTGTATATTTTTTTAGACATCATCTTCTAATCAAGGTATATATAAATTATATTGGCATCCACATATCTTTCATACATTGTAATGCACAAATCTTCAGTTGACCGAAGTGGAGATAAAGAATTGCACACTATATGAGATTGAAAAGATTTTGCGTAGCAGTGGAAAGCGCCTCCGTGATATTCAATCAATGTCTTATCCTGAAAGGATTAGCTTTCCATTTTGTCGAAATAGGTTAATAAATGATGAATTGCGATATGACGGAGAGGCTTGGCTGAAGAGCTTGATTCTTTGGTTTCAAAATTGCACATGATACTATAATGCATGTAGTAGTACATGAAATCCAAAATGGCCTGCGATTGTGCAAATTTGTTGAGAGTAGGGGTTTGAAACCAGAAGATCGGCCAGACATTGTCTGAAGAGTTTTCAAGATGAAATTAGATTGTTTGATCAAATATTTAAGAAAGAACCAAATATTTGGAACATTTGGAGCAGGTAATTGTGCATTTGAAGTTACATTTTTTTGAAAGAATTATTTTTTAGGATAATATGTAATGCTTTACATCTTTCATTGATATAGTTATCTACACGATCGAGTTCCAAAGTGTGGTTTTTCCACATGCACATATACTTTTGTTCCTTGCTAAGGAGGACAAGTACCCTACCGCGTCAGATATTGACCGAATTATTTCAGCAGAGATACCGGGCAAGTTCAAGGATCCGGAGTATTATGCTATCATGAAAGATTTGATTATTCATGGTCCTTGTGGTATATTAAGGATGAATTCTCCATGCATGTCTGGTGGCATGTGCACAAAATATTTTCCCAAGAAGTTCGTGGAGTGCACAACTGTTGATGAAGACGGTTATCCAATTTATAGAAGGAGAAATGATGGTACAATAGTTCAAAAGAGTGGTGTTGATTTCGACAACAGATTTGTAGTTCTCCTAAAGTATGGCACTCACATTAATGTTGAATGGTACAATCAAAGCAGATCGATCAAGTACCTGTTCAAGTATGTGAATAAAGGGAATGATCGTGTGACGGCCACATTTTTCCAGAACTCTAATGGTAATAGCGTGCAAGATCAAAGTGATGAAATCAACATGTATTAAGATTGTCGTTACATCTCACCTTGTGAAGTTGCATGGCACCTATTTGGATTTGATATCCACTACAGAGACCCTCCGGTAGAACGATTGAGTTTTGACCTACCAAATGAGCAGAATGTAATTTTTTCTGATTCAGATCCGATTGATGAAGTGCTTAATCAACCAACCACGAAGCAAAGTATGTTTTTGGCATGGATGAGGGCAAATAAGAAATATGACATTGCTAAAAATCTCACTTACGCTGAATTTCCCAGCAAGTTTGTTTCGAATAATTCTTCAAGGAATGGCTTCCTAGGAAACAAGGATTTTCAATAGGGCGAGTCTTTTATGTTCCTCCGGGTATTGGAGAAATGTATTATTTAAGGTGTCTTCTTAATATTGTTCAGGGACCAACAAGCTATGAAGATATCAAAACAGTAAATGGTGTACAGCATGATTCTTTCAAAGATGCCTGTTATGCTTTGGGTTTGATAGATGACGACAAAGATATATTGATAGAATTGTTGAAACCAGTCTGGCCAATCTTCTGGTTTCAACCCCCTACTCTCAACAATTTGCACAATCTCATGCCATTTTGGACTGCAGGTTATCGTGATGAAAAGATTCGGATATCCAATCCATCTGCAAATTGACATAGCATCTTGGTAATTTTGAGTCATATACATTGCACTGCCTGTGAAAGTAGGTGGTAAAATAACATGCTTTCCTTGAGTCGTAGGATTAGTCTCTCCCCTTAAATTCCTTCTTGCAATCTATTATACATGTCACGTCTTAATTGTTTCTGGTGAGTGCGTATGTATAGCAAACGTGAGGATTCAACCATTGAGTAAACATCAACTAAAAATTGTTGAAACAATCTTCTAGAGTACAAAATATTTGATTTTTCACCTGCCCTTCATGCAGCCTGAATGCAAAAAATTCCCACATACTAACTTTATTCCTGGCTGCACTCGAAGAAGATTTCACAACTTTTAATGGAATATTATCTCTATATCCATCTTCACCATATGGAAAAAGAAGAGGATACTGAAGTCCAAGATATGAAATGTGTAACGCGTTTATCCGCTTGAGTTGTCCACTTTTAGTCTGAACGATTATATCCCTATCATTCTGAAATGTTTCAGAATCTCCTACAATTAATTCTGCAACTTCGTCCACTAAAGGTAAATTGTATGTTCTAGCATCTCCTTTTAGCCTTCCAATTAGCCTCAATCGCACATCCTTGTGACCTTCCTCACGCATCTTATCTCTAGCCAAGATGTTATGCTCATCAAGCATTGATTTTAAATCCAAAACTATTTCTGAGTACAGGTTACTTGCCTCAGAGTCTTTCCCAATGAAACAAAATTGATGTATGAACGTCATAATAAATTATATGAAGTGTATTAAATATTACATAAACAACTTATAACTGACCTATCAACCTTGGTTCTATTTTCAATCTCATTCTCGATATTATAAATATGCAACTGAGAAAATTTAGGCGTAGAATCTTCAGGAGGCAACAGACTTCCAATACGATGATAATTTTGTCCATACAATCTAAACATGGGAGGCGATCCACCCCTGTTAATACTTGAGTCATTCTTCCCACCCATAGATGTGAATGAAAACATCATGTTGTATGAGCGTGTGTTTTGAAGGAAGTGTTTGCTTCTCTCGATTATTTCATTCATCAAATCTCTAAGAACATTTGGAGGGTCTTTCATTACGAAATCTCAACTTTTCCTTTCATACATCACAACCCATATTTTGGATTTTGTGTATTGTAGTGTTTGCCACTTCACTCCATTTACCAAAAAAATGCTCCACAAAATTCACAACTAAAAGACGGATCACCAAAATCCAAGTACTCTGGAATTTTTTTTTTTTTTTTTTTTGGGCACATCATCGATTATTGTAGTTATGATGATACATTTAGTTGAAAAATTATGCGTACTTAAGTGTGAAAAAATGACACATTCAAATCATCGATTATTGTAGTTATCATATGTTTATTCCAACTCTGTTGCCAACCAAGCCTATTCTACATTACATCATACACAGTGGAGAAAAATATAAATAATTCAACATGCTAATTTGAACATGTTATTAATCTTTGTATAATATATAATACAATATAATGTTGGAAAATGGTTATAAATAAAATGAAATTGGTTGACTTTGAGCACCAATTTCAGTGGGACCCGTATCCCGATTTTAATGGGACTAAGCATATTCACATTCTACTCCACGAGATAATGAACATGATATATTTATTCATCAAAAACCATTTAGAATTGAATGAAATAATTGATTTCAAAGTTACCCACTTAAAACTTTAAATAAGTGAAGAATTTGATATTGAAAAACTCTTATCCCACATAGGAAAGTTAGGAAACTTTTATGTGGTTTATATTGTGGAAGTTTGGCAATTGGGTTTGGGCACGAAGGGGTACCAATAGTCTTTGGAAGAGGGAAGTCTTAGACAATTTCTAGACTAGTCCAAAGCCTACACGCTCGCGCGAGCGCGCTTCCACCGCCGTCTGTCCGACCGACCGGCTCGGCTCGGCACGAGTCCGAGTCCGGTTCGGTTCGTGTTCGGGTTCGGGTCCTTTTGCTATATATATTCTTTTTGGACAAAATTTATTTGAAATTTTTGGTCCAAATTGTAATTAATCAAATTCTTGGGTACTTAGTGAAATTATTCTTTTATTTGTGGCTAACTCATGCAATTTCCATCTTCTGGTAATACCTGTTTGAAAAGCAGAAATGAAACAGTGTGTAAACTAACAGAAATGTCTGTTCATTTATGGTTCTGTCTGAAAACACTTGAAGAGAATTTGAATGGCCATGAATTTCTCTATAAGTTCTCTTCTCTACAGCCAGAAAAACACCCCATTTTTCATTGCAAAAATTCTGTGCTTTGAAATCTCATTCTCCCTCTGAAATTCTGATATACGATTTTGAGTGCCAAAACACCGGTTGTGTTCGCTGGAACTCTTGCAGATTGTTGTGCTGCTTCCGTAGGAGACGAAACTCGTTCTATCCTGGGAGACGATTGTTATACGCCCTTTAAGCACCTTGGGAGGGAGCAAATTCTTCTTAAGGAAACATCGTGAATTCGGTGAGCTCGAGTTATACCGTTACTCTGTTCAAATTTCAATTATAAGTTTATACTTATTCAGTTTCGACAGGAGGAGTAAGTACACAAACAACAATCTTAAGACGAATTTGTTTTTCTTTATTCTTTGTCTACTTCTACTCCTTCTCATTTTGTTTATCTTCTGATTGTGTATCAGAAATGGCTACTTCCGGTACTCATCTCCCTAATACGAATGGAGAGAAACCCGAGAAATTTAATGGATCAGATTTTAAGCGTTGGCAACAAAAAATGCTTTTCTATCTGACAACATTAAATTTGGAAAAATTCCTCAAAGTAGAAGCACCTTCATACGGAGAAAATGAAAGTGATGCGGAGAAACTGATTGCAGTTGATGCATGGAAACATTCGGACTTCCTATGCAGGAACTATGTCTTGAACGAACTAGACAACACATTATATAATGTGTACTGTAATACAAAAACTGCAAAAGAACTGTGGGACTCTTAGGATACCAAATACAAAACAGAAGATGCCGGCGCAAAGAAATTCATCGTCGGTCGCTTTTTGGACTACAAAATGGTAGACAACAAAACTGTTATATCCCAAGTTCAAGAACTTCAGATTATACTCAGTGATATTCATGCTGAAGGAATGAAACTTTGTGAATCATTTCAAGTTGCTGCACTGATTGAGAAGTTGCCACCTTCATGGAAGGAATTCAAGAATTACCTGAAGCATAAGCTTAAGGAAATGAAATTTGAAGATATTATTGTCCGGTTGAGAATTGAAGAAGACAATCGCAAATCTGAAAGAGGAATGGTGCATTCAATTCGATGGAATCAAATGCCAATATTGTTGAAGGAGGTCCCAATACCAACAAAAAGAGGAAGCATAATGGGGAAGGGCAAACTGGTTCTTCAAAGGTTCCTAAAAAGTTCAAAGGTAACTGTTACAACTGCGGAAAAGCGGGACATCGATCCAAGGATTGTCGTAACCCAAAAAATGTCAAGAGTAAAACAGTTCAAGCCAATGTAACAGAACATGACAACCTTTCTAAAAAAGTACAAGATATAAATCTTTCTGCTGTTGTCTCTCAATGCAACTTAGTTGGGAATACTAAGGAATGGTGGGTAGATACTGGAGCTACTCGCCATATATGTGCAAACCGCTGGATGTTCTCTACTTACAAATCAATGGATCATGATGAACAACTCTACATGAGAAACTCATCATCCTCCAAAGTTGAAGGATAGGGAAAGATCATGCTAAAAATGACTAGTGGAAAGGAACTTACTTTGAACGATGTTCTCTATGTGCCCGAGATCCGAAAAAATTTGGTATCCGGTTCTTTGTTAAGCAAGAACGGATTTAAACTTGTATTTGTATTGGACAAATTTGTCCTTACTAAAAATGACATGTTTGTAGGAAAGGGCTACCTAAATGAGGGGATCTTTAAAATGAATGTAATGACTGTTGTACCTCATACTAATAAAATTACATCTTCTTCTTACTTGTTGGAGTCATTTAATGTTTGGCATGAACGTTTAGGACATGTAAACTATAATAATTTGCGTAGACTAATCAAATTAGATTTATTACCAAAGTGCGATTTAGATCCTAATCACAAATGCGATATATGTGTAGAAGCCAAAATGGCTCGTTTACCCTTTCGTTCTATCGAAAGAAGTACTGAACCTCTAGATTTAATTCATACCGATATATGTGATTTAAAACTTGTTCAAACTAGAGGTGCTAAAAAATACTTTATCACTTTTATCGATGATTGCACTCGATTTTGTTATGTATATTTACTCAAGAGTAAAGACGAGGCAATTGAAGTGTTTAAACACTATAAGTTAGAAGTTGAGAATCAACTTAACAAAAACATTAAGGCAATACAAAGTGATAGAGGCGGTGAATATGATTCCCCGTTTGAACAATTCTATTCAGAACATGGAATTATTCATCAAACTACCGTTCCTTATTCTCCTCAATCCAATGGTATTGCTGAACACAAGAATGGAACATTGAAGGAGATGATGAATGCGATGTTATTAAGTTCAGGATTACCACATAACTTGTGGGGGGAAGCTTTGCTCTCCGCCAATTATATTCTCAACAAATTACCTCATCGAAAAACTCATAAAATACCTTATGAATTATGGAAATATCACAAACCTAACTATAAATACTTAAAGGTATGGGGATGTTTAGCCAAGGTAGCGGTTCCTAAACCTAAAAAGGTTAAGATCGGACCTAAAATCATTGATTGCATATTTATTGGCTATGCCTACCATAGTAGTGCATATAGATTTATTGTACATAAGTCTAAAATTCCTGATGTGCATGTCAATACAATTATTGAATCTAGGGATGCTACATTTTTCGAAAAAAAATTTCCTTATAACATGCAAAGCGAATCAAACGCATTGAAGAGACCTCATGGAAATTATGAGGCTATAGATCAAGGATCTATAAATATGGAAGAACCTAGACGTAGTAAAAGGTCTAGAACATCAACCTCCTTTGGGCCTGATTTTTTAACATATCTATTAGAAAATGAATCCCAAAGTTATAAAGAGGCTATGTCTTCTACTGAAGCTTTATATTGGAAAGAAGCTATTCATAGCGAAATTGAATACATACTCCAAAATCATACTTGGGAAATAATAGATCTTTCACCCGGTAATAAGCCATTAGGGTGTAAATGGATTTTCAAAAGAAAGATGAAGGCAGATGGATCAATTGATAAATATAAAGCTAGAGTTGTCGCAAAAGGCTACAAGCAAAAGGAAGGTCTTGATTATTTCGATACCTATTCACCTGTTACAAGAATTACCTCTATTCGTATGCTTATCGCAATAGCAGCTCTAAATGGTTTAGATATACATCAAATGGATGTAAAAACTGAGTTCTTAAATGGTGAATTAGATGAAGAAATTTATATGTAGCAACTTGAAGGATTTATTGCCCTAGGACAAGAAAAGAAAGTGTGTTCGACTAGTTAAATCACTTTATGGTTTTAAACAAGCCCCTAAAAAATGGCATGAAAAATTTGATACAATTATGGTATCAAATGGTTTTAAAATTAAATAGTGTGATAAATGTGTATATGTCAAGAGCACTCAACATGGATATGTCATGGTATGTCTATATGTAGATGACATGCTAATTATGGGGAATAATGATTCTATAATTCAAACGACAAAAAAGATGTTAACTAGTAAGTTTGAAATGAAGGATCTAGGTGTTGCGGATGTTATATTAGGAATTAAAATTTCTAAAACATCCAATTGTCTCATATTGTCTCAATCTCATTATATTGAGAAGATTCTTGATAAATTCAAGAAATATGATATTATCCCTATGAAAACACCTATGGATGCAAGTATGCATCTTGTTTCAAATACTGGTGACTGTAAATCTCAGTTAGAATACTCTCGCATTATTGGTAGTTTAATGTATGTTATGAACTGCACTCGACCTGATATTGCTTATTCTATCAGTAGGTTAAGTCGATATACGAGTAATCCAAGTACTGAGCATTGGAAGGCAATTGTAAGAGTTTTAGGATATTTAAAACATACCAAAAGCTTTGGATTACACTATTCGAGATATCCAGCAGTACTTGAAGGATATTGTGATGCTAATTGGATATCTGATACTAAAGATTCCAAGTCTACAAGTGGATATGTCTTTACACTTGGAGATGCTGCAGTATCTTGGAAATCTTCAAAACAAACATGCATAGCTAGATCAACAATGGAATCTGAATTCATTGTGTTAGATAAAGCTGGGGAAGAAGTCGAATGGCTACGAAACTTCTTAGAAGATATTCCTTGTTGGGTAAAACCTGTGCCTGCCATATGTATCCATTGCAATAGTCAATTGGCAATTGGAAGGGCACAGAATGCCATGTATAACGGTAAATCTTGCCATATACATCGTAGACACAATACCATTAGACAGTTGCTCTCAACTGGTATTATCTCTATAGATTATGTAAAATCAAAAGAGAATATTGCAAATCCGCTAACAAAAAGTTTGACAAGAGAGCGAGTAGAAAGTTCATCAAAGGGGATGAGATTAAAACTTATAAAGTAAACAAGAGTTTCCATTGTGGCAACCCAACCTAGTTGACTGGAGACCCCAAGATCTAGGTTCAATGGGACAACCGAACTGTGGAAAAATTCAGTACGCACTGTGGAGATTAAAATACTCCAACCCATTCCTATGGTGAGACAGTGTCTATCTGCCGCGATATAGGTTAAGTTACGCTTTTAATGATCACTATATCTTGATTTATTTAAGTGGAGTATAACAGAATACTCTTTATGGAGATCACCTATGTGAGTGAGAAGGGGCCGCTTCTACTAGAATTATGTGAAGATAAACTCTCTAAACAACATTCATGAACCAGGTGGTGTCCAAGGCCAAAATGGACACAAACGTGAGTACCAACTGTGTTCGAAGGGCACTGTGTGACTTCTATTGTCTAGGTTTACACAAACGGGGTACTGTTCAAAGCATCTTGCTACTGATTGATCAAGTAAATTCGATAGATTTTACTAGGAAAAGTTCAAAGTCTCTGACTACTTATCTCGATGTAGTTTTCTTCATTAGTACCCAAAATACATATCAGTAATTGTATCATTTTGAAAAGCCAACATATTTCATTCATGTAGGGGATTGTTGGAAAATGGTTATAAATAAAATGAAATTGGTCAACTTTGAGCACCAATTTCAGTGGGACCCGTATTCTGATTTTAACGGGACTAAGCATATTCACGTTCTACTCCGCGAGATAATGAACGTGATATATTTATTTATCAAAAACCATTTAGAATTGAATGAAATAATTGATTTCAAAGTTACCCACTTAAAACTTTAAATAAGTGAAGAATTTGATATTGTAAAACTCTTATCCCACATAGGAAAGTTAGGAAACTTTTATGTGGTTTATATTGTGGAAGTTTGGAAATTGTGTTTGGGCCCCAAGGGGTACCAATAGTTTTTGGAAGAGGGAAGTCTTAGACAATGTCTAGACTAGTCCAAAGCCCACAAGCGCGTGCGCGCCGTCGTCGCCGTCCGTCGGACCAGCCGGCTCGGCTCGGTACGAGTCCGAATCCGGTCTAGTTTGTGTTCGGGTGCGGGTCCTTCTGTTGGATATATTATTTTTGGACAAAATTTATTTAAAATTTTGGGCCAAATTGTAATTAATCAAATTCTTGGGAGCTTAGTGAAATTATTCTTTTATTTGTGGCTAATTCATGCAATTTCCGTCTTCTGGTAATACCTGTTCGAAAAACAGAAATGAAACAGTGTGTAAACTAACAGAAATGTTTGTTCATTTCTGGTTCTATCTGAAAAGACACATTGTTCTGAAAAGGCTTGAAGAGAATTCGAATGGCCACAAATTTCTCTATAAATTGTCTTATCTACGGCCAGAAAAAACACCCCATTTTTCATTGCAAAATTCTGTACTTTGAAATCTCATTCTCTTTCTGAAATTCTGATATACGATTCTGAGTGCCAAAACACCAGTTGTGTTCGCTGGAACTCTTGCAGATTGTTGTGCTGCTTCCGTAGGAGAGAAAACTCATTCTATCATGGGAGACGATTGTCATACGCCCTTTAAGCACCTTGGGAGGGAGCAAATTCGTCTGAAGGAAACATCGTGAATTCGGTGAGCTCAAGTTATATTATTACTCTGTTCAAATTTCAATTATAAGTTTATACTTATTCAGTTTCGACAGAAGGAGTAAGTACACAAACAACATATAAGTGCATCCACACAAATTATTAAAATACGATTCACAATAATATTATTTTTCCAAATAATAAATATCCATCCACACATATCCTAGAACCACTATTTGACCATTTTTGTAATTCTAAAGTTACTAAATTGACCATTAGAAAACACCAATGAAATTGAAGAAACCATCAATTTATACCATACATTTAATTCTAAATTAACAAAATCCACTATTATAAAAGACCAATGAATTCAACAGACAATTAATCTTTGAAAAAAATAAATAATTCAACATGCCAATTCGAAAATATTAATAATCTTTATAATATAAAATAAAATGTAAGTTCATTCAAACAAATTATTAAAATGCAATATTTGTAATAATTATTTTGTAAAAATAATCATTCATCCACACATGTCCTAGAACCATTATTTGACCATAAATTTAATCCTAAAGTGATTATCATTCATTACATTGTGGTATGTTTGGTAGCAATTATAAATCGACTTATTTATATATTTTTTGATAAAATATATGTTTAAAATGTGGAGAGAGAAAAGATGTGTTGTGTGTTTAAAAAGGTGATTTTTGGAAGTTGTGATATTTATAAATTTATAAATTGGTTTATAAGCTGTAATGATTGAGTTGATGAACGGATGCTAAATTGCATAAGTCGTTAATTTTTTTTATTAAAAACAAATAATGTAATGTTTTCAAAGTAAAATATGTGGTTGAAAAGTGATTTTAAAAAATGTATGTGATTAAAAATGATGTCAATAAAAAGCGGTGAAAGCGCTACATTGACCAACAAAAAGGTACTTTTACGCATTGTACAATATAATAACTTAATTTGTTTATTTATTCACAAAATTTCAATACATAAGTTAATACAAATCATAATAAATACTGAAATGGGAATAAATAAGTTAATTAAAATAGAGGTACTAAAGGTTTTATTCTGAAGTTCTAAAGATTAAATAATAACTGTAAAATAATTATGAGACACCGCTATGTGGTTTCACACCTTGTACTTTGTGAAAATTTTAAAAATTTTAAAAAAATAAAAAAATTGAAGGCTTTTCTGCTCGAAGTCTTATTTTCTGAAACTGAAATTATATATTTTCAAAATAATTTTCTGTTATTCTCAATTTTTTATTCTGTTCCTTAAATTGTTATTGTTCACATTTTCTAACTAAATTTATTATGAAACATATACATAAGATCTGGACGTGTTGAAGCAAATAATGGATACTTCAAAAGGAAATCAAATCATCATGTTCAAGAGAAAAAAATAACCTACACTCAATGTTCTGTTGGGTATTTGACCCAAATTAATCAAGTGCCTAGTGAAACATAATGAGTGTCTAGTTGAAACAAAGGATGGTGGAGCTAATTATGGTATTTGAATGATAATTAGCTTTGACTAATTATGATGTCTTTGAATGATAATTAGTCTTGACTAATTATGATGTCTTTGAATGATAATTAGTCTTGACTAATTATGATGTCTTTGAATGATGATTAGTTTGACTAATCATCATGTTTTGGTGTTAAGAGAATTTCATGTAGATTTCTCTCTATAAATAGAGAAGGAATTCAAGGAAGAAATACACCATCACAAACATATGAGAGAGTGCTAATTAGTGTCACATTGTGATCAAAGAGAGAAAATTGTGAGCCTAGCATATTGTGAAGTTTCTTGTAACTCTTTGTAGTGTAAGTCAAAGGGTAGAAATTATATGCGGTAAAGCTCGTTTGTAGTATTTTCTCTGTGGTCTGTGGGATTGGGTTGGTGAGTGAAAGTCTATATATTTGTAACAATTTAATATATAGTGAAAAGCTTTGGCGAGGGTCCGTGGACGTAGGCATTTTGCTGAACCACGTAAATTTCTGTGTTCGTATTTATTTTCTTGTTTGCTTATTTTATTTTGAACATCGAAAGATCCTGTGGGAAAAGTAAAGTGGGAATCGACGTGTCGAAATTCCCAACAAGTGGTATCAGAGCTACAGGTGGTTCAAATAATTTGAAGCAAAAGAAAATATGTCTGTCAAGTACGATGTGGAGAAATTTGACGGGAGAATCAATTTTGGCTTGTGGCAAGTACAAGTCAAGGATGTCTTGATTCAGGCGGGTCTGCACAAAGCTTTGAAGGGAAAACCAACTGAGAGTTCTGACAAAGAAAAAGATATTGAATCCAGGAAGACTGATGAAGATTGGGAAGATTTGGATTTGAAAGCTGCTAGTACAATACGACTTTGTTTGGCCAAGAATGTTCTTGCAAATATTCATGGGATATCTGCTGCTAAGGAACTTTGGGAAAAACTGGAAGAGTTGTATCAGACGAAAAACTTGTCAAATCGCTTGTATCTGAAGGAACAGTTTCATTCGTTGAGAATGAGCGCAGGTACAAAAATCTCCGACCATCTTAGTGTTCTTAATGGGATTGTTTCTGAACTGGAATCTATTGGAGTCAAAGTTGAAGATGAGGATAAAGCGTTGAGGCTCATCTGGTCTCTTCCATCCACGTTTGAGCACATCAAACCGATTTTGATGTACGGGAAGGAAACGGTGGACTTTGCAGAAGTTACAAGTAAGTTGATCTCTGAAGAGCGGCGATTAGGTGGAGACGATAATTCATCTAATAATAATTTGCTTGTTACTGAAAAGTGGAAGAGAGGGAACTCCATGAAGAAGAAGGTGACATGTTGGAACTGTGGTCAATCCGGGCACGTGAGAAGAAATTGTCCAAAAGGTGGAGCGGACTCGGCGAACTGCTCGAAGGACAATGCGACTCTCCTGGTGGAGGGTGGTGATGATGTACTCTGAGTAAGATGGAACATCCTCATGGCATGATGCCAGTTGCCATGATAGAGGATGTGTTCTTACTGGCACGGGTACTGTGTTCGCATACAGCATTGGTTTGGTTTAGATGCAAGGTATGTGGTTTACTTTATGTCGATGGCTGATGAACTTCCAAGGAGAACCAAACATGGGAGTTGCACCATAAATTTCAGCAATTTTGTTTCGACATGGGCCGATGAAATTCTCGGAGTTCGTTGATAATTCTGAGTGATTATACTCATATGGTGGAGTATGGGACTGTCAAAGTGGAAAAATGCTTGCCTGTTACCCAATATTTGAATTTGGTTTTGGCTTGGACGAATTTGTGTCAAGGTGGAGATTGTTGGGTATTTGACCCAAATTAATCAAGTGCCTAGTGAAACATAATGAGTGTCTAGTTGAAACAAAGGATGGTGGAGCTAATTATGGTATTTGAATGATAATTAGCTTTGACTAATTATGATGTCTTTGAATGATAATTAGTCTTGACTAATTATGATGTCTTTGAATGATAATTAGTTTTGACTAATTATGATGTCTTTGAATGATGATTAGTTTGACTAATCATCATGTTTTGGTGTTAAGAGAATTTCATGTAGATTTCTCTCTATAAATAGAGAAGGAATTCAAGGAAGAAATACACCATCACAAACATATGAGAGAGTGCTAATTAGTGTCACATTGTGATCAAAGAGAGAAAATTGTGAGCCTAGCATATTGTGAAGTTTCTTGTAACTCTTTGTAGTGTAAGTCAAAGGGTAGAAATTATATGCGGTAAAGCTCGTTTGTAGTATTTTCTCTGTGGTCTGTGGGATTGGGTTGGTGAGTGAAAGTCTATATATTTGTAACAATTTAATATATAGTGAAAAGCTTTGGCGAGGGTCCGTGGACGTAGGCATTTTGCTGAACCACGTAAATTTCTGTGTTCGTATTTATTTTCTTGTTTGCTTATTTTATTTTGAACATCGAAAGATCCTGTGGGAATCGACGTGTCGAAATTCCCAACATGTTCTACCTTTTTTTTCCCTCTAGAATAATTTTTCTTCAAGATTTTTCCCATCTTGAATTAATCAGCACACATAATATTTACGACTGCAAACCAGCCAGCGAATTCTTTCACAAGGTTGATGATGCCAGTTGATTATTTTGTCAATATTTTTTGCCTCTTTTTTCATTGTTATTAATCCTATATTTTTAACAATATTTTATCTTTAAAATCGGAAATAAAATAGATCCATTTAAATCACAGTATATTACCACAAAATTATGATGCAATGCTAACTATGATGTGTGTGTGTGTGTAAGCATTCTGTATCATGCTAAAAAATATGAAATTTATGAATCACAAATAGTAATAATAGATGAAAAATGCACCGACACTCGATATATTCTCGGTTTCAAAACCTTTACCTACATTAAATGATCAGATTGTTACTGAATATGCTATAAAGGCTGAACAAATTACACAAAAAATTAAAATAACAAAAATAAGTTAGACAAACTAACATTCAGAGTCAGAGTCATTATCAACAGTTAAATCTGATCCTAATTGAAAAAAATAATAATTAGCCAACTAAGTATATTTCTAATATTATTAAAGGATTGGAGAATAATAAAAAGAATAATGTATGATTACCTATAGTAACCTCAGTATTTGTTTGTTCTTCAAGATTTACAACCTTGTAGATGATTGAACTGTTTATTCGATATTTACCGGGTGTAATTCTCTTGCTGGAGGTCGAAAATATGTTGCCCCGACTCCACCCCCACGTGTAGAAGAATGTATGTTGGGTTGATATCTATTCGGGGAATCCTCTTTAGTCACATCTAACAGATTAAAAATAGATATTAGTCTAATAAGAGGTAGTTAAGCAATGTGTTAATACTCCACAAACAAAGAATCATAAAGGCTAAAATAAATACCATTTGTGATATTGTTTAGTGGGCTTCTCGACCATCCACGCAATGTACCGACATAAGAAATGCATTGGTTCATCATACCGTTCATTGCACTTGTTCTGGGTGTCAATCGTTCTAGATTTCCTGAAAGTAAAGTAAAAAAGTGTTGCAAAATTAACCCATACAATGCTTTATTTATTTAAATACTTTAAAGTTTAAAATGCACAATTTTGTTTTGGAAGCATCTATATACAAAGAACATGACATTTACGTTTTGCGACTGTAATTGTTTATATAATTTCTGCATAATTAGTAAACAGCTCAATGTTACTACGTTTAATGATTACATCTTTGTGAATGTATATATTGTTTCTACATGTAGCCATATAATTTAACTCAGTCGACTCGATCCATACTTCATGACTTAATGATTTTTTCACTCAATTATTTTGAAGCACATTCCTTTATATTGGAATTGTATATGCATGGAGACGTAGACCACAAAATAATCCAAAGGCATTGATAAAAAATTATCAAAAGAAAGATGATATGAATTTTTTATCCGATTACTTGGGCAATAAGGGGCCATTTGGTTTTGAAAATTGATTTTACTCGTTCCCCAAAAGAATCCAATGCCAATCAATTTTTGCTCCGTCAAATGTAGTGAAAAGAGAAAATCAACATAAGGTATGTATGAGACCAACACTCACCGTCACGTAGGATGTTTGGTCAGTCATCTTCCTCTTTGTCCCGCACGGCATTGAATTTTTATCTGCAGTACCCTTCGAGGATTGTCATTCTTCAAAATTATCACAGGTGTTGAAGATTATCAAGAAACTTTAGTGATTAGATAAGGTTAATTTGTTGGTGAGGAGGGTAATGAAAGAATATCCAGCTACCTTCTATACCTAAACGGTGCTAGGCAACTAGAACGTCTTCTGTCAAATCTTTGTGCACGCTTGTATCAATTATAAGTGACCATTCACCTTCCTCCTTGAAGAGATATGGTCAATCTAAATCTAATATAGTGCAATAAAAATTGGGTGGGCATAAAACCAATAAGCTGCAATTTCATAATGCAAAATGGGCTTGTATAAACTCGTAAACTAAGAACCAACCAGTTACGAAGAGCCGAAGAGCATAGGAATCTCAAAAGCCATGTTGGAATATGGAACGCACAGCACAAGCAACAGTAGTTTAATAAAAGTTGAAAAATGAGTTTATCTGAAGCTTTTCATTTTTTTGACTTTTCTCTGAAGCCAAATTAATTAATTGCTTTTCATATTTTTTATTTGAAGTTGTCATTTTTGGAAACTTGATTTGGGGGGGGGGGGAATAGGAGCCTAAACATGATTTAGGGAAGTGCTTCACTATTCTATGATAGTATGATGATATGATTTAATCTTTATGTAATGAAATTAAACAAAATATAAGGTGAATAAATATCATGAAGATTTATTTTTATAGATGAAATGATAACCTGATGTGTAAGTATATTTGACTAAATTACATAAATAACAACTTAATTGTAAATTGACCTGTTATCATATTTTTGGTAATTACCAAATCTGATTTTATTATTACTAAATTTTAGACCAAATTTAAAATGCTTCATAATCTTGGTATTATATTCCATACGGTTTTTATAACAATTGTGCTATTGATATGTATAAGTTAATTAATCTTTTTAATGATCTATCTACAATTTTATTACAATAACAAAAAATGCTATTATTAAAAGCAACCTATTTGTATTAGAACATAATTATCAGTAATTTCAAAAAAAAAAAATGTGCAATTTCTTTAAATGAAATGATTAGTATTTTATGAATTTTAAAAATATAGATGGTTATTAAATTTAGTAAATTACATAAGTAATACCTGAAATGTAAGTTCATTTGTTATTATATTTTACTAAATTACTAAAGCTGACTTTTATTATTAATAATAAGTAACCAGTTAGTAAATATTTACCACATTGTAGACAAAATTCTGATGGTTACCGCATTATAATACACTAACCCTTTTTATAACAATTATTATTATTTTAAAAACATTAACAGAGTGATATATATTATCCATT
Organism: Ligustrum vulgare; assembly: GCA_963555705.1. Classification (NCBI taxonomy): domain Eukaryota; kingdom Viridiplantae; phylum Streptophyta; class Magnoliopsida; order Lamiales; family Oleaceae; genus Ligustrum; species Ligustrum vulgare. The sequence goes on along the minus strand of OY743174.1, from coordinate 1,019,921 downwards.
TAGTTTTTTTTTTCATGAAGGCACTCCAATCATTCAGTTGGATAAACTTTCACATAGATTTCCCTGCTCTATGAATATCAGTATTCATTCAAATCATAATTCAGAATAGCATATAAAAATTATATGTGAGGAAGTGTGCTAAGATCCCAAATTAACCCATCGTTCCACGTTCAGGAAGTTCCACCTGGATCACTAATCACGCCCAAGAAGTCATACTTTATGGTGCCAATATAGAAAATTTCTGTAGCATCAACTCGAGTTCCAATGATCTTCAGCCTAACTTCCCAATAAGTTGTTTATATTTCAAATCTAGCTACAAATTTTTTTACAATAACAAAATTTGAATGAATTAACCGAAAAGCAACATATTTTGCATGAGAACACAATTACCATTAATAGGATCGGATTCATTAAACATGAATGAAATCACTCATAACGTGCATAATCGAAACATAAAGGAGTTTGTAGCAAAAAGCCGGGATAGTCATCGTATATGAATTTTCCATAAAGACAATAGGAAACATAATAATCTCATATTTCTTCCTCCTTAATAACTTTCCTAAGCTTGATTGAAATCTGTTGAGTTGAAAATTCAACTTCAAGAGCCCTCTTAGTAGATCCAGGGTCAATTTGTTTGCCAGCATCAACCGTAACAATGATTTTTTAGATGGGGGTGCTGACCTCGTCATCAGAAGACAATTCCTACCAAATATTATAAAATAGATATGAATTAACCATACGAATAAATACTAATCATTTGGTATATTTAATTAGGTCCCAAGATCAAACCTTTAAGTTTTCATTCTCAATGTTCTCACATTTTTCTACCACAGAGTTAGACTGATTGTTTGCCACATCTTTTGTCAGGCTCTAAGACATCAAGTTCAAATCTTCACTAATCTTCACGACACAGTACACTGATGAAGACCATTGAGATTATTTCCCCTGACTTGAACTCTAAATAAAAGAGTCTTGTCCACAACTGTCTCTATGTCAGCCTGGTAGCCCATTTTTAGGGGTTTCTAAGTAAAGAAGTTAATCCATTATTTAAGTACAAAATATAAATTAAAACTTGTGTATCCATTTTATAGAGATTACCTCGAACATTTCTTCATGTAGCTTGCTCGTTGTCTTTCCCAGAAGCTGAATACATTCCTTATCCCACATCAGAAATGAAGTGTTCCCCGTATCATCAATGACCCTAACTTGTTGTAACTTATACCTAGAGAGGAAAATTTTAAATCTTCATAAAAATATAAATATGATAAAATCAATTTTATAAATCTTCATAAAAATCTGAGTAGTAATAATATATAGTTTCCAGTACTATCACGTAGATCGCAGGAAACACAATAAAATCTGGCCTCTACAGTAATAGGCTTTTTGAACATTTGTGGCAAGATAAATAGGACCAATCAAATGCATTCTTGACCGAAACAATTTTTGCACGTAGACAACAACTACCAACCTGAATTAAGAAATCAATCAGTTTGAATGACACAATAAAATTATTGTTTCACGGTCAATAATGTTTTCATTTAGTACCTGTTTCGAACTACACAACTGATTGATTGTTTTATATTCAACAGACCCACCACTAAAAGCATTGTTTATCGGATTACCCATTGAGGATGAAATATGGCTTATCCTTGAACAACTCGCATCCCCTCCAACCAAAAACCTTAAAAAAAATTAGAAAATGAAAAATAATTAGAATAACACAAGAAAACAAAAAAATGTATACTAATAGTTTGCATAATGAAGTACTGGAAATAAAAAATATGAAAAATTATACTTGTTTCTAAAACTCTTTATCTCATCTACATGTGTGTTCACCAACAGTTTATTGACATAGTAACAGTTAGAGATTTTGACACCAGCATCGAAGTTAGAGTGAATAAAGGGCATGAATGACAACAATATAATGTTTACAAAATAAATAAGTCACCATTGTAGTTTGTTGCATGACACATTTGCAACAAGAGTATCACGGCTCACGATTGTCGGACTCCAAGTGACTAATGACATCATCAACGTAATTATCCCACACTGTACATGACAACTTATTTTTCCTTCAAATCGTGAAATCAACATTAGAGTCTTTTATAAGATACTCAACTCAAGAGTTAAATTAATAATTAAAACTATTATAAAAATACATATACATACTTCAAGTCCTGAAGATGAACATCTATAAACTTGATTGCCTTTCCATTGACATCTTTGTGTAACACATCACTTTTTCCAACAACTTTGCCAATTACATCTACAACATAACGAAGACACACAATTAAATACAGTTACTACGTCAATCTTAACCCACAAGTTAATTATTTAGAACAAAAAACATAACAATAATCACACATTCCATTTTTTTTCATACCAAACAATTCAGATTCATCTGGGTTAGCTGTCTCAGTAATTTCTTGAAATGTTCGAAATTTGTAGATTTCCTTTGGGAAAGTCTCATCATCGACTGCAACAATCCTTGTCATAGAAATGAACTCGGTCCTATTCTTGCATGGTGAAACTTTGTACTTAAGCTTATTTTCTTCAACCAGAAAATGCCGAATAGCTTACAATCCTCCTTCATGCAAGAGGGGGCCAAATACACTTATCAAGTGACCCTTAGCAGATGCTTGTATACGATCACCCTAAAGAAATCACGACTACTAATAAATCATCTAAGGTACTATAATCAATGATAAATGGAAATATTAGACAATAAGTAATGTTAAAAAGTAATCATTTTTCGTAACCACTAAGCTATATTAAATTGGGATTTAACAAATAGGAATTACAGTATTATTCAATCATATTAGAAAAATTGGAAACCAGATTTAAGAAAATAACATTCTTAAGATAAACTGAAATTTAGATTTAAATATATACGAATTATATCAGCTCAAGTATCACAAAAAAAGCCCAAATTAAAGATGTAAAAAGAGAACCAAATTATTATGGATCCTGAATCAAAATTCACTAAAGTAGCAAAACAAATGTATGAAATGGGAAGAACATGCGTCCTGGTTGATCTTGAACATCTGATATTGAAGACATTTATATATGAATTATCACTATTTATTTAACTGAGTAAATTCAATATTTATCAAAAACCAAAATGGGTAAGAAAACAACAGAAAACGAATGTTATAATGAGGTTTAACCTTATTCCCGTTAACATCAAAGTTTCTTGTAGCAGCGGGAAGGACGAAACGAATTACGTCAATTCGAGTTCTAAAAAAAAAGAATTTGAGATAGCATGTAACTAATCAATCATCAATAGCACTTCACCTGATAATTTTTTAACTCAAGCTTGCTGGAATTGACCAGTAATTAAATGAATTCCCGAACCAATAAAAAGTGCTATCAAGTTCTACCTTTCTCATAAACACTTAGGAATCGAACTACAAAATTGATTATTTCCAAGATCAAGAACTCCTAGTAACACACATGATTTTATGCTTTCGGGAATCTCACCAGTTATTGAATTAGCCTATAATGTGAACTACTCTAAAACCCTTATAAGATTCTAAACATTATTTGGTAAAAAAACATAGACTAAATTCTTAGGAATACCTAGGAACTCTAGAAATAAGACAAAACACCTGATTCTCGTGAAGGTCTAATTTATCCAATGTACTAAAACACATGAATCTGACAACAAATAAAGAGAAATTTCCCGACGGTCGACCAAAACTGTGTCGAGGGGAACTTGAAATAAGGAGTATTCCATACACGAACAGCACGCACCTTGATGTTCCATTCAGTTGTATTTGTACAAAGATTACCCACATAAGTTTATATATCGTCCATCCCTACACAAGCATGGAAACTTAAAATGGGAGAGAAAAAAAAGGACATAAAATATAGTTTTCTGATTCAATATAATAGATATATTCACCTGATCTTGGTTGTGAGTGCAGATAAGATGGCCAGAAAATAGTGTATGTTAAATATTGAAAGATTCTTATCTGAATGTGTTTATAATGCAAAATGGGCTTGTATAAAATCGTAAACCAAGAACCAACCAGTTACGAATAGCCGAAGAGCATAGGAATCTCAAAAGCCATGTTGGAATACAGAACGCATAGCACAGGCAACAGTAGTTTAATAAATGTTGAAAAATGAGTTTTTCTGAAGCTTTTCAATTTTTTGACTTTTCTCTGAAGCCAAATTAATTAATTGCTTTTTATGTTTTTTGAAGTTGCCATTTTTGGAAACTTGATTTAGGTGGGAACAGGAGCCTAAATATGATTTAGGGAAGTGCTTCACTATTATATATAGTATGATGTTTATTATTTTATATAACTTGTTAATGTATAGAAGAATAGTTTGTTCATTTGATGATATGCTTCTATCGAGGAATGCATTACATTGTATATTATTATTAAGACGATACAATAACATATTATTTTGCATAATTAAAATTCCGAGATGAAGATGATTAACAATGTTGTTGTACCATTATTTTTTTGGATAAATGATACAACTAGATACAGTTATGTCTGGAGTATATAATTTTTTTTTTATCAAAATACTTCCCTTTCCCCCTGCCTTATGTAATTCTTTTATCCTAGGCTTCAAGTTTTTTTAGGGGCTTAGCTTACAAAATTAATCAAACTTTCTTTAAGTTGTCCATCTTTCCCACAAGTTACAATTATTAAATAAAATGACAAATGAAAATGAGTTAGGTACTAGCAACGAGATAAGTTGAGATGACACATACATTATCCTATTAATGACATACCTGTCCTTAGTTTTAGAGTTTTCAAATTTTCTCCTCGAAGAGTGTTACTTTAAAATAATTTATAAATTGGCATAAATACCGATTGCTTCTTTGTTAGTATAGTACATAGCTTTCAACCCAGATTAAAGTTTGTTATATTTATCCAGGATTTGTTCATTACATGTTTGGGAAAAGATTTTTGCATCGTGTTGGTTTCATGTGGATATGTGGCTCTGCTATTGACATTCAAGTCATGAAAATAGACTTATTCTCAAGCAAGTCTTTTTATCAAAATAAATGAAGTGAATTAAATTAGTGCGCCTCTCAATTACATCCTTCCTTAATTCTTTTTATCTTTTTTCCCCCTCTCTTACAAATTGAAACTTGGCTTATTTTGCTGAAATCTTTGGATAATTCAGAATTAAAGAGGCATGTTTTAATTTACACACACACACACACACACACACACACACACACACACACACAGAGAGAGAGAGAGAGAGAGAGAGAGAGAGAGAGAGAGTTTGATTGTCCACAAGGAATTTGGGACCGACCATTAAAGAATGTTCAAGTCATATTGAAAAAGAATGGTTATCTGATAAAAATCAGATACCTTCAAAGATTAGAGTTGAATAGAGTGATTGAGAGTAGGGATCATGAGTGGAGGGGTAATTCTTAATTTGGATGATCTGAAATGGCTGGTGGAGCATCCTATCAATTTAGGTAGCACACAGCTGCTGCATTAGATGGTTTTTGACATTGGGCGGGTGGTAGTGGTTGAAATGGGGAAGTTGCTATCTGGATTCACCGAAAATGGTACTATTGATAATAATCTATGGTTGATTGGAATTACAAGATGTGTGATTTATTTTAAGGTGTCAGATTTATCATTCTAGAATGGAAAATGATTGGGATATAGCAGTGTCTATCATTTCAAGATCGATTCTTTTGGGGATGTTTTCCAAGTATATTCTTGAATCAATTTTGATCAAGATTGATGATGCTTAGAACTATTAAATTAACTTTGTATATGTATTGATATGGAAGTGTTCTTGCTTCGTTTTAACTAATTACTGGTAGCTATTGAATTTGAATTTACGTTATGTTACAATTGCATATTTGATATGCTCAGTATCAAGTATTGCTTGAACAGAATCCATGATATTATCTTTTCGATTATACGTATATTATTTATTTGTAATGCTTCTAAATTCTCACATGATGCCTGCTGTCGTTCAACGCACGACGTTTTTCTAGTATCTACTAATAGTTCTTCCATATGGACATTTTTTAAAACATGAAATGGGTTATGTCGAGGTGACACTTTGACATTGGGTGATGAAGAGGTAGGTCATGTGATTCATCACATGAGCACCTTTTTATCATCTCCATATGGACATTTTTTAAGACATGAAAATGGGTCATGTCTAGGTGGCACTTTGATATTGAGTGATGAAGAGGTATGTCATGTGATTCATCACATGAACACATTTTCATCATCTAATCAAGAGGTGCCACGTCGATAATGTTTTATTTTCATGTCTCAAAAGAATGTATGTATGGAATTACAGATGTACTAATATATCAATTTGAGGGGTCTAAGGAAATGATAGAAGAACACTGAACAACCTCATAAATTGATTTATGAGGAAATTACAAGCCACAATACATTATAATTTTTAAATTAAAAATCAAAAATCAAAATTATTTATTCAAAAATTAGGTCATAATTAAAATTTTTAATATTAATGATTATATTAAAAAAATTAAAATAAACACATCCCATCCACACCACCCAATAAACCCTAATTCATTTCCCCATACACAACCTCTAACACCATAATCCTAAGAAAATTTCAAACACATTTCACTCATCACCCCTATTTCTATCACCACCCCTACCCCACCATTGGATGATCAAACCTCATCATCGGCGGCACTCTGCCACTACTGCTTCATCTTTGTTGTGATGTATATTTGTTGGTGGTGGTGGTGTATCAGGTGATTGTTGTGGTTGTGGTGGTGTTGATTTTGAATGCAGAGGTGATAGTGAATATATGTCAATGATTTTTTTGTGATTAGGATAATTCGTTGGAGGCCGTGGAGGTTATGATGGTGGTGCATTAGAGTTGGTAGTGGTAGTCTTCTGAGGTGATGATAGCATTTTTGGGTGGTGGAGGAGCGGAGTGGGACGAGATGAGAGAGATGAATGGTAATTTGTAACTCGTTAATTGGTAATTATGACCAATTAACTTGACAATTGTGATCGTTACATAAATTATGACATATAAAAATTTGTAATTTGTGATAAAAATAAATAAATCGTAACCTATTAATTTGATAAATTGTGATCGATAAATAAATTATGACCTGTAAAATTTGTGATTAGTGAACGATAAATAAGTTGTGATTAATTAATTTGATAATTTTTAACAATAAATAATTGTGACATATATTTGTGATTTGATCTATAAAATTTGTTATTTGTGACTAATAAAATAAATTGTGATCTAGAAAAATTGTGAATTGTGACTAAGGGTGGGCATGTGTTGGGTTGGGTTGGATTGAATTGGATTGAGTTTTGATTTGATTCGAACCCAACTTAATTTCGTTTGTTGAAAAATTAACACAACCCCGTAAATGGAGTGAAACCCAATCCAGTCGAATTTAGGTTTGGTTAAGTTGATCAGTTTGAGTTTTGACCTTTTTTGTTTTAATTATTTTTTGATAATTGTTATAGACATCATCATTCCAAATTAATTCCAAGAATTTTTCTTGTAATTGTTTTAGATCCATTGAATTAGCCTTACTTTGTTGGGTTCAATAAATAATAAAAGATTACTTTATTATTATTATTATTATTATTTTTGGGTCTGATGCGTGTTTGAGAAAAAAATCGAAAAAAAGTGTTTTTTCTATTTTAAATTGGAAAGGGGTTAGGTTAGATTGGGTTTTAGACTCAATCCATTACCCAATCCAACCCGACAAAAAATTACCAAAATGAATCCTATCTAATTGATTTTAAGACCAAACCAAAATCGATCGAGTTGGATCGAGATTGGTTGAGTTGGCGGGTTGAGTTGGATTTTACACAACCCTAATTTTGATCGAGAAATAAATCACGACCAATTAATTTGTGACTTATAAATTTTGTGATTTGTAATTGTGACTATATTTGCATATTATTGTAACATTAACATATTTAATTATTAAAATATATTTTAATTTTTTTTGAAATAAGATTTTAAGTTTCTTAAATTTGAAATAAATCTTTTATTTATCTCACTTATGTATTCTTCCCTTGATTTTTTTTTTGTTCTAATTAAAATTTGATTTTAATTTTAAGTCAAAATCAACAATTAATTTTAATTACATATTATATATGACTCACAAATTTTCAACCACACATCTTATAAATTTTTATCAAAATCAACTAAAAACCTGATTTTAATATGTACCAAACATGAGCTAAAATGAGTCTTGTAATTTTATATTATATTTTCGGGATAATTTTAGCAACAGTTATTGAAGTTTTACTAAAATTTCAAAACAATCACTAAAATTTGAAACCTTTTTTTGGGATAAGAAACTGAGAATTTTATTTATAATAAAGTAAATGACTATTACACAAAAGAAAAAAGTGGATGAGACATCCACAAAAAGAAAATGAGTAGCCTCATCTGGAACAAAAAACTAATTACACGATTCTTTGTGGCTACTAGAATCAATGGTATAAAAAAAACTATTAGGGTCCAAACGAAACAAAAAATTCTCCAAAGAACTGATTTTTCCAGCTGTCCTTGCCCATAAACTTGTGAAAAAAAAATGATACCATTCCATGAATCTTCAATTGATGCTCGGAGCTGTCAAAAACTCTTCTATTCCTCTCTATCCATAACACCTAAGCTCATGCCATCACTATCGTCTTCCAGATCTCTTAAACCTTATTTTTATTACCTCCAAAACATCATTTAATAAGATCAAATTTGCCCAACTACTCAATAATACAACTATTTCACCAAACATTTCTCAAAATTCTTCCCCAAATTCCTCTATCATACCACTAAAATTTGAAACTTATATTTTGATAAAAAAAAATAAAAAATTGAAACTTATAAAACAGTGACTCAAGTTTCACCCATATTTCAAAATGGTCAACAAAATTTTAAAGTTACACTAGCTGTAACTCAAGTTGTAAATAATATTTGGACAATTGTCACTCGCCTAAATTTCTAATCTAAAAACAAATATTTAAAATTTAAACTCTAAAAATAAAACAAATTAAATAATAAATATTAAACAATATTAAGTATCTATATTTTTTTTAAATAGCAAAAAGTTATTTCTTTGCCCATATTCGTTTTTTTTGTAAGTAAAATACTAGTAATATAATTTTTTCAAAAAAATAAATAAATAAAATTAGGTTAGAAATTTATAATTTTTTTTTTTTTTTTTTTTTTTTGTGAAAATGCATAGAGAATAAATGAAACTCATTTTATTTTAATTTTTTAATTTATAATTTTTAGGATAATTGACGCAAAACGTTCCTACCTTTGAGGTCTCTTGTGTAATTCATCTCTACCTTTGATTTTTTGACAATTGCACCTCCACCTATGCATTTTGTTGCTGAAGGCATCCCGCAGTCCAATTCTGTCTAAAATTCTGTTAATTGACCCTTAAATAGTCCGTTGACCATTATAATGAAGGCTACAAAAGTCCTTTTATATTATTTGGTTTAAAATTCTAAACAGGAAGTCATTGTGGTCTTTCGAGCTCAAAATGGAACTATGCACCGGCCAAAAGCACAGGAAGTTATAGAAGCCTCCTCTCCTCCACTACCACCACTTCCTCCACCTCCACCACGGTAACCGTCAGTTGTTCAGTAGCCTCATGTCATTTGCAAAAACAATCTGACTCTCCCCAGCTTTTCTCTCCTAGCACTAGTGACAAAGCTCATCATCAAAGATACATGATTCTCAATCAAAAATTTCGTTGCACCAATTAGTTTTGAAGGACCTGTAGTTCTATTAAATCCAATTACTTTTGACCTTGGTGAACACCAAATACAATTGACCAGAATCTTGAAATTGGGATACTAAGGGCACAAACTAGAACGACAGATAAGGATTCAAATTGTTACATTTCAGCAACAACTTTAATTCAATACTGATGCAAAAATCAAAAATTTTGTTGCCCTCCTCTCAATTGAGCCACACTTCCAGTATCAGTGCTTCAATTTAACACAATTTTTGTTTCTATTATTTTCATCAATTATAGATTTCCTCTGCCGTTCACTTAGTATCGAATTCTCCCTCTCCCGCGAGCCCCTCATTGGCATCAACTTAGCTTTCCCCAAACCACCGCCCGGCGTCCCCACACCTCCTGCTCCACTAACTACAGGCGTTTGATACCTTTTCGAATAAATCTCCATCAATGTTCCTGCCATATTTGAGGACGAAGTCGTATTATTGCTAATTTGCTAGAACTTGATGAAGAAGACGAAATTGGTATACACAAGTAGCGAGAAGTAACTTCCTGTGCTTTTGACCTGCGCATAGTTCCATTTTCGAGCTAGGAAGACAGCAATGGCATCCTCTTTGGGTTCTGTAAAGGCAGCAATGACATCTAAAGGGATTTTAAATCAAAAAGACATTTTTAGCCTTCACTATAATGGTCAACGGACTATTTAGGGGGTCAACTAACAGAATTTTAGACAAAACTAAATGGCAGGGATGTCTTCAGTAACAAAATGTAAAAGTGAGGATGAAATAGCCAAAAAATCAAAGGTAGGGACGAATTGCACGAGAGACCTCAAATGTAGGGACATTTTGCGTCAATTACCCTTTTTAAATACTTAATATTTGTATTTGTTTAGAAATTTAGCATGACCATAGTCGAAATATTTGTAAATTTGAGTGATCGTTGGTATAAGTTTCAAACATTAGTGACCATTTTAAAATATTGATGAAACTTCAATAGCTGTTACTAACAGACTGTTCAATGGCTATGGGCACAACTTTTTGTGTTTTTTAGGTAAAATATGTGGTTGAAAATTGAAAAGAGAAAATGTGTATTGTTAAAAAGTGGTTTGAGAAATTGTGTTTATAATTTTGTTTATAAACCATTTATTTTCCTCTACTAAACACTCTGTAAAAATTAACCCTACATTTTCATTTTCATGTCTTTAGCGTTAGGCATATATTTTTTAAACGATTTTTAGAAAATCTTTAAGAAGTGAAAAAAATTGTGAATTACATAAAATGTATAAATTAAAAATAATTTTTAAAAAAATCTCCTACTAGTGAAGTAGCTAAGACTGCGTTCTCTTTATGTTTCAGTTTTCTATTTTCATTTCCGAAAATGTTTTTTGATTTCCGTTTTCTCTGAATGTTTTCAAAATTGCTGAAAACGCGTTTGATTTGTTATTTTTGAAAACTGTTCTCGAAAATGAAATGCTGGAAAACACGTTCTGTTTGGATTTTTTTCTAGAAAACTATTTTGCCCTTATTTGATTCTCATTAAAGTGAGGTCCACAATATTTGACTTTTCAACTAAATCTCAATCATCAATTCCCCTAAATATTATTATTCACTTGAAAAAATCTCGTTTTAAATAATACCAAACACACACTTTGTGCACTTGTAATTATATTACATGCGATTATATATATATATATATATATATATATATATATATATATATATATATATATATAGACACACACACACACACACACACACACACACACATTCAACATTCATACATATATCATATACACAATTAAAATGAAATAGAGATGCCATATTTGATTATGCCAAAAAAGTTCAAAAATCCATACGATCATCAATGATGCCCTAATTTTCTAAAATATAAAAGTAAAAAAGAAATGTTTAATAATTGAGCACATGATAAATTATAAGAAAGATTGATGAATTTGGAGTTCAACACAAAAAATGGAGTGTAATTCGAAGTTGTAGATCAAAAGTTATATATGTTTGAAGACAATGACCTATAAAACAAATACGGGAAGGACTAAATTGAAAGAAAAGTAGAATTTACGGACTAATGTGCAGGAAAATCTAAAGTTTAAGGAACTAAGTTACAAATAAATTAGGATATTTTAGAAAGAAATTTCAAAATTTGAGGATTAAAATGACAAATTTTGAAAATCGGGGACCAATAATGTAATTAAAATGACAAATTTTGACCAATTTCAGATTTTTTAGGTTTTTTTTTTTTTTTTAAAAAAAAAAAGGAAAACGCGTGTTTTCCTTTTTTTAGTTCAAATGAATGGGAAACGCGGAAAACATGAATTCCGTGTTTTCCATTTCCTTTACAAATTTGGAAAACGTTTTCGAAATTTTTTCCCGAAAACAGCGCAAGAGAACGGGTTTTCCACGTTTTTTGAAAAAGGAAAACGAAAAAAGACTGGAAAACACCAAAGAGAACACAGCCTAAGGCTATATTCATCAAAACGTAGTCGTTTTGTTGTAAATTTGCCCACTAAAATCGCCTTTCAAAACAATGCTTTCAGCTCTAATACAGTGCTTTGCGTCAAGCGGGAAAGCACCTTTTCAAAACTGATGAAAAATTTAGGGGAAGAAGAAAAAAATACTCAGAAATCAGAAAGCGTTGTATATAAAGCAACTTCGCCCCCACAATGAGAGAGAGAGTTTTGAATTTGAGGCAATAGCTGCTTGCTTACAAATTCATTGGATTTCTTCAAAGTTCTCCACTCTCTCACTCCAAAGTCGCGTTGTAATCAAAATCTTTCGCTTGGATATTTGCTGCATCTTGCTTAGGGATGTCAAACGGGCCGAACCGACCATGAACCTCGAGATTGGTCCGGCCCACGAGCCTGACCGGTCAAGGCTCATATGGGAGATGAGCCGGGCCGGCTCGTCTCCCACACAGTCAGCCCAAGTTTAGCTCGTGGGCTTGCTCGTGATCGTCCTTTTTTATGACTTTTCTAATACTAAAAGTTAAAATGAATCTCATGAGCTTGAACGGCTGTTTGTTGGACTAATCCACGAGGCGGTCTACGAACTTCACAAGCCGAACTCGAACTGTTCAAAACCAAATTTTGCTGTTCGATCCAAGCCTAAGTCCGTTTTTTCATGAGCCATGCAGAACTTTTAACAAATCGAATCGAGCCGAACTTGCGAACTGTCTAGCTCGTTTGCCACCTCTAATCTTGCTCTCATTATCTAAAAGATGAATGTATAAAAGAGAAAAAATTGAGTAGCAACCTTAAAGATAAGATTATGGGTGACAAATGGGCTGGCCCGAACCTGCCATGTGTCTGGTAAGTCCGTTGACTCAGGCCCACGCCCATGAAAGAAATCAGGGGCCCATTTTACCTCCTATTTGACAGCCCACTGCCCAGGCCAGTAAATCAGTAAACAACGATCCAATTCCAAATGACCAGATCGAAATTCAATTTCAAAATAAAAAATCTATCGCTGCGACTGTGAACTTGGCGCCTGGCGTGTTGTCGTGGTTGTGAATCGGCGATTTCAACAGTCCAACCGCCTCCGGCCCTCCGTCACTGTTGGTTCTTGTTGAATTGTTCAGCGCTTTGGTTTATTCATTTCTCAGAATCTCAGGTAATAGGGGAACTTTGCAATGATTTATTTGTGTTTAATGTGTTCGGCTTCAGCTACAGATCATTATCAAAGTGAAGATCTGTAATTGAAATTGTAGGAAAAATCTTATACTAGACCTTCATTTCCATTCTTTCTTCTTCATTTTGGTTATTATTTTTTCAGGGTTTTTCTGTAAAATTTAGCCTTTAGCATTTAGGCTGTTATATGCTGGATAGTTTTATTAAGATAAACACTTGTGACCTTTGTGTTATGTGGACTTGAACGGTAAGGTTGAACCTTTATTGATTTGATTTGATTTTTGTGTTTTGCTGGATAGTTTATTAATTTGTCTGTGTGTTCTATGGGCGCCTGTCTTTGTGTTCTACGATGCTTGTAAAATTTTTGAAATGTTTTCTTGATCATTACTTTTATGTATAAAATAGTGAACATTTTATACATTGTTATTTGATATAAAAATATAAATATTTGAAATATCATATTTTGTTGGTTTGATTTTTTTTTTTAATACTTTTTTTGCAATTTTATGGTGAATTTGCATATTACTTAGTACATTTGTCTTGTATGAATATGAATTTTTATCGCTATTTTTCAGTTTTTTCCCATTTCTCCAAGGATAAATTGTTTGTCTCAGGCCTATAAAACCACAGGTACGACTCTGTTTATGGGCATGTTGATGACAGAATATTTAGGGTGTGATTTTGCTGAAATTTATTACTTGGGATTCTGTGAATCTTCATAAAGATCTTGAGGGTTGGAGGAATATGTGGATGATTCGGGGGTTATCCTGAATTGATATAAGATAGCATGTGAGGATTTGTAGCTCTATTGTGTTTAACCTTAATTTTTAAATCCCATTTTGTACTCAGATTCTTTTTATTTTTTTTTGGCAATAAATTGATTGTTACTCTTTGTTGTTGAGTGGGGGGAGGTGGGGGATAATTTTACTGCCTCCTTCTGGTAGTATGTTTCTAGCTGATTAAGTGTGAAAACGCAATGCAGTGACCTAATGAGTTGTGGACACTTTGCATAAGGAATTTTGATTCTTTCATTGCAGTGAAAGAAACCTTTGTGATATTTTTCCTAACTTCGGTAAAAAATATTTAGTTGCAGTGCCTATTCCATGTTGGTTAGTTTCTCTATAGACTGAACCGCCAACGTCTTTATCATTTTAGTTATAAATTTGACAGAAAACTTTCATATTTTCAGTTGAAATAAACCTCAGTACTGTCCAATCATTTTTCCATCATAATCCAGTTCCGGAAAACCCAAAATAACACTGTTAGTGATAATTAAATTTCGAACTTTGAATAAGTATCGATGTACATTTCAAAATTTTCTCAAGTATATATGTAAATCTGTTTGACTAAGAATCACCGATACACCTCCAATACACCTTCGATACGTATCGGCTGCGTGTCCTAATTACGGTGAATAAGAAAAAGGGAAAGGGGGAAAAATAAGCTTGTCTTGCCCATTTCCAAGCTTTTTTGGTGCTGATTGCAGAGAAAAATTGAAGGAGCAGTGTCGACAATTGTGGAAATAGGAACCCTACAAGACGACCTGTTATGTTCTCTGCCTTAAAGGGACGTTTTGTTGAGTTGAGCTTAAAAAATGATTAAATGGGCTTGGCTGCTTGTGCATTTACTTTTAAATTAGGTCTATTAATTTTAAAACCATTGACACTAATTTTTAAATGGCCTAGCCATTAATCTTTTAAAATTGGCCCAGTTAAATACTAGCCTAAATAAAAATATCAACTAAATGAGAAAACAAGTATAATGAAATTAATTTCAATTTGATTTACGTATGACCTTTTTTTTTTTACATTAAATTTTTTTAAAAAATTAATTAATTTTTTAATTGACGTATCGACGACGTATCGGTGCATCGAAATATTTTTCAAATCCCGTATCGACGTATCGGATACGTACTCGTGTCGGATACGCGTATCCGTATCGGTGCTTCATAGCTGTTTGAGGATCTCTTAAAAATGATATACCAAATAATATGGATTATGATTTACCTTGAGCACATTTCCTCTTGATTTTTGTTGCACACAGAGCATTTTTATGCTTTCTTCTCCGCCTCCAATGTAAAATTCCCAAATATAAGTTATTAAAGACACAAACATAAATTTAAATCCCTTTGTGTCGATCCCTTTGGTGTCAATGAGTGAGGTCTTGTAAATTCCCAAATATAAGTTATCAAAGACTAAAGCATATATTTGGATGACTTTGCCTCGGGCAAATTTCGTGATAAGTGAGGTCTTCACTGAAGTAAAACAAAGCTCAAAGCAATTAAAAATTACTCCTTTTTAAGGGTCTGTTTAGCGGCTGCTTTAAATGGAATTTGATTTATAATGTGTATTATTTGGATTTTCTTGATAAGATGTGTGGTTAAAAAGTGATTTAAGAAATTGTACTCATTATAAATTGAATTATAATAGGTATCATTAGATTACCGAATGGGGCCTAAGTTCTTGTGCAGTTTTTGCTCATTCTGTAATCTTTTACTCTGACATTGAATTCTATTTTATTTAAGATCTTGTGTTGTTGAAATGCACGCCTATATCTTTTATACTAAAAGTTAATTTGGTGCATAGTTTGAATTTTTTTTTTTTTTTTTTTTTGTGCGCGTAGATTTTCTATTTCGAATGTAATATGCATTTTTCTACTATCAAGAATGCGGTCCACTATCTTTGGGGCCTTGGAATAGTTATAAATTTTAGAACTCTAAACCTAAACGATAAAATCTATGTAGACAACAAAAAGATCTCTCTTCGTCAAAGCCACATTTTTCACTCATTGTTGTGTTTTTATCTTTTTCCTGAACAAATTGTTAGTTGAATGCTTTATTGATTTACTTCAGCATACATATATTTTGGCATTAGTTTCTTTCAATTTTTATATTGTTTATGTATTCTCATTTTAGATAGATCATTTGAGTTTGTTGACTATCTTCTCTCTTGTGAATGTATACCTGGTAGATAAGGAGGATGGTGATGCTTCAATTGGTGTATTTGTAATTCAATCATTATCTTACTAATCTATATTGTCTTGCAGTCCAACACAATTTTGACATCTTTATTGGCCATTGAATTTGAATCCAACGCGCCGAATCCCACCGCAGATAAGCGGTATACTAGTTAAAAAGGCTCCATGGCCAGAATTAAACAGCCGGCTAACCGGAAAACTCCTCGTCGTAAATCCTCCGGTCGGCCCGTTAACCCTCTCTTTGAATATATGTTTAAAGTACATTTTCAGTAATTTTACATTTTTGCCTATTTTCTGGAACCCTAATTTTACTCTTTATATGTAATTTCAGCTGCAGAAGCTGCCCCCTCAACACCAAATGCTCAGGTACTTTATGCCCTTCGGCACTTTCATAATTTACACATAATTTTTTACTTTTACTTTTTAATGTTTCTGAGATGTGAGTTGTGGCACTGTTGTTTATTTCATTAGTCGTCACCTGCTAGAAGAAGCCCAAGGACTACTCCACAAAGTGAGTTACTCTTGAGTGTGTTTATTTATTACATTCGACTTTGAGTTCATTCTTGAAATATTTGAGTGATGAGTTTTGATTTTATTTTAACATTTTTGAGGAATGTGGGTGTGATGTTTTGTTTTGTTTTTTAGCTGAAAGAGATGGAGAAAGGCAGAAAAAAAAGAGGAGAAACAGGCCTGGGACAGTGGCCCTTCGCGAGATTCGGAAATATCAAAAGTCTAGTAACCTTCTCATTCCTGCTGCTCCCTTTATTAGACTTGTAATTTCATGCAACCATCTTTTACATTTCTAACATTTTTTATGGAATTTGTGAATAACTTGGATTGACAAATAATGTACATTTTGGGGGTTTGAAGGTTCATGGATTTCTTATTATAGGATTTGAAGAATCACAACCTACAACAGTTAGCTGCTTATGTTACAACAGTTAGCTGCTTATGTGATGAAAATAATGATATGGAAATTGAAATTGAAATTTTAAATTTTTTGCTGAATATAGATGATTAATTTAGGCTTTTCCCCCTTCAAATTCTGATGTAATTTCTAATTTATATCAGGATGGTTTATGGGGACTATTGATGCTATCAATAAACGGACTACAGAATATGATTAACTAGTTTCTAATGCATGTATTTATTTATAATTGTGCTGTTATATCCTTTGGTTGAAAGTCTGAAGTGCTCATCTGGCGCTGTTAATAATCTAAACAAATGGGCATTGCAAAAATGGAGTGATTGAAGCATTAAGGCTATGATAGGGCCTTGACATTCAAGATGTAATTAATAAGTCTCAGATTCAGTCTTGATTACCCAATTCATTATGTATTATATACATATTCATGCAAATAAGCTACCTATAGAGTAAGATGGGAATTAATAATGCTGTGCCTTTTGACATTTAATTGATTTCATAATTTAATTCTTTGCTTCTATATGAGGTGTTATGATATGGAAAGTAAATCTTTATTTGCTACATTTGGTGTTTTTATTTGTTTTCATCACAACTTTAAATGACATCCTTTTTGCTTGTGGTTGTTCTAAATCACTATGGCCTTGTGCTCCCATTTCTTTTTTTCGACTTTTACTCAAATTCATTTTTAACCACACATTTCTATAAGATCCACCACTTTTTAATCACACATTCTCCCTAAAACTCAATTTTTTCCAAAATCCCCCCAAAACCACCTACACCAAAGAGGCACTATACTACATCACATAACCACAGTTTAATTAGTAGTTTTTGACATAGACACGACGGTCATTTGTTTCTCCAACTTCTTTTATTATATTTCAGTTCCTTGCTTAAAAAATTGAGCCTCTGTTTGGAAAACTTGTTAAAAAACATGTTTTTAACAACACAATTCTCCAAACCACACATTAAAAAACATGTTTTTAAACACAAACTTTTAACAAACGGAGCATGAGTGTCTCCAACTGTCACTCATTGCTTCATGCCTCTTATTCTCTTCTAAATTGTTTTAGATTGAAAATCTCAAATGAAATCGTGCAATATGATTTCAGTTTCTTTATGGAACCAAGTCTATTAGTTGATTTAATTGGTTTGAAAGGTCATGACCATAGAGATTTGGATTGTTCATTCTCTCGATATTCATCTGCATCATTTTGTTGTGTGACTCCCAGCTTTTACATTAACGTCAGACCAAGATTTAGCACAACAATTGCACAAGTACCACATTGAAATGTACAACTCCTGTGCTTCCATGCATTTGATTTTTCCAGGAAATCTGAAATACTTTATTTTGTAAATTACAACAGGTAAAAGAGGTTAGTAACTTCTACTCACCGCAGGTTGGACGTTGGACAGCAGAAGCCTTGGTAGCCCTTCAGGAGGTATTAAGCTCTTTCAAAATGTGTTTGCATCTGTCAGTATCATGATATACTTCTCTCTATCTTTAATATTTTTCATGTATGTGAACCTCTTTATGACAACTTGATCCAAGATATTCTGTGCTTGTAGCCTAGATATATATACTGTCAATTTTTAAAATGCCTGTAATGGTCTCAAATTATAACATATAGCAGATAAAATATCCTCTTTTTTAAATGTTCTTCATAATGTCATGTAAAAAGTTTTTAGCATTTGATCCGGTATACCTAACCATGTTTATCTCAGCCTGTTGTCCTTTTTCACTGGCTACTTTTGCAGGCCGCAGAGGATTATATAGTGCAATTGTTTGAAGAGGCAATGCTATGTGCAATTCATGCTAAGCGTGTGACACTGAGTAAGTTTTTCTCATTAAATTTGCTTCAATGTTCTTCATCACAAATGGATGTACAGGGATGCCAACTTGATCTAATTGTTACGTGGTTTAATAATTGCCTTTTGAATTCTACCATTTCTTTATCAAGTCCTGAAAATAGGTTTGTTGACTAGGACGAGTCTTCTGAATGCTTGCCATTGTTTTGAAAGACAAATATTTTCAGTAGATAAGAGTGTGATAATTGCCTTTTGAAGTTTTTTTTGTACCATTTCTTTGTCAAGTCCTCAAAATAGGGATTTCTGACTAGGATGAGTGTTCTGAATGCTTGCTTTTGTTATGAAAGTCAAAATTATTTTCAGTAGATATTTGTTTGTGATACTGAGAAAGTTTTCCTCGTTAAATGCTTCAATGTTCTTCATGGCTAATGGATGTACAAGGATGCCAACTAGATATAATCGTTACATGATTCCATAATTTCCCTTCGTAGTTTCTTTTGTACTATATCTCTGTCAACTCCTTAAAAATAGAGATTGTTGACTAGGACGGGTGTTTAGGATGCTTGCCATTGTTTTGAAAGCCAAAAATATTTTCCGTAGATAAGAACACATCCTTTCATAATGGCCTCATTGTCTCAAACTCCTAGTTATATTTTTCATACCACATACTGTGCTCGTGTTCATGGATTAAAATCTAGATATATGATCTGCGGCATCTGCCATGATAATTCAAGTTGTTTAGATTACAATTAGAGTGAACTGAATGTTAAAACGTCTTTGCTTGTAGAATCAAATCTTTGGTTAAACTATTTTTCTTTTTAAAATTTCTCTCTTTGCAATTAGCCTATTATCTGCAATAGTATCATTCTGACCCAGCATTCCTAATTCAATAAAGCATTTTTTTTTTTTTTTAATTACTACTCAGTGAAGAAGGATTTTGAGCTGGCAAGACGAATTGGAGGGAAAGGACAACCTTGGTGAGAGATTGTGCATTAAACCACTTGCCTACTCAATTTAGATGTCTTAAACTATTGTATGGAATTCTCAAACAGTAGCATTGTAGTTGAAGGACGGGCAGTGTACTCTTCGAACTTCCAAGAGGATGCTCAGAAGCTTATTAATGAAGAGGTTCCCACCTCACTGTATGTCTGTATCCTGTTGTAATTCTATTGAAGTTCCCAGATTCATCACTTGTTTTATTTTGCAGTTGCAATGTGAAATGGTTTCGGAAAAGGACCATGTTAGATGTACAAATTGGATGACAAACCCCTCACATGGAGGAGGTCCATATACAATAAAATATTTGTGGACCCCATCCATGTGAGGTTTGTCATCCAATTTATCATCCTTGTTTAGAAAAAAAATGAAAGCATTATGCATTGAAGGTTGCTTTCTTTGTTGTTTTGATTGATTATGCTAGTTCTACTAGATTAACAATCACTCGAGAGTAATTATGAAAAAACGTCCAGGTAATCGAACTCAAAATTAGTGCATACTATTACTTGGTTAAGTTATACTTTATACTTCCATATTTCTTGGGTTATGTAGTTTTTAAACAACTTTCCAACCAGTAACGTGATTGGTTATGTCTTCTACTTGTCTGTGTTTGGTATCCCAAATTGATTGTCTAAATGTAAAAAGAAGTCAAAGTTTCTTTTAAGTTCATAACTGATTTATCAACTAAAAAGGTTTATTTATTCCAAAAATTATTTCTAAATATAGCTTAACCATTAGGTTAATATAAGTCCTAGTTCAAAAATTATTTATAATTGATAAAATGTTATATATAATTATGGAAATTATTAAGAAATTCACCACTAATTTTATACCTAATTTCCACCCAAGTTATATTGTAAATTAATGTAATGAATGACTTTTCCTTCCCTATAAATAGAGGTAGGAATTGCTTGAATTTGGTGTACCAATTCTTGATCAAGAAAGAATTCTCCTCCTTCTCTCTAGTTCTCAATCTCTCTCTAATTCTTGTGTTTAGAATTTTGATAGTTTCACAACACGTTATCAGCACGAGCCTCTAGCCTATTGAGTAATATGACGGGAGTATGCTCTACAGTTGCATCTAAATGATGAACCTCTGTATCAGAAACCAGATTATTACTAATCAACGTTTCATATTCCAAACCTAGTGTTTTTGGTGTTAGAAAATCATAAATACATCATAGATTATAAAATCAATTCCAAATCTATAGAAAAATTTAGATTAAAGGCACGGTTGCAGTTGTGATCATGATGTCCAACACTAACTTGGTGAAAATTAACAAAAGTCCACCAACTTGGTAGGTATAGTGATAAGATTTTAAATCGTTTCATTATAATTATGCATATTAATTATATAATTAGCATTAACAATATCCACAACTAATTAACGATTAATATGTGATCAAAAAGATAAATTAAAGATTTTAAACAAGGTATAAGTAAAATAATCATTGTCATACCGTGACGGATTGGACTATTATGAATACCTTAACTGGAGATGACTCATCATCGCAACGGATTGGACTATTATGAGTACCTTGACTGGATTTGACGATATGACTTGATCACTATTATGAATACCTTGACTGGAGGATATGACTCGCTCACTCATGAAAGGTAATTATTTCATTATGTAGACACCGCCTATATGGTCGGTTTACGGAATACTTTACATATATTCAAGTTTTATATTATTTCAGAAACACCTCAGTTGTTGGTTAATTCTAACATATTAGAGGTTGTTGTCAACATATATACGTGGTGGTATAACCCCAGTATTATTATTGATATTATTGTTATTTAATATTTCATTAAATGATACCAGAAGTTATCAATACTAAAGTTAGATAATATTTTATCAAATGATACCAGAAGTTATCATTACTAAAAGTTGGTAAATGTTGATAAAAAGTTATCAATACCAAAAAGTTGGTAAATGTTTGATCGGGTTTGGATCTGAATAGGCCCATGAGTGGTCACAGCCATTCCCACAACCAACCCATGGATAATGAGTTGTCCACCTTATTTGAAAAAAAAAAGGTGATCCAACGTGATTAACACCTTTGTTAATTAAAGAATTAAAGAATTTTCATGATGATGGATATATGCTGTCAACCAACCTTGTTTGTGGACAACGGTGAGCAAGCACCTTTTGTGAAAAGGCGCATGTGAATTGGAAATAACTTGTGGAGTCTGAACTAATTTTTTAGAGGATGGTATTATTATTGTTGATGGATGTTGATAAAAAATATTTTATCAACGGTACCAGAAGTTACCATTATCTGTATTAAAAAGATAGATACAAATGGATTATCCAACAAGAAAAATGTTGATGTATGATAAGATAATATCACATGATAGCACGGACATAGCTAATGTGAAAATAATCTCATCAGTATTATGAGATGAATATTAGATGATAAGTGTTTGGAAAAGTTCTTGCACGAGCACTTATGTATTTCAGAAGAAGTACATATTTACTCTAGTAGAAGTAAAAATTATCATCTAAACATGCTAAAATGATATTATTATTGCTCCTGAAGAAGCATAAAATTAAGTCATACATAAAAGAGGGAAACATTTATGATCCTCAAAGTGAGAGATGTGTTTCGGGAGTAGCCGTATCCTACCACCTCTGAACTTTTGAGGACATAAAGAAACACTCAAAGAGGTGTGTTTCAAGAGTAAGGATACTCTGTACTCTACCACCTATCTTTGATGTACACAAGATTAAACATTGATAAAATCCTAGAAATTTAAGGTGTGTCTCAAGAGTAAGAATACTCCGTACTCTACCACCATCTATTCTAGGATTCACAAAGTTAAGTTTACATTAACCGGACTCCATTTTCGCTTGATTCCCCTTCCTTGCGACCAATCTATCTTAACTCCTGCTGGATCTTTTATGGGGACAAATTATTGCAACTTATCCAGCAGTTCCTCGATAGTAGGAGCAGAAATAAGGATTCTCCTAGAAAATGGAGAGATGAATCCCTGTTCCATAGCATAATCAAGAAATGTTAGCAAACCATCAAAGAAATTGTTAACATTTAAAAGCCCAATAGGCTTGGTATGGAGATCTAAATGAGCCCAGGAGGTAATATTAAAGATTTCCTCTAAAGTACCAAAACCTCCAGGCATGGCAATGAAGGCATCAGAACCATATAACATGCAAGTTATGCGTTCATGAATAGATAATGTTTCCATGGTGGGATTAAAACTTATAAAATAAACAAGAGTTTCCATGGTGGCAACCCAACCTAGTTGACTGGAGATCCCAAGATCTAGGTTCAATGGGACAACCGAACTGTGGAAAAATTCAGTACGCACTGTGGAGATTAAAATACTCCAACCCATTCCTATGGTGAGACAGTGTCTATCTGCCGCGATATAGGTTAAGTTACGCTTTTAATGATCACTATATCTTGATTTATTTAAGTGGAGTATAACATAATACTCTTTATGGAGATCACCTATGTGAGTGAGAAGGGGCCGCTTCTACGAGAATTATGTGAAGATAAATTCTCTAAACAACACTCATGAACCAGGTGGTGTCCAAGGCCAAAATGGACACAAACGTGAGAACCAACCGTGTTCGAAGGGCACTGTGTGACTTCTATTGTCTAGGTTTACACGAACGGGGTACTGTTCAAAGCATCTTGCTACTGATTGGTCATGTAAATCAGATAGATTTTACTAGGGAAAGTTCAAAGTCTCTGACTACTTATCTCGATACAGTTTTCTTCATTAGTGCTCAAAATACATATCAGTAATTGTATCATTTTGAAAATCCAACATACTTCATTCATGTGGGGGATTGTTGGAAAATGGTTATAAATAAAATGAAATTGGTCGACTTTGAGCACCAATTTTAGTGGGACCCGTATTCTGATTTTGATGGGACTAAGCATATTCACGTTCTACTCCGCGAGATAATGAACGTGATATATTTATTTATCAAAAACCATTTAGAATTGAATGAAATAATTGATTTCAAAGTTACCCACTTAAAACTTTAAATAAGTGAAGAATTCGATATTGTAAAACTCTTATCCCACATAGGAAAGCTAGGAAACTTTTATGTGGTTTATATTGTGGAAGTTTGGCAATTGTGTTTGGGTCCCAAGGGGCACCAATAGTTTTTGGAAGAGGGAAGTCTTAGACAATGTCTAGACTAGTCCAAAGCCCACAAGCGCGCACGCGCCGTCGTCGCCGTCCGTCGAACCGGCCGACTCGGCTCAGTACGAGTCTGAATCCGGTCTGGTTCGTGTTAGGGTGCGGGTCCTTCTGTTGGATATATTCTTTTTGGACAAAATTTATTTAAAATTTTGGGCCAAATTGTAATTATCAAATTCTCGGGAGCTTAGTGAAAGTATTCTTTTATTTGTGGCTAATTCGTGCAATTTCCGTCTTCTGGCAATACCTGTTCGAAAAACAGAAATGAAGCAGTGTGTAAACTAACAGAAATGTCTGTTCATTTTTGGTTCTGTCTGAAAAGGCTTGAAGAGAATTCGAATGGCCACGAATTTCTCTATAAATTGTCTTTTCTACGGCCAGAAAAAACACCCCATTTTTCATTGCAAAAATTCTGTGATTTGAAATCTCTATCTCTCTCTGAAATTCTGATATACGATTTTGAGTGCCAAAACACCGGTTGTGTTCGCTGGAACTCCTGCAGATTGTTGTGCTGCTTCCCTAGGAGACGAAACTCGTTCTATCCTGTGAGACGATTGTTATACGCCCTTTAAGCACCTTGGGAGGGAGCAAATTCGTCTTAAGGAAACATTGTAAATTCGGTGAGCTCAAGTTATACTATTACTCTGTTCAAATTTCAATTATAAGTTTATACTTATTCAGTTTCGACGGAAGGAGTAAGTACACAAACAACATTTAAGTCCATCCACACAAATTATTAAAATACGATTCACAATAATATTATTTTTCCAAATAATAAATATCCATCCACACATATCCTAGAACCACTATTTGACCATTTTTGTAATTTTAAAGTTACTAAATTGACCATTAGAAAACACCAATGAAATTGAAGAAACCATCGATTTATACCATACATTTAATTCTAAATTAACAAAATCCATTATTATAAAAGACCAATGAATTCAATAGACAATTAATCTTTGAAAAAATTAAATAATTCAACATGCCAATTCGAAAATATTAATAATCTTTATAATATAAAATAAAATGTAAGTTCATTCAAACAAATTATTAAAATGCAATATTTGTAATAATTATTTTGTAAAAATAATCATTCATCCACACATTTCCTAGAACCATTATTTGACCATAAATTTAATCCTAAAGTGATTATCATTCATTACATTGTGGTATGTTCGGTAGCAATTATAAATCGGCTTATTTATATATTTTTTGATAAAATATATGTTTAAAACGTGGAGAGAGAAAAGATGTGTTGTGTGTTTAAAAAGGTGATTTTCGGAAGTTGTGATATTTATAAATTTATAAATTGATTTATAAGCTGTAATGATTGAGTTGATGAACGGATGCTAAATTGCATAAGTCATTAATTTTGTTATTAAAAACAAATAATGTAATGTTTTCAAAGTAAAATATGTGGTTGAAAAGTGATTTTTAAAAATGTATGTGATTAAAAATGATGTCAATAAAAAGCGGTGAAAGCGCTACATTGACCAACAAAAAGGTACTTTTACGCATTGTACAATATAATAACTTAATTTGTTTATTTATTCACAAAATTTCAATACATAAGGTAATACAAATCATAATAAATACTGAAATGGGAATAAATAAGTTAATTAAAATAGAGGTACTAAAGGTTTTATTCTGAAGTTCTGAAGATTAAATAATAACTGTAAAATAATTATGAGACACCGCTATGTGGTTTCACACCTTGTACTTTGTGAAAATTTTAAAAATTTAAAAAAAATAAAAAAAATTGAAGGCTTTTCTGCTCGAAGTCTTAGGTGGCGTTCTGTTTGTATTTTATTTTGTATTTTCATTTTCGAAAATGTTTTGTATTTTGTGTTTTCATTTTTGTTTTCAAATTTGCTGAAAACGCGTTTGGTTTGTCATTTCTGAAAACTGTTTTTGAAAATGAAAAGCTGGAAAACACGTTCTGTTTGAAATTTTGCAAAACACTATTTAAACTATTTTTAATTAATTTGCTTGCAGAATACTACTAACTCCAACTTAAATTTCCTTTCACAATACACTAAAAATATGGTTACATGCAACACACTAATGTGAGCATTAAGAGTCTATATTAACACAGCTTGATCAGGTTCGGGACTTGAGAAAGCTCTACTTCTATTAAAATCCAGAAAATGCAAGTTCTTTCAAAACTATCAGAGTCCATTTATCATTGCATTTTTTGAAATATAACAAGAATTCTCATTTAATTTTTTTTGTAATGTTGATATTGAATTCAATAAAACTTTATTTAAACTAAGTTCCAAGTTAGGATAATTCTCAAAAAAAAAAAAAAAAAATTCTTTATTTAGGCTTAGTTCCAAGTTAGGATAATTCTAAAAAAAATAATAAAAAAATAAAAACTTTATATTAAGCTTAGTTCTAAGTTAAGATAATTCTATATAAAAAAATAAAAAAAATTCCCAAAACGCGTTTTCCGCGTTTTGGACATTTTTTGTCGAAATACACACAAAACGCCCAAAACGATGTTTCGGGCGTTTTCCGTTTTGTGTACAAATTTTTTTTTTTTTTTTTTCCAAAATACGTTTTCGAAAATGGTAAAGAGAACGCGTTTTTAACGTTTTCGAAAATAAAAACAGAAAACGACCTCAAAACAGCAAAGAGAACAGGGGCTTATTTTCTGAAACTGAAATTATATATTTTCAAAATAATTTTCTGTTATTCTCAATTGTTTATTCTGTTCCTTAGATTGTTATTGTTCACATTTTCTAACTAAATTTATTATGAAACATATACATAAGATCTGGACGTGTTGAAGCAAATAATGGATACTTCAAAAGGAAATCAAATCGTCATGTTCAAGAGAAAAAAATAACCTACACTCAATGTTCTACCTTTTTTTTTTTCCTCTAGAATAATTTTTCTTCAAGATTTTTTCCATCTTGAATTAATCATCACACAGAATATTTACGACTGCAAACCAGCCAGCGAATTCTTTCACAAGGTTGATGATGCCAGTTGATTATTTTGTCAATATTTTTTGCCTCTTTTTTCATTGTTATTAATCCTATATTTTTAAAAATATTTTATCTTTAAAATCGGAAATAAAATAGATCCATTTAAATCACAGTATATTACCACAAAATTATGATGCAATGCTAACTATGATGTGTGTGTGTGTGTGTGTAAGCATTCTGCATCATGCTAAAAAAATATGAAATTTATGAATTACAAATAGTAATAATAGATGAAAAATGCACCGACACTCGATATATTCCCGATTTCAAAACCTTCACCGACATTAAATGATCAAATTGTTACTGAATATGCTATAAAGGCTGAACAAATTACACAAAAAATTAAAATAACAAAAATAAGTTAGACAAACTAACCTTCAAAGTCAGAGTCATTATCAACAGTTAAATATGATCCTAATTGAAAAAAAAAATAATTAGCCAACTAAGTATATTTCTAATATTATTAAGGGATTGGGCAATAATAAAAAGAATAATGTATGATTACCTATAGTAGCTGCAGTATTTGTTTGTTCTTCAAGATTTACAACCTTGTAGATGATTGAACTGTTTATTCGATATTTACCGGGTGTAATTCTCTTTATGGAGGTCGAAAATATGTTGCCCCGACTCCACCCCCCACGTGTAGAAGAATGTATGTTGGGTTGATATCTATTCGGGGAATCCTCTTTAATCACATCTAACAGATTAAAAATAGATATTAGTCTAATAAGAGGTAGTTAAGCAATGTGTTAATACTCCACAAACGAAGAATCATAAAGGCTAAAATAAATACCATTTGTGATATTGCTTAGTGGGCTTCTCGACCATCCACGCAATGTACCGACATAAGAAATGCATTGGTTCATCATACCGTTCATTGCACTTGTTCTGGGTGTCAATCGTTCTAGATTTCCTGAAAGTAAAGTAAAAAAGTGTTGCAAAATTAACCCATACAATGCTTTATCTATTTAAATACTTTAAAGTTTAAAATGCACAATTTTGTTTTGGAAGCATCTATATACAAAGAACATGACATTTACGTTTTGCGACTGTAATTGTTTATATAATTTTTGCATAATTAGTAGAAGCTCAATGTTACTACGTTTAATGATTACATCTTTGTGAATGTATATATTGTTTCTACATGTAGCTGTTGGGAATTAGGACGCAACTAATCCCGCCCAGGATCGATGTGACACAAATAAATTGGACTGAGAAAATATAAATACGCAAAAATAAAATGCAAATACGAAACACAAAGATTTACGTGGTTCAGCAATTTGCCTACGTCCACGGACCCACACCAATATATTTCACTAACTCGAAAAATGAGGAGTACAAAAATACTACACTGTATTTTTATCTGCCTATATAAAGGCTATTCTCTCCAACTCACTTTTCTCTCCACACAAGAAATCCTCTCTCTATCTATTGTGCTTGTGCTGATTTGGTGTGTTTCTTACTGCAAACGGAGGCTCAATTTATAGGCAAATTTTCGTTGAAAATTGGTGACCATTAAGAATAAAAAAAAAACCTCCACAAATTTTGTCTGCCAACATTAGTATACTAATGCTCCATTAATTTCTTTCCACTTCTATTTGTCTCCACTATCTAACAATCTCCCACTTGGAGACTAATGTGGCTTCACCTGAGACACCTCCTCCTTGCAACTCCTTGTGAAATATGGTGTGAGTCATTTCTTTTTGTCTTCACTTCAGAAGACCAATTGAAGCTGAGCACAGCTCCAATTTTTCCTTTGTTACTGTCTTGGTCATCATGTCGGCTGGGTTCTTACTACCCTGGATCTTCTCTAGTGTTAATACTTCATCCTCTAGAAGAGACCTGATGAAGTGATAACGGAGTCCAATGTGCTTGGTTCTAGAATGAAATGCTGAATTCTTTGCCAGATGTATCGCACTCTGACTATCACTGTGCAAAACATTCTTCTCCTGACTGAATCCCAATTCTGCCAACAAACCCTGTAACCAGATCATTTCTTTGCTAGCCTCGGTTACTGCCACGTACTCTGCTTCTGTAGTGGATAGAGCAACAATCTTCTGTATCTGCGAAATCCAGCTAACTGCAGTAGTACCTACTGTGAAAACATAACCAGTAGTACTTCTCCTGCGATCTACCTCGCCAGCAAAATCTGCATCTACAAAGCCTTGTAGAGTCACCTCGCCTCGTCCAAAGCATAAGCATCTATCAGTAGTTCCCCGTAGATATCTTAATATCCACTTTACTGCTTCCCAATGCTGCTTTCCTGGATTTGCCATAAACCTGCTCACAACTCCCACTGCATGAGCAATATCTGGTCTGGTACAAATCATGGCATACATCAAACTTCCAATGGCTGAGGCATATGGTATTTTAGCCATGAAGTTTATCTCGTCCTCTGTCTTAGGACTCTGATCACTAGATAGACGGAAGTGATTAGCTAGTGGCGTGCTGACAGCCTTCGCACTGCACATGTTAAATCTCTGCAGAACTTGACTAATGTACTTGGCCTGAGATAACTGTAAGATACCCTTCTGCTTATCTCTGAAAATTCTCATTCCGAGAATCTGCTTCGCTGCACCCAAGTCCTTCATTTCGAATTCTGCTGACAGCTGCATCTTTAACTTCTTGATTTCGTCCATATCTGAGCCTGCTACTAACATATCATCGACATAAAGTAGCAAAATTATATAACTGGACTCGAATCTCCTGAAGTAGCAACAATGGTCAGCATTACATTTGAAGTAGCCATTTTTCTGCATAAATCCGTCGAACTTCTTGTACCACTGTCTCGGGGCTTGCTTTAAGCCATACAGGCTCTTCTTCAATTTGCAAACGAGCTTCTCCTTTCCTTTGACTGAGAAGCCTTCTGGCTGCTGCATATATATTTCCTCCTCAAGGTCACCATGGAGGAAAGCAGTTTTCACATCTAACTGCTCCAAGTGCAAACCCTCTGCTGCAACAATACTCAAGACTGATCTGATTGTTGTCAGCTTCACAACTGGCGAAAATATTTCCGTGTAGTCAATTCCTTCTTTCTGCTGGAAACCTTTGACCACCAACCTCGCCTTGTATCTCTTTGATCCATCATGTTCCTCCTTGATTCTGTTCACCCACTTATTGTGTAGAGCTCTCTTTCCTGTAGGTAACTCGGCTAGTTCCCACGTCTGGTTAGAGATGAGAGACTTTATCTCATCTTTCATTGCAAGCTCCCACTTGCCAGAATCACCGACCTGACATGCTTCATGATAGCATTCAGGTTCACCTGCATCAGTAAGTAACATGTAGCTCATGTACTTTCTATTTGGAACATGAGGTCTGGTTGACCTTCTAAGAACAGGGACTGGAGACTGTGATGCATCAGTCTCTAGAACAGGCTCCGGTAACTGCAGATCCTCCTCTGTCTGCTGCGACGTACTACTTTCTGGAGCATCATCCAACTCAACATATGTTGGATCATCATGTACTGTGTCATCGGACTGCACTGCATTTCTGTCCTTGTACATAACCTTCTCGTTGAATATGACATCCCTGCTTCTGATGACCTTTCTGTTCTGGTCATCCCATAAGCGGTAGCTGAACTCATCTCCGCCATATCCAATGAATGTGCACTTTAGTGATTTGGAGTCTAGCTTGCCCCTTGCCTGATCACTAATATGTGCATATGCGACACATCCAAAAACTTTCACGTGGGAAAGTTTTATTTCTTTTCCGGTCCATACTTCCTCCGGTATCCTATACTCCAACGGTACCGAGGGTCCTCGATTGATCAAGTACACCGCTGTGTTGACTGCTTCTGCCCAAAACTGTTTGGGCAAGCCTGCATGTAACCTCATGCTTCTGGCTCTCTCCGTTAATGTCTGGTTCATACGTTCTGCAACTCCATTTTGCTGTGGAGTCCCTGGCAACGTCCTCTCCATTTTGATGCCATTCTGGTAACAGAACTTCTTGAACGCCATATCCGTATATTCTCCTCCGT
The DNA here is from genome assembly GCA_963555705.1 of Ligustrum vulgare. Taxonomy (NCBI): domain Eukaryota; kingdom Viridiplantae; phylum Streptophyta; class Magnoliopsida; order Lamiales; family Oleaceae; genus Ligustrum; species Ligustrum vulgare. Next base: position 988,721 of record OY743174.1, on the reverse strand, counting down.
TGTCGGACCTCAGCTTCTTTACTCGCAATCATGTTTCATTTTCCACCATGGCTTTCCACTTCTTGAACACATCGAATACTTCGGACTTATGTCTCAAGAAATAAACCCACACTTTTCTCGAGTGGTCATCAATGAAAGTCACAAAGTATGACTTTCCGCCAATAGATGAAACTGCGGTTGGTCCCCAGACGTCTGTGTGGACTAACTCAAGTTTCTCTTGCTTCCGAGTTCTGCCACTAGTGTTGAAACTCATCCTGGTCTGCTTCCCAAAGATGCAACTCTCGCATAAGTCTATATCAGTAGACTGAAGCTCTGGTAGTTTCCCCTTTGCATGCATATACTTGAGTCCCTTCTGACTCATATGCCCAAGTCTCTGGTGCCACAAGTTTGGGCCCTCCTTGCTTTCAGCAACTGCAATCGTCACACAAGCATCCACCGTTGTGTAGAGAGTGCCAGTATCCTTGCCACGAGCGATAATCATGGCGCCCTTGGTGATCTTCCAGTTATCACCAGAGAAGGTGGTGACATGTCCTTCTCCCGACAATTGCTTGACGGAGATCAAGTTCTTCCTCAATTCTGGAATATGTCTCACGTCCTTCAGCTTCCACACAGATCCATTGATCTTGATCTGTACATCACCTTTTCCGACCACGTCACACGGTTGATCATTACCGAGATAGATTCTACCAAAATCACCCCGCGTATAGTTTACAAAAAACTCCTTGTTTGAGGTAGCATGAAAAGATGCTCCGGAATCAATCACCCAGTATTCCGTTTTTCTCTCCAAAGAGCATATCAAAGCATCGTTCGCTTCCTCTTCCACAACATTGACCTCCGTCCTGTTCTCCTTTTCTTTTGGAGGTGTTGGACACTGGTTTTTGTAATGACCGGTCTTGCCACACTTCCAACATTCTACAACCTTTGTCTTGTTAGGATTGTTTGGATTTCTGGACCTCGATCTGCCACTTCTGAATTTGCCGTTGCCCCGCCCATTTCCTCTGTTAGAACTCCTGCCTCTGCTTTCCACGTTCAACGCCGATCCTGAAGTTGAGACACCTTCTGACTGTCGTCTGATCTCCTCCGTTAAGATCATGCTTACGACATCATCGAACTTCAATTTTGACTTTCCGGCAGAGCCACTAATTGCTGTGACTGTACCATTCCAGCTATCTGGCAACTGTCCAAGAATTAACAGAGCTCGAACTTCATCACTAAAAGTGATTTCGACTGTGTTTAGCTGGTCCGTCACTTCATTGAATTCATTTAGGTGCTCCCCAAATCTTCCGCCTTCGGCCATCTTCATATTGAACAGATTTTTAATTAAGTGGACTTTATTTGCTGCAGATGGCTGTTCGTACATGCTAGAAAGGGCTGCCATGAGAGACTCTGTCGTCTTCTCATTTTTTATGTTGAAGGCCACTGACTTTGACAACGTCAGCCTGATTGTGCCGAGTGCTTTTCGATCAAGCAACTCCCAATCCCCCTGGCTTATATCTTCTGGCTTTTCTTTTAGTGGCTTGTATAGATCCTTCTGGTACAGATAGTCCTCCATTTGCATTTTCCAAAATCCAAAATTTGAACCATCAAATTTGTCAATTTTGGATATTTTCTCATCTGTCGACATTGCTCCCACTCGATCACAAAACAGTCTAAAGAAATCTTTTCTGATGTGGAAGATCAGTCAAAGCTGCAACCACAGAGCATACTAAGAATTTCAAAAGATCTCAATGAGCCAAAGCTCTGATACCAATTGTTGGGAATTAGGACGCAACTAATCCCGCCCAGGATCGATGTGACACAAATAAATTGGACTGAGAAAATATAAATACGCAAAAATAAAATGCAAATACGAAACACAAAGATTTACGTGGTTCAGCAATTTGCCTACGTCCACGGACCCACACCAATATATTTCACTAACTCGAAAAATGAGGAGTACAAAAATACTACACTGTATTTTTATCTGCCTATATAAAGGCTATTCTCTCCAACTCACTTTTCTCTCCACACAAGAAATCCTCTCTCTATCTATTGTGCTTGTGCTGATTTGGTGTGTTTCTTACTGCAAACGGAGGCTCAATTTATAGGCAAATTTTCGTTGAAAATTGGTGACCATTAAGAATAAAAAAAAAACCTCCACAAATTTTGTCTGCCAACATTAGTATACTAATGCTCCATTAATTTCTTTCCACTTCTATTTGTCTCCACTATCTAACAGTAGCCATATAATTTAACTCAGTCGACTCGATCCATACTTCATGACTTAATGATTTTTTCACTCCATTATTTTGAAGCACATTCCTTTATATTGGAATTGTATATGCATGGAGACGTAGACCACAAAATAATCCGAAGGCATTCATAAACAATTATCAAAAGAAAGATGATATGAATTTGTTATTAGATTACTTGGGCAATAAGGGGCCATTTGGTTTTGAAAATTGATTTTACTCGTTCCCCAAAAGAATCCAATGCCAATCAATTTTTGCTCCGTCAAATGTAGTGAAAAGAGAAAATCAACATAAGGTATGTATGAGACCAACACTCACCGTCACGTAGGATGTTTGGTCAGTCATCTTCCTCTTTGTTCCGTACGGCATTGAATTTTTATCTGCAGTACCCTTCGAGGATTGTCATTCTTCAAAATTATCACAGGTGTTGAAGATTATCAAGAAACTTGAGTGATTAGATAAGGTTAATTTGTTGGTGAGAGGAGGGTAATGAAAGAATATCCAGCTGCCTTCTATACCTAAACAGTGCTAGGCAGCTAGAACGTCTTCTGTCAGATCTTTGTGCACGCTTGTATCAATTATATGTGACCATTCACCTTCCTCCTTGAAGAGATATTGTCAATCTTAATCTAATATAGTGCAATAAAAATTGGGTGGGCATAAAACCAATAAGCTGCAATTTCATAATGCAAAATGGGCTTGTATAAACTCGTAAACTAAGAACCAACCAGTTACGAAGAGCTGAAGAGCATAGGAATCTCAAAAGCCATGTTGGAATATGGAACGCACAGCACAAGCAACAGTAGTTTAATAAAAGTTGAAAAATGAGTTTATCTGAAGCTTTTCATTTTTTTGACTTTTCTCTGAAGCCAAATTAATTAATTGCTTTTCATATTTTTTATTTGAAGTTGTCATTTTTGGAAACTTGATTTGAGGGGGGGGGGGGGGGGGGGGGGGAATAGGAGCCTAAACATGATTTAGGGAAGTGCTTCACTATTCTATGATAGTATGATGATATGATTTAATCTTTATGTAATGAAATTAAACAAAATATAAGGTGAATAAAGTATGATGATATGATTTAATCTTTATGTAATGAAATTAAACAAAATATAAGGTGAATAAATATCATGAAGATTTATTTTTATAGATGAAATGATAACCTGATGTGTAAGTATATTTGACTAAATTACATAAATAACAACTTAATTGTAAATTGACCTGTTATCATATTTTTGGTAATTACCAAATCTGATTTTATTATTACTAAATTTTAGACCAAATTTAAAATGCTTCATAATCTTGGTATTATATTCCATACGGTTTTCATAACAATTGTGCTATTGATATGTATAAGTTAATTAATCTTTTTAATTATCTATCTACAATTTTATTACAATAACAAAAAATGCTATTATTAAAAGCAACCTATTTGTATTAGAACATAATTATCAGTAATTTCAAAAAAAAAAAAAAAATGTGCAATTTCTTTAAATGAAATGATTAGTATTTTATGAATTTTAAAAATATAGATGGTTATTAAATTTAGTAAATTACATAAGTAATACCTGAAATGTAAGTTCATTTGTTATTATATTTTACTAAATTACTAAAGCTGACTTTTATTATTAATAATAAGTAACCAGATAGTAAATATTTAAACAACTCTCCAACCAGTAACGTGATTGGTTATGTCTTCTACTTGTCTGTGTTTGGTATCCCAAATTGATTGTCTAAATGTAAAAAGAAGTCAAAGTTTCTTTTAAGTTCATAACTGATTTATCAACTAAAAAGGTTTATTTATTTCAAAAATTATTTCTAAATATAGCTTAACCGTTAGGTTAATATAAGTCCTAGTTCAAAAATTATTTATAATTGATAAAATGTTATATATAATTATGGAAATTATTAAGAAATTCACCACTAATTTTATACCTAATTTCCACCCAAGTTATATTGTAAATTAATGTAATGAATGACTTTTCCTTCCCTATAAATAGAGGTAGGAATTGCTTGAATTTGGTGTACCAATTCTTGATCAAGAAAGAATTCTCCTCCTTCTCTCTAGTTCTCAATCTCTCTCTAATTCTTGTGTTTAGAATTTTGATAGTTTCACAACACGTTATCAGCACGAACCTCTAGCCTATTGAGTAATATGACGGGAGTATGCTCTACAGTTGCATCTAAATGATGAACCTCTGTATCAGAAACCAGATTATTACTAATCAACGTTTCATATTCCAAACCTAGTGTTTTTGGTGTTAGAAAATCATAAATACATCATAGATTATAAAATCAATTCCAAGTCTATAGAAAAATTTAGATTAAAGGCACGGTTGCAGTTGTGATCATGATGTCCAACACTAACTTGGTGAAAATTAACAAAAGTCCACCAACTTGGTAGGTATAGTGATAAGATTTTAAATCGTTTCATTATAATTATGCATATTAATTATATAATTAGCATTAACAATATCCACAACTAATTAACGATTAATATGTGATCAAAAAGATAAATTAAAGATTTTAAACAAGGTATAAGTAAAATAATCATTGTCATACCGTGACGGATTGGACTATTATGAATACCTTAACTGGAGATGACTCATCATCGCAACGGATTGGACTATTATGAGTACCTTGACTGGATTTGACGATATGACTTGATCACTATTATGAATACCTTGACCGGAGGATATGACTCGCTCACTCATGAAAGGTAATTATTTCATTATGTAGACACCGCCTATATGGTCGGTTTACGGAATACTTTACATATATTCAAGTTTTATATTATTTCAGAAACACCTCAGTTGTTGGTTAATTCTAACATATTAGAGGTTATTGTCAACATATATACGTGGTGGTATAACCTCAGTATTATTATTGATATTATTGTTATTTAATATTTCATTAAATGATACCAGAAGTTATCAATACTAAAATTAGATAATATTTTATCAAATGATACCAGAAGTTATCATTACTAAAAGTTGGTAAATGTTGATAAAAAGTTATCAATACCAAAAAGTTGGTAAATGTTTGATCGGGTTTGGATCTGAATAGGCCCATGAGTGGTCACAGCCATTCCCACAACCAACCCATGGATAATGAGTTGTCCACCTTATTTGAAAAAAAAAAGGTGATCCAACGTGATTAACACCTTTGTTAATTAAAGAATTAAAGAATTTTCATGATGATGGATATATGCTGTCAACCAACCTTGTTTGTGGACAACGGTGAGCAAGCACCTTTTGTGAAAAGGCGCATGTGAATTGGAAATAACTTGTGGAGTCTGAACTAATTTTTTAGAGGATGGTATTATTATTGTTGATGGATGTTGATAAAAAATATTTTATCAACGGTACCAGAAGTTACCATTATCTGTATTAAAAAGATAGATACAAATGGATTATCCAACAAGAAAAATGTTGATGTATGATAAGATAATATCACATGATAGCACGGACATAGCTAATGTGAAAATAATCTCATCAGTATTATGAGATGAATATTAGATGATAAGTGTTTGGAAAAGTTCTTGCACGAGCACTTATGTATTTCAGAAGAAGTACATATTTACTCTAGTAGAAGTAAAAATTATCATCTAAACATGCTAAAATGATATTATTATTGCTCCTGAAGAAGCATAAAATTAAGTCATACATAAAAGAGGGAAACATTTATGATCCTCAAAGTGAGAGATGTGTTTCGGGAGTAGCCGTATCCTACCACCTCTGAACTTTTGAGGACATAAAGAAACACTCAAAGAGGTGTGTTTCAAGAGTAAGGATACTCTGTACTCTACCACCTATCTTTGATGTACACAAGATTAAACATTGATAAAATCCTAGAAATTTAAGGTGTGTCTCAAGAGTAAGAATACTCCGTACTCTACCACCATCTATTCTAGGATTCACAAAGTTAAGTTTACATTAACCGGACTCCATTTTCGCTTGATTCCCCTTCCTTGCGACCAATCTATCTTAACTCCTGCTGGATCTTTTATGGGGACAAATTATTGCAACTTATCCAGCAGTTCCTCGATAGTAGGAGCAGAAATAAGGATTCTCCTAGAAAATGGAGAGATGAATCCCTGTTCCATAGCATAATCAAGAAATGTTAGCAAACCATCAAAGAAATTGTTAACATTTAAAAGCCCAATAGGCTTGGTATGGAGATCTAAATGAGCCCAGGAGGTAATATTAAAGATTTCCTCTAAAGTACCAAAACCTCCAGGCATGGCAATGAAGGCATCAGAACCATATAACATGCAAGTTATGCGTTCATGAATAGATAATGTTTGTACTTCATGCCCTCGTGTTTTGCCTGCGATATCAGCTAAAGGAACGGGTATAACACCTATTACTCTTGATTTTTCTGCTTGAGGAGATTGGGAAACACAACCCATCAATCCACTGCTACCTCCTCCATATACTAGATTGATACCTTTCTCTCCCAAATTTTTCCCAAATCCACGGCTGCTTCAAGATACCCAAAACCTTTCCCTACATTTGATCCACAAAATACACAAATAGTTTTGATCGGTCGAAGTTTTGGTCCTTCCATCTTTGAGAATATAAGGAAGAAAAAACTTATGAAGAAAATGATATTTTGGGATGTATGAAACTGTGAAAATCATTGGCTTTTTAAACTTGAAAAACTTCACTATTTACTGCTCATCTTTTGAAAAAGTGAAAACCTAATTCTGACTAAATTACACTACTTTTGATAAAGCTTACCTTTCGGTGATTTTTCAATACACTTTATCAATACTCGAGAAATGAAACATGAAAATATTTTATGTACAAAAATATAAACACATAATAAATTGATTTACCTTGTATCAATGCTGAATAGCCAAAACATTATTGTTTATAACAGCCTGGCAAACAGGATCTTTTGCTACTATATTTTCGAGACTATAACGGTTTTTATCCTCGTTAAATTGAGCATATAAGGAAAGGAGTTCACGTTGCACATACCCACTTGGGTGCGTCTCAAGAGTTAATCGGATATCATCCAATGACTCCTTACTCAGTCCACCCTTAATGAAATCGATTTTATCATCCCGATTTCTAGAAGAATATCCTACTGATTTGCAACGAGTATCACATGTCCAACGAGCACATTTGTAACAACCGTTCAGCCTTTTTGCTCTTCGTTTCTTTGCAAAAGTACTCTTACCTAAACCAGGCATGTGTTTAGAAAATGAATCTGGTAATTCACCAGCTAATCGAACTTTTGCTTCGATCAACCAACGAACATCTTCTGGAAAGCCTTGATCCATCAGCAGCCTCAATCTTTCAAGTCGAACTCGGTAAATTTTTTTCAAAGCATTTACCGGAAGATTAGAATAATATTTGCGAATATTTGATAATATAACATCCATTTTTTATGGATCTAATCTCTTCCCAAATGATATATTTAAACGCATAAAGGAGCGCTCCGCGTGTCAGTGATATCGATTCCATCAAGAAATAATGGAATAAATTATTGAAAAGGTGGGAACAATGAGATAATGCGTCATTACCTTTTTCGAAATAAGGGAAGATTTGGCGACAAGATTGAGATCATGAGATATTTCCTTGGATATTGTACCTGATTTTTTCGGTATACTAAAAGTAATAAAAGTATACTGATTTGAACTATACAGAAATACGTACTGATTAAATGAATACTGTATTGAACCAGAAGTTCATACATATGTAAAAATGAAATATCTTGCTGAACCAGAAGTTCTATAATGATTGGTTAGATTCCAATTCAATAATGAGATTTATTGAGAATGCAAAATGGCATTCATTAAAGAACCAGAAGATTGTTCAGGTTAACGAGTTATCATTGCTGCTTGTTCTGAAAAGCAAATTAATTATCTCACTAAGAAAATGAATGACTGATTATTTGCTCAAGTAATGATATTACGAGCAAAGTGATAAATGCTAGCATGAATATATCTTAAAGTCATTAATGATTTTACGAATTAGTTGAGATAATAGAATATTATATTGCTAATGATTTAGCAGATTAATAGCCTCAAGTTATTTGCTATGAGAACAACTTGAATATAAATATTCCTTATGCAGCAATATTCTACATACAAACATGTCAATACGATGAAATAAAGATTTGCTTATAAAGCTTTATGATTTCTAAAAGGTGCGATATCTATATACACTCCAACAAAGCGCAGTTAGATATAATATTATGATTATATCCATAATTATGAATGACATGTGTTGCGGCATTGTTAGCCGACTGATATAATACAAGATTCTTGAATATTATGGGGAAATTAAACAATAACACGCATGAAGCGTGATCAAGCTTAAAGCGTAATTATACCTGAAGCATAATGACAATCGATTCCAAAAATAAATATCTCTTAAATAATGGAAATGATCCATTTGAGGCTAAATACTCATGGTGAGTAAAAGGGATATAATTAAATGTAAGAGACTCAGGTACCTGATGATAGATATACAAAGAGATCTCTCTATGTTATATTTATATTGACATGAAATGGAATCGATAAATAAGTCGACTGCATACATACAACCCTCTTATGAAAATGAGGTTGATAAAATAATAATACTTTGGCCAAGTATAAAATCCCAATGTAGGGATTATTGTTATAAGACCTGAAGTCAAAACACTTAAATGTGTAAAGCCAGTAATTATATGTACAAATGAAAAATATTTCACAGTCGTAAAAGATGACTCATTGCGCACGAAATTTTTCATTGAACTGACATGAAATATGGTGGATAGACTATAGTCTAAATTCACTAGTTTGAGCTCTTTGATATACCAATGAGTGAGATCAAAAAGTGTGATTCTCATCTCGGTACTTTGAGAGTTTTCTTTGATGTACCAGTTGATCGCGGTACGTTGGGATTTCAAGCGAAATGATTATAGATTATATGTCGAAATTGATATCTATTTCAATGATTGATTATGCTCCTGCAAATTAGAAATTGCAGTTTATAAAGTGCAAGAACGTACATGTATAAATCATTGAAAGATTCAATTTGCCCAAAAACAATATCATTATAAAATGAAATGTGATTCTTAAAATAAAATCACATGAAGTATGATATGATACATATGACCCCATAATATAATATGTTAAAAATGAAATTGGAGTGTACTATTATTATATTTGAATATTTGGGCATGCAATTGATTTTCAATATGCAAAATTATATTATCCACCGGGAAAATGAATATTCACTAGAAGTGAATTTGAAAATGAATATTTAATTATTCATTAGAAATGAATTCTAGATTTTGATAGAAGTGAATCAATTCTAGATTTGAGTAATGCAATCAGTCAACTAACTAAACATTGCTTGATATAGCATGTTCAGTAAATGAGCTATGACTTCATAAATGAGTTATAAACTATTTATAAAAGCTCATCACAAACTATATGTTTGATGAAATAATTTAAGATTGCATTAATATACTTATGATATTCATATGAAGGGAACAAATACGCACTGCACTCTTTTTCCCTTAACTGAGGTTTTGTCCCACAGGGTTTTCCTAGTAAGGTTTTTAATGAGGCAGCAATTATGGAACAATTAGGGCGTATCAATGAGAATAATGTACTCTTTTTCCCTTCGCTAAGGTTTTGTCCCACAGGGTTTTCCTAGCAAGGTTTTTGAGACATTGTCACAGCTATCTGCAAGTAATAATTCAACAACAAGCTCTCTCTTTAAATTGTGCTGGAATGATATCAACAAATGAAGAAAATCATACATATCTTATGAAGAATGTTATGATATCGGCTACACATAAGAAGATTTTCATATATACATATTCCAGACGAAAGATGATATCATTATTCAAAAGGTTTATGAATACTTGATTGCACACTTCAGGGGGAGAATCATGCTGTCATGCTGTACTCTTTTTCCTTCGTCCAGGTTTTTGTCCCACAGGGTTTTCCTGACAAGGTTTTAACGAGGCAGCGGCTGTACTCTTTTTCCTTCGTTCAGATTTTGTCCCATTGGGTTTTACTGACAAGGTTTTAACGAGGCAGACCTAAAGTAAGGCAGCACTAAAGACCTAAAGCAAGGCAGCACTAAAGCACTGAAAGCACTGAAGCAATAAAGCAATGAAGCACTTCAGCACTTCATAATTCAAAGTTTCCAGTACATGATTTATACTACTTATCATTGATGTCATTTTGGATATTAGACTCAATGATTAATAATGACCAACATCAGGGGGAGCAGCTGTACTCTTTTTCCTTCGCTCAAGTTTTATCCCACTGAGTTTTCTTAGCAAGGTTTTAACGAGGCAGACAATTGAGCTATTGAGCAATAAGTCATTCAAGGGGGAGTGTTATAAATAATTATGGAAATTATTAAGAAATCCACCACTAATCTTATACCTAATTTCCACCCAAGTTATATTGTAAATTAATGTAATGAATGACTTTTCCTTCCCTATAAATAGAGGTAGGAATTGCTTGAATTTGGTGTACCAATTCTTGATCAAGAAAGAATTCTCCTCATTCTCTCTAGTTCTCAATCTCTCTCTAATTCTTGTGTTTAGAATTTTGATAGTTTTACAACATAAAATAACTTTTTATCTACATGGTTCTTGGATATTACAAGTAACATCTATTTCTTCATTATTTATTGTCATTTATTTGTAATTTAAATAATTTATAAACAAAAAAAGAAACATAGCTAAACAAGTTATGAAAATAACAAATTTAATGAACATAAATCACTTGAGGCCTTGATTGTGTTCTAGGTACATTGAATTGAGGGAGTTGAGATCTGTTATTTTTTCGTGTTTGTCAAATCTTGTTTTGAAGAAAATTGGAGTATTCACTAAATAGTTAATGCTTTGACTCATCAACCTTTGTTAACAAATGATTTGATGTTTTCCTATTACAATAGTTATTATGTTGAAGTGTTCAGAATTTTAGTTAGATGACACCTATGTATGAACACGTCACTCGTGAGTGGCTTTAACACCAGGGAGAAAAAAAATAAAAATAAATAAGATGTTTAAATTAGTGCCGTCTAAATTCATAAGTAAAATCTTCTTCCTTTTAGGTCGGTTTGATAGACCAATTTTCTATGAAAAATGAAAAATGATTTTAATTGTTATAAAACTATTAAAATCATAACAAAGATATGGAGATGGAGAGAATAGAGAGGAGAGAATTCTCTTCCAAGGTGTATTTATTACAAAGGAAATGACTCCTATTTATAGGAGTGGACAATGGTACAATCGTAATATTGTAAAGCTTACAGGGATATAATGGTAATGTCATTCACATATTTATATATTATTTATAACACTCCCCCTTGAATGACATATTCCGCAATTGTCTGCCTCGTTAAAACCTTGTCAGTAAAACCCAATGGGACAAAATCTGAACGAAGGAAAAAGAGTACAGCCGCTCCCCCTGATATTGGTCATCGTCAATCGTTGAGTCTAATGTTCAAGTAGAACAAATCATGTATTGAATCTTTGAAGTTCTGAAGTGCTTCATTGTTTCATTGCTTTATTTCTGTAGTGCTTTAGTGCTGCCTCGTTAAAACCTTGTCAGTAAAACCCAATGGGACAAAATCTGAACAAAGGAAAAAGAGTACAGCCGCTGCCTCGTTAAAACCTTGTCAGGAAAACCCTGTGGGACAAAACCTGGACGAAGGAAAAAGAGTACAGCATGACAGCATGATTCTCCCCCTGAAGTGTGCATTCAAGTATTCATGAACCTTTTGAATAATGATATCATATTTCTTCTGGAATATGAAAATCTCCTTGCATAGCATTCTTCATAAGATGTCTATGATTTTCTTCATTTGTTGATATCATTCCAGTATAACAATGTGTTGCTAAATTATAGCTTGTCAATAGCTATGATAATGCCTCAAAAACCTTTGCTAGGAAAACCCTGTGGGACAAAACCTCAGCGAAGGAGAAAGAGTACATTATTCTCATTAATTTTCATCAATACACCTCAGCTGCTGCCTCATTAAAAACCTTGCTAGGAAAACCCTGTGGGACAAAACCTCAGCTAAGGGAAAAAGAGTGCAACGCGTATTTATTCCTTTCATGGAATATTACAAGTATATTGGTGCAATCACGAATCTTTTCATCGTATAATTTATGATGAGCTTTATATAAATCGTTCATAGCTCATGATGTCATAACATGCTATATTAAGCAATGTTGTACTAATTTATTGATTGCATCTTTCACTTCTGGTGAATAATCAAATTTAGAATTCACTTCTGGTGAATAATCAAATCTATAATTCACTTTCATAGATTGCATCTTTCACTTCTAGTGAATAATTAAATATTCATTTTCAAATTCACTTCTAGTGAATAATCAATTTCCCAGATGTCATAAATAGTACACTCCAATTTCACTTTCAACATATTATATCATGGAGTTATTTGTATCATTCTATAGTGATACTAATCTGGGCATATTGAATCTTTCAATGATTTATACATGTATGTTCTTGCACTTTATAAACTGCAATTTCTAATTTTCCAGGAGCATAATCAATCATTGAAATAGATATCAATTTCGACATATAATCTACAATCATTTTACTTGAAATCCCAACGTACCGCGATCAACTGGTACATCAAAGAATACTCCCAAAGTACCGAGATGAGAATCATACATTTTGATCTCACTCATTGGTATATCAAGGAGCTCAAGCTAGTGATTTAGACTATAGTCTATCCACCATATGTCATGCCAGTTCTATGAAAAATTTCGCGCGCAACGAGTCGTCCTTTACGACTGTGAAATATTTTTCATTTGTACATATAATTACTGGTTTTACACATTTAAGCATTTGGACTTCAGGTCCTTGAACAATAATCATTTGGACTTCAGGTCCTTGAACAATAATCCCTACATTAGGGTTATATACTTGGCCAAAGTATTATAATTTCATCAACCTCATTTTCATAAGAGGGTATGCAGTCGACTTATTCATAGATTCCATTTCAATTCATCTCAATATAACATATAGAGATCAAGTACATAAATCTCTTATTAACTATGTCCCTTTTACTCACCAAGAGTATTTAGTCTCAAAGGGATCATTTCAATCATTCAAGAGATATTTATTTTATTTGGAATCGATAGTTATTATGCTTCAGGCATAATTACGCTTCAGGCGTGTTTTCCCCATAATGTTCTCAAACATTATTAATCGGCTAAAATGCCATAACACATGTCATTCTTTTAGAGATATAATCTCAATCATATATCTAAGTGCGCTTTTGGTGGATTGTATACATATCGCACTTTTACAAATCATAAAGCTTCTTGAGCTAATCCCTGTTTGACATAGAATATTGTTGTATGATAAACAATTTCTGAATAAGTTATTCTCATAGAAAATAATTTGAAACCTTTGATAATCTAACCGTTTATTATAGAACTTCTGGTTCAATACGGTTTTATTTCATTTCTATGTATGAATATTTGATTCAAAACAATATCGCTAAACTTCTGGTTCAATACAATGTATATTTCATTTATGAGCTTCTGGTTCATACTATATACATATTTCACTTGTACGTATGAACTTCTGGTTCAATACAATGTATATTTTATTTATGAGCTTCTGGTTCATACTATATACGTAATTCACTTGTACGTATGAACTTCTGGTTCAGCAAGATATTTCACTTATACATATGTATGAACTTCTGGTTCAATACAACATTTATTTCATCAGTACGTATTTCTGTACAGTTTAAATCAGTATACCTTTATTACTTTTAGTATACCGAAAAATCATGTACAATATCCAAGGAAATATCTCATAATCTCATTCTTGTCGCCAAATCTTCCCTTATATCGAAAAAGGTAATGACACATTATCTCACCTTTTCAATAATTTATTCCATTATTTCTTGATGGAATCCATATCACTGACACGCGGAGCCACCGCTCTTTTACGCGTTGAATAATGCTTTTAAATAGATGACTTGGGAAGAAGGCTAGATCCATCAAAAATGGATATCATACTTTCAAATATTCGCAAATATTATTCCAATCTTCCAGTAAATGATTTGAGAAAAATTTATCGAATTAGGCTCGAAAGATTGAGGTTGCTGATGGATCATGGCATGCCAGAAGATGTTCGCTGGTTGATCGAAGCAAAAGTTCGATTAGCTGGTGAATTACCAGATTCATTTTCTAAGCACAAGCCTGGCTTAGGTAAGAGTACTTTTGCAAAGAAGCGAAGAGCAAAAAGATTAAATAGTTGCTACAAATGTGCTCGATGGACATGTGATACCCGTTGTAAATCAATAGGATATTCATCCATAAATCGAGATGATAAGATAGACTTCATTAAGGGTGGACTGAGTAAGGAGTCATTGGATGATATTCGATTGACTCTTGAGACGCACCCTAGTGGGTATGTGCAGCGTGAGCTACTATCTTTATGGGCTAAATTCATCAGCGATAAAGAGAGATATAGTCTCAAAAATATAATAGCAAAAGATCCTGTTTGCCAGGCTGTTATAAACAATGATGCTTTGGCTATGCAGCATTAATACAAGGTAAATCATTTGATATATATGCACATATAAAATATTTTTCTGTTTCTTTTCACGAGTTTTGATAAAGGCTGGTTAAAAATATTAAATCGCCGAAAGGTGAGTAGGATGATTTTGTCAAAAGTAAATCTTCACTTTTTCGAAAAACGACCAGTAAATAGTGAAGCTTTTCGGTTTTAAATAGCCAAACATTTTTCATAGTTCATGCATCCCAAAATAACATTTTCCCATAAGTTTTTCCTTCTTTACTTTCAAAAATGGAAGGACCAAAATTTCGACAGATCAAAACTATCTGTGTATTTTGTGGATCAAAAGTGGGAAAAGGTTTTGGGTATCTAGAAGCAGCCGTGGATTTAGGAAAGAAATTGGGAGAGAAAGGTATCACTCTCGTGTATGGAGGAGGTAGCAGTGGATTGATGGGTTGTGTTTCACAATCCGCTCTAGTAGAGAAAGCAAGAGTGATAGGTGTTATACCTACTCCTTTAGCTGATATTGCAGGAAAAACACGAGGGCATGAAGTACAAACCTTATCTATCCATGAACGCATAACTTGCATGTTATATGGTTCTGATGCCTTCATAGCCCTACCTGGAGGTTTTGGTACTTTAGAAGAAATCTTTAATATTACTTCATGGGCTCAACTAGATCTCCATACTAAGCCTATAGGGCTTTTAAATGTAAACAATTTCTTTGATGGTTTGCTAACATTTCTTGATTATGCTGTGGAACAGGGATTCATATCTCCATTTTCTAGGAGAATCCTTATTTCTGCTCCTACTATCGAGGAACTGCTGGATAAATTGCAATCATATATTCCAATACAAGATCCAGCAGGAGTAAAGATAGATTGGTCGCAAGGAAGGGGAATCAAGCGAAAATGGAGTCCGGTTAATGTAAATTTATCTTTGTGAACTCTAGAATAGGTGGTGGTAGAGTACGGAGTATTCTCACTCTTGAGACACACCATAAATTTCTAGGATTTTATCAATGTTTTAATCTTGTGTACCTCAAAGATTTAAGGTGGTAGAGTATGGAGTATTTCTTACTCTTGAAACACACTTTTTTCTTTATTTCCTCAAAAGGTCAGAGGTGGTAGGATACGGCTACTCCCGAAACACATCTCTAATTTTGAGGATCATAAATGTTTTCCCCTTTTGCATTTTGTATGTATGTCTCGTTTATGCTTCTTCAGGAGCAATAATAATATCATTTCAGTATATTTAGATGATAATTTTTACTTCTTCTGGAGTAAATATGTAGTTCTTCTGGAATATATAAGTGCTCGTGCAAGAACTTTTCCAGGCACTTATCATCTAACATTCATCTCATAATACTGATGAGATTATTTTCACATTAGCTATGTCCGTGCTATCATGTGATATTATCTTATCATACATCAACATTCTCTTGTTGAATAATTTTCATCCACCCATTCAAATTCAGATATTGGTAACTTCTGGTACCATTGGATAAAACATTTTATTAATATTTATCAACATTTTGGTAATGATAACTTCTGGTATCATTTGATAAAATATTTTCTAACTTTAGTATTGATAACTTCTGGTATCATTTAATGAAGTATCAAATAACAATAATATTGTATATATATATTAACAATAACGATACTGGGGTTATACCACCAAGTATATATGTTGACAACAACCCTCTAATATGTTAGAATTAACCAACAACTGAGGTGTTTATATGTATTCAATTGATATACCGACCATATAGGCGGTGTCAACGTGATGAAATAATTAAACCGACCATAGTAGAACCAACCATATAGGTGGTATAACCAACCAAGTAGGTGGCAGCATGATATAATTAAAACTGGTAAATCCAACCATGTAGGTGGTAGAACCAACCATGTAGGTGGCAACATATTTCAATTCAATTGATAGATCGATCATATAGGCAGTGACATGATATTAATCGTTAATTTACGATTATTATATTTTTTATGTATTACCAAGGTCAAAATGGTCCATATTTTAATATATTGCCCATATGGATAAATCGAAACCGTCAATAGATTTAAAATTTAATTTAGAACAAACTTACTTTTGGTCCGAAGTTCAAAATCTCGTCGGAAATGCTTCAAAAATAATATTTACGAAGCCGCCACGTTCAACTATCGGAAAATGTCCAAAACTGTATCAAACAGAAAAGTAAGATCATAGAAAAATTCAAAACGTCGAACTGAACAAACTGCCTTTTGACACCGTCGCCAGAAACGGCTCCACGCGCCCGCACGCGCCCGATCGACGTCAGCGCGTGGGATTCACGCGCCTCACGCGCCGCCGCCGTCTGTCGCCGCCGGTGACACGCGCCGGTGTCGGAGGTTCGTCTTGCCACCGTGATTTCAGATCCGGTCTCCGATCGTTAATTGGATATACGGTTTTGCGTAAATCGGCTTTGAAAGTTTCGAGTTTTTCAGATCTACAATATGTGGGTTGTTTTCTAAAGCCAAAAGTATTTGATTTGAGAGAGGAAAACATTGATTTGTAAAAATCAGGTTTCTGATACAGAAGCTCATCATTTAGATGCAACTGTAGAGCATACTCCCGTCGTATTACTCAATTGGCTAGAGACTCGTGCTGATGACGTGTTATAAAACTATTAAAATCATAACAAAGATATGGAGATGGAGAGAATAGAGAGGAGAGAATTCTCTTCCAAGGTGTATTTATTACAAAGGAAATGACTCCTATTTATAGGAGTGGACAATGGTACAATCGTAATATTGTAAAGCTTACAGGGATATAATGGTAATGTCATTCACATATTTATATATTATTTATAACATTAATGAATTATTAGAGTGATTTGTTGGTGGTATTTTTATTGGATGAAATTTATTTTTCGTCTTATTTCGACCTTTGTGATTGTCTTGAAAATTAGGAAAGTACTTATTTGAATTTAGGATTATAACCCATATTATAACCAATTTTTTTTACACAAATTTTCAGTCACTTTTTAATAGCAAATTTTCTATCTATAATTTTTAACTATACATTTTACCTAAGAAACAGAAAAATCACAAAAAAAAAACCGTGCCCCATAGTCGCCTAACAGAGGGTTAGTTAAGAATTTATTTTTCACCTTTTATCATACTTTCAAATATCAATTTTTTTGATAAAAAAAAAAAAAAAATATCAATTCTACTTTATATCAAACATGCACAAATTCCTTCATTTTTTTTTACAAGGCAAACCCCCAATGCCCAACCCAAACCACCCCCAAACCCACCATTTGAAACTCTAACCCAAGATATTACCTTGGTAAGGTTGGTACCTTTTCCACTAGGCCCACACTTTGGCTTCAAATTCCTTCAATTAATTTTAGGGTTAAT
Source organism: Ligustrum vulgare (assembly GCA_963555705.1). Lineage (NCBI taxonomy): Eukaryota > Viridiplantae > Streptophyta > Magnoliopsida > Lamiales > Oleaceae > Ligustrum > Ligustrum vulgare. The sequence goes on along the minus strand of OY743174.1, from coordinate 970,566 downwards.
TACACAATTACAAACATTTTGGTATGAAAATTTTTGAAATCAGGTGATTTGTAACTAATTACATAAGTATCAAAATATTTGTCAAAATCAGGTTTTTTTTTTTTTTTAAATAAATAAATCAGAATCAGGTTTTGTAATTAACTACAATTGTAACTTTATTTCAATTTTGTAATTAATTACAATTGTAACTTATGAATGAATTAGTAAAACATTAGTGTAATTTGTAATTAATTACACAAGTGAATTTGTAATCAACAATCACCACAATCGTTGTCGTCGAATAACTGTCGTAACTTTATTTCAAAATTGTAATTAATTACATTTATAACTTTATTTCAATTTGTAATTAGTTTTACTTACAATTGTAACTAATTACCACCACCACTAAAACCACCACCACCAACCACCATCAAAAACCATCACCACCAACCACCATCTAAGAGGACCATCACCATCAAATCCCAATCACCACCTAACCTAAATCCCCAAATCGCGATCACGATCTCTCAAACCTCTCGCCTCACCCACTCAGCTTCCTCTCTCTCACCGCTCTGTCTTTCCGTCTGCCTCTTCACCACCGGGCGCCACCGCCACCACCACTCCCCACACGGTAAAGACAACTCCTCCCCTTCCTCTTCTCCTCCCGCGCACACACATAGTCACACGGGTTTCACACACGCACAAAAATAAATCGCCACCAAAACCACCCTAGCACCACCACCGAGCCACCACATGCACCACCGAATCTATCTACTGCAATAATACTGTGAAATCAAGGTTACCACAAGACTCACTGCCCGATGAGTTTGGCCACCGAGAAAAACAGAACCACGCTCACAGATTCAGCGTCGTCGCTCACATTGGTGACTGAGCTGAGAGCGCACAGCTCCGCGACGCGGAGGCTGCTCTATGGAGGCACAATGCCGTTGTCTCCCCTCGCTGCTTCTACACCGGGGCCGTCAACAGTATTGTGTCTGTGATCAGTTCAGCCAACAAGTTACTCGAGGTGATGATTCCAACAACAACAGCACGACGCGACCAACAGGTTTCACGACGGTGATGACTCCAGCAACCATAGCACGATGCGGCAATCTGGTTCCATGGCGTTGATGAGATCTGGTTTTCTGAGTGGAGAGAGATGGGGGAGGATGATTGGGGTTTGATTTAGAATACCTGATTTAGTAAAATAATTTAGAATGGACTGATTTTAAAAATTTGAGCCTAATTAACCCTTAATTTTACATGAAAAATGACTTCTCAAAATATTCTCAACCCATGTTCCACGTATTCCATGCTTGTTGTAATCGGACCCTAAAATCCCAATTCAATCCCAGTTTCAGTTCATTCTCTCTCCATCAAAATCTTAAAAGACACTCACAAATCTTTTTCTTATTTGAATTTCCATAAGTGAACACAAATCAATTATTTTGTCCATTTCATATTAATTGTATGTAATTCATGCCGTTTACAAGGGTTGTTTCGTTTTTATCTGGGTGGGTTTCTTGTGCATTTTTATTGTTGATGGATCATGATTTCTTTAATTCAACAGGAGAGGTGTAGAGATGCAGCAACCGGGGCAAACGTCCCCATTTATGTCTTCATTTCCACATGCTAACATTACTACTGAGCAGATTCAGAAGGTATTTGTGTTTCGTTTATTTATTTCTTAAAATTTACGAGGAATTTTGATACGTTCTCATTTCCACCTGCTAACATTACTACTGAGCAGATTAAGAAGGTATTTGTGTTTGGGTTATTTATTTCTGTGAATTGATGAGGAATTTTGTTATGTTCTTTATTGGATTATGTTTGTATGTAATAATGCTAGACCGATTATCTTTTATTCTGTATGACTTAGTTTTTTGGTAATCTTGCTTATGTATCATAAATGCTACTGGTGGAATCTTTGTCCTCAGGATTCGAAAAGTCCAATTAGCACCAAGATTTAACTTAAGTCTTTCATAAGGTTGTGATTTTGGGTTCGATTCCTTTAACGCGGCGACAAAAAGTCACGAGGGACTGGATCTTTACAATTGAAGTTATCTTTCGCTCTCACTCTTGTCATAAGAACATCTTCAAAAGACTCTCTATCATAAAATTCTAGAGACTATTTTTAACTTCTTAAAATCGGGAGTGAGGTTGACTCTCTAAATTTAGTGAGCCAAATTCATTCTCTATTCTTAAATTACAATTACTAGTATCACACCCGTGCGATGCACGAGATTTCTATTCATGATAATGATTTAGAATTCATGAAAATATGTTGATTATACAATCATATTAAATAAAAAGTATAGTACAAATAATATTTTATTACAATAACCAGTAGTACTTCTCCTGCGATCTACCTCGCCAGCAAAATCTGCATCTACAAAGCCTTGTAGAGTCACCTCGCCTCGTCCAAAGCATAAGCATCTATCAGTATTTCCCCGTAGATATCTTAATATCCACTTTACTGCTTCCCAATGCTGCTTTCCTGGATTTGCCATAAACCTGCTCACAACTCCCACTGCATGAGCAATATCTGGTCTGGTACAAATCATGGCATACATCAAACTTCCAATGGCTGAGGCATATGGTATTTTAGCCATGAAGTTTATCTCGTCCTCTGTCTTAGGACTCTGATCACTAGATAGACGGAAGTGATTAGCTAGTGGCGTGCTGACAGCCTTCGCACTGCACATGTTAAATCTCTGCAGAACTTGACTAATGTACTTGGCCTGAGATAACTGTAAGATACCCTTCTGCTTATCTCTGAAAATTCTCATTCCGAGAATCTGCTTCGCTGCACCCAAGTCCTTCATTTCGAATTCTGCTGACAGCTGCATCTTTAACTTCTTGATTTCGTCCATATCTGAGCCTGCTACTAACATATCATCGACATAAAGTAGCAAAATTATATAACTGGACTCGAATCTCCTGAAGTAGCAACAATGGTCAGCATTACATTTGAAGTAGCCATTTTTCTGCATAAATCCGTCGAACTTCTTGTACCACTGTCTCGGGGCTTGCTTTAAGCCATACAGGCTCTTCTTCAATTTGCAAACGAGCTTCTCCTTTCCTTTGACTGAGAAGCCTTCTGGCTGCTGCATATATATTTCCTCCTCAAGGTCACCATGGAGGAAAGCAGTTTTCACATCTAACTGCTCCAAGTGCAAACCCTCTGCTGCAACAATACTCAAGACTGATCTGATTGTTGTCAGCTTCACAACTGGCGAAAATATTTCCGTGTAGTCAATTCCTTCTTTCTGCTGGAAACCTTTGACCACCAACCTCGCCTTGTATCTCTTTGATCCATCATGTTCCTCCTTGATTCTGTTCACCCACTTATTGTGTAGAGCTCTCTTTCCTGTAGGTAACTCGGCTAGTTCCCACGTCTGGTTAGAGATGAGAGACTTTATCTCATCTTTCATTGCAAGCTCCCACTTGCCAGAATCACCGACCTGACATGCTTCATGATAGCATTCAGGTTCACCTGCATCAGTAAGTAACATGTAGCTCATGTACTTTCTATTTGGAACATGAGGTCTGGTTGACCTTCTAAGAACAGGGACTGGAGACTGTGATGCATCAGTCTCTAGAACAGGCTCCGGTAACTGCAGATCCTCCTCTGTCTGCTGCGACGTACTACTTTCTGGAGCATCATCCAACTCAACATATGTTGGATCATCATGTACTGTGTCATCGGACTGCACTGCATTTCTGTCCTTGTACATAACCTTCTCGTTGAATATGACATCCCTGCTTCTGATGACCTTTCTGTTCTGGTCATCCCATAAGCGGTAGCTGAACTCATCTCCGCCATATCCAATGAATGTGCACTTTAGTGATTTGGAGTCTAGCTTGCCCCTTGCCTGATCACTAATATGTGCATATGCGACACATCCAAAAACTTTCACGTGGGAAAGTTTTATTTCTTTTCCGGTCCATACTTCCTCCGGTATCCTATACTCCAACGGTACCGAGGGTCCTCGATTGATCAAGTACACCGCTGTGTTGACTGCTTCTGCCCAAAACTGTTTGGGCAAGCCTGCATGTAACCTCATGCTTCTGGCTCTCTCCGTTAATGTCTGGTTCATACGTTCTGCAACTCCATTTTGCTGTGGAGTCCCTGGCAACGTCCTCTCCATTTTGATGCCATTCTGGTAACAGAACTTCTTGAACGCCATATCCGTATATTCTCCTCCGTTGTCGGACCTCAGCTTCTTTACTCGCAATCCTGTTTCATTTTCCACCATGGCTTTCCACTTCTTGAACACATCGAATACTTCGGACTTATGTCTCAAGAAATAAACCCACACTTTTCTCGAGTGGTCATCAATGAAAGTCACAAAGTATGACTTTCCGCCAATAGATGAAACTGCGGTTGGTCCCCAGACGTCTGTGTGGACTAACTCAAGTTTCTCTTGCTTCCGAGTTCTGCCACTAGTGTTGAAACTCATCCTGGTCTGCTTCCCAAAGATGCAACTCTCGCATAAGTCTATATCAGTAGACTGAAGCTCTGGTAGTTTCCCCTTTGCATGCATATACTTGAGTCCCTTCTGACTCATATGCCCAAGTCTCTGGTGCCACAAGTTTGGGCCCTCCTTGCTTTCAGCAACTGCAATCGTCACACAAGCATCCACCGTTGTGTAGAGAGTGCCAGTATCCTTGCCACGAGCGATAATCATGGCGCCCTTGGTGATCTTCCAGTTATCACCAGAGAAGGTGGTGACATGTCCTTCTCCCGACAATTGCTTGACGGAGATCAAGTTCTTCCTCAATTCTGGAATATGTCTCACGTCCTTCAGCTTCCACACAGATCCATTGATCTTGATCTGTACATCACCTTTTCCGACCACGTCACACGGTTGATCATTACCGAGATAGATTCTACCAAAATCACCCCGCGTATAGTTTACAAAAAACTCCTTGTTTGAGGTAGCATGAAAAGATGCTCCGGAATCAATCACCACCCAGTATTCCGTTTTTCTCTCCAAAGAGCATATCAAAGCATCGTTCGCTTCCTCTTCCACAACATTGACCTCCGTCCTGTTCTCCTTTTCTTTTGGAGGTGTTGGACACTGGTTTTTGTAATGACCGGTCTTGCCACACTTCCAACATTCTACAACCTTTGTCTTGTTAGGATTGTTTGGATTTCTGGACCTCGATCTGCCACTTCTGAATTTGCCGTTGCCCCGCCCATTTCCTCTGTTAGAACTCCTGCCTCTGCTTTCCACGTTCAACGCCGATCCTGAAGTTGAGACACCTTCTGACTGTCGTCTGATCTCCTCCGTTAAGATCATGCTTACGACATCATCGAACTTCAATTTTGACTTTCCGGCAGAGCCACTAATTGCTGTGACTGTACCATTCCAGCTATCTGGCAACTGTCCAAGAATTAACAGAGCTCGAACTTCATCACTAAAAGTGATTTCGACTGTGTTTAGCTGGTCCGTCACTTCATTGAATTCATTTAGGTGCTCCCCAAATCTTCCGCCTTCGGCCATCTTCATATTGAACAGATTTTTAATTAAGTGGACTTTATTTGCTGCAGATGGCTGTTCGTACATGCTAGAAAGGGCTGCCATGAGAGACTCTGTCGTCTTCTCATTTTTTATGTTGAAGGCCACTGACTTTGACAACGTCAGCCTGATTGTGCCGAGTGCTTTTCGATCAAGCAACTCCCAATCCCCCTGGCTTATATCTTCTGGATTTTCTTTTAGTGGCTTGTATAGATCCTTCTGGTACAGATAGTCCTCCATTTGCATTTTCCAAAATCCAAAATTTGAACCATCAAATTTGTCAATTTTGGATATTTTCTCATCTGTCGACATTGCTCCCACTCGATCACAAAACAGTCTAAAGAAATCTTTTCTGATGTGGAAGATCAGTCAAAGCTGCAACCACAGAGCATACTAAGAATTTCAAAAGATCTCAATGAGCCAAAGCTCTGATACCAATTGTTGGGAATTAGGACGCAACTAATCCCGCCCAGGATCGATGTGACACAAATAAATTGGACTGAGAAAATATAAATACGCAAAAATAAAATGCAAATACGAAACACAAAGATTTACGTGGTTCAGCAATTTGCCTACGTCCACGGACCCACACCAATATATTTCACTAACTCGAAAAATGAGGAGTACAAAAATACTACACTGTATTTTTATCTGCCTATATAAAGGCTATTCTCTCCAACTCACTTTTCTCTCCACACAAGAAATCCTCTCTCTATCTATTGTGCTTGTGCTGATTTGGTGTGTTTCTTACTGCAAACGGAGGCTCAATTTATAGGCAAATTTTCGTTGAAAATTGGTGACCATTAAGAATAAAAAAAAAACCTCCACAAATTTTGTCTGCCAACATTAGTATACTAATGCTCCATTAATTTCTTTCCACTTCTATTTGTCTCCACTATCTAACAGTAGCCATATAATTTAACTCAGTCGACTCGATCCATACTTCATGACTTAATGATTTTTTCACTCCATTATTTTGAAGCACATTCCTTTATATTGGAATTGTATATGCATGGAGACGTAGACCACAAAATAATCCGAAGGCATTCATAAACAATTATCAAAAGAAAGATGATATGAATTTGTTATTAGATTACTTGGGCAATAAGGGGCCATTTGGTTTTGAAAATTGATTTTACTCGTTCCCCAAAAGAATCCAATGCCAATCAATTTTTGCTCCGTCAAATGTAGTGAAAAGAGAAAATCAACATAAGGTATGTATGAGACCAACACTCACCGTCACGTAGGATGTTTGGTCAGTCATCTTCCTCTTTGTTCCGTACGGCATTGAATTTTTATCTGCAGTACCCTTCGAGGATTGTCATTCTTCAAAATTATCACAGGTGTTGAAGATTATCAAGAAACTTGAGTGATTAGATAAGGTTAATTTGTTGGTGAGAGGAGGGTAATGAAAGAATATCCAGCTGCCTTCTATACCTAAACAGTGCTAGGCAGCTAGAACGTCTTCTGTCAGATCTTTGTGCACGCTTGTATCAATTATATGTGACCATTCACCTTCCTCCTTGAAGAGATATTGTCAATCTTAATCTAATATAGTGCAATAAAAATTGGGTGGGCATAAAACCAATAAGCTGCAATTTCATAATGCAAAATGGGCTTGTATAAACTCGTAAACTAAGAACCAACCAGTTACGAAGAGCTGAAGAGCATAGGAATCTCAAAAGCCATGTTGGAATATGGAACGCACAGCACAAGCAACAGTAGTTTAATAAAAGTTGAAAAATGAGTTTATCTGAAGCTTTTCATTTTTTTGACTTTTCTCTGAAGCCAAATTAATTAATTGCTTTTCATATTTTTTATTTGAAGTTGTCATTTTTGGAAACTTGATTTGAGGGGGGGGGGGGGGGGGGGGAATAGGAGCCTAAACATGATTTAGGGAAGTGCTTCACTATTCTATGATAGTATGATGATATGATTTAATCTTTATGTAATGAAATTAAACAAAATATAAGGTGAATAAAGTATGATGATATGATTTAATCTTTATGTAATGAAATTAAACAAAATATAAGGTGAATAAATATCATGAAGATTTATTTTTATAGATGAAATGATAACCTGATGTGTAAGTATATTTGACTAAATTACATAAATAACAACTTAATTGTAAATTGACCTGTTATCATATTTTTGGTAATTACCAAATCTGATTTTATTATTACTAAATTTTAGACCAAATTTAAAATGCTTCATAATCTTGGTATTATATTCCATACGGTTTTCATAACAATTGTGCTATTGATATGTATAAGTTAATTAATCTTTTTAATTATCTATCTACAATTTTATTACAATAACAAAAAATGCTATTATTAAAAGCAACCTATTTGTATTAGAACATAATTATCAGTAATTTCAAAAAAAAAAAAAAAAATGTGCAATTTCTTTAAATGAAATGATTAGTATTTTATGAATTTTAAAAATATAGATGGTTATTAAATTTAGTAAATTACATAAGTAATACCTGAAATGTAAGTTCATTTGTTATTATATTTTACTAAATTACTAAAGCTGACTTTTATTATTAATAATAAGTAACCAGATAGTAAATATTTAAACAACTCTCCAACCAGTAACGTGATTGGTTATGTCTTCTACTTGTCTGTGTTTGGTATCCCAAATTGATTGTCTAAATGTAAAAAGAAGTCAAAGTTTCTTTTAAGTTCATAACTGATTTATCAACTAAAAAGGTTTATTTATTTCAAAAATTATTTCTAAATATAGCTTAACCGTTAGGTTAATATAAGTCCTAGTTCAAAAATTATTTATAATTGATAAAATGTTATATATAATTATGGAAATTATTAAGAAATTCACCACTAATTTTATACCTAATTTCCACCCAAGTTATATTGTAAATTAATGTAATGAATGACTTTTCCTTCCCTATAAATAGAGGTAGGAATTGCTTGAATTTGGTGTACCAATTCTTGATCAAGAAAGAATTCTCCTCCTTCTCTCTAGTTCTCAATCTCTCTCTAATTCTTGTGTTTAGAATTTTGATAGTTTCACAACACGTTATCAGCACGAACCTCTAGCCTATTGAGTAATATGACGGGAGTATGCTCTACAGTTGCATCTAAATGATGAACCTCTGTATCAGAAACCAGATTATTACTAATCAACGTTTCATATTCCAAACCTAGTGTTTTTGGTGTTAGAAAATCATAAATACATCATAGATTATAAAATCAATTCCAAGTCTATAGAAAAATTTAGATTAAAGGCACGGTTGCAGTTGTGATCATGATGTCCAACACTAACTTGGTGAAAATTAACAAAAGTCCACCAACTTGGTAGGTATAGTGATAAGATTTTAAATCGTTTCATTATAATTATGCATATTAATTATATAATTAGCATTAACAATATCCACAACTAATTAACGATTAATATGTGATCAAAAAGATAAATTAAAGATTTTAAACAAGGTATAAGTAAAATAATCATTGTCATACCGTGACGGATTGGACTATTATGAATACCTTAACTGGAGATGACTCATCATCGCAACGGATTGGACTATTATGAGTACCTTGACTGGATTTGACGATATGACTTGATCACTATTATGAATACCTTGACCGGAGGATATGACTCGCTCACTCATGAAAGGTAATTATTTCATTATGTAGACACCGCCTATATGGTCGGTTTACGGAATACTTTACATATATTCAAGTTTTATATTATTTCAGAAACACCTCAGTTGTTGGTTAATTCTAACATATTAGAGGTTATTGTCAACATATATACGTGGTGGTATAACCTCAGTATTATTATTGATATTATTGTTATTTAATATTTCATTAAATGATACCAGAAGTTATCAATACTAAAGTTAGATAATATTTTATCAAATGATACCAGAAGTTATCATTACTAAAAGTTGGTAAATGTTGATAAAAAGTTATCAATACCAAAAAGTTGGTAAATGTTTGATCGGGTTTGGATCTGAATAGGCCCATGAGTGGTCACAGCCATTCCCACAACCAACCCATGGATAATGAGTTGTCCACCTTATTTGAAAAAAAAAAGGTGATCCAACGTGATTAACACCTTTGTTAATTAAAGAATTAAAGAATTTTCATGATGATGGATATATGCTGTCAACCAACCTTGTTTGTGGACAACGGTGAGCAAGCACCTTTTGTGAAAAGGCGCATGTGAATTGGAAATAACTTGTGGAGTCTGAACTAATTTTTTAGAGGATGGTATTATTATTGTTGATGGATGTTGATAAAAAATATTTTATCAACGGTACCAGAAGTTACCATTATCTGTATTAAAAAGATAGATACAAATGGATTATCCAACAAGAAAAATGTTGATGTATGATAAGATAATATCACATGATAGCACGGACATAGCTAATGTGAAAATAATCTCATCAGTATTATGAGATGAATATTAGATGATAAGTGTTTGGAAAAGTTCTTGCACGAGCACTTATGTATTTCAGAAGAAGTACATATTTACTCTAGTAGAAGTAAAAATTATCATCTAAACATGCTAAAATGATATTATTATTGCTCCTGAAGAAGCATAAAATTAAGTCATACATAAAAGAGGGAAACATTTATGATCCTCAAAGTGAGAGATGTGTTTCGGGAGTAGCCGTATCCTACCACCTCTGAACTTTTGAGGACATAAAGAAACACTCAAAGAGGTGTGTTTCAAGAGTAAGGATACTCTGTACTCTACCACCTATCTTTGATGTACACAAGATTAAACATTGATAAAATCCTAGAAATTTAAGGTGTGTCTCAAGAGTAAGAATACTCCGTACTCTACCACCATCTATTCTAGGATTCACAAAGTTAAGTTTACATTAACCGGACTCCATTTTCGCTTGATTCCCCTTCCTTGCGACCAATCTATCTTAACTCCTGCTGGATCTTTTATGGGGACAAATTATTGCAACTTATCCAGCAGTTCCTCGATAGTAGGAGCAGAAATAAGGATTCTCCTAGAAAATGGAGAGATGAATCCCTGTTCCATAGCATAATCAAGAAATGTTAGCAAACCATCAAAGAAATTGTTAACATTTAAAAGCCCAATAGGCTTGGTATGGAGATCTAAATGAGCCCAGGAGGTAATATTAAAGATTTCCTCTAAAGTACCAAAACCTCCAGGCATGGCAATGAAGGCATCAGAACCATATAACATGCAAGTTATGCGTTCATGAATAGATAATGTTTGTACTTCATGCCCTCGTGTTTTGCCTGCGATATCAGCTAAAGGAACGGGTATAACACCTATTACTCTTGATTTTTCTGCTTGAGGAGATTGGGAAACACAACCCATCAATCCACTGCTACCTCCTCCATATACTAGATTGATACCTTTCTCTCCCAAATTTTTTCCCAAATCCACGGCTGCTTCAAGATACCCAAAACCTTTCCCTACATTTGATCCACAAAATACACAAATAGTTTTGATCGGTCGAAGTTTTGGTCCTTCCATCTTTGAGAATATAAGGAAGAAAAAACTTATGAAGAAAATGATATTTTGGGATGTATGAAACTGTGAAAATCATTGGCTTTTTAAACTTGAAAAACTTCACTATTTACTGCTCATCTTTTGAAAAAGTGAAAACCTAATTCTGACTAAATTACACTACTTTTGATAAAGCTTACCTTTCGGTGATTTTTCAATACACTTTATCAATACTCGAGAAATGAAACATGAAAATATTTTATGTACAAAAATATAAACACATAATAAATTGATTTACCTTGTATCAATGCTGAATAGCCAAAACATTATTGTTTATAACAGCCTGGCAAACAGGATCTTTTGCTACTATATTTTCGAGACTATAACGGTTTTTATCCTCGTTAAATTGAGCATATAAGGAAAGGAGTTCACGTTGCACATACCCACTTGGGTGCGTCTCAAGAGTTAATCGGATATCATCCAATGACTCCTTACTCAGTCCACCCTTAATGAAATCGATTTTATCATCCCGATTTCTAGAAGAATATCCTACTGATTTGCAACGAGTATCACATGTCCAACGAGCACATTTGTAACAACCGTTCAGCCTTTTTGCTCTTCGTTTCTTTGCAAAAGTACTCTTACCTAAACCAGGCATGTGTTTAGAAAATGAATCTGGTAATTCACCAGCTAATCGAACTTTTGCTTCGATCAACCAACGAACATCTTCTGGAAAGCCTTGATCCATCAGCAGCCTCAATCTTTCAAGTCGAACTCGGTAAATTTTTTTCAAAGCATTTACCGGAAGATTAGAATAATATTTGCGAATATTTGATAATATAACATCCATTTTTTATGGATCTAATCTCTTCCCAAATGATATATTTAAACGAATAAAGGAGCGCTCCGCGTGTCAGTGATATCGATTCCATCAAGAAATAATGGAATAAATTATTGAAAAGGTGGGAACAATGAGATAATGCGTCATTACCTTTTTCGAAATAAGGGAAGATTTGGCGACAAGATTGAGATCATGAGATATTTCCTTGGATATTGTACCTGATTTTTTCGGTATACTAAAAGTAATAAAAGTATACTGATTTGAACTATACAGAAATACGTACTGATTAAATGAATACTGTATTGAACCAGAAGTTCATACATATGTAAAAATGAAATATCTTGCTGAACCAGAAGTTCTATAATGATTGGTTAGATTCCAATTCAATAATGAGATTTATTGAGAATGCAAAATGGCATTCATTAAAGAACCAGAAGATTGTTCAGGTTAACGAGTTATCATTGCTGCTTGTTCTGAAAAGCAAATTAATTATCTCACTAAGAAAATGAATGACTGATTATTTGCTCAAGTAATGATATTACGAGCAAAGTGATAAATGCTAGCATGAATATATCTTAAAGTCATTAATGATTTTACGAATTAGTTGAGATAATAGAATATTATATTGCTAATGATTTAGCAGATTAATAGCCTCAAGTTATTTGCTATGAGAACAACTTGAATATAAATATTCCTTATGCAGCAATATTCTACATACAAACATGTCAATACGATGAAATAAAGATTTGCTTATAAAGCTTTATGATTTCTAAAAGGTGCGATATCTATATACACTCCAACAAAGCGCAGTTAGATATAATATTATGATTATATCCATAATTATGAATGACATGTGTTGCGGCATTGTTAGCCGACTGATATAATACAAGATTCTTGAATATTATGGGGAAATTAAACAATAACACGCATGAAGCGTGATCAAGCTTAAAGCGTAATTATACCTGAAGCATAATGACAATCGATTCCAAAAATAAATATCTCTTAAATAATGGAAATGATCCATTTGAGGCTAAATACTCATGGTGAGTAAAAGGGATATAATTAAATGTAAGAGACTCAGGTACCTGATGATAGATATACAAAGAGATCTCTCTATGTTATATTTATATTGACATGAAATGGAATCGATAAATAAGTCGACTGCATACATACAACCCTCTTATGAAAATGAGGTTGATAAAATAATAATACTTTGGCCAAGTATAAAATCCCAATGTAGGGATTATTGTTATAAGACCTGAAGTCAAAACACTTAAATGTGTAAAGCCAGTAATTATATGTACAAATGAAAAATATTTCACAGTCGTAAAAGATGACTCATTGCGCACGAAATTTTTCATTGAACTGACATGAAATATGGTGGATAGACTATAGTCTAAATTCACTAGTTTGAGCTCTTTGATATACCAATGAGTGAGATCAAAAAGTGTGATTCTCATCTCGGTACTTTGAGAGTTTTCTTTGATGTACCAGTTGATCGCGGTACGTTGGGATTTCAAGCGAAATGATTATAGATTATATGTCGAAATTGATATCTATTTCAATGATTGATTATGCTCCTGCAAATTAGAAATTGCAGTTTATAAAGTGCAAGAACGTACATGTATAAATCATTGAAATATTCAATTTGCCCAAAAACAATATCATTATAAAATGAAATGTGATTCTTAAAATAAAATCACATGAAGTATGATATGATACATATGACCCCATAATATAATATGTTAAAAATGAAATTGGAGTGTACTATTATTATATTTGAATATTTGGGCATGCAATTGATTTTCAATATGCAAAATTATATTATCCACCGGGAAAATGAATATTCACTAGAAGTGAATTTGAAAATGAATATTTAATTATTCATTAGAAATGAATTCTAGATTTTGATAGAAGTGAATCAATTCTAGATTTGAGTAATGCAATCAGTCAACTAACTAAACATTGCTTGATATAGCATGTTCAGTAAATGAGCTATGACTTCATAAATGAGTTATAAACTATTTATAAAAGCTCATCACAAACTATATGTTTGATGAAATAATTTAAGATTGCATTAATATACTTATGATATTCATATGAAGGGAACAAATACGCACTGCATTCTTTTTCCCTTAACTGAGGTTTTGTCCCACAGGGTTTTCCTAGTAAGGTTTTTAATGAGGCAGCAATTATGGAACAATTAGGGCGTATCAATGAGAATAATGTACTCTTTTTCCCTTCGCTAAGGTTTTGTCCCACAGGGTTTTCCTAGCAAGGTTTTTGAGACATTGTCACAGCTATCTGCAAGTAATAATTCAACAACAAGCTCTCTCTTTAAATTGTGCTGGAATGATATCAACAAATGAAGAAAATCATACATATCTTATGAAGAATGTTATGATATCGGCTACACATAAGAAGATTTTCATATATACATATTCCAGACGAAAGATGATATCATTATTCAAAAGGTTTATGAATACTTGATTGCACACTTCAGGGGGAGAATCATGCTGTCATGCTGTACTCTTTTTCCTTCGTCCAGGTTTTTGTCCCACAGGGTTTTCCTGACAAGGTTTTAACGAGGCAGCGGCTGTACTCTTTTTCCTTCGTTCAGATTTTGTCCCATTGGGTTTTACTGACAAGGTTTTAACGAGGCAGACCTAAAGTAAGGCAGCACTAAAGACCTAAAGCAAGGCAGCACTAAAGCACTGAAAGCACTGAAGCAATAAAGCAATGAAGCACTTCAGCACTTCATAATTCAAAGTTTCCAGTACATGATTTATACTACTTATCATTGATGTCATTTTGGATATTAGACTCAATGATTAATAATGACCAACATCAGGGGGAGCAGCTGTACTCTTTTTCCTTCGCTCAAGTTTTATCCCACTGAGTTTTCTTAGCAAGGTTTTAACGAGGCAGACAATTGAGCTATTGAGCAATAAGTCATTCAAGGGGGAGTGTTATAAATAATTATGGAAATTATTAAGAAATCCACCACTAATCTTATACCTAATTTCCACCCAAGTTATATTGTAAATTAATGTAATGAATGACTTTTCCTTCCCTATAAATAGAGGTAGGAATTGCTTGAATTTGGTGTACCAATTCTTGATCAAGAAAGAATTCTCCTCATTCTCTCTAGTTCTCAATCTCTCTCTAATTCTTGTGTTTAGAATTTTGATAGTTTTACAACATAAAATAACTTTTTATCTACATGGTTCTTGGATATTACAAGTAACATCTATTTCTTCATTATTTATTGTCATTTATTTGTAATTTAAATAATTTATAAACAAAAAAAGAAACATAGCTAAACAAGTTATGAAAATAACAAATTTAATGAACATAAATCACTTGAGGCCTTGATTGTGTTCTAGGTACATTGAATTGAGGGAGTTGAGATCTGTTATTTTTTCGTGTTTGTCAAATCTTGTTTTGAAGAAAATTGGAGTATTCACTAAATAGTTAATGCTTTGACTCATCAACCTTTGTTAACAAATGATTTGATGTTTTCCTATTACAATAGTTATTATGTTGAAGTGTTCAGAATTTTAGTTAGATGACACCTATGTATGAACACGTCACTCGTGAGTGGCTTTAACACCAGGGAGAAAAAAAATAAAAATAAATAAGATGTTTAAATTAGTGCCGTCTAAATTCATAAGTAAAATCTTCTTCCTTTTAGGTCGGTTTGATAGACCAATTTTCTATGAAAAATGAAAAATGATTTTAATTGTTATAAAACTATTAAAATCATAACAAAGATATGGAGATGGAGAGAATAGAGAGGAGAGAATTCTCTTCCAAGGTGTATTTATTACAAAGGAAATGACTCCTATTTATAGGAGTGGACAATGGTACAATCGTAATATTGTAAAGCTTACAGGGATATAATGGTAATGTCATTCACATATTTATATATTATTTATAACACTCCCCCTTGAATGACATATTCCGCAATTGTCTGCCTCGTTAAAACCTTGTCAGTAAAACCCAATGGGACAAAATCTGAACGAAGGAAAAAGAGTACAGCCGCTCCCCCTGATATTGGTCATCGTCAATCGTTGAGTCTAATGTTCAAGTAGAACAAATCATGTATTGAATCTTTGAAGTTCTGAAGTGCTTCATTGTTTCATTGCTTTATTTCTGTAGTGCTTTAGTGCTGCCTCGTTAAAACCTTGTCAGTAAAACCCAATGGGACAAAATCTGAACGAAGGAAAAAGAGTACAGCCGCTGCCTCGTTAAAACCTTGTCAGGAAAACCCTGTGGGACAAAACCTGGACGAAGGAAAAAGAGTACAGCATGACAGCATGATTCTCCCCCTGAAGTGTGCATTCAAGTATTCATGAACCTTTTGAATAATGATATCATATTTCTTCTGGAATATGAAAATCTCCTTGCATAACATTCTTCATAAGATGTCTATGATTTTCTTCATTTGTTGATATCATTCCAGTATAACAATGTGTTGCTAAATTATAGCTTGTCAATAGCTATGATAATGCCTCAAAAACCTTTGCTAGGAAAACCCTGTGGGACAAAACCTCAGCGAAGGAGAAAGAGTACATTATTCTCATTAATTTTCATCAATACACCTCAGCTGCTGCCTCATTAAAAACCTTGCTAGGAAAACCCTGTGGGACAAAACCTCAGCTAAGGGAAAAAGAGTGCAACGCGTATTTATTCCTTTCATGGAATATTACAAGTATATTGGTGCAATCACGAATCTTTTCATCGTATAATTTATGATGAGCTTTATATAAATCGTTCATAGCTCATGATGTCATAACATGCTATATTAAGCAATGTTGTACTAATTTATTGATTGCATCTTTCACTTCTGGTGAATAATCAAATTTAGAATTCACTTCTGGTGAATAATCAAATCTATAATTCACTTTCATAGATTGCATCTTTCACTTCTAGTGAATAATTAAATATTCATTTTCAAATTCACTTCTAGTGAATAATCAATTTCCCAGATGTCATAAATAGTACACTCCAATTTCACTTTCAACATATTATATCATGGAGTTATTTGTATCATTCTATAGTGATACTAATCTGGGCATATTGAATCTTTCAATGATTTATACATGTATGTTCTTGCACTTTATAAACTGCAATTTCTAATTTTCCAGGAGCATAATCAATCATTGAAATAGATATCAATTTCGACATATAATCTACAATCATTTTACTTGAAATCCCAACGTACCGCGATCAACTGGTACATCAAAGAATACTCCCAAAGTACCGAGATGAGAATCATACATTTTGATCTCACTCATTGGTATATCAAGGAGCTCAAGCTAGTGATTTAGACTATAGTCTATCCACCATATGTCATGCCAGTTCTATGAAAAATTTCGCGCGCAACGAGTCGTCCTTTACGACTGTGAAATATTTTTCATTTGTACATATAATTACTGGTTTTACACATTTAAGCATTTGGACTTCAGGTCCTTGAACAATAATCATTTGGACTTCAGGTCCTTGAACAATAATCCCTACATTAGGGTTATATACTTGGCCAAAGTATTATAATTTCATCAACCTCATTTTCATAAGAGGGTATGCAGTCGACTTATTCATAGATTCCATTTCAATTCATCTCAATATAACATATAGAGATCAAGTACATAAATCTCTTATTAACTATGTCCCTTTTACTCACCAAGAGTATTTAGTCTCAAAGGGATCATTTCAATCATTCAAGAGATATTTATTTTATTTGGAATCGATAGTTATTATGCTTCAGGCATAATTACGCTTCAGGCGTGTTTTCCCCATAATGTTCTCAAACATTATTAATCGGCTAAAATGCCATAACACATGTCATTCTTTTAGAGATATAATCTCAATCATATATCTAAGTGCGCTTTTGGTGGATTGTATACATATCGCACTTTTACAAATCATAAAGCTTCTTGAGCTAATCCCTGTTTGACATAGAATATTGTTGTATGATAAACAATTTCTGAATAAGTTATTCTCATAGAAAATAATTTGAAACCTTTGATAATCTAACCGTTTATTATAGAACTTCTGGTTCAATACGGTTTTATTTCATTTCTATGTATGAATATTTGATTCAAAACAATATCGCTAAACTTCTGGTTCAATACAATGTATATTTCATTTATGAGCTTCTGGTTCATACTATATACATATTTCACTTGTACGTATGAACTTCTGGTTCAATACAATGTATATTTTATTTATGAGCTTCTGGTTCATACTATATACGTAATTCACTTGTACGTATGAACTTCTGGTTCAGCAAGATATTTCACTTATACATATGTATGAACTTCTGGTTCAATACAACATTTATTTCATCAGTACGTATTTCTGTACAGTTTAAATCAGTATACCTTTATTACTTTTAGTATACCGAAAAATCATGTACAATATCCAAGGAAATATCTCATAATCTCATTCTTGTCGCCAAATCTTCCCTTATATCGAAAAAGGTAATGACACATTATCTCACCTTTTCAATAATTTATTCCATTATTTCTTGATGGAATCCATATCACTGACACGCGGAGCCACCGCTCTTTTACGCGTTGAATAATGCTTTTAAATAGATGACTTGGGAAGAAGGCTAGATCCATCAAAAATGGATATCATACTTTCAAATATTCGCAAATATTATTCCAATCTTCCAGTAAATGATTTGAGAAAAATTTATCGAATTAGGCTCGAAAGATTGAGGTTGCTGATGGATCATGGCATGCCAGAAGATGTTCGCTGGTTGATCGAAGCAAAAGTTCGATTAGCTGGTGAATTACCAGATTCATTTTCTAAGCACAAGCCTGGCTTAGGTAAGAGTACTTTTGCAAAGAAGCGAAGAGCAAAAAGATTAAATAGTTGCTACAAATGTGCTCGATGGACATGTGATACCCGTTGTAAATCAATAGGATATTCATCCATAAATCGAGATGATAAGATAGACTTCATTAAGGGTGGACTGAGTAAGGAGTCATTGGATGATATTCGATTGACTCTTGAGACGCACCCTAGTGGGTATGTGCAGCGTGAGCTACTATCTTTATGGGCTAAATTCATCAGCGATAAAGAGAGATATAGTCTCAAAAATATAATAGCAAAAGATCCTGTTTGCCAGGCTGTTATAAACAATGATGCTTTGGCTATGCAGCATTAATACAAGGTAAATCATTTGATATATATGCACATATAAAATATTTTTCTGTTTCTTTTCACGAGTTTTGATAAAGGCTGGTTAAAAATATTAAATCGCCGAAAGGTGAGTAGGATGATTTTGTCAAAAGTAAATCTTCACTTTTTCGAAAAACGACCAGTAAATAGTGAAGCTTTTCGGTTTTAAATAGCCAAACATTTTTCATAGTTCATGCATCCCAAAATAACATTTTCCCATAAGTTTTTCCTTCTTTACTTTCAAAAATGGAAGGACCAAAATTTCGACAGATCAAAACTATCTGTGTATTTTGTGGATCAAAAGTGGGAAAAGGTTTTGGGTATCTAGAAGCAGCCGTGGATTTAGGAAAGAAATTGGGAGAGAAAGGTATCACTCTCGTGTATGGAGGAGGTAGCAGTGGATTGATGGGTTGTGTTTCACAATCCGCTCTAGTAGAGAAAGCAAGAGTGATAGGTGTTATACCTACTCCTTTAGCTGATATTGCAGGCAAAACACGAGGGCATGAAGTACAAACCTTATCTATCCATGAACGCATAACTTGCATGTTATATGGTTCTGATGCCTTCATAGCCCTACCTGGAGGTTTTGGTACTTTAGAAGAAATCTTTAATATTACTTCATGGGCTCAACTAGATCTCCATACTAAGCCTATAGGGCTTTTAAATGTAAACAATTTCTTTGATGGTTTGCTAACATTTCTTGATTATGCTGTGGAACAGGGATTCATATCTCCATTTTCTAGGAGAATCCTTATTTCTGCTCCTACTATCGAGGAACTGCTGGATAAATTGCAATCATATATTCCAATACAAGATCCAGCAGGAGTAAAGATAGATTGGTCGCAAGGAAGGGGAATCAAGCGAAAATGGAGTCCGGTTAATGTAAATTTATCTTTGTGAACTCTAGAATAGGTGGTGGTAGAGTACGGAGTATTCTCACTCTTGAGACACACCATAAATTTCTAGGATTTTATCAATGTTTTAATCTTGTGTACCTCAAAGATTTAAGGTGGTAGAGTATGGAGTATTTCTTACTCTTGAAACACACTTTTTTCTTTATTTCCTCAAAAGGTCAGAGGTGGTAGGATACGGCTACTCCCGAAACACATCTCTAATTTTGAGGATCATAAATGTTTTCCCCTTTTGCATTTTGTATGTATGTCTCGTTTATGCTTCTTCAGGAGCAATAATAATATCATTTCAGTATATTTAGATGATAATTTTTACTTCTTCTGGAGTAAATATGTAGTTCTTCTGGAATATATAAGTGCTCGTGCAAGAACTTTTCCAGGCACTTATCATCTAACATTCATCTCATAATACTGATGAGATTATTTTCACATTAGCTATGTCCGTGCTATCATGTGATATTATCTTATCATACATCAACATTCTCTTGTTGAATAATTTTCATCCACCCATTCAAATTCAGATATTGGTAACTTCTGGTACCATTGGATAAAACATTTTATTAATATTTATCAACATTTTGGTAATGATAACTTCTGGTATCATTTGATAAAATATTTTCTAACTTTAGTATTGATAACTTCTGGTATCATTTAATGAAGTATCAAATAACAATAATATTGTATATATATATTAACAATAACGATACTGTGGTTATACCACCAAGTATATATGTTGACAACAACCCTCTAATATGTTAGAATTAACCAACAACTGAGGTGTTTATATGTATTCAATTGATATACCGACCATATAGGCGGTGTCAACGTGATGAAATAATTAAACCGACCATAGTAGAACCAACCATATAGGTGGTATAACCAACCAAGTAGGTGGCAGCATGATATAATTAAAACTGGTAAATCCAACCATGTAGGTGGTAGAACCAACCATGTAGGTGGCAACATATTTCAATTCAATTGATAGATCGATCATATAGGCAGTGACATGATATTAATCGTTAATTTACGATTATTATATTTTTTATGTATTACCAAGGTCAAAATGGTCCATATTTTAATATATTGCCCATATGGATAAATCGAAACCGTCAATAGATTTAAAATTTAATTTAGAACAAACTTACTTTTGGTCCGAAGTTCAAAATCTCGTCGGAAATGCTTCAAAAATAATATTTACGAAGCCGCCACGTTCAACCATCGGAAAATGTCCAAAACTGTATCAAACAGAAAAGTAAGATCATAGAAAAATTCAAAACGTCGAACTGAACAAACTGCCTTTTGACACCGTCGCCAGAAACGGCTCCACGCGCCCGCACGCGCCCGATCGACGTCAGCGCGTGGGATTCACGCGCCTCACGCGCCGCCGCCGTCTGTCGCCGCCGGTGACACGCGCCGGTGTCGGAGGTTCGTCTTGCCACCGTGATTTCAGATCCGGTCTCCGATCGTTAATTGGATATACGGTTTTGCGTAAATCGGCTTTGAAAGTTTCGAGTTTTTCAGATCTACAATATGTGGGTTGTTTTCTAAAGCCAAAAGTATTTGATTTGAGAGAGGAAAACATTGATTTGTAAAAATCAGGTTTCTGATACAGAAGCTCATCATTTAGATGCAACTGTAGAGCATACTCCCGTCGTATTACTCAATTGGCTAGAGACTCGTGCTGATGACGTGTTATAAAACTATTAAAATCATAACAAAGATATGGAGATGGAGAGAATAGAGAGGAGAGAATTCTCTTCCAAGGTGTATTTATTACAAAGGAAATGACTCCTATTTATAGGAGTGGACAATGGTACAATCGTAATATTGTAAAGCTTACAGGGATATAATGGTAATGTCATTCACATATTTATATATTATTTATAACATTAATGAATTATTAGAGTGATTTGTTGGTGGTATTTTTATTGGATGAAATTTATTTTTCGTCTTATTTCGACCTTTGTGATTGTCTTGAAAATTAGGAAAGTACTTATTTGAATTTAGGATTATAACCCATATTATAACCAATTTTTTTTACACAAATTTTCAGTCACTTTTTAATAGCAAATTTTCTATCTATAATTTTTAACTATACATTTTACCTAAGAAACAGAAAAATCACAAAAAAAAAACCGTGCCCCATAGTCGCCTAACAGAGGGTTAGTTAAGAATTTATTTTTCACCTTTTATCATACTTTCAAATATCAATTTTTTTGATAAAAAAAAAAAAAAAAATATCAATTCTACTTTATATCAAACATGCACAAATTCCTTCATTTTTTTTTACAAGGCAAACCCCCAATGCCCAACCCAAACCACCCCCAAACCCACCATTTGAAACTCTAACCCAAGATATTACCTTGGTAAGGTTGGTACCTTTTCCACTAGGCCCACACTTTGGCTTCAAATTCCTTCAATTAATTTTAGGGTTAATTACACAATTACAAACATTTTGGTATGAAAATTTTTGAAATCAGGTGATTTGTAACTAATTACATAAGTATCAAAATATTTGTCAAAATCAGGTTTTTTTTTTTTTTTAAATAAATAAATCAGAATCAGGTTTTGTAATTAACTACAATTGTAACTTTATTTCAATTTTGTAATTAATTACAATTGTAACTTATGAATGAATTAGTAAAACATTAGTGTAATTTGTAATTAATTACACAAGTGAATTTGTAATCAACAATCACCACAATCGTTGTCGTCGAATAACTGTCGTAACTTTATTTCAAAATTGTAATTAATTACATTTATAACTTTATTTCAATTTGTAATTAGTTTTACTTACAATTGTAACTAATTACCACCACCACTAAAACCACCACCACCAACCACCATCAAAAACCATCACCACCAACCACCATCTAAGAGGACCATCACCATCAAATCCCAATCACCACCTAACCTAAATCCCCAAATCGCGATCACGATCTCTCAAACCTCTCGCCTCACCCACTCAGCTTCCTCTCTCTCACCGCTCTGTCTTTCCGTCTGCCTCTTCACCACCGGGCGCCACCGCCACCACCACTCCCCACACGGTAAAGACAACTCCTCCCCTTCCTCTTCTCCTCCCGCGCACACACATAGTCACACGGGTTTCACACACGCACAAAAATAAATCGCCACCAAAACCACCCTAGCACCACCACCGAGCCACCACATGCACCACCGAATCTATCTACTGCAATAATACTGTGAAATCAAGGTTACCACAAGACTCACTGCCCGATGAGTTTGGCCACCGAGAAAAACAGAACCACGCTCACAGATTCAGCGTCGTCGCTCACATTGGTGACTGAGCTGAGAGCGCACAGCTCCGCGACGCGGAGGCTGCTCTATGGAGGCACAATGCCGTTGTCTCCCCTCGCTGCTTCTACACCGGGGCCGTCAACAGTATTGTGTCTGTGATCAGTTCAGCCAACAAGTTACTCGAGGTGATGATTCCAACAACAACAGCACGACGCGACCAACAGGTTTCACGACGGTGATGACTCCAGCAACCATAGCACGATGCGGCAATCTGGTTCCATGGCGTTGATGAGATCTGGTTTTCTGAGTGGAGAGAGATGGGGGAGGATGATTGGGGTTTGATTTAGAATACCTGATTTAGTAAAATAATTTAGAATGGACTGATTTTAAAAATTTGAGCCTAATTAACCCTTAATTTTACATGAAAAATGACTTCTCAAAATATTCTCAACCCATGTTCCACGTATTCCATGCTTGTTGTAATCGGACCCTAAAATCCCAATTCAATCCCAGTTTCAGTTCATTCTCTCTCCATCAAAATCTTAAAAGACACTCACAAATCTTTTTCTTATTTGAATTTCCATAAGTGAACACAAATCAATTATTTTGTCCATTTCATATTAATTGTATGTAATTCATGCCGTTTACAAGGGTTGTTTCGTTTTTATCTGGGTGGGTTTCTTGTGCATTTTTATTGTTGATGGATCATGATTTCTTTAATTCAACAGGAGAGGTGTAGAGATGCAGCAACCGGGGCAAACGTCCCCATTTATGTCTTCATTTCCACATGCTAACATTACTACTGAGCAGATTCAGAAGGTATTTGTGTTTCGTTTATTTATTTCTTAAAATTTACGAGGAATTTTGATACGTTCTCATTTCCACCTGCTAACATTACTACTGAGCAGATTAAGAAGGTATTTGTGTTTGGGTTATTTATTTCTGTGAATTGATGAGGAATTTTGTTATGTTCTTTATTGGATTATGTTTGTATGTAATAATGCTAGACCGATTATCTTTTATTCTGTATGACTTAGTTTTTTGGTAATCTTGCTTATGTATCATAAATGCTACTGGTGGAATCTTTGTCCTCAGGATTCGAAAAGTCCAATTAGCACCAAGATTTAACTTAAGTCTTTCATAAGGTTGTGATTTTGGGTTCGATTCCTTTAACGCGGCGACAAAAAGTCACGAGGGACTGGATCTTTACAATTGAAGTTATCTTTCGCTCTCACTCTTGTCATAAGAACATCTTCAAAAGACTCTCTATCATAAAATTCTAGAGACTATTTTTAACTTCTTAAAATCGGGAGTGAGGTTGACTCTCTAAATTTAGTGAGCCAAATTCATTCTCTATTCTTAAATTACAATTACTAGTATCACACCCGTGCGATGCACGAGATTTCTATTCATGATAATGATTTAGAATTCATGAAAATATGTTGATTATACAATCATATTAAATAAAAAGTATAGTACAAATAATATTTTATTACAAAATATTATTAAATTCAAATTTTTTAAAAAGACAACACTAATCAAAATAGAAAAAAAATACTCCCACGTTTTAAAATTTAGAGCTTAATTAAATTTTTTGTATTAAATTTATTTTAATTTTATTTGTATTCTTTGCCAATTTTTTTTAATGTATTTTTATTTTTAATTAAGTTTAATTTTTAATGTATTGATTACATATATTTTATAAAAACTTCAACACACATACACACACACAAATTTACTTATTAAAGAAATGATAATATCTTGTACGGTGCTCAAGACATTTTTTTTTTTTTGGAATTCATGAAAATATATTAATTATACAATCATATTATCAAATAAAAAATATAGTACAAATAATATTTTAAAAAAGAAAACAGTAATCAAAATAAGGAAAAAAATACCCACTCGTCTTAAAATTTGGAGCTTAATTTTTTTGTATTAAATTTGTTTTAATTTTACTTGTTTGCATCACCAATTTCCTTTTTAATGTATTGATTACATATATTTTGTTAAAAATATATATATATATATATATATAAAGACGCGCGCGTGCGCGCAGACACACAGACACACACATACACACACATACATATACATAATACATATACATATTAAAGAAACGATAATGTCTTGCACGGTGCTCAAGACATTTTTTTTTGGAATTCATGAAAATAAGTTGATTATACAATCATATTAAATAAAAAATATAGTACAAATAATATTTTATTACAATATATTATCGAATTCGAAAATTTAAAAAAGACAACACTAATAATAATAAAAAGAAAATACAACGCATTTTAAAATTTGGCGGTTAATTAAATTTTTGTATTAAATTTGTTTTAATTTTATTTGTATTCATCACTAATTTTCTTTTTAATGTATTTTAATTTTTTATTAAGTTTAATTTTTAATGTATTGATTATATATATATTTTGTAAAAACTTCAAGATATATATATTACACTTCATAAGTTACATACTTCAATACTTTACTTTACTATTTAAATTATATTTGAATTGATTGGTCATTAACATACTCAAAAAATTATGTTGATAAGATATTGAGTGACATCTATAAATGTTCTTTGAAAAAAAATAAAGAGTCAAAATAGAGAGGTTATTGAAGTGCATAAAAAAAATTTACTCTCAAAAATTAAAGATGCCCTTTATAAATAGAGAGTAGTATCCTATAGATTCTCTAAGGCTAACAAAATACTCATTCCTGGCACAACCTCACTGCATACAAACTGCCAACCAAAATTTGCATTTCTTGGAGTGGGTGTACCATTGGACAGTTGCCGGTCGAGCAGTTCCAGGTACCAGGACCAGCTATGTTACTAATGAGAACATCACTCTGTTTTCAACAGAAAATTATATGGAGAGGCTAGAAAAGCCATGACATTTTGGGGCTGGAGTAATGATTGGTAGGAGATATGTAATTCCAACTTGCTACAGCAACAAAAATTCTTTCCAAAATCTAACGGGAAGTTCACATTTTGTAATTATTTATGCTCTGTTTGTAGTAATTATAAATTTGTTTATTTATGTTTTTGAGGTAAAATGTGAAATAGAGAAAATGTGTGATTAAAAAGTGATTTGAAAGATTTGTGTTGTTTATAAATTATAATGATTGAGTTAAAGAAGAGAGACTTATACTACGTAAAAGTCTATTTTACTTGATCTGTAACTTTTTCATGTATTTTAGCTTAGGTAAACTTAGAGACCTTCCCCTCTTCTCTTCCGCTATAGCATTGTTGTGCTTTCCATGATGACCTTTTTGTTTTGATTAGTATGTCAAGGACATGATGATGATATAATTATATTGCTTCAATCTAGTTGATTTAACTTTAACCAAATCTTGACTTTCCTACCAGAAGCAAAAGCCTATTCAACAACATAATTGTCTTTGCACACATTCCTATGTTTGACACTGGAATGTGTATCTTCCATGCTAGTAAACATCTATCAACTTGTGTCGATTTGGCACTTTTTACTTGTATGATATGTACTTATAGTACGGTTCATAATTTTTTTTTTCCTTTTGGATAAGATTTGCATGTGATAAGTTCAAGTTGAGGTCGTTACAATGTAGTGTGTACCCTCTTAGATTTTATTGTTTGAGTGGACGTTAGTACTGAGAATCCTATATTGGTTGGACTTTGAATAGTCAAAAACTACTTCAACGATTAAAAAAAAATCACAAGATTATCATCTACTCGTTACATATGAAGAAAACATACTTAACAGAAGAACGGGGAATGATAGTCATTACTATTTCAATGTATCTATTTATTAAAACTAATTAATTCAAAATTAAAACACACACTATTTACAGGGAAAATTCTCTTGGCCAACAACTGACGTGACCTAGTATCAATCAGGATTAATAGGTACTGCATACGTTACAAACCTTAAGAAACTAGAAATACTTTGACAAAGGAGGGTGGGAAAGAAAATGAATTCCATGTAAGCTGGAAAATCAATTACCTAAGAAAACATTTTTCATGAAAATGGACAAGACATGCCTAAAAAGCTTATCCCTCGAATTTTTTTTCATGGAAATCAATATCAATCAAACACCCAAAGTGGAAAATAGGATGGAAAATTAAGAAATTAGAAATACTCCAAGTTATCTAGAAATTTTGGGTCGAAAACCACAGGATCAATTGAGAAATCCAAATCTTCGAATGCGGAGTTTTGAACAGATGTCGGATTCGAAATTATGTCAGTGAAACCTGATTGTGAAGTTTGCAAATTTTGATGAATCTGGAAATTGTTCATCCTTGAGAAAAATGACTCCTCTGGCGTTGCTGGAGATAAAAATGGAGGCGAATAACTTGCTGAGAAGTTAACAGGCTCTGGAAAGAATTCAAAGGAAGGGAAATTTTCTTCCTTAGCATCCAATTCTTGAGTTTCATTTTTAATATGGATAATTTTTTGTTGAGCTTCATGCCTTTGGATTTTCTCTTCTCCTTCTATCTTTAATATTACAGAATTTTCCTTCTTCCATTTTAGGCTTTCTTGAATACAACTGTGTCTTCCTCTATAGGTGACCTCGAAAAGCCAAGTGTCTTCATCTGTTCTTTGAACCTGTTTTGTTGCTAAACAACCTTGTGTGTTTCCATGAGTACATCTATAATAAGCCCTGTTATGTAATAATTGCCAAAAAAACTCGACATTAGACACAAAAAATAGCATTTTCTTTTTCACTGTGTGTGCAACTTGATAATTTCGAGATCACTGAGTTAAGGAAACATTACTCAGTCCTATCCTATATAATACCATGTACCAAAACTCAGTGAAAACAAGAAATGTCCAAACAAATCGAATTTCATCAAAGGAGCCACAAAAACATCAAGAAGACAAATTCCGTACAATGTTTTTAAGATTCTATTTTGTTGTACATTAATTAAATTGAGATATAAGAGGACAACACAAGAAATGTCCAAAACTGACTTTAAAGTCCCATTAAACTACTATTTCTTGAATCTTGCTTGATTGTTTGGTAAGATAGACATTACAATGCTATGCAGGGCCAAAAGAAGTTTACAATTCTTCTGATTTTAATCAAAAGTTAAATTCGACAATTAATTTTATGGGATCCACAGCTTTTCAACAACATATCTAACTCCGCGTACCAAACTTGTATGTATTTTGCCTCAGATCCCTAGGCCAAAAGTGAAAGAATAATATTAACATGAAATGAAATGAAGGCCTCACCTTGGGAATTTAGCCCCCAAAATATCTTTCTGCCCATATTTTCTCCAGTTATATCCATCATCAAGCTCTTCTCCACTGCAAACCCTCACTTGTTTACTCCATTTAGCTAATGTCTTTCTGTAAATCAATCCATAAAAAAGTAGTTTAATTTAGCTTGAAATGGATTAGATATTAGTTATTATGAAGAAAACTGTGTAAGATTTACCTTTTCTTGATGACGCGATCTTTGGAAGCAATAAGATTACTCTCTGGACTTGCTGATCCCAACAAGCCATAAATTTGTGAAGGATTTTCACGTAAAGACATGCAGTTGAGCAATGTCAATGCATTATCATATGACGAAATTATTTTCTCCACCAAATATCCACATGCCTCGAGCGATTTTGCAGGCTGAAGTAAGTTTTTCAATTCATTTGTAAGGTCTCTACCTTGTGTTAGCTCACTGATCACAATCTTTTTGTCCCAAGAACCAACTTTTTCCATATCTTTAAAAATTTTGATCAAGAAAAGCTCAACTTTGGATCATTTGATAGAAGAAACATGAATCACAAATATATATTATATTATATAGCGCGACAGAGACAGACACAGTGACTGCACAAGAAACAGAAGAAGTGAGAACTATATGATTTTCTTTCTAATACTAATAGTAATATGAAATCCGTCAAATCAAATAGCTGCAAACTGTAAGCGATAAGAAAGAGGGAATATGAAGTGAGAAAGGGATATGGTGGAACTTTTAGTAACCGAGGAAAAACGTGATGCCATTGCTTTCTCATGAAGTTGCGAGGAAAGAGGGGAATATATAAAGCAGAAAGTCTTTGGAAAGTGGATTTTATTTTTATTTTTTTTCCTTTCAATTAATCATATGGGCCCATTAATTACTAGTCTGTTTGGTGTAATCACATTTCTCCAAATCATGCACATTTTTCGAAATTATTTTTTAATTACACATTTTATTTTTAAAAAAAAATTCGATATCAATGAAAATTAAGTCCATGTTTGATGGAATTAAAATTAGATTTTTAGTAAATTTTAATAGAAATTCATGATGAAATTGGGGTTGAAAAGTTGTGTGGTTGATATTAATTGTTGATTTTGACTTAAATTAAAATTTAGATTATAATTCCTACCAAATAGGGTTAAATTTACTCACTTGACAGAAAATTATCTACTTAGATGCTAAATAGTCATGCGATATTTGTGCTGTTTGAATAAAAGAGGAAAAAATGTCCAGAAAAGAGCAACATTAATGTAAGTTGTATGTTTAGTATTAGATTTTTGGAATAAATAAGTCTCAGTTTGGTAAAAGTTTTTGAAATTTATATTTATATCTTGCAAGTCACGATGTAAATAAAAGCCTTGATAACAAATCTAAACATTGTTTACTTGTACAAATTTCACGCGTCAAAAGAATTTCATGTAAGTAATGATGGTAGCAAAAGTTTCTATAAAATAAGAATTGAATGAAAATGATATGAAGAATCTTCAAAACATATATAGGGCCCCGCGTTATTTGGCTTAGCCGTGTTATTTACGAAGCAGGCGGCCTTTGTTTGAAATCACTTTACATACTTGTGAATTCCTATATAAAAAAAAAAAAAAAAATTCTATTTCTTTACAATTTTCAGTCATGTAAATTCCTTAAAAAAAAAATTTTTCTTTATATTTCTTACAATTTTTTTCTACTTTTTAACTTATTAAAAAAAAAAAAAAAAAAAACACTTTTCGAAAATTCATCTTTATACAATTTAGGACTTAGGACAAAGAACAAATTGTGTAATTGGCAGGTCAAGAAATGATGAAATTGGGACCCTACCCCTCTTCACCCCGCCCCGTAAGTTGGGGTCTAATGAAAAATGTGCAACGACCAGACAGTAGACAAATTGAATTTCTTACATGTCTTAATGATGGTTAGAATATTTTGTTTACGGTGACATCAAAAGAAATAGAGAAAATTATATGAAATTCGTGTCGATAAATGAACGGTGTAATGGCAAGGAAACAGGAAAAAGGAAAAGAGAAGGAAAGAGACAAAGTCGAGACAATTGTTAAACACTTTGTCTTTAAGTCGAATTTGCCCTTCAACGGTATCAAAAGTTTATGACAATTAACTTTCAAGATACAACGACTCCTACTTGTGTTTGTAACACTCCAAAACACAAGCTCAATGAACCAACATATGATTTTGTACTCCAAAATGAAAATGAAGGATAATCAAAATTATGCAACAAGAATGCAACAATTTTGTTTAATTGAAGAGGAGAGAATGATATTATTATTGCATATCATTGATGTGAGGAACAGGATATCCCAAGTGTCTTATTTATAGATGATAAAGGGTTGTGGACGAAGTGGTGTGAAACCAAACCATGCATCACTTCGAAAAGACACAACTTTTCGAACTACCATGCGATCGCATGGTTATAAGCCGTGCGATTGCATGGCTTTACGCAAAACTGAATTTTTAATAAAAAATCTCGAAGGGCGAAGTGATAAACTATTTTGCCTAAACGGATTGGATCGGGTTTGAATATTTGGTCGAAGTTGACACAAAGTCACTTTAGTCTATTTTCAATTTCTCGATTATTAAAACAATATCTAACAATGATTACTATATATAACGTGTGCAAAAAAATATATTGAGAATTGATATAAAAAATTATTAAAAAATAAATAACAAAATATATATTTAAGATTCGAAATGAAAAACGTGTAATTGTATAGTTCATTTGATTGCCATATTATTGATGTTGGAAGAATAGAGTGATACAATAATTGAAGAGTCCGCAGTAGTGAGACTGTTGTTCAAATAGAGGGAAACAAAATTGAATTCCCTAATCAAAACCATATTCAATTGAAGAACTCAGATTACATTGCGTATTGCATTGTTCGTATATAGGGAAAAAAATGAAAACTTAACTAACATACTACTTATTACAATTATAGTGCATCAACTATTAAAGGTGATCAAATAGGTCCCTTAGGAAAAAACTTGTACATCCCCCCGAAGTTGGATTTTGATGAAAGTCCATCGAACCTAACTTGGAAAGTAGGAATTTGAATTAAGGAGCTGAGAGGGAATTTGTGAATATGTTTGCAGCCGGTCATTCGAGGAAATGTGTTGTGGGAGAAAGATACCAGTTTTGAATTGATTCCTAACAACATGAGAGTCAATTTTCAAGTATTTTGTTTGCTCGTGGAAAACAAGATTTGAGCTAATGTGGATGGCCGCTTTGATTGTCACGCCAAAGAGGAACCGGAAGGAGCGTAGGTGTGTGAAAATCTTGCAAGAGAAAAGAGATCAATTGAATTTCACAAGATGCAACCATGTTGCGATACTCAGGTTCAGCAAAACTCCGGGAGACAATTTGTTGTTTTTTTTTGGTTTTCCAAGAAATGAGAGAATTTCCTAAGAAGATGTAAAATCCAGTCAATGACTTCCTAGAATCAGGGCATGATGCCCAATCTGCATCGCAGTAAGCTGTGAGAGAAAAGCTATTAGATGAAGGAAGAAAAGCCTTTTGACAGGTGCCTTTTATGTATTTCATCATATGCAAAGCAGATTCCTAATGAGAAATGGTTGGAGAATGCACAACCTGGCTGAGCTGTTGGATAATTGGATTGTTTATGTTAGATAAGGTCTTGTGAGGTTGAGTTAAAGCAGTTTTCCCACAAGACGTCTATATTGCTCAGGCTCTTGGTATAAAGGTCGTTCAGTAGTGAACTTATGCCCCTTAGGAAGAGGAATGTTATTAGGCTTTGATTCTAGTAAGCCAGCATCAGAGACAATATCCATGGCATATTTCCTTTGATTAAGATATAATTTGTGAACATCTTGCTATTTCTATCCCTAAGAAACACTTGGCAAGTCCAAGATCTTTTATGGTGAATGTAGTGTCAAGAAAGTATTGTTTAACTTTCTGGATCTCCTCCCCACTAGTTCCAGTGATGAGTACATCATCCACATAGACAAGAAGTGTTGTGAGATTACTATCTATTTTGAGGATGAATAAACAATTATCATGATTCGACTGTGTGAATCCATATGAGTGAAAGTATTTGAAAAATTCAGAAGGTACCCTTTAGGAGGCCAAAGATATACCTCCTCATCTATAAATCCATGCAAGAAAGAATTGTTGATATCAAACTGAAAAAATAGGCCAACCTTGTGTAG
Source organism: Ligustrum vulgare (assembly GCA_963555705.1). Lineage (NCBI taxonomy): Eukaryota > Viridiplantae > Streptophyta > Magnoliopsida > Lamiales > Oleaceae > Ligustrum > Ligustrum vulgare. The sequence goes on along the minus strand of OY743174.1, from coordinate 937,999 downwards.
AAGATATGGCCAAGAATACTCTAATGGTTACGGATCTTGCCACAGGAGAGAAGTTGTCCACATAATCAATCCCTACCACTCGAGCATAATCTTTTTCCACTAACCTGGCTTTGAACATGTCCAGATTTCCATCATGTTTTAGTTTAGCCTTAAAAACCCATTTTGATCCTATGTGATTCTTTTCTGGAGGTAAGGGAACAAGATCCCAAGTTTCATTTTTTTTCCAAAGCTGCAAGCTCAGTTTCCATGGCTTGAACCAATTTTCCCGTGTGCTAGCTTCTTTATAGGAGCTTGTCTCTTGAATGGGAGATATGTTAGTCAAGAAGTTGATATATCCTGTTTCAAAAAATTGGGTTTGATGAAAAGGATTAGTGTTTGGTGTATGTGAGGAAGATTTTGGTACATTAGGTAACTTGTCAACTGAGTTTATGGATGATAACGTATCATGTTGGTTACAAAACTTTGCATCCATGTAAGTGTAGATTTTAGCCTAATACTTTTCCTAACTACAATGGTGTTCTGAGTATGAAGAATATGTTCTGGAGATGAAGTAAAAGGATCATTGGATGGACCGATTTTTTCTTGACCGAGAGGACTACTATCAGTAGGTTGGTTGATTATACTGTGTAGGATCTCAAATGGAGTTTTTTCACTTCAGTATAACAGAATTTAGTTTATTATGTGAGTAACCATTAAAATAGACTCCCCCCAAAACCTTTTTGGTAAGTTAGATTGAAACATGAGTGCTCTGATATTTGTAAGAAATGCTTATATTTCCTTTCAACAACTCCATTTTGTTGAGGTGTGTAAGGAAAACTTTTTTGATGACTAATCCCATCTTCAGCCAAGTAAATTTATAACTCAAAATTTGTAAATTTTACACAATTATCAGAACTTAAACATTTTTTGGTTTTGTCAAATTGTGCAAAAATCTCAAAGTGTGTAAAACCTGTGTTTTGTGTTTGATAAAAAATGTCTAAGCGCATTTACTATAATCGTCCACCACTATTAAAAAAATAGTGCGCTCCACAGATAGATGCGTGTTTATATGCCCCCCATAGGCCAATGTGCAATAATTCAAAGATATATGAAGAATGGATATCATAATCATTAAAAGGCACCTGTGCGTTTGGAAAAGGAACAAATATCACAGGGAGAAAGGACATCTTTGTTGAAAGGACTCATTATGCTCAAATGTTGCATTACATTTCCATACACATGTCCTAACTGTCTATACCAAAGATCAACATAAATGTTCTTGGATTTAGTATTATCAGCGGGAAACATATTACTTGAAAAAGATAAATTACAAGTAATGGAATTGAAGTGCTAAATACTAGAAGCACAAAAAGAGTTCTTGTCAAGTATATAGAGGCTCTTAATCAACATTCCTACAACTAGTATTGAGTTACACTATGTTAGGTATATTTTTGTGCAAGTATGCGTTTGGTTTTGACTATTCACACACACGAAAGTCGAGCATGGGATAAATAGAAATAATTTTTATGTTGTTCAGTTCTCTATTCTAAAGTGCATTTTTTTTATTCGAACTTGAGGCCATATGGAAAATGAATTAACAATTAATTTTTTTTGTTTGATTTTGGCTATTCAAACACACGAAAGTCGAGCATGGGATAAATAGAAATAATTTTTATGTTGTTCAGTTCTCTATTCTAAAGTACATTTTTTTATTCGAACTTGAGGCCATATGGCAAATGAATTAACAATTAATTTTTTTTTGTTATTCAGTTATTTTGACAGATTTTTATTTTTAGTTTTAGTTTGTTCGAGGACGAACAAATATTCTAGTTTGGGGGGGGGGGGGGTTTGATAAGTGTATTTTATACACTTATTTATTTGTCAAAATTAGGATATTATTTTATTTTTTTTTGAATAAACTCTACGTAATTGTTATAATTTAGGTTTTATCCCAAAATAAAGAAAGATGAGGAATTGAAGCAATTACTCAACAATTGGATGGAAAAATGAAATTTTGGATACAATTGGAAATAAAATAAAGAACAAAAGAATCAAGAGCTTAACTGCACAATTAAAGAAACTCAAGGACCTACTTGAATTATTTGGAACAAAGAATAAAATTTATCCAAATTTAATTGGACTTTCAAAACCAATTCAAATTGGACTCTTGGGAGTTTTAATTGAGATTGAACTTGGGAGCTTTTCTTGGATTACTATATATATGTGGGCTGGCTGGTGGAGAATAAAGGGGCTAGCTTTGAGGAATTAATTAGTTGGTTTGCAGTGGTGGTCGGCAGAATTAGAGAAAGGAATTTAGTGGGTGTATTGGAGAAGTCGGCGGAATTGAGGAAGTCACCTGGGTGGTGGAATTAATTGCTCGATTTATTACGTGATCTAATTGTTAACTCACCTCTCGGATTATGAAAATAATCATTAAATCATGAATTGGTGATTAAGCAACTCAAGCATTAAGAGCGATAATAAAATCGATACATAAACATCAAAACATTAACTTGAGAATCAAAATCAAACATAAAAGCATTAAATCTATATCGTCAATCCCGATTTAAAATTTAGCTATTCATGTTCTTGAAAGAAAAAGCAACAAATAATGTAAACACAACCCGGTGTTTGAATAGTTGAAGAATTGACATCATCTCCTTGCTTAATATCTATCAGTCGAGCACTTCCAATGTGTATAACTAGTCGTGTGTTCTTCCACTTTCTCCCCAAAATATTCTACCCAGCCGACACCTCTTTTTTCTCCTCAAATGCTGCCGCCAATCTTTTCTTCTCACCAATTAATTCCACCCAGGTGACTACCTCAATTCCTCCGACTTCTCCAATACACCCACTCAATTCCTTTCTCTAATTCTGCCGACCACCACTGCAAACAAACTAATTAATTCCTCAAAGCTAGCCCCTTTATTCTCCACCAGTCAGCCCCCTTTAATTGCACCAATGTAGCCGTGTATATAAATCTCACCTCCTTCCTTTTACCACACAGATCTTGTGTATATATAGTAATCCAAGAAAAGCTCCCAAGTTCAATCTCAATTAAAACTCCCAAGAGTCCAATTTGAAGTGTTTTTGAAAGTCCAATTAAATTTGGATAAATTTTATTCTTAAGCCTCAATTGTTCCAAATAATTCAAGTTGGTCCTTGAGTCTCTTTAATTGTACAGTTAATCCCTTGATTCTTTTATTCTTTATTTTATCGCCAATCGCATCCAAAATTTCGTTTTTCCATCCAATTGTTGAGTAATTGTTTCAATTCCTCATCTTTCTTTATTTTGGGATAAAACTTGAAATAATGACAAATAATAACACTTACGTAGAGTTTATTCAAGAAAAACAAAATAACATCCTAATTTTAACAAATAAATAAGTATATAAAATACACTTATCAAGTATCTTCTCAGTCAGAAGGTCCTGCAAAATGCAATGATCATCCATTAAAATGAACTTCATCTTTAAACATTTGGTTAGTTTGCTAATTGATAAGAGATTTAATTTGAAGGTGCTAATGTGGAGAGTTTCTATGAGGACGAGGTTACTATTTAGATGAAAACTTCCATAATGTTTAACTAGATTCATAGTTGCATCAAGTAAGAAGACAGGAACATGTTTATTTGTGGGTATAAGAGTCTTCAATAATGAAATGTTACTGCACATATGATTAGAAGTATCAGTATCTATAATCCACGAGTTAGGTCCTATAAAGTTGGAAGCATTGAGAGCATAATAGAATTCAAGTTGAAGAATTGAACCTGCAAAATCATCCACATGAGCAAAGTTAACTGTGTTCCCTACATTAACTTCTTTTCCGTTCATCATCTTCACCAGCTCCTGCTGAATAATATCTGATGGGTTCATCTCATTTCCCATGTCCAAAGGTGTATCTGCCATATGTGCATTGTATTTGTCTCTAGCCCTCTTCTTCTGTCCACTCAATTGTTTAAACCAATGTTGATATCCTATCAATTTGAAACAAGATTCCTTGCTGTGTCCAGTGACATTGCAATGAGTGCAAAATTGGTTTTTTCTTCTCTTCTTTGATAAAGTTATTTCTTCTACCATATCCCCTACCTCCTCCATCAGCATATTCCACTGTTCCGTTCATCATCTTCACCAGCTCCTGCTGAATAATATCTGATGGGTTCATCTCATTTCCCATGTCCAAAGGTGTATCTGCCATATGTGCATTGTATTTGTCTCTAGCCCTCTTCTTCTATCCACTCAATTGTTTAAACCAATGTTGATATCCTATCAATTTGAAACAAGATTCCTTGCTGTGTCTAGTGACATTGCAATGAGTGCAAAATTGGTTTTTTCTTCTCTTCTTTGATAAAGTTATTTCTTCTACCATATCCCCTACCTCCTCCATCAACATATTCCACCGCCTCTTCCATCTCTTTTATATCCTTAGAGTTTTAACATAAACAACATTAACCTTAGCAAGATCTCCAATGGTTACCTAAACTTCTCTCTCTTTTTCTAATCTTTGGGACATGGAATAAGCCTTATTAACTGCAGGTAAAGGATCCATGACCAGAATTTGGCTACGTATATGCTCATACTCATCATTAAGACCCATGAGAAATTACATAAGTCTATTAAATGATGTCATTTCTGATTAGTAGATCCACAGGTGCACTTAGGTGTAGGCATTAGAAAAGTTAATTCATCCCACAGTCTTTTGAGTTTAGTGTAATATTGTGAGATCGTCATGGTGCTTTGAGAGATGAAATTAATTTTCCTTTGGATATGGTATAACATAGGGCCATTACAACCTCCAAACCTTTTATCAATCTCCAACCACAGTTCTCTAGTTGTACCAGTGTATAAGAAAGCTTCAACTATTTCCTTGGACATAGAATTCTGCAACCACGAGGTGATAATGGAATTCACTCTAGACCACTTCTCATAATTTGTTGAATTTTTGCCAACTACCTCAACACTGCCATCAATTTTCCTTAACTTCATTTTAGCTCTTAGAGCGATTTTTATAGGTCTACTCTAAGCCAAAAAATTCTTACCAGTTAAAGGAGCCATCACAAGCATCATACCCGAATGATCTGAGCTATGGAGGAACAACGAATCAGATGTAATTGCCTCATTCTGTCTGCCAATTCCTTGATTCACCTGGTCATTTCCAGCATCAGTGGGTGATCAACATCATGATTTTTAGCCATAGCAGTTGATTTATGTTTAAAGTTTCCTTCTTATTCAATCAATTCCTTGCGTGTAGGATCTAGAACCTACATCTCTAATAACATGTTCAAATAGAGGGAAACAAAGCTAAATTCCCTAATCAAAACCATATTCAATTGAAGAACTCAGTTTATAGTGCATATTGCATTGTTCTTATGTGGGGAAAAAACCAGAAAACTTAACTAATTGACTACTTATTACAGTTATAGTGCATCAACTATGAAAGGTGATCAAATTGGACCATTAGGAAATAACTTGAACAACTCTCATTATAATAAGAATGAATGAACTTTCAAAAATGAGTAATTCTAGGAAGATATTTTTAATTGACATTGTGATATGACACAAATACATTTGGTGATGAAAAAGTAAATAGTGAGATAGTTAGTTACATTATCTAATGTATGTGCGACATGTCACAATCCACAGAAGTCAAACCTTGTTCCGCGTGCTGGTGGGCCCCATCACTAGATCCAAAGCCAAGGAGGCCCAAGAGTTGATGGCGAGACTCATTTACAAGCTTCGAAATCAAGTCCAAGTGGAAGATAACAAGACCGAAGTCAATTGCCTAATATTGGAGGCTTAGTGACTTTCAGTCGACCAAAAGTCACTTCGGTCGACCAAAAGTCTATAGGAAATTTTAAGCTAGCCTCAGTCATCTTCGGTGGTGTATTTGATCAACCGACAACTACTTTCGATCGATCATTTGGTCGATCGAAAGTCAGTGAAATTCAAATACACGCGTTTTCCTATTTTTTCTTCGATTTTTGTACTACAAATAAGAATCACTTCTCAAGCCCTAAACCTAACTTGAACATTGATATTTCTTTTGTGTGAAAAACACTTTAGTAAGGTAAAATCTTTCCTTTTATCTTGTAATTCTTGAAAGTTATTCAACTACATTGAGTATATTATTCTTGTGTTGTTGTTGATTTCCACCATCTTGAAATTTGTTTAATCTTCGTTCATTGGGCTAAGTTCTTTAATTTTTGAATTTTGGATGGTCAACATAATGTTACCCACCATGGACAAAGGTGCAATTTCTTATCAAACATGGATCTCAAACATGGATCTCGGAAGTTTAGCTAGACATATGTTGACTCTTTATGGCTAGCTATTTACAATTCTCATTATTATTATTATTATTGGCTGGCAATGAGCTGTAAATAACCAAGTTACAAACCTAATAACTATTTGTCCTTTTCTTAAATATTATGATCGATCAAGATAAATATTAATTTCTCAATCGTATCGATTGTACTTTCTTGAGCTTAATTAATTAATCATGATTATCACTAATTAACACAAGGACAAGAATGTATATCAAAATGTAGTTAAACTACTCACAAATTGACATTAATGACGGATGTTGGAACCATTTTTATTTTATCTTTTCTATTTCTTTTTTTTTTTTAAAAATGCAAAGTAATATTTACGACTCACCTTGACAAGAAGTTGTTCAGGATTATACCTTAATCCCATTCTTGAGTACAATAGTAAGAAACACTGACAAACACAAAAATTATGGCGGCTCATGAAACGTACCCTAGTCCTCATCTATACAGTCTTACTACAGAAAAAAAAATGATCACTCAGATTCTCCTTTATATAAAGCAGGAAATCAAGACGACCTAATATAAAGATATGAACACTAATATAACCCTAAAGTAAAGACAATTGGTAGTTGAAGACTCAATAATTAGTAATAAAGCAAAAAGATTATCCATGCAATACATTATTATTGTTATGAATATTCTTAAAAAAAGGTTGAACCCCAACCTTAGAGGTCCCCACCTATTCTGTCTTGGATCTTGGTGAAGGATGTAAATCGCAGGTTATGCCTCTCAGGGTGAAGGCTTACATTTTAATTTGGTAAGGATCGGATTCGAACTCCTAATCAAGCGAGTCTGGTCTTTAAACCACCCCCTTTTCACCGCTAAAAGATGTGCCATGGGGGCTTGTTATGAATATTCTTATTATTACCAATATAGGTAAAAGAGAGAATAAATGACCAATTAAGAACAAAAGCAAAAGTAAGAGTGTGACTTGCATTGCTAAACTTGCTACAATTGTTGACAATAAAAAAGCTACGGATTCTTATATATTGAATTTATTCCTAATCTCACATGCAAAAAGAATAAGCACAAGGCAAAGATGTACGTACTATATTTGCCTTTAGTCCCCACATAGAAGATTTTTGAGTCATGATAAATATAATTTTTTTTTTTATGTAATAAATTTAAAATTCGTCCATCAGATAATTGATATAGACCCCACTACATATTATTATGTAGCGTGTATTCTTTAAATTATTAATAAATCAATTTATAAACAACATAATTTTTAAAATTATTTTTTAATTACACACTTTTTTCAAACTTTTTTCAATTATATATTTTACTCAAAGACAATAAAATTGCATTTATAAATCAATTTGTGGCCGCCAAACAGAGAAGTTGTTGAAATTGCTTAATTGATTATTTCATCTATTCAATACTTGTTCACATTAAAGAAAGAAAAATTGTAACGAACTCATTATTCATGATAAGGAATTCTCAGCAATTATTTCCCTTCAAATGTGATACAGATTAACAATGATAGAAAATAGATTTGTATCCAAAAAGCAACACACACTTTTGGACTTATTTTTTCTATTCATTTCATGGAATTTCCTCAAGTGGGTCCATGGTGGAAAGTGAATAATTTCATGTGAATTTCCATTCCAAGAAGGTGGGGGTGGGTCGTCTGTGGGTAGAAAAAACTCTGTGATTGTCGGTTTCGTGTTCAACATATCTGGCCAAAATTCAGCATTAGATTTTCATATTTCTTTTGAATTTTCAAAATCCCAATTCAATGATTAATCTTGTCATAATTCCAATATGAATCTTAATACATAAATCACTTGCATGAAATTGAGAACTTTTAAGATACGTATTAATTAAATTCAACTTGCACAAAATCAAGAATTTTATTGTATACTCGTTGATATTAATTTCTATTGAAATGACGATCCATGCATAATTTGATACATATTTTTAAAATCAAGAATGACACAAACTTTCTATTGAAACTCTTAGGATAATTGTCTTAAACAAGTTCTAATTCTAATTGAGGGCTTGTTTCATGTGTTTGAAAATGATTTCAATTAGGATTGTTTTGAAGTTTGGAGGACTTCTATTGTAAAGAGAAATTAAGATAAAGATTGAGTTCTTTTATGAATAAATCTTATAGTTTTCTTCATAGCATTATGAAATAGTTTCTTTTGCCATGGTTGAATTGGAATTTGATTATTTTATGTAGTAGTTGCTCCTATAAATAAGTGATGTTATTTATTATTTTAGAGTATGTTGACTAGAGAGTTTTGTGCGGAAAAATTGTAGTCTAGCTTTTTGATTTTTCTTGTTCTTTGTGGATTGTACAAAAAATTAGAAATTGATAGGCGTGGTAAAAATTTGATATTTTTCTTATAATACTTGGGTTTGTGAGTGAAATTTTATATGATTGTATAACATTTTTTTATATAATGGAAAACTATTTCGATCTGTAAATTTTGCGTTGTATCCTTCTTTGTTCGCTATTTTTCTTTGAATAATAAAAAGATCCAGCGAGTAAAATAAAGGGAATTTTATCTAATTCTCAACAAATGGAATTGGAGAGTCAAGTTCTTACAGAGTTGGTGGAAAAAGAAAAATATGCCTGTCAAATACGACGCTTGAAAAGATTGATGGGATGATCAATTTTGACTTGGGCAAATACAAATCAGGATGTATTGATTCGGGTTGGACTACGAAGTTTTGAAAGGAAAATCGACATCAAGTTCTGACAAAGATACTGAATCCAGTAAGAGTGATGATTATTGGAAAGATTTAAATTTGAAGGGTGCAAGCACGATACGTCTTTGTTTGGTTAAGAACGTTCTTGCAAATATTCATGGAATAACCGCTGCTAAGGAGGTTTGTGAAAATTTGGAAGAATTGTATCATACAAAGAGCCTTTCAAATCGGTTGTATATGAAGGATCAATTTTGATAATTGTATTTTAGCCTTTGTTCGGATCATGAAATCAGTTTAAAAACTGGTTTTTTTTTTTGGCAATCTCGAGATAGGTGGATGGTTAAAAAGTAGAGAGAGAAAATGTGTATTGTTAAAGATTGATTTGGGAAATTGTGTAGTTTAAAATTTGGTTTATAAACCAAAAAAAAACGGTTGATCCGAACAAAGGCTTATACACTTATTTTTATTCTAAAAGCAGATTTTTTGTTACCATTTTAGAATATCTGCTATTGATTTAGTTGTTATTTGTTTATATTCCAGATATTTTGCAAAGTAGAGAAAATAAAGGGATTGAAGCAAAAACAAGTGGACTTGTTGTGTAATTAAATCATGAGGACAAACTTATAGCATTTGAAAAATGAAAATTGCACATGGATGATGAATTGTAAGGTCGCACCACATTAGACACGCTCGGTCGAATGCCTGGTAATCAAATGGTCAGAAGCCGAAATCATTGAAAGGCGCAGCCGCAGTCTTATTTGAGTGGGCCGACAGCTTGGTTTTTTACGCGAAATTCAACATGTTTTCATCCATTCTCGCCTATGTTTAACCTAAATCTATAAATACCTGACTTGAGGCACTTTTGGGGTTCCCAACTTGTCATATTTCATAACAAAAAGCAGTTTAATTGTCGAGGGATCCTGCAAAGTCAAATTCAAGATTGAAGATATAAGATCAAGAATATAAACGGGGTGACATCCTACAATCTTTTTTATGATTTATTTTCTATCATGTATCTAGGCTAGACTTTTAATGTTGGAATTATGATAATACTTTAATTTCTTGATTCTATGTTTTGATTTCACGCTTAATTTATGCAACTTATGGGTTTGATCAATTAATTGTGTATTATTTTCATCTATAATTAGTGGTGGCAAACGGGCCGAGCCGCTGTCGGCTCGGCTCGTGAAAACAAGAGCCAAGGGCGGTTCAACTCGTCATTTCGGCGAGCCAGTAGGTGGGCCGATCGAACCTTTTGAACCACGAGCCGAGCATCGACGAGTAGCTTGCGGGCACGAGCCACGCTCATGGCTCGTTTCCCATGAGCCTAATGAGTCGGTGAGCTGCTAGGCTCTCGTTTAAATTAAAATAAAAGCCAACGATCACATGATCATTGGCTTGGCTGGCAGTGTTGGACTGTTGCTTTTGCAATGGTCCAATTCATTTTTTATTTATTTTTCTTTTTTCCTCTTTTTCATCTCCTATAAATAACCCCTAAACCTCAACTTCATTTTCACTTCATTTCTAAATTATTCTACTCTCTTATTCATTAGTCCAAGCTCTCTATACTACAATTATACAATTATTTACATAGTTACATACTTCAATCTCCCCAATTTTCATTTCAATCTCTCAATTTTTCATTACATCTCTCAATTCTAACCATTTGTTATTTATACAATTTTACACATATAATTTTCAATATTCTTATCACCTACTATACCACAACTACACATTTCATTTTCTATTTCAAATTTTCCACATAAAAAATAATGGATCCCAGCTGCCCGAAGATTTATTAATGAATTGTTCGATGGTTTACCTAGATCTGGGGGGCATGGTGACTCAACACCCTAATCTAAATCTCAGTCTCAGTTCAACGATGAATTTGTCGGTCTTAACGGCATACTAATTCCCGAAAATATTGAAGAAGATGTATTGAATCAACAAATCGATTTAGAAGATGCTGAAGAAGATGCGGATGTTCAAATCTTAGAAAATAATCCCGATATTCCAGACGTAAGATGGAAACGAAAAGCTGGAAAGGATAAGAAACAGACTGCGAAGTGTTGGGAAACTTGAAATTGGTCTCAACGGGGAAAACAATTGGCGAAACTCAAGAGTTCAAAGCTGTGTGCAAATATTGTGCACAACAATTGGAATGGCAAAAGGGAATTGATACTACACACCTCAACCATCACTTATCACAAGTGTCAGATCAAGCACGAGTTCGTTGAATCAAATTAAAGTCAACTACAATTTGGCTCATCCGCTAGTGGTTCTGCAGTTGGGTGAATCACACTTACAAATTGGATGTATTTTGAAGAAGAGAATCGAACTGTCATGGTTCAATTCGTTGCGGTGACGGAGTTGTCACTAAGTATAGTGGACAATGAACACTTTGTTAGCTACATCAAACGCTATCTTCAACCTATGTATGTTGGTATTAGTCGAAACACTCTGCGTTCTGATACAATAGAATATTTTCTTAAAACTAAGAAGCAATTAATAGTTGATTTAAATAAATATGGTTGTATTATTTCTTTTACTTCCGATCTTTGGGAAGGTATTAATAAAAAAAGTTATATTTCTGTTACTGCGCACTACATTGATCCACTTTGGGTTATGCATAAAAAAATTATCGCTTTTAAAATTATAGAATTTCCTCATAACGCAGTCAACATATTTAATGCTATACTGCAAATTGTTAGAGAATATGGTTTTGAAAGTAAAATTCGATCATTTACTTTCGATAATGCTAGTGTAAATAAGTTAAGTAGAATTCTGAATCCGAAATTTGGTGATTTTTTTATTCCATGTTAGATGTGTTTGTCATATTTTGAATTTAATTGTTCAAGATGGAATGAAACATATTAAAGATCAAATGGATAAAATTAAAGATGTATTAGTGCACATAACTATATTACCAAGTAAAAAACAATACTTTGAAGAAATGTGTTCACAATATGGTTTAGATCCTAAGAAATTTATCGCCGACATAGGCCATAGGTGGAACTCTACGTATTTGTTACTTAAATCATGTGAAGGTTATGAATACATCATAACCCAGTATTATAATAGTAAAACACTTAGGAATGGAAATGATCCTCTATTTATAGAATCCAATTGGGAAGCTGCTTTTAAAGTCAAAATTTTTTTGACAAGTTTTTACAAGTCAACCAACATATTATATGGGGTATATTACCCACCTAGTTCAAGAGTTCTTGAATGTCTTTATGTTATTGCAAGAACTTTTTATAGATATAGTGCCGATTTATTTTTTGCTGATATGATAATTACTATGGAAATGAAATTAAGAAAATATTGGGAAGATTTACCTATGTTATTTCTCTTAGCATGCTAATGGACCTGTGTTACAATTTGAAGGGTATGAAGCTTCTTCTTTCAAAAATAAATAGCTCGTTAATTTTGGGAACCCTTATCACTTATAATAATTTAGAAAGAACGTTAGTAAACATGTATACCGTATATGCTGCACTGTTAGGAACTAATGTTAGGCATACACAATCTGCACCATCACGTGCCACTACACATGGAGACGACGAAGTAGAATTATACAATCTAATGGAAGAAATTAGTTAAACAAAAGGAACTTCTTCTTACAGTATGTCTCCTAGTTGTAACGAATCAAATCCACTTGTAATACCTGAAGAACAGAAAATGTATTTTCAACAAGATTTACTTAGAAATGTGGAGCGTACTAATTCTTTAGAATTTGATTTACTTGAATATTGGTGAACAAACGAACGAACGAACGAACGAACGAAGATATTCGATTGTTTTCGCCATAACAAAAGATCTACTAACACCTTCGGTTAGCACGGTAGCTTCGGAGTTTACTTTTAGTGCTGATAAGTGTTTTATTAGCATGTATTTAATTCACTTATAATCCTATTTTGTTATTATTTTGATCCTATTGAAGTATCGTTTATGCATTTTCATTTATTGTGTTATACAGTATCGCAAAGAACGAAAAGAAAAGAAACAAGACCAAAGAAATACAAAAAAATCACGAAGTGAGGTTCAAGGGCATATTAAAAGAGCTCCAAATCAATAATGGCATGTGGGAAGAAGATTAGATGCAAAAATTATGGTCAAAGAAGGTTTGGAATGAAGTTGGAAATCAAAAACCCGCAAAGATTGTGATCACGAATTTTAGTCATAGATTGAAGCTCAATTTGTTCATAGAAGACTTTCGAATTTGGGAAGATCTATTTCACAAAGAATTGTAGATATTTGAGTTTTATTTTCAACACAACTTGAATCACCATAATCGGACTTCGGGAGAGAAAGTTATGACCAAAACATCGAACACAGGCGCTTCTCGGCAGAAATGTACTTACGGCCGTAAATGATAAATTTACGGCCGTAACTTCCAAATTCCGGAAATTTTCAGAATCCCAATTACGGCCGTAATAAGGAAAGTTACGGCCGTAAATTTCTCGCGACGAAATTTCCTTATCTGATTCAATGTCTATCTTTGGTATATCTTTGGGGTAAAGTTAGGGCACGATTTTGGGAGTATTAAAGGAGGAAAATCACCACAAAAAGGAGGCTGGACATTGAAGACATTGAGGAAAACTGAGAGAAAAATATAGAGCATTCTTTGGAGGGGAATCCATGAAGCAACTTGAAGAATCTACCACAATCATGCTGGACTAAATTCCATATCTTGTTCAAAGGGGAAGTTGTGTTAGTTTAATTATGTTATTTTATTTTCCTACAAATTAGTAGGGTGAATTTATTCCTTTATTTCAATTGTTGGATTATTATGTTTTGAATGTTCATTGAGTTTATTTGATTAATAGTTTAATTTGGCCAATTGGATTATTGATCTTTGGATTCATGAATATGCTATGTTTAGATTCTTGATCCGTAATTGTCATTGAATCTTTACTTTAGTAGCAAATAAATCTCGTGCAGGTTTAGTAATAATTCAACTTGGATTGATTAATTCGAGCTTGTGAAATTAACGATCCAATTCAATCTATTCTTCTAGATTTTCATACTAGTCGTGCATTAAATCCTAAGAGCTTGTTTAGGATTGTCTGTGACTAGAATTGGTTCGAAGAGCTTGTTTTGAATCAATACACATAAGGAAGAATTTAGATAATCAGAGCTTGTTGATTATTTATGATTGATAATTGAATTAGGGATAGAAACACGTTACAAGGAAATGTATAACATTAAATGGGGGCACAACCGAACCCGAGAACAAGATTTCTTCTCATATTATTTCTCTAGTCATATTGAATTGTTTATTTTTATGCATATATTTTATTTAAGCAATTTCAAACAACAAACCCCCCATTCCATTTTAATTGACCGAAAAACTAAAATTAGTTTTCGTTCCTCGTGGGATCGACTCTTACTCTCACTACTACATTATTAATTAATATTTAGCGAGTAAGGAATTATTTATTATTTTGGTGCATTGCGACACGCATCAAGTGCCAGTAAAAGAGTTTTGTCAGAAGTTAGGAGCCGTCTCAAAGAAGATATTTCGGAAGCATTAATGTGTGTCAAAGATTGACAAGATGCTCATTTAAGCATAGAAAATAAGCACGTCGAAATTGCATGCAGTCAGGTAAATGATAATTAACTTTAAACTTCTAATTTCTTTATATAAAATACAATTTTGATTTCAAAATAAAAATTGTACATGTAACAAGTTGTTCGTGTACAATTTTAACTCCACCTACTAGAAAATTCAATTCTTCAATTTAGTAGTCGGTCCTAAACCCGAAACAAAAGGAGGAGGGTTTTAACTTTTAATGTTACTTACAATTCATCATTTCGAGTTTCGACTTTCATTCACTAACAATCTTACATTACTTATTAATTTATTTATTACATAACTAATTATAAATTTATATATAATATATCATTATAGTTAAATCATATGAGAAGAATAAAAATTTGAACGAGCCGCCAAGCCGAAGCTCGGCTAGTCCCACGAGCCGCAAGCTCGACACCGGTCAAACGAGCCGAGCCTAGGCTCGGTTCATTTGACACGACCTCATGGCTCGGCTCGTCATTTTGACTAGACGAGCACATCGAGCCAAGGGCCGAGCCGACTCGATCCATTGCCACCTCTATCTATAATTTTGGACCTATGATTATTTGATGCATGTGATGTTTTTCTAAGTTCGAAAGATTAGAAAATCATTAAACTCGAATTAATTGCCACAAAGTTCGATAGGGGATAGAAATATACTCCCGTGCTTTGTGTAATCTTCAATAGTGTTCACAAAACCAAAATGCTTTTCCACATGTCTGAGTTTGTCAAAGAAATATATTCAAATCTCTTGTGGAAAAGACTTTAATTCATCATTCGAAAGAGTGTTTTAATAACATTAGGACTATGGAGTTTCAAAACCCCATAAATTGTCGTTAAATGTCTATGTCAAAATATGGATGATGGAGTTAAAGTGAATTCATAATTCTAACATCTTTGTTTCATATTTTTTAAATCAACTATTTTGTCATTTTAGTTAATCATTAGTTTAGTTTTCTACAAAAATTCTCAAATCAAGTTTTATTTAGTTCTGGTTTAGGATTTTAATCTAAAATAAAATTTACACAATCCATGTAGGTATGATATCCGAACTTAAAAATTCACTTTATTACTTGTGCGGTCCGTACACTTGTGATAAAAATAAATTTCATTCTTTGAGAATGAATACATGTACGAAAATATCAGACCATCTAAGTGTTCTTAATGTGATTGTTTCTGAACTAGCGTCTATTGAAATTAAGATTGATGATGAGGATAAAGCATTTAGGCTCATCTGGTCTCTTCATGTTTGAGCACATCAAGCATATTTTGATGTACGTCCTACGGGATGGAAACCGCGGACTTTGCAGAAGTTACAAGTAAACTGATCTCTGAATAAAGGAGAAAATGTAGAAGTGATATTTCATCTGAAAATGCATTGCTTGTTATCGAAAAGTGGAAGAAGGATAAATCTATGAGGAAAAAGGTAAATTCTTGGAACAGTGGACAACCTGGTAAATTTAGAAGAAATTATCCTAAAGGTGGAGTAGATTCGGGTAATTACTTGAAGAAGGA
This sequence comes from Ligustrum vulgare, assembly GCA_963555705.1. Lineage (NCBI taxonomy): Eukaryota > Viridiplantae > Streptophyta > Magnoliopsida > Lamiales > Oleaceae > Ligustrum > Ligustrum vulgare. The sequence continues at coordinate 921,941 of OY743174.1, read as the reverse complement.
CAATGCCTCTCTCCTTGTGGAGGGCTTTGAAGATGTACTCTAGTAAGGTTACATCCTCATGATATATCGCTAGTTACAAGTAGAGGATTTATTCGTACTAGCAGGTTCATATGTTTGCACACGGGCATTGGTTTGACATTGATGCAGGGTATATTGTAGAATTAATGTCGATAACTGATTAACTCCCTGGGGAAGTCAAATACGAGGGTTGCACCATAATTTTTCAGCAAGGTTGTTTTGACATGAGTCGATGAAATTCTTAGAATTTGGGGTTAACTCTAAGTAATTATATTAATATAGTGGAGTATGTTAATTATCTAGTTTTAGAGTTGGGACCGTCAAAGTATGTCAAACGCTTACCCTTTTTTTTTCCAAGTATTGTGAACAAAAGAGATGATAGAAGTTTTGACTCGTTTTCAGGAATGTGGAGGTTGTTTGGATAATTGCCTCAAATAAGTTCTAATTCTAATTAAATGCTTGTTCCATATGTTTGAAAAGGACTTTAATTAAGATTGTTTTGAAGTTTGGATGACTTCTATTGCAAATAAATAAATAAATAAATAAATAAATATTGTGTTCTTTTTCGAATAAATCTCATTATTTCCTTTTAGTGTTAGGAAATAGTTTCTTTTGCCTTGGTTGAATTGAAATTAGACTGTTCTATGTAATAAAATCTTCTAATATGTGATATTATTCATTATTTGGAGTATGTTGACTATAGAGTTTTGTGAGAAAAATTTTAGTCTAAAATCTTGATTTTTCTTGTATTTTGAATTGTAGAAAGTAGGGGTGTTTTTCGGATGGAATGGATTGGAAATAGGTATTCCAAGCCCCATTTCAAAAAATTTCGGAATCAAAATGTTGTTTCAAATTCCGTTCTAAAATTTTCAAAATTCACAAACTTCATTCCAAACTAAAATTCGGAAATTTCGAAAATTTTCAATATTTAATATTTATCAAGATTTATAAAATTTTTGAGTATATTACAAAAGAAATTTGAGGAATTGAATGTTTAAAATTAGATGTGTTTGAAATTTCAACTAGTTAAAAACTATAGTTAATGTTATAAACCACAAAAGGTAATAAAATAACAGCATAACATCCATAAATAAATTTAACATAACTTTTTTCGTCATGTTCCAATATAATAAAAGTTGACAGGGAGGACAATGCTACAATTCTTGTATTTTTTCATCCTATAACTCCATGTATATCTAACATATTTGCTTCAAAAATTTATTTTCTAGTAAACAAACAGTGTCACGTTCCAAAGTCCGAACTTGATGGTCATACAATTACGAACGGTGAATAAGTAAAGCAAACTTTGTGGTACCACAATTGATAACACATTTTTAACTTTTGATTTAATCTGAACATTTTTATTATGCCCCTGTTTGATATTGATAAAAATCATATTTTTAGTAGATTTTGATAAAAGTTGATGAGATGTGTGATTCAAAAGTTTTGGGTCCCAAAAAATATATTGTTGAGATTAAATATTGACTTTTAAATTGATTAAAATTAAAATTTTAAGTGCCACCAAACAGGGGCTTATTTGATGTGTAAAATATTTTCGCATAACCGATTTACCTAACTTAAATCATATGCTAAAATTGAAGTGTTGTTCTCTCTCTCTCCCTCTCAAAATGAAAGTGTTACTCGTTAATTATATAAATGTTAAATATCATATTAATAATATTTTAATATTATTAATTCTTCAATAAATTATTATTTTTTATATTTTATATTATTATTAATTGTAATGCAAATACAAAAAATTTCAGAATTTATTCAAAAAAATTAGAATTTTCAGATTTGAATATGTTCGGAACACTTCGAAAACTTTTGGATCGGAATTTCGAAAATTTTGGATTTTCGAAACTTGTTCCGATTCCAATCCAATTTTTTCGAAAAATTTCGAAATTCGGAAGTTACGGATTTCGGATCAGTCAGAATCGGATTTTTTTGGAAGGATTCGGAACTTAATCGAACGGAATCGAATTTTTCAATCCAACTTGCAACTCTAGTAGAAAGAAGTACAAATTGATAGATTTGGTAAAATATTGATATTTTTATATAATACTTGGGGGTTTGGTGAGTGAAATTCTACATGATTCTAACCATTTTTCATATAGTTGAAAACTTTGTTGATCTGTAAATTTTTCGTTATATCTTTATATATTTTTCTGTTTGCTATTTTTTTGAACAACAAAAAGATCCTAGGAGTAAATTAAAGGAAATTTTATTCTAATCCTAACGTGAACGAGTCTAAGATTTGACCTTAATCTCTCTGCTGATGTGATTTGAACAACCAAAAATTACTCAAATTAATTGAGTATTTTAATATATGGAATTTTGTAGCATGGAAAATCACACAATTTTAAGAGAACGGTTAATTTCCAGCAGATTCTTTTTCAATTGATAGTAATGAATAATCAATTGAGGTAAAGAGGAATAGAAATATTTGTTTTAATAATAATGGAAATGAATGAACCTGTGTATCTCACCAATTAATCAACTCATTGGATACAATTCATCTTGAGTAGGTTCCAAATTAAAATATGTTAATAGAGAAAAATGAAACGAATACGAAAAAGGAGAGGAGAAGAAAATAACTCGTGGTGTATATAAAATTAGAAAAGGAAATTTTGAAGGTCATTTAGGTCATTTTATTAATGACTAATTTAATAAATAGTACAAAATACTTAAAATATGGTGGGAGAAACAAATTTTATGGTAGTAATATAATTATCGATTCGACTTTGAATGAATATGTAAAGAGCCTGATATTGTTCACCCCCCTTTGGGAGGGGGGGAGGGGGGACATAACCCTCCTTTTTAAAAAAAAGACATGAAGATTTTACTTTAAAATGAGACCCACATTTTCTTTTTTACTTGAGAAGGCACCATTGCACTTGCACATATATTTTTTTTCTTCGGTCCAGCTCTTATAACTCAATTTTTTTTTTCCTTTTATAAAAATAAAAACATTCTTATATTTTTACTCCATGATTTCACAATTTAAAAATTAAACTAAAGATTTTATAAAAAAATAGATTATTATAATATAAAATTGTCCAAAATTAATTTCATTTTTTTATTTAGCAAGCAAATTGATCTTAATATAAACTATCTTAAACATCCCTATTGCAAAAAACATTATTTTCATTGACAAGAAAAGTGATTGTAATATTTGAAAATAAGCTCAAATTTATCGATTTTACATTCAAGCACCAAAATCAACTTAATTTTTTACCAACTTTCCTCAAAACATACTCTACATAAAGTATTAATACTGCTTAGTTGAACCACAATAAAAAATAATTGTTCTAGATATCTAAATACTACACCTACTTCACATAAAATATATAATCCGTATGAAAGAACTCATCCCTGATAACCTGCAAATATATAATATGTGTGACATGAAATAAATTATTGTGTCAATCTACCTCAAGAAAATTAAATAGATTAATTAGTAACATACATTTAGAGAATTAATACTTTCTATAATGTTGGCAAATTCATTTTATTTGATGTTGATGTTGATGCATTCGGGTTTGGTTGGTTTCTAGTTATCTCTGAAGGTACATACATTTGGAATGAAGAAGCCTGCATATGTAAATTGACGCGATCCCAATCGGGAATCTCGACGAATACGCGGAATAACAAAAATAATAACCTAGGAAAGATCTAAATCAGACTAAACACACGAAATCAAACATAAAATAATTGGAAGAGATAGAATTGACGATAGAACATTGACCCGACAATCACGACGCGAAGATTCGACAATGCGAATTGAAGAATCAACGTTTTCAAAACGCCACAAGGACTTGTCAATTTCCTTAATAAATTTCTGATTGGAACGCCACAAATATTTCGTAATATTTGATAAGTTCAGAATTTTTCTTTGAAGAACACAAAAAGGGAATCCTCAACATTTTCAAAGAGAAAATCTCTCAATTTAATCAATAATTATCAAAACTATCCTACAATAATGAGAATATGAATAATATAAAGAAAAAATGACTTAGCACTAACCCTAGCTGCATTAGGGTTCAAAAATAAACTTAATAATTAATAAAATGGAAATTAACTTAAAAATTGCGAAAAATTTGCTTATGTCAGAACCGCGCGATCGCGCAGGTAAACCTCAAGCGATCGCGTTGAGTCGCCTGAAACTCTCGGGTGGAATTTTGATGCCATCGCGCAATCGCGTGCTCCTCTTCACCACGCGATCACGTGGTAGTCCCGGCTGCATCTTTTTTCTTCCTTTTGAAACAACGCGATCCGGTTTGATTCTTGGTTCGGGCCCAACACGGAACTTGCTCCATTTCTCACGTAAATCACTGTCATATTGCCGATGGCTTGACTTCTGTTTTCGACACCTACTTCGGATCACATCATTCCCCCTCCCTTGAAAAGGATTCGACCTCGAATCTGGAACTGGTCCAATCCTCTTACCACTCATGTGTTTGTTGGTTCGATGATCATGCTTATACCTTTTGGGCTGCTCCTTTGTGCCAATGAATTTCTTTCTTGTTTCAAGATCATAGTTTGATTTAGGCACCTGCAAAACATATTTTATAGAGCTGAGGAGGGATTTTTTAGATTGGTTAAGTGTAAGGCAAGAATCCTTATACATCAACTTTTGTGCTAAAAAATTCATTTTGGGGGTGGACTCTCATTTCTTTTTCTTTTTGCACTCTAGCTCTCCTTTTTCTGAGGTCTGCATCAACCCTCTTATTTTCAATTTTCACACCCTCTCCTTTTTCTGAGGTCGTGACCTCAGCACTCTTATTTTTTTCCTCAAACTCACTTTTTATTTTCATTTGATCTTCTTGAACCTCTTTAGGTGATAGAGGGGCAATAGTGATCCTTTTTCCACCTGTCACAAAAGAATATTGATTTTTAAACCCATCATGTACCACCATTCTATCATGTTGCTAAGGCCTACCCAATAAAATATGCCCAACATGCATAGGTACTACATCACAAACCACCTCATCCTTGTAACCCCCAATGGTAAAATTGATCCTAGCCTGCTTATTCACCTTAATTTCTTCTGACTTGTTCAGCCATTGCAATTTATAAGGGTTAGGATGTTTCGATTTAGGCAATCCCAATTTTTCAACCAACAATGCACTAACCACATTAGTACAACTTCCTCCATCAATCACCATTCCACAAATCTTTCCACCCACTATGCATCTAGTGTGAAATAGATTATCCCTTTGCTCACCGACTTCATCCATCCTAACTCTAGTATTAAGGACACGCCGATTAAAAAGTGAGCCTTTAACAACATAAGTCAACCCATCCTCATCACTACTACTAGCCCCAACATTCACTAACTTAGGCATTCCCTTAAATTCATCCTCCGAACTAATTTCACCATTATCACGCAAAATCATTACCCTCTTATTTGGGCACTGGGATGCTATATGACCCGAACCCAAACACTTAAAATACTTAATATTTCTATCCCTAGTAGTTTGAGAATCAGAAATATTTTTACCTTTTGTTGTAGGTTCCTCCATCCCTTTTGGGACATGTTCATCACTGTGTTCCCACTTCGGTTGTGATGTAGGATAAGAACCCGGTGAGTGTCTTGCTGCCCCCTTTTGCCTTAGTTGTCTTTCCACCTTCATTTCCATATGCACCATATCCTCTAGTTCCACATATTGCTGCATCTCAATGATGTTAGAAATATCTCTCTTCAGCCCACTCAAAAACCTAGCCATTATAGCTTCCCGATCCTCCACCACATTAGCCCGAATCATCACCACCTCCATATCCTTATGATAATCCTCTACACTCCTTGACCCCTGAGTCAGACTCTGCGGCCTCTGTTAAATATCTCTATAATAATGAGTTGGCACAAACCGCTTCCTCATTATGGTATTTAATTTACCCCAAGTCTCCACCGGCTCCTCAAAGTTCCTCCTCCTACCCGTCACCAGTTGATCCCACCAAATATTTGCATAATCTTTGAATTCAAATACTGCTAATTTCATCTTCTTCTTTTTTGAATAATTGTGACAATCAAAAAGCCGTTCAACCTTTGTTTCCCAATCCAGGTACGCCTTCGAATCACTCCTACCCTAGAACGATGGTATTTTCATTTTAATTTTCCCCAGGTCGTCATCCTCGACATCTCTACCCCCACGATGCCTTCTAGCATCGTGATGCTCCATATCATACCTCCTCTCATACCTATTTCCTCTATCCCTCCTTCGCATACTTCCCACCGAAGATATACTACCACTTTCAATACCCATGCCCTCATCATCCATACCAACCTCACGCCTATTACCTCTCCTAACCCGAGAACCATTATGAGATTGATCCCGGTGTTGTTGTTCACGTTTTGCACCTCGATTCTCCATCTGATCCGTAAATCTCTCAAATTGTGCCCTCATTACTGCAATATCATCATTACCCTGTTCAACCTTCCCATTCACATCCTTGAGTTGTTTTCTGTCACCCACAGAAGATTGTGACATGGATTCCTCCTTGTAAGACATTTTTTTTGAACTACTAGAAAAATTGACTACGAGTGTGGCAGAAAAAAGGGAATTGGATTTGGACGAAAAAGAACTCGAACACTTTTGAATTTTCTGTAGGATTTTTATGGATCAAAAGCTGAAAAAGTTTATTGGCACGAAGAACACAAGAATCAAGAAAAAAAATAATAAAATGCAAGAATCAAAAATAGATCCAAGCTCTAATACTAGATGACACGATCTCAATCGGGAATCTCGACGAATACTCGGAATACCAAAAATAATAACCTAGAAAAGATCTAAATCTGACTAAACACACGAAATCAAACATAAAATAATTGGAAGAGATAGAATTGACGATAGAACCTTGACCCAACAATCACTACGCGAAGATTCGACGTTGCGGATTGAAGAACCAACGTTTTCGAAATGCCAGAAGGACTTTTCAATTTTCTTGATAAGTTTCTGATTAGAACACCACAAATATTTCGTAATATTTGATAAGTTCAGAATTGTTCTTTGAAGAACACAAAAAAGGGAATCCTAAACCTTTTCAAAGAGAAAATCACTCAATTTAATCAATAATCATCAAAACTATCTTACAATAATGAGAATATGAATAATATAAAGAAAAAACGACCTACAACTAACCCTAGCCGCATTAGGGTTCAAAAATAAACTTAATAATTAATAAAACGGAAATTAACTTAAAAATCACGAAAATCTGCTTCTGTCACAACCGCGCGATCGCTCAGGCAAACTTCTAGCGATCGCATGGAGTCTCCTGAAACTTTCGAGTGGAATTTTGATGCCATCGCGCAATCACGCGCTTCTCTTCACCACGCGATCGCTTGGTAGTCCTGGATGCATCTTTTTTTTTTTTTCCTTTTGAAACAACGTGATCCGATTTGATTCTTGGTTTGGGTCCAACACTGAACTCCGTTTCTCACGTAAATCACTGTTGTATCGCCGATAGGTTAACTTCTGTTTTCGACGCCTACTTCGGATCACATCGTAAATTTATTAGGGTGAATGTTAATAGTATAATTATATTATCCATACGAAGACCAATTAGTTAAAATACGTTATCACTATTTATAGATTGGTACCTCCTGTAATATTATGAAATCATCACTCGAGTCGTGGTTAAACTCTGCGAAATTCCATGATTGAAATCCACTTTGAGTCGGTACGCCTGCATGTGGACACATACCTATGGGTTGCATCCAATCCCAACTGTTATTGCTAGAACGTACTTGTTGGGCCATTCCAACAACACTTTTACTCAAACATAAAACCAAAAAATAAAAAATAAAAAAATAATCGCATAAATAGTGAACTAACAACAAAATGCATCACCAAAAAAAATACACCGTGGATATCATCATCTTCATGGGTTCGAAAGGAATAGAATTTTTTTTATTTTCACCTTTCTTCTGTTGGAAGTACTCTCGGAGACATTCAGCATCGCCTATCTTGAGAAACTCAGCCCATCTTCTTTGTAAGGAATTGTTGCAATCCGATCTTGTAAAGTTAAGATTTTGGACTCCACAAACTTCTTCACACATATAGGAGAAAGTTATTCCTTGCTTCAACTCAGACAAATGCATTTTAGTCATAATTTCAGCTTGTGCAAATTCAATTTTTTGCTAGGACCTCAAGTAGTTGAAATGCTCAAGTGGAACAAGATCATGAGAATGCTCAGAATTGAAATCAATTACTTGGTACTTATCACCAGGAATACCTTTAATTATAAAAGAAGCCTTACAATCATACCGTTGAATATCTCTTTTCTTCCGAGGCATCTTGATTTTTTGATAAGAGCCCTCACATAAACACCCTTATGTATGACATTGGATTATATTACTATTAGATTTGCTTTGCTCTTATTTGTTCGTAGAATCTTAACACTGAAACCAACCCTCATTACATGTGTGTAGAAAGTGTAGGCTTCTTTTGTTGTGTCAAATATCATTCCAATTTCTGGTTCTCATGCATGATTTATTTCCTCCTCAAATTGATTGTCTGAACCCCCCACTCTTTAACCACAACATGAGATTCTTCATCAACGCTAAAATTCAATTCTGGAAGACTCATAACAAGCTATAGGAAATAAAATAACAATAACCGTAACAATAACAATAACAACAACAACAACAACGATGACAACAACAACAATAATAATAATGCAACATCATCATCATTAGAAGTAAGAGTCCAAATCTAATCTAATTCATAAATTAATTCACGAGAAGATTTTATCATAAATTAATTCAACAGAAGATTTTATCATATGAAAGCCTATTAAGTTCAAGTTTCCATGCATGGAGATTTTATCATAAATTATTGGGAAAACATAAACATCTCATGTATTCATATATCACAGTAGACATCAATGTGTTCTATTGAAGCAATGAAGAACTAAAATCCAAACCCACATGTAACTTTCAAGACAAGAACATATTGTATTACATTACCACACAGGGGCGAAGCTAGGAATTTTATGTTGTGGGGGCAAAAAAAATGATAATATGACGATACAAATGACATTTATTAATAGAGTGCCATAAGTCCATAACTTCGCATTAATAATCATATAATAAACAAAAGCATTTCTATAAAAAAATGTGGCATAAGTTTCCCAAAAAAAAATTGCAGTACAAAAAGTACAACTTGCCTGAAGATTTTCTACATCAACATGAGGATAAGTAGAATGTTGTTGATCCCTAGTTGCTTGAGTAGTCTAACTTTGTTCTGGACAGCTTGTTCTTGGTATTTTGATGGGGAATTTGTCCATATCTAAAACAAAATAAGAAATGCAGTCTCAAACAATTAAACAAAATAACAAATACAAGTCCACTGTCCACACCGTTTCTAACTTTCCAATATTCTACTCATATTTTTTTTCCACAATATTGACTAAATATAATTAACTGGCCAACAAACAAATCAATGGCAATGGCATTACATACAAACTGACAAAAATCCATAATAGAGTTCTAAAAATCTTGAACTATGAGAAATTAAATTAAGTTAGTCAAGAAATAATAGTTGAGCAGAATAAATGAAATAAAAATTTGAGAATTCATTAAAAATATTAAATAAATAACCTGGGTGGACTTCAAAATTTCTCAAAAGAGTCCATCGTTGTTTGCCTGTCTCGCTGAATTTCTTCTCTCAAAACTCACCAATGAAAAATCCGAAAATTCAGGTGAGAATCGTGTAAATCAAAATTGTTTGTCATTGTGCCCTTTGATGATAGGAGAATCGATGGAGGGAGAAGTGAAAATTTCCAAGATAGGGTTTCTCCATTCTATCGCCTCTCTCGCTGTTAAAATCTAAGAAATGAAATGATGGAGGGATTCAAAAGTCATGCAACCTTCTTTGGGAATCAAATTGAAAATTAAATTTACAATATTGTCCTCTGTGGTTGTCAAATACAAATTTTGTTGTGGGGACAAAGGTGTAAAACATAATGTAAACATTTACATAAATAAAAAATCAGAATCCGGGCAGTGGGGGCAGCTGACCCCCTGCCCCCACAGTAAATCAGCCCCTGTTAGCACATAAATTATTTACCAGAAAAGTTGTTGGCCTCGAAAATTTTAGCTTCAAAACCTACGTCCAATTTCAAATCACAAATCTATAATGAAAATCAAAATACATAACATACATTATAAAAGAAATCACATTCCACATACATGTATCTTGGATATATATATATATAAAAAAAAAAAGAAATCCCACCTGATGAATATGACGACGACAAGAACAGTTTAAAAGGTGTTTCAATTTTTTTTTCCTTTTAATTTTGTGAGTCACGGAACAAAAGTGACTATTTTATCATAATATATTTTCTGTTGTGAAATTATCAAAATTCTAACAAGAATTAGAGAGAGCAAAAGATTGAGAACTAGAGAGAAGGAAGAGAATTCTTTCTTGATCAAGAATTGGTACAAGAGATTACAATGAATATAGGCCTATTTATAGGAAAATATAGGAGTTAAATATAAGTCATTAATACATTAAATATAGTAAATATTAGGTAATATTGGATGTGATGTAATGAAATTAGGTAATGATTTCATAACACTCACCCTTTAATGATTTATTGCTCAATTGCTCAATTGTCTGCCTCGTTAAAACCTTGCTAAGAAAACCCAGTGGGATAAAACTTGAGCGAAGGAAAAAGAGTACAGCTACTCCCCCTGATGTTGGCCATCATTAATCATTGAGTCTAATATCCAAAATGACATCAATGATAAGTAGTACAAATCATGTACTGGAAACTTCGAATTATGAAGTGCTGAAGTGCTTCATTGCTTCATTGCTGTATTGCTTTAGGTCTTTAGTGCTGCCTTGCTTTAGGTCTGCCTCGTTAAAACCTTGTCAGAAAACCCTGTGGGACAAAACCTGGACGAAGGAAAACGAGTACAGCATGACAGCATGATTCTCCCCTGAAGTGTGCAATCAAGTATTCATGAACCTTTTGGAGAATGATATCATCTTTCGTCTGGAATATGTATATATGAAAATCTTCTTATGTGTAGCCGATATCATAACATTCTTCATAAGATGTGTATGATTTTCTTCATTTGTTGATATCATTCCAGCACAATTTAAAGAGAGAGCTTGTTGTTGAATTATTACTTGCAGATAGCTGTGACAATGTCTCAAAAACCTTGCTAGGAAAACCCTGTGGGACAAAACCTTAGCGAAGGGAAAAAGAGTACATTATTCTAATTGATACGCCATAATTGTTCCATAATTGCTGCCTCATTAAAAATCTTACTAGAAAAACCCTGTGGGACAAAACCTCAGTTAAGGGAAAAAGAGTGCAATGCGTATTTGTTCCCTTCATAGGAATATCATAAGTATATTAATGCAATCTTAAATTATTTCATCAAACATATAGCTTGTGATGAGCTTTTATAAATAGTTTATAACTCATTTATGAAGTCATAGCTCATTTACTGAACATGCTATACCAAGCAATGTTTAGTTAGTTAACTGGTTGCGTTACTCAAATCTAGAATTGATTCACTTCTATCAAAATCTAGAATTCACTTCTGATGAATAATTAAATATTCATTTTCAAATTCACTTCTGGTGAATATTCATTTTCCCGGTGGATAATATAATTTTGCATATTGAAAATCAATTGCATGCTCAAATATTAAAATATAATAATAGTACACTCCAATTTCATTTTCAGCATATTATATTATGGGGTTTATATGTATCATATCATTCTTCATGTGATTTTATTTTAAGAATCACATTTCATTCTATAATGATATTATTTTGGGCAAATTGAATCTTTCAATGATTTATACATGTACGTTCTTGCACTTTATAAACTGCAATTTCTAATTTGCAGGAGCATAATCAATCATTGAAATAGATATCAATTTCGACATATAATCTATAATCATTTCGCTTGAAATCCCAACGTACCGTGATCAACTGGTACATCAAAGAAAACTCCCAAAGTACCGAGATGAGAATCACACTTTTTGATCTCACTAATTGGTATATCAAAGAGCTCAAACTAGTGAATTTAGACTATAGTCTATCCACCATATTTCATGTCAGTTTTATGAAAAATTTTGAGCGCAACGAGTCGTCTTTTACGACTGTGAAATATTTTTCATTTGTATATATAATTACTGGCTTTACACATTTAAGTGTTTTGACTTCAGGTCTTATAACAACAATCCCTACATTGGGATTTTATACTTGGCCAAAGTATTATAATTTTATCAACCTCATTTTCATAAGAGGGTTGTATGTATGCAGTCGACTTATTTATCGATTCCATTTCACAGAGAGATCTCTTTATATGTTCTATCATCAGGCCTAAATCTCTTATCATTTAATTATGTCCCTTTTACTCACTATGAGTATTTAGCCTCAAAGGGATCATCTCAATTATTCAATAGATATTTGTTTTTGGAATCGATTGTCATTATGCTTCAGGCATAATTACGCTTTAAGCTTGTTCACGCTTCATGCGTGTTATTGTTTAATTTCCCTATAATATTCAAGAATCTTGTATTATATCAGTCGGCTAAAAATGCCGCAATACATGTCATTCATAATTATGGATATAATCATAATATTATATCTAAGTGCGTTTTGTTGGAGTGTATATAGATATCGCACTTTTTAGAAATCATAAGTATTGACATGTTTGTATGTAGAATATTGCTGCATAAGGAATATTTATATTCAAGTTGTTCTCATAGAAAATAACTTGAGGCTATTAATCTGCTAAATCATTAGCAATATAATATTCTATTATCTCAACTAATTCATAAAATCATTGACGACTTTAAGATATATTCATGCATGCATTTCTCACTTTGCTCGTAATATGATTACTTGAGCAAATAATCAGTCATTCATTTTCTTAGTGAGATAATTAATTTGCTTTTCAGAACAAGCAGCAATGATAACTTGTTAACCTGAACAATCTTCTGGTTCTTTAATGAATGCCATTTTGCATTCTCAATAAATCTCATTATTGAATTGGAATCTAACCAATCATTATAGAACTTCCGGTTCAGCAAGATATTTCATTTGTACATATGTATGAACTTCTGGTTCAATACAGTATTCATTTAATCAGTACGTATTTCTGTATAGTTCAAATCAGTATACTTTTATTACTTTTAGTATACCGAAAAAATTAGGTACAATATCCAAGGAAATATCTCATGATCTCAATATTGTCGCCAAATCTTCCCTTATTTCGAAAAAGGTGATGACGCATTATCTCATTGTTCCCACCTTTTCAATAATTTATTCCATTATTTCTTGATGGAATCGATATCACTGACACGCGGAGCGCTCCTTTACACGTTTAAATATATCATTTGGGAAGAGATTATATTCATAAAAAATGGATGTTATATTATCAAATATTCGCAAATATTATTCTAATCTTCCGGTAAATGTTTTGAAAAAGATTTACCGAGTTCGACTTGAAAGATTGAGGCTGCTGATGGATCAAGGCTTTCCAGAAGATGTTCGTTGGTTGATCGAAGCAAAAGTTCGATTAGCTGGTGAATTACCAGATTCATTTTCTAAACACATGCCTGGTTTAGGTAAGAGTACTTTTGCAAAGAAAAGAAGAGCAAAAAGGTTGAACGGTTGTTACAAATGTGCTCGTTGGACATGTGATACTCGTTGCAAATCAGTAGGATATTCTTCTAGAAATCGGGATGATAAAATTGATTTCATTAAGGGTGGACTGAGTAAGGAGTCATTGGATGATATTCGATTAACTCTTGAGACGCACCCAAGTGGGTATGTGCAACGTGAACTCCTTTCCTTATATGCTCAATTTAACGAGGATAAAAATTGTTATAGTCTCGAAAATATAGTAGCAAAAGATCCTGTTTGACAGGCTGTTATAAACAATAATGTTTTGGCTATTCAGCATTGATACAAGGTAAATCAGTTTATTATGTGTTTATATTTTTGCACATAAAATATTTTCATGTTTCATTTCTCGAGTATTGATAAAGTGTTTTGAAAAATCACCGAAAGGTAAGCTTTATCAAAAGTAGTGTAATTTAGTCAGAATTAGGTTTTCACTTTTTCAAAAGATGAGCAGTAAATAGTGAAGTTTTTCAAGTTTAAAAAGCCAATGATTTTCACAGTTTCATGTATCCTAAAATATCATTTTGACATAAGTTTTTCTTTCTTCCTTATTCTCTCAAAGATGGAAGGACCAAAACTTCGACAGATCAAAACTATCTGTGTATTTTGTGGATCAAAAGTAGGGAAAGGTTTTGGATATCTAGAAGCAGCCGTGGATTTAGGAAAGAAGTTGGGAGAGAAATGTATCAATCTAGTATATGGAGGAGGTAGCAGTGGATTGATGGGTTGTGTTTCCCAATCTGCTCAAGCAGAGAAATCAAGAGTGATAGGTGTTATACCTACTCCTTTAGCTGATATCGCAGGCAAAACACGAGGGCATGAAGTACAAACCTTATCTATCCATGAACGCACAACTTGCATGTTATATGGTTCTGATGCCTTCATTGCCATGCCTGGAGGTTTTGGTACTTTAGAGGAAATCTTTAATATTACCTCCTGGGCTCATTTAGATCTCCATACCAAGCCTATTGGGCTTTTAAATGTTAACAATTTCTTTGATGGTTTGCTAACATTTCTTGATTATGCTGTGGAACAGGAATTCATCTCTCCATTTTCTAGGAGAATCCTTATTTCTGCTCCTACTATCGAGGAACTGTTGGATAAGTTGCAATCATATGTCCCCATACAAGATCCAACAGGAGTTAAGATAGATTGGTCGCAAGGAAGGGGAATCAAGCGAAAATGGAGTCCGGTTAATGTAAACTTAACTTTGTGAACCCTAGAATAGATGGTGGTAGAGTACGGAGTATTCTTACTTTTGAGACACACCTTAAATTTCTAGGATTTTATCAATGTTTAATCTTGTGTACCTCAAAGATAGGTGGTAGAGTACAGAGTATCCTTACTCTTGAAACACACCTCTTTGAGTGTTTCTTTATGTCCTCAAAAGTTCAGAGGTGGTAGGATACGGCTACTCCCGAAACACATCTCTCACTTTGAGGATCATAAATGTTTCCTCCTTTTATGTATGACTTGTTTTATGCTTCTTCAGGAGCAATAATAACATCACTTCAGTATGTTTAGATGATAATTTTTACTTCTTCTAGAGTAAATATGTACTTCTTCTGGAATACATAAGTGCTCGTGCAAGAACTTTTCCAAACACTTATCATCTAATATTCATCTCATAATACTGATGAGATTATTTTCACATTAGCTATGTCCGTACTATCATGTGATATTATCTTATCATACATCAACATTCTCTTGTTGGATAATCCATTTTTATCTATCTTTTCAATACAAATAATGGTAACTTCTGGTACCGTTTGATAAAATATTTTTATTAACATCTATCAACTTCTTATCAATATTTACCAACTTTTGGTAATGATAACTTCTGGTATCATTTGATAAAATATTTTCTAACTTTAGTATTGATAACTTCTGGTATCATTTAATGAAATATTTAATAACAATAATATTAATAATAATACTGGGGTTATACCACCACGTATATATGTTGACAACAACCTCTAATATGTTAGAATTAACCAACAACTGAGGTGTTTCTGAAATAATATAAAACTTGAATATATGTAAAGTATTCCGTAAACCGACCATATAGGCGGTGTCAACATAATGAAATAATTACCTTTCATGAGTGAGCGAGTCATATTCTCCAGTCAAGGTATTCATAATAGTGATCAAGTCATATCGTCAAATCCAGTCAAGGTATAGTGATCGAGTCATATCGTCAAATCCAGTCAAGGTACTCATAATAGTCCAATCCGTTGCGGTATAAATTCAGTCCATAATAACTCAATCCGTCACGGTATGACAATGATTATTTTACTTATACCTTGTTTAAAATCTTTAATTTATCTTGTTGATCACATATTAATCGTTAATTTTCGATTAATTTACTTTTATGTATTACCAAGGATAAAATTGTCCATATTTTAATATGTTACTCATATGGATAAATCAAAACCGTCAATAGGTTTGAAATTTAATTTAGAACAAACTTACTTTTGGTCCGAAGTTCAAAATCCCGTCGGAAGTGCTTCAAAAACGGTTTTTAAGAAAACCGCCACGTTCGATCGCCGGAAAATCTCAAAACTGCACAAAACAGAAAAGTAAGATCATAGAAAAATTAAGAGCGTCGATATGAACAAACTGCCTGTTGACGTCATCGCCTGAATCGTCTCCATGCGCCTTCACGCTCCGTGACGACGTCTGCGGGTGGGATTCACGCGCCGCCGCGCCGGTGCCGGTGCCGTCGACACGCGCCGGTTCGGAAGAATCGTCCGGTCGCCGTGGTCATGGATCCGGTCTCCGATCATCATTTGGATATATGGTTTGGCGTGAATTTGGTTTGGAAGTTTCGGATTACACAATTTCTTCAATTTTTCTATGTATTTGGAATTGATCTTCTAATCTATGATGTATAAATGATGATTAATAATAATCTGGTTTCTGATACAGAGGTTCATCATTTAGATGCAACTATAGAGCATACTCCCGTCATATTACTCAATAGGGTAGAGACTCGTGCTGATAACGTGTTGTGAAATTATCAAAATTCTAACAAGAATTAGAGAGAGCAAAAGATTGAGAACTAGAGAGAAGGAGGAGAATTCTTTCTTGATCAAGAATTGGTACAAGAGATTACAATGAATATAGGCTTATTTATAGGAAAATATAGGAGTTAAATATAAGTCATTAATACATTAAATATAGTAAATATTAGGTAATATTGGATGTGATGTAATGAAATTAGGTAATGATTTCATAACATTTTCCTCCGTTTTGCTTTTCTCCAACAGAGGAAGCTTTTGAGGTAAGTTTTAGAATTTTGAACCAAGAAAAAGAAACAGTGGTCCCATTTTAAACTAAAGTCTTCTTGTCTTTTTAAAGAAGGTGGAGGGTTATGTTCACCCCACTAAACAAAGTCGGACTCGTATGTAAAGGTCTAGTCATAACGCTTAGAGTGTGTTTGATAGGTTAGTATTTTTCATGAAAAATGCAAACATTTTCCACCTTTACTCTAATTGTCAAGTTTGATTGACCAATTTTAGCTTGGAAAATGTTCTCTCACTTGAGCACTTATGTGCCTATTTGCCCGGTAACTGAGGAAATGATTTGCCAACATATTTGATAAGAAATTATTTGACAGGTTACATGGAAAATGATTTTGTGTCACGTTTGATCAGTTTTGTTATTGTTAATTAACTTATTTTTTTCAAAAAAAAAATATTATTATTATTATTATCATGTACAAATGTGTTAAAAAGGCAAAAGAGAAATAATTAAAATAACTAAATTTTACTTTATTTGTTATGGAAAATAATGTCAATCAAATAACAAAACTTAGAAAAATCCCCTACCTTTTTTACTTAGATAATTAAACCAATCAAACATTTTCAGTTGATATTTTTCAAGAAAATAATTTTCAGACAAATCAATTTTTTGAAAAATATTTTCTTTCTACCAAATTTTCACCCTCATAATCAAACACACTTTTATAGTATAATGAAGCGCCACAACATTGTAGCGGGTGGTACTAAGCACTCGTTCCTATAGGGTCCACTTTTTACTAGAATAATGTTATTTGTGTTGTAAAACTACCAAAGTATTAGATAGAACAAGACTATCAAAATATTAGAGAGAATATAGAGATAGAGAGAGAATTTATGTATTCCAATTGTGTGTTAAATGAAGGAGTGAAGCACCCTATTTATAGGGGTAGATAATGGTACAATTGTAATAATATAAACTTTACAAGGGCATAATGGGTCATTCACACTCAAGATATTTATAACACTCCCCCTTGAATGACCTAATATTCAATGTCTGCCTCGTTAAAAACCTTGCTAAGAAAACCCAGTGGAATAAAACTTAAGCTAAGGAAAAGAGTACAGTCATTGTGGAGTATAAAAATAAATGCTGCCTCATTAAAACCTTGCTAGGAAAACCCAGTGGGATAAAACCTAGACGAAGGAAAAAGAGTACAGCTACTCCCCCTGATATTAGTCATCGTAAATCGCTGAGCCGACGCATTCCTATCTTATGTATCAATTTCTTGAGTGTAGATGTAGGTAATGCTTTAGTGAATAAGTCTGCCACATTATCACTTGATCGAATTTGTTGAACATCGATATCACCTGCTTTCTGAAGCTCATGTGTATAGAAGAATTTTGGAGAAATGTGCTTTGTTCTATCTCCTTTGATATAGCCTCCTTTAAGTTGTGCAATACAAGCTGCATTATCTTCATACAATATCATTGGACTATCTTTTGTCGAAGCTAATCCACATGATGATTGGATATGATGAGTCATGTTTCTCAACCATATACATTCTCGACTTGTTTCATGGATTGCAATAATTTCTGAATGATTTGAAGATGTTGCTGTCAAAGTTTGCTTCACGGATCTCCACGATATAGCCGTCCCACCACGTGTAAACACATATCCTGTTTGTGATTTTGCTTGATGTGGATCAGAGAGATAACCTGCATCTGCATATCCCACTAAAGAAGATCCCAAATTGTGAGAATAAAATAATCCCATATCAACAGTACCTTTTAGGTAACGAAGAATGTGTTTAACACCATTCCAATGCCTTTGAGTTGGTGCAGAACTATATCTTGCGAGTAGATTTACAGAAAAAGCTATATCAGGTCTAGTGCAATTTGCAAGATATGATAATGCTCCAATTGCACTTAGATATGGTACTTCTGGACCAAGAACATTTTCTCCATCTTCAAGTGGGCGAAATGGATCATTTTTTGGATCAAGTGATCGAACGACCATTGGTGATGTCAATGGATGTGCTATATCCATATAAAATCGCTTCAAAACCTTTTCTGTATATGAAGATTGATGAACAAATAGTCCTTCTGAAAAATGTTCAATTTGCAACCCAAGGCAAAATTTTGTTTTTCCCAAATCTTTCATCTCAAATTCATTTTTCAAGTAATCAGCAGTTTTGTTGAGCTCTTCTGGAGTTCCAATAAGATTTAAATCATCAACATAAACTGCCACTATTGCAAATCCAATATTTGTTTTCTTTATGAAAACACATGGGCATATATCATCATTTTTGTAACCCTCATTCAACAAGTATTCGCTGAGGCGATTATACCACATACGTCCAGATTGTTTCAATCCATATAATGATCTTTGCAATTTGATTGAAAACATACTCTTCGGGTATGTATCATTTATTTCTGGCACTTTAAGTCCTTCAGGGACTTTCATATATATGTCACTATCAAGTGAGCCATATAAATATGCAGTTACTACATCCATAAGGCGCATATCGAGCCTTTCTGACACAGCCAAACTAATTAAAAATCTGAATGTGATGGCGTCCATGACGGGAGAATATGTTTCCTCATAATCAATTCCAGGTCTTTGTGAGAAACCTTGAGCTACAAGCCGGGCTTTGTACCTTGTAACTTCATTATTTTCATTTCTTTTCCTTACAAAGACCCATTTGTATCCTACAGGGATTATATTTTCAGGTGTTCGAACTACTGGTCCGAACACCTTTCGTTTTTCTAAGGAATTCAACTCCGTCTGCATGGCTTCCTTCCATTTTGGCCAATCCTCTCTCTGTTGGCATTCTTTAACAGACAGTGGCTCAGGATCATTATTCTGAATTATTTCAAGAGCCATTTGGAAGGCAAAAATATCATCTATAACAACATTCTCCCTTTCCCATAATTTATGAGATAACAAATAATTTATTGAAATCTCATTATTCTCGGACATCTGTGATTCTGCAGGAATCACGTCATCACTATTAGATTGTTTCATTGAAATCTGTGGTTCTGCGGGAACCATGTCACCACTATTAGATTGATCAATCTTTTCTATTATTACTCGTCCAGGAGTCTTTGGTTGGTTTAATTTCCTCTTACGAGGTATGATGTCTTTTGAACCAACTGGTCGACCACGCTTCTGGCGTTTTTGAGGTTCACTTGCTATAGCAGTTTGTCCTACAGGGACATCAATCTTTGCCGGAGTGTTTTCTGCTGGTATATATGACTTTGTCACTTTTCGTGTGTCAACAAATTCATCAGGTAATTGGTTTGCAATTCTTTGCAAATGAATAATTTTCTCAACCTCTTGCTCACATTGATTACTTCGGGGATCAAAGTGAGATAGAGTTGTTTCATTCCAAGAAATTTTATCTTGATTTTCAGGATGCAACTTTACTCCTCCTAAAGTTGGAAAGTTCATTTCATCGAAATGACAATCTGCAAAACGTGCAGTAAACAAATCACCCGTTAAGGGTTCAAGGTACCTAATGATGGAAGGTGAATCAAAACC
Organism: Ligustrum vulgare; assembly: GCA_963555705.1. Lineage (NCBI taxonomy): Eukaryota > Viridiplantae > Streptophyta > Magnoliopsida > Lamiales > Oleaceae > Ligustrum > Ligustrum vulgare. Next base: position 901,485 of record OY743174.1, on the reverse strand, counting down.
AACATAAATCCCAAGTCTACGTTGGGGACCCATTTTGGTACGTTGTGGGGGAGAGATTGGTACATGGACAGTACAACCAAAAACCCTTAGGTGAGAAATATTAGGTTCATGACCAGATGCAAGTTGCAGAGGTGAGTATTGATAATAAGCAGTTGGTCTTATGCGAATCAATGATGCAGCATGTAATATGGCATGACCCCAAACAGAAGCTGGGAGTTTTGTTTTCATGAGTAGTGGTCTAGCAATTAATTGTAGACGTTTAATAAATGACTCCGCTAACCCATTTTGTGTATGGACATGAGAAACTGAATGTTCTATTGCAATCCCAATGGACATGCAATACTCATTGAATCTCTGTGATCTAAACTCACCAGCGTTATCAAGACGAATTGTCTTGATTGAGTAATCAGGAAATTGAGCTCGTAATTTTATTATTTGAGCAAGTAGCCTAGAAAATGCTACATTTCTTGTGGACAGTAAACAGACATGCGACCATCTAGTAGAAGAATCAACTAGTACCATAAAATAACGAAATGGTCCACATGGTGGGTGTATCGGCCCACATATATCTCCATGAATCCTTTCTAAGAAAGTTGGAGATTCAACATTTACCTTTGTAGTGGAAGGTCTAATGACCAATTTCCCTTGCGAGCAAGCAACACATGAATAATCATTAGGTGAAAGAATCTTCTGGTTCTTTAAAGGATGTCCATGTGAGTTGCTAATTATTCGACGCATCATTATAGCTCCTGGATGTCCAAGTCGATCATGCCAAAGTCTAAAACTTTTTAAGTCTACGAACTTCGGGTTCGTGACGTTGTTTGATTCGACTTCTTTTATGGATGTATAATACATTCCAGAAGGAAGTGCCGGAAGTTTTTCTTTTATCTGCTTCTGGCCAGATACAAAAGAAGTAATGCAAAGATATTCAATATTGTTTTCTTGCATTGTTTCAATGTGATATCCATTGCAGCGGATATCCTTAAAACTGAGCAAATTTCTTCTGGATTTGCTTGAGTATAGTGCATCGTTAATACATAGTTGTGTATTATTTGATAAAATAATATAGGCTTTACCGGAGCCTTCAACGATCTTCGATGTGCCGCATATTGTATTAACATTATTTTCCGCTAATGTTAAGTTCAGAAAATACTTTTTCTTCCGGAGAATAGTATGTGTTGTTGCACTATCAACAAGACATGTATCTTGGCAATTCATCTAAAATATAATCAAATAGATATTTTAGAAAAGTGAATTTATGATAAAAAGAAGTTAAACATAATTTAACATCAAACGGACAATACATATTAAGATTTCAAAATAACATCGTGACTTTCTGATAAAGCAAACTAATCTATATTTTCCATATCACCAGTATAAAAATCAGAGACATCTAAGTGTGTCCTATTAACTGGACAATCAGCTAAATTTGTCTCTATTCTTTCTTTTCCTTTGATAGACTGTTGGTAAAGGTCCACAAGATGTTTTGCCGTACGACAGGTACGTGACCAATGCCCTTTCATGCCACATCGGAAGCAACTTTCTTCGTGTTGCCGTTTGATTATGTTATTCTCATTTGCCTTGTGCCTTTTAACCATGTGGCCATGTTGTTGATGATTTTGTCCAGAATTCCTTCCACGTCCACGTCCTTGTTCATGTCCGTGTCCACGCCTACGTTCGTGTCCACGGCCACGGCCACGTTTGTATCCGTGTCTATTTCTTGATATAGCATTTGCTTCAGGAAATGCAGTACCACTTGCTTCAGGAAATGGTACAGAACCGGTTGGACGTAATCCGTGATTTTTCATCAACAACTCATTATTTTGTTCGACTACCAAAAGGCAAGATATGAGTTCCGAGTACCTTTTAAAACCACGCTCACGATATTGCTGCTGCAGGAGCACATTTGAGGCGTGAAAGGTGGAGAATGTTTTTTCTAGCATATCTGCTTCAGTGATTTTTTCTCCACATAAATTCAATTTTGAACATATTCTAAATAGTTCAGAATTGTACTCACTCACAGTTTTAAAATCTTGTAAACGAAGATGCATCCATTCATAACGGGCTTTTGGGAGGACTACAGTCCTCTGATGGTCAAATCTGTCTTTTAAGTTTTTCCAGAGTTCTTGTGGATCCTTCACAGTAAGATATTCTATTTTCAATCCATCATGAAGATGGTGACGAAGGAAAATAAGTGCTTTTGCACGATCCTGCAGGGATTCGTTGTTTCCTTCTTTGATTGTTTCTCCAAGCCCTTTTGAAATAAGATGGATCTCGGCATCTAGGATCCATGATAGATAATTTTTCCCGGATAAATCTAGTGCAATGAACTCGAGTTTTGTGATATTTGCCATTAGGATAACTATTCAATCAAACATGAAAAATAATTAATTCCTTGAAAAATCTCAGTAAAGAATTAATGACATGATTTCTATATCGAGTTTTTATTCTTCTGGAATATTAATTATAATTCTAAGTTGTTGTAGCAATGAAACAAAATTTCGAAATTGCTATGTAAATCTAAGTTGTGGTATCAATTAATCCAGATAATAATTATCAAGAATAAATTGATTAATACGTATAATGATAGTGACATTAACAAAAGATTTTTCAGAAATTGCATTTCAAGAATTATGTGGTATGTATGTAACCATGTTTCATGAAGTGATGTTTAATCATTACATCTTTTGAAATTGTGATTTTAATTTTCAAAAAGAAAAATAACTTTTACTTTTGTAAGTACACTTTATTGGAATGATGAATTGATTATATTATAAATTTATCCTTTTTGAAAATACATAAAATGTGATTTCATTTAAATCATATATTTAAAGAAACCCAGTAGAACCAACGATAATAAAACTGGTAGAATCAATTATATAGGTGGTAGTATGATATACTAAAAAAATTGTAAAACCAACCATGTAGGTGATAGCATGATATAATTAAAACTGGTAAAACCAACCATGTAGGTGGTAGCATAATATAATTAAAACTGGTAAAACCAACCATGTAGGTGGTAGCATAATATAATTAAAACTGGTAAAACCAACCATGTAGGTGGAAGCATAATATAATTAAAATCGGTAAAACCAACCATGTAGGTGGTAGCATGATATAATTATAACTGATAAAACCAACCATGTAGGTGGTAGCATGATATAATTAAAACTGATAAAACCAACCATGTAGGTGGTAAAACCAACCATGTAGGTGGTAGCATGATATAATTAAAACTGATAAAACCAACCATGTAGGTGGTAAAACCAACCATGTAGGTGGTAGCATAATATATAAAATATATTTAAAATTATTACCTTCTTAACTCAGTTGGCTAGAATCTCGTGCTGATAACGTGTTGTAAAACTACCAAAGTATTAGATAGAACAAGACTATCAAAATATTAGAGAGAATATAGAGATAGAGAGAGAATTTATGTATTCCAATTGTGTGTTAAATGAAGGAGTGAAGCACCCTATTTATAGGGGTAGATAATGGTACAATTGTAATAATATAAACTTTACAAGGGCATAATGGGTCATTCACACCCAAGATATTTATAACAATTTGAATACCTAAGTTTACCATCCTATGTGTCACTTTCCTCACATGAAATGTGTGGAGCCTCATGTATTAATTAGTGGCCCCACATCTTAACAAGTAGTTTAAAAATTAATGTAATTTATAAATTGATTTTTAAACCAATTTATTTGATTTATCAATCGAATGCTTAAAGTAAAAAAATACAATTAATTGCTCGAGATAGTAAAACCTACAACCACAACATAAACTAGTGTTAAACACGATTGATAATAATCGATATTATCCTAAATCAGTCTTGTCTAACCACCTTAATATATAAATTATGCATCAGTCACATTACACCTACAGACCCACTCTCAATTAGAGGTGTCAATTCGGGTGGTCAGGGTCGGATGAGCTCGTCATATATGAGCTCGGTAATGGTCCACGTGAAAAAAAGTCCGTCTGCTATGGTATTATGAGTCGATCTGAGTTGCTCCACAAATTTTGAGTTACAATCGAGGCCCGCTCGCCCGCTAGTCAATCTGGGTCGAGCCTATGCAGGCTGCAGTTCTTTCCGATTTGGTCCGTATGAATAAAAATATAGAATTTTTCATATTTATAGCAAAAATTATTATTTTTATTTAATTGCTAAATATGAAATGAACAAAATGATAAATTCATTCTTATACAAAGAAATGTTTACATTGAATTAAAATTTATATCTTATTTTACATGAATATTTTTTAACTTTGCAATGTCAAATACAAGGAAAACAAAAAACAACTAAACGGATTTCTAATAACTACTATCAAATATTTATAGATTAAATACATCTCAATTAGGTTAACATCTATTTTATTATAATTTATAGTTTAAATACATCCCTACTAGATTATCACCTACTTAACTATAATTTAGTTGTTAAAATTTTTAAATTTTTAATTTTTTAAATTTATTTAATTATTTCACAAGCCAGCGGATTAATCGTGGACCGTGAAGGTGTGACCGCGAAATCGGAAAGTTACAACTTTTTGACCCATGAATTGTTCGCTTGGATCATGGGTTGGCCTGCGGTTCCGGATCGATTCGCGCCGATTTTCACGAGATCTCATCGACTCATCCATCTTTACAACTTTACCCTCAATCCAGCAGCGCTATAGTGAATATAGCGCTATTATAGTGAGGGGGCCTGTCTATATAATTCCTGTACTTGTATATTTTTCCATTATACATAGGATGGCGGCTGGCCGGGCATCCAGTTTGAACACACGTTCCCATTCACATCCAGACATCACAATGGAATTCATTTCATATAGGCACCACGTTTGCCACATTTATGCTTTTGACACGTCATCAACTTGTCGGCTGTCGCTAGATAATCAACACGTTCCATAAATTACAGTGAAATTGAAGGTCCAACTCCTAAAGGTCGAGGCACTGTTTACATTTCCAAGTGCAAGTTAATCTTTATGGCTCCAACTATCTGAAATATGAATACCGTTCAACTATCTCCATGACATCCAGTCATCTGTTTGGCTCAAGATTCATGTAGCTTATGCAAATTCTGTTGTGCATTTTATGGTTTTAGAACTGGAACACACTCACTAGAGGAGTGGATAGGGGCACAATCCTTGTATGTATCAATGTATGTGGTCATGAAATGATATTCGTACTTATTTAAATATAAATAGTAGTAAGCACGTGCATCTTACGTATATTATGAATGTGATGCATAATGTCTTTTTAGAGGTAATATCATTTTTTTAAAGTTGTTGAGGAAATAGAAATAAATGTGGGAAGTATTCAGTCGAAAATAAAAATAAAAAATTATGTAAATTTGAAAAAAGAAATAGTAAGTAATGCGTTCGACAATTAATTTGGAAAAAATACCTACGACATGTTGTATGTTTTGTATAGTAATAAATGATGATATTTCTCTAATGAGTTTGCTAAAGTATGTAAGAATTTAGATATTATTGAATATGATTATGGGTATTGAGTAGTAGGAAGTTACAAAATCATTGAAATTCCAATCATTGTTTTTTAATTATTTGATCAACAATTGGAAATTTGTAAGGAAAATTCAATAATGCAAATTTTTCAATAAATTTCACAAAATATTGTTGAACTTGCTATCAAATTCCATGCTTTGAATTGAAAAAAGATAATGTAAGAAAATGGTTTTTCACGACTCACGCTTTGTGCGGTTTAGATGGTCACAAAAGTGTGAAAAAACTTCTTTACCACTCATTTTGGCCATTTTCCCCCTTTCAATAGATTTAATTACCGATCTCCAGACCTTATAAAAAATTTATTACAAAATATTTAAATGTATTATAAATTAATATCACTGACTTATAAAAGACAAAATATTAAGGATAATATTGACATAAAACTTAACAGAGCGTTATTGACAAAAGAGAATAATGCAATAATTATCAAAGAATAAAAATATAGTAAATATTATTTTGTATTGATGAATGATAATTGTACCCCTGTAACCCTAAACATTATTACTTTGTATATCCCCGTTCTCCCTATGTATATGGGGCTCTATGTCATAATAAAATACATAAGTTTGTTGGCATCTTTATTTCTTCTCTCTTTTCTCTGTAGTTTATATCATGTTATCAGCACTAACCTCTACCAAATCGAGTTAGAAAATTCATAGGCATAATCATCTATCATGTGTACTAAAATTAATTTGGTGACACGTGAATTTTTTATATACATGTACATCTTGAATCCTTTTTTCTGCCGAATCCTGAATTATTCCACCACTGGTTTGAATTCCAATACCATATTTGGTTTATTCCACCATTTCTTTCAATTTTGAATTCAATTAGTTTTCTCACTACAAGTTCGCACGTGAACCAATGATTGTCATGGCATACAATTCCAATTCATGAATTTATTTCCAGGTTCGGATATTGGCTCTTTCAATTCAATTTTGAATCTATTTTTTCAATTCTATTCGAAATGACTTTTCAATTCAATTCTTAATTTTCGAATCTGGTTGCACGTCCTTAATTATGGAATTTGGAGGCACATGTGCATGGTCTATGCTTGCCTTAACTCAATTCTGAATTTCTGAATCAAACCAATTCATTATAATATATTGTTTTAATGTGTAATTCTACCTTGTGGATGTAATATTCTTTACATTAACGTTATTTATGCTTGCTTAATGTATATATTATCAGGGGCAGACCCTTTAAGGAGCCAGTGGGTGCAACCGCACCCACTGGATCTAGCCCAAGTAATTTTAGTTTTTGTCTTGGCCCAACTTCATGCTTCCAATTTCAGACTTTCAGTCCAAGATTCTTTAGTATCTCTTCTACATTAATATTTGTTTCTCATTTTGTTGTCAGCATCCATGACCTATCTGGTAAGCTTGATAATAAGGTTAAGAATTTCTCGACATTTTTATTTTCTGTTAAATGAATAGTTTGTGGAGCCCAAGCTATTGACTACTTCATACTTCTTTTACATTTTTTTATTTCACCAAGTATTTTGTGGGTTAATCATCAATGTCTTTTATAATCATGTTACACCGAAATTAGGACATCAGAAACCTCCTGAAATTTATAGTATTTGACTTTTTCAGTAGTTTCACTTAGCATTAGTTTAGAATATTTTAGGACATTGCTTTTAGATGTATGTTCAAAAATTTTCAATATGGTGGTTCAAAACCTTGTCGGGAAAAATTGAAATAAATAATGTTCTTTATGAGAGGAGTTCAAATATAATTTTGTTGGTGTCTTAGTGAATTTTTTACATCTACATTAACAAGTTTTTCTAACTAAATAAATTTCATACTAAAATAACATACATTAAAAAAATTTCGGGGCCCCACTATTGTGCTACTTCAGGAACAATAGCATATATAATAAATCAATAACATCAATAAGTTTGTAATTGATAAATAAGTCAAATACAAACTTATTTATCAATTACAAACTTATTGATGTTATTTATTTATTATATATGTTGTTATTCCTGAAATAGTACAACAATATATTAATATTTCAGAAGAATATTAATCATAGATCTATCTATTACAAATATTTATTTTTATTCCTGAAGTAACACAATATTATAATTCAGAAGAATTATTTATGATTACCCCTGAAGTAACACAACATTATAATTAATATTTCAGAAAAAATATTACTTGCTCTTGAAGATTATGAAGTATATTTTTCAATACTCCAGAAGAATATTGACTCAATGTTCTTGGAGAAGCATAATTTAAAGTATATTTTAAATGAATATGGTGTTGGTGTTCTCGAATAAACACAACCCACATTAGATAAATACTTTAGAAGAATATTTTATTGTCATTCGTGTAGAGCACAAATATTATTAGTTCAAAAGGTAGAACGAATCGTTAATGTCAATATTTCAGAAGAATATTGGCTTATTATTCTTGAAGAATCGCAATTTTAGAAATATAATTATTCCAAAAGAATAATTCATTTTTACTCCTAATTAGCACAATAAATATTAATTATTGTTATAATTGAATGAGCTTGAATCAATATTCTAGAAGAATATTGCATTATTGTTACGTTTCAATATTCTAGTATTTTATTGCTCATGTGATAAATATTGTATTCACGTTCTCAAAGAAATTGGAATTTATTAATAAACCAAAAGATTATTATGATGTAGCATAATATATTGTTGTGATGATTCTTGAATAATTATAATTTTATCTCATTTGAAATATTATAACGGAATATAATTTGCTCTTGAAGAGCCCAATATTATGAGATATGTTATTAAATTGATATTCTGGGACAATATTTTGATGTGACCCAGAATCCCGATAATACGAATCATAGCAGGCTTGACAGGAAAATTTAAATATTCAAGCCAAAACAAGAATTCAGCAGGTTCGACGAGCATTGAAGATCAAACCGTGTCGAAAAGAACCAAAAATTATACAGAAGCAAAGTTACGGTCGTAACCAAATATTCTCACGACCGTAAGTCACTCTCGGATCAAATTGAAGAATTTCAGGTTTTCAAAGTTACGACTGTAAGTATTATGGTCACGGCCGTAATTCTTAAGTAGAAGAATAGTTACGACCGTAAGTGATGCTGTCACGGCCGTAAGTTAGGATTTTCGCAAATAAGGTGAATTTTTAATTCGTTTTTCGTATTTTTATTCATTTTCCAGTTTTAGCTATTTTAGGTTGGTTAGAACTCTATTTTGAGTCCATTAGCGACTAGGGTTTTATTTTGCTTATTTATACGTTTTTTCCATTCATTGTATTAGAGACTTCGATTTTGATATACACAGTTTTTATTGAAGATTCAATAAAATTTAGGATTCCTATGTTTTTCGAATTTATCAAGAATATTTCTTGTGGCGTTCAAATATCGAATTTATCAAATATTAGCTAGAACATTTGTGGCGTTCAAATCAGAGACTTATCAAGGAGATTGGGAAAATTCTTGTGGCGTTTCGAAAGTCGTGGTTCTTTATTCCGCATATTCAAGCCATCGCGTCGTGAATATCGGGTCATGATTCATCTATCCAACCACAACTTGAGTTCGGAACTTTCCGACGTTTCTTCAGCGCTTCGAATCTTATTATATTTTGTTATTATTCCTGAAGAAAAACAACTTTATTTATGATAAATATTTCAATTTATTATATTACTTGTTCATGAATACCATAGTTTCTTTTTCCTGTTCAAAGTAAATGTTAGTATTCTATTAACTTTGAATTTTCATAGAAAGTGGTATAGTTATTCGATCTTATTGTATCGTTTTGATTATACCAACTTATAATAAACATTTGTTTGAATGTATGCTTTACATTCAATAATAAAGTACGATATTCTAGAAGAATATTGTATCACTATTCCAGAAAAAGAAATAATCTAAAACAATATTTCAGAAGAATATTGATCTAAATCGATATTCTAGCAGAATATTGCAACATTAGAAATATGTCATTTGAGTTATTTAATAAAACATTCCAGAAAAATATTTCGTTTTTGCTCTTGAAGAAGCAAAATTTTATTTCACATTGAATATTCAAGTTTAATATGTTGTTGCTCCAAAAGAAGCATAAAAATTATAAAATAATATTAACTACTTTTAAAAAGTATGATATTACAATTTCAATAGTCCAGAAGAATATTGACATTGATTTTGATTGAGCAATAAAATGTGCTTTCGAAGTAGCATATGTTTCGAAAGATTTCTCATTTGAGTTCATTTTTATCCCTGAAGGAAAACATATAACTAATATAATAAGGACATTGATTATTTTGACTACTTGGATGATATATGATTATATAATGTTTATTCATTGAATTATATTTTATATTGAACCAGAAGTTCAATTTGATTTTATTATTTGACATAACCAATTTGACCATCACTTGATCAATAATGATGCGAAATTAAAATGGATACTCAATGAAGAACTAGAAAATTCTCCAATTCAATCATATATGATGTTTGTTTTCTTCTATGAAATTTCTTGACTATCACTAGTTAAAATAAGGATTAAACTCTCAATATTTCTGAAAATAATTAGGGTCATAAATGGGTCCTCATCATCCTCCACATTGATCATCTAAATATTATTTGTATATAATAGATTTGATACATATACTATATAATCGTTTGCAACTTGAAATTTGCCAAATTATTGCTCAAATTTTAAATTATGAGCATAATCTTCAGATTATATAATCAAGAATATGTCTTGATAATGTTAGTGGACATGAATCTCAACATTTTAATAAGTGTTAGTTGTGATGTCAATAAATGGTTTAACATCTTTGATTGTTAAACACCTCCAATTAATTGAATTGATAACAAAATACTTCCCTTTTTGTTTAGGGAATTCTATTACGCATTATGCCAACATCATAGTTCTCCCTATTATAATTGACTTATGGTTAGAGCCTAGTTTTTCCATCTAATCTTCTAATAGTGCAATTGATTGACCACAATTTACTAAAATGAAAAATAAAGAATGTTGAGAAAAATGCGTTGTTTGAACATATATCCCAAATTGGTGATAATTTACAACGTCGAAAAAATGACTGTCAATTTGATTGGAAAATTTTCTCAACATTAGGGGGAAGATTAATAGCTTAAAATCAAGCAAATGCATCATATTATGTTATATATATTCTCGCGATTGATAATACGAACCAGAAGTTCAATTGAAAATATGAAGGAAACATTCAAAGATAACATAATTACAAGATGCATTATCTATAAGAAATTGATAAAATCTCATATATTAGCTACATATGCTCTATCTTATATTGATTTATGACACGCCTGAAGCGTAGTGATATCTGATCCGAACAAAGATCCCCAAATAAATAAAAATAGAGCAAATTATTATGATGGTCTTATAAAGGAGACATATGCTCGTGAGAGAGTATATATTGATATAACTAATTGTTAATCTCTAGAAGAGGTTCAAGTACTTGAAATATTGAAAAATTGAGATCTCTATAGTTGTGTTTTGTTGGGGGGGGGGGGGGAAGAAATCGAATTGCGATGATAATTGTGTCGGCACACTTTATAAAGCACTTATGCAAAAGAAAATTCCTAAGCTAGCCGCATTATAATATGAATGATAGCGAGGATAATAAAAGAAAACATGTCGAAGAAAATCGACATAAAAATAGTTGGCAAAAGTATGTATTCAGGATAAATTAAACTTCCTACAAAACTTGAAGTTTTGGAATCTGAAGACCAAACACTTAAAAGTGTAAAGTCAGTAAAATACCGATAGGTATAGTCGTAATACATGACTTTTTGCGCAACGAATGTTTCAAAGATGTGGCATAGATGCAATATTTTATTTTCCTGACAAATGCATAATAAGTGCCACTAAATATATAATTATTAGAAATGTAAATACTGAAAGATAATTGACTCTAATTACTAGCTTGCGCTCTTCGATGTACCAATGAGTGATATCAAAATGTCTTATCATCAACTCGGTACGTTGAGAGTATTCTTTGAAGTACCAATGAGTGAGATTAAAATGGATAATCAATACCTCGATATTTGGGATTACGGTGAAATAATTAGAGAATATCTATTTGAAATATAGGAATCGTTACCTATCTAAAGTTTCACAACTTAAATTTGGTGGTAGCAATTTGACAATTGCAATGTGAAACACATACGATGCCTGAAGCATATAGTATAATCCTTGGAGGATTAAATAAATCTGAAATTTATAGTTCAAGTTTTTAAGAAACTGTTTGATCAAAATATACATATACTTTGCGATCTGAATATTTAATATGCCTTGAAAAGATTCAATTTGTAATGTAATTTGACCGTTAGTATAAAATTAGATTACGTGAAGAATGGTACATATGACTCTATATAACAAAGTATTGAAATTGAGATGTACCATTATTCTGAATAATATTTGAAAATCGTGGCAATTGATTTTCAAAATTCAAATACATGATTAATTATTCATTATTCACCTGAAGTGAATAAGTTAATTGTTCAATGAAGTGAATAAGTCACTTTCAGATTTGAGAACTTCATTAAATGCATTGATGAATATTGATTATAGAATATGGTTTGATGCAGCATGTTCAAATGATTGAAAATATTTTATAGTTCTTCATGTTCAAAGGAATTATTGAATTTATATTTGAAGAACAAATAATATGAGATATGTGTCATTTATATATGTTTGGTGAAGATATTTAATATTGCATCGATTAACAGTTGAAATAATTATATGCAATATCCAAATAATTGTAATGTTTCCATGAGGGGGAGCTAATATGTGCTACACTCTTTTTTCCTTAGCTAGAGTTTTGTCCCACGAGGTTTTCCTAGCAAGGTTTTAATGATGTAACTATTATCAATGTCTACTAATATACTCTCCTATACGAGACTCCTGAAGAGATCAAGATATAGATGATTCAATAGAGACTGAATCAGGGGGAGTATCTATATGAATGATTGAATACAGATTAAATCAGATGGGGGTAACTGTACTCTTTTTCATTTGTCCAAGTTTTGTCCAACTAGGTTTTTCTGACAAGGTTTTAATGAGACACCATCAAAATACTCAAGAATTTTTTATCAAATTCACTCAAGTGATAATGTAGATGATTTATCCATAAAAGCACTGTCAACATCTACATTTAAGAAATCAGGTCACAAGATTGGAATGTATCGACTCGATGATTTACAATGATCAACACTATGGGGAGTAGCCGTACTCTTTTTTTCCTTAGCCAAGGTTTTTCCCATTGTGTTTTCCTGGCGAGATTTTAACGAGGTAACATTCATCTTAATACTCCGAAGATAACCGTACTCTTTTTCCTTCGTTTGATATTTTTGTCCCATTGAGTTTTTATCAAACAGGGTTTTAATGAACCAGATATTTTGTAATATATCATTCAAGGGGGAGTATTGTAAATATTATCTTGTATTGGTGAATGACAATTGTACCCTTATAATCCCAAACATTATTACTTTGTATATCCCTATTCTCCCTATATATATAAGGTTCTGGTTCATAATAAAATACACAAGTTTGTTAGCCTCTTTATTTCTTCTTTCTTTTCTCTTTAGTTTATAACAAAAAAATAATTTATAATTTGCTTTTTTATAGATATTATCTTTTTCACAAATTCATAAATCATTTACTATAGGTCACATATAAATTGATTTTGAATTAATTGAACTCCCTTGATTCAATTATTAAAATAAGTTGTTAAAACTCGAAATTTTCTAAAATGACAGGTAAAAATTAAGTGGGAAACTGTGTCCTGATTTATGTGACAACTATATTGTTATAATTTATATAAATAAATAATATAATATAGAGATATAAATACCACCGCCACCACCACCTCCACTACTACTACTATTACTACTACTACTACTACTACTACTACTACTACTACGTGCTTATATTGCGCGACTTATGTATATCTACTACTATTACTACTACAACTGCTACTGCTGCTGCTACGTGCTTGTATTGCACGACTTACGTATATGATGAATGATATTGTTAAAGAAAATGTTAAAATTATTAAATAGAATACACGTAATATTTTTTAGGAAATCATTGTGTACAATTGAAAATGTTATGTAAATTATTATTAAAGGATGATGTAAAAATTATAAGTTAATTTTTCTTGAAAATCATAAATATGAACTCTAACCACAAATCATTAAAAATTGAAAAAATACGCTGAAGATTACCCAAATAAAAAAAAGGATAAGATAGAAGTAAATTTGAATTAAAATTTGTAAAATATTTTTTTCGTGTAACATAAATGACATTAAATTCTCGAATTAATGAAATTGTAAAATTTTTTCATGTGAACTATGGAATTGAGTAGACAATCCAATTTTTGAAATTAGATATAAGCAAAAAAAAATAATATAATTTTTTTTTAATACTAAATAAATGCGAGAATATAAAATATTATGAGAAAGTATAATAATGTAAAATTACTTTAAAACATTGTACATTGATAATAAAATATTTTAATAATAAATAAATGAAATATTATAATGAAATAAATATTTAATGGTATGACTAAAAATCTGGTAACCAAAAGTTTCTCCTAAATCCTCATTTATTATATATTGTAAAAAATAGATTATGAGGGGCGCACAAAATTAGTCCCTTCATTTTTAACTTAATTAATTAATTAATGGGTAATATAGGGGCCATAGTTGGTATAAAACAAAAAACATGAGGGCAAAATCGTGATGTCAATGATTCTTCTCTAGTCATACATTCAAGGTTGTGTAGATGTAGATGTAGATGTAAATGTAGATAAATACATGTAGAAATGTAGATATTTTTCGCTTTGAATTATTTGGTAATTTTTCCGAGGGATAATTCTATTTTCAAAATCTCACCCACAATGTGGGTGAGATTGTGATTATAGCATTGCCCTTTTTCCGAGTTAGTTTGAATTATATAAAATTTAATGTAACGATCTAAAAAAACCTCACGTCACATGTTACAACCCAAAAAAAAAAAAAGAATAAAAAAAAAAAAAATTAGAACGTCAACCCAACATAAACTTTTCTAATAAAATTATATAAATTATATTGAAAAAATTGTCGCGCTAAATTAATAAATATCAATGAATTAATTAAAAAAATAATTATAAAAGAAAATACAAGTTAAACTCTTTGTGACATGCATTTAACTATTTTCAATGTTCGTTTGGACCATTCGATATGTATACGATGTGGCTTTTGAACAAACTTCGAGATAAAGTGGCCAATTCATGGATCCAAGTAGCGTACAATTATCGACGAATTTTTAAAGTGAGGTCGTCATTGAAATTCTCAAACTCTATATTGAAATACCTACTTTAACACGTTATAACTTTTGCTACGATTGACCGTCTTGCATGCCATCAAGGATTTCAGAAACTAGAATGTGACCACTTTAAGATGTTATAAAAAAAATAGAAATAAAATACAATATTCAACATTGTAACTTGATTTCTGATTTATTAAAAAAATAAATAAATAAATTTTTTTCCGTAATATTCTGTAAACCAAACAACCTAAGAAAGCATGTAAGATTTGTTGTCAAAGATTAATGTTTGGTAAAATTTGTTTATAAAATTTGTTTACAAGCACTAGAGATGACAAAAAAATTCGATCTAATCCGAAAAATTCTCGATATGTGGATCGATGGATCGAATTTGGATCAGGGGTGATCCGCTCCGATCCGCGATCCGATTTATTTTTTAAAAATTAATTTTTTTTGTAAAAAATTAATTATTAAATCGAAAATACATAATCATTTATTGAAATTGAAATAAAATCTCTAATTCTCTTTTTATGTATTGTTTTTTTGTATGAATTGAATATTATATTAGTTATTTTATGAATTATGTATTGACTTGTTTGTTTGTCCCTAACGAAAATAGATAATGAAAATTTCTTAATGTTTTTTCCCATTCGATTCGAACCCAACCTGATCCGAAACTTAAACAAATAGCCACGTGATAATATCTCATTGGATTTTTTTTTTTTTTTTTTGAAAAGTGAATAATTTCGAGTGGTCAATATTTTAGACTTTAAAAAAAATGAACAAATAAAATATTATCATGACGCTATTTATAAATAATATTTATAAACAACTATTTATAAATAGTTTAACAAAAAGAGGCTAAGCCTGTGTTCGGCTGTTATCTGTTGCTATTATTTTGGAATGATTGGTATGTTCTAGGTAAAATTTATAATTAAAAACTGACTTCAAAAAATGTGTGGTTAAAAATTGGTATTGAAAATTGTAATTATTATAACACTTTTTTATAAATATTTTAACAGGCTAAACTGTAAAGTATATAGCAGAAAAGGCAAGTTAAAAAACATTTTCATTCAGACAGAGAGTCATCTAATATTTATATTGAATATAGATATAAATAGATATATAAAAAATGATATCTATATCTATAAAAGTAGAAGTGAAGAGAGAGTAGCATTAAATGTCATTTTCCCTCCAAAATGTACTTACAATTTTTTTTTTTAAAAAAAAAAAAACTAAAACAAAAATTGAATAAAATAAAAATTTGTGTAAATAATATTTATTCTCCTTTAAATAATAAATCATATTTTCTAAATATATACTATTATTAACTATTTAGTAAATTAAAACCTCCGTTCAAATACTTTTTTTTGTTTATAAATAAAATATTGTTATTTCGAGAGATAAAATGTGTTGTTGAAAAATGGTTTCAAAAAATGTATATAGTTAAAAAGTAGGTAAAAAATGTGTTGTTTGTAAATAAACTTATAGACAAAGTTATCAAATATATGTTAATATTCTTAATCGTTCTTAATTTTAATAATTGTGTAAAGATTATATGGTATAAAGTTTTCGATATAATTTTGTAATCTTCCATGTTGTCTGATTGTTGTATCATGATAATTGAAGATTTTTCGTAATTATTAATTTAACTTCTTTATTTTTTAAATAAATGTATAATTTTATTAGTTAAATATTTATAAATATTTGCTGTGTTGAGAATAAACACAAATTTATAATTTTTTTTGATAATTTTTTTTTGGAATGAAAAAAATGCTAAATAGAAAAGGCAAATACATAAATCATGTAAATTTGTATTTTCAATGAAGTTATCAATAACTCATAAATATTATTCAAACCTACGATCATTTATTAATTAAATGTATAAATTGATATTTTATTATTTAAATATATAAATTAACATTTATTGTCCAAATAAGTTTTAAATAATTTGGATTAGTTATATTTTCCATATTTGATAACTCTAAAACGTTTGACTAAAATTCAACTCAAAGTCAAAATTACATTTCGTAGGTCCTACGACTTTCAACCACACATTCAATCAACTTTTATCAAAATCTACTAAAAACCTGATTTTATTCCCTACCAAATACGGGTATTGTTTTTTAAATTTTAATAATTATTGTAATAGAATATTATTATTATTATTATTATTATTATTATTATTATTATTATTATTATTATATGCATTTTATATTTGGTTTGATTATGTAAAAGTATTAACATTTTACGACTACCTATCGAAATAGATATTGCGAAAAACAACTCCCGTATATTGCACGGGGTAAATACTAGTTGTTGTAACCTAAAGATACAAAGCAAAGCCACAGTTGCATCTTTACCATTGATCAGGAAATTCCTACTCCACGAAAGCCAAAATCAGCGTTTAAAGGATGAAGACAAAACAAAAACTTCAAGATTCTTCAATCTTGATCACCTCCTTTTCAAGATCATGCAAAACTTTCCATGTAAATCTTCTCCATTACATACAACTTGAACTTGAAGGGAGCTGACATATAGTTTTGTGCAATAATATATCAATAATTCTAGGGAAACATTATTTATGAATATTTTTAAAGGACATTATGATGTGGCACATATTCATTGGTTGATAAATTATTGATAATATATCACTTCTTTAACGACCCCACATTTCCATATTCATTAACCATATGAGAAAATTGTTTGTAAACGATGAAACCTGCACGAATGTGGAAGAATCATGGAGTTCTGAACTATGGGATTCCAGAGCGTCACTGTGCTAGTATAAGTGAAATAGCTGGTGTAACAACCCAGTTTATACAAGTCAAAAAGTCAAGAAATTATTTAGTCAAAGTCAAATAAGGACTTAAGTTGAAAAATTGATATTCATGGGACTTAAATTATAATTACCAATGCTTGAGGACTAAAGATAACACAGTAAAGGAATTTAAGGATTTAGTTGGTCTTATTGAATATTTAAGGACCAAATCTTATTTTACATGAAGGTATGATGATTTATTTTGTAATTACATTGTATATATGTCAAATGAAATGGATTGGAGCCCATTTTTCGTATGCTTCGGTGGAGAGGACCTGAGAGGATTCGAGAAGGAATGTGAAGAAGAAAAACCGTGGAAAAAATAAATTGAAAGGAGAAACAAGGGGCTCAATCTTGTGGTGGCCAACTTCGAATTTGGAGGTAAGAAAGAAATTTCTTCTTTTAGATTAAGGATTAATTTGAGGATTTTTGGACTATCTGCTTAAATTCAAAGTTTAACAAATATTAAACATTATTGACATGTATTTGAGGTATTAAATAAGTATATAACAGAAGATTGAAGTTGTAATGGAGGATATATGAAATGGGTTTGTACATTAATGATTCAATCTTTGATTTACTGTTCTTATATGGTACTTCAGTTAATTTTAAGAATCGAGACTTGATTTCCTCTCTTGTTGAAGAAAATTTAAGTTATTTTCATGGAACTAAACTACATTTGATGAATTACGGAATTATGCCCAGAACATATTTGGAGATAGATTGTACATGGCTATTGGTTCCATTTTCTATATTATGGAGTTTTAGTATTTATTTTCAAACAATTGATTTACCAAATTTTAAGCTTCGAATGAAGTTATATGGATAATATTGAATTTTAAGTTTTGGATTAAATTATGCATGTCATTTATGTGAAGCGGTGACTTAAATTCTAGAAGTATTTGTAGATGAATGGTATTTGATCATGTTTGGTAATTAGTTAGTAGATAATTGAAGAAAAGAAATGTTAAAGAAATGAAGATGCAAGAACAAATGTAGAAGTCGAGGGAATTAAGTGGTGAAGTGCCTTGGATTATTTATTTGGTTGGTTGAAATTTAGGTAATCTAATGATCGGAATGGAAAGGAATTAAGTTATAAATGGTATTAATCGATTGCTAATGGTTTGATATAATTAATTTTTAATATAAAAGATTTATATTTTTATTTCAGGAAATGATGTGGAGATTTAAAGAGGTCTATCGGCTGTGCTAGATTTCAATGAATAACTCTGTGAGTGGAAAAGTTATTCTTTTAAAAATTTAAAAGAATTCACGTTATTCAAGTTTTTTATTTACAATGATTTTCTACAAGTTACAAATGATTTTTAAATTACTTACTTTTAGCATGATTATCAAAACAAATGTTTTAAAATTAAGTTTGTTTATCATGATGACTCTTTTTACCATGTTTTACGAGCATGATTAGTTAAGTTGGCATGTATAATTTCAAAACAACCAGAAGTACCCGATGTGGTTATCTGTTCTTGTGTTAGTGCACGGAGGGGGCCTTGGGCCTGTGTACTAGCGGATATTATTTGTGATCTTAATGTTCTGTCACAGAGGGGGCCTATGGTCTGTGTTCAGATGACCTTAAGATCCATTCTTATCCACGGAGGGGGCCTATGGCCCGT
This sequence comes from Ligustrum vulgare, assembly GCA_963555705.1. NCBI lineage: Eukaryota > Viridiplantae > Streptophyta > Magnoliopsida > Lamiales > Oleaceae > Ligustrum > Ligustrum vulgare. The sequence continues at coordinate 882,189 of OY743174.1, read as the reverse complement.
GTGTAAGGGTGTATATATGAGGTCTTTGGAACCCACTTTTGTACCCAGAGGGGTTTTGGGCCGGGTACGGAGGTGCTTAGTAGTCTACGCGCGTATGACCAGATACAGATTTCAGATGATTTAGTTTGGTACTTTTGGTGTGATTTTCATATGTATTACAGTTTATAACTTATACACTACAAAAAAAGGCCTTTTACCGACGGACTATTCCGTCGGTAAACGATGAAAATCCATCGGTAATACAGGGTTCCGACGGAAAAAACTCCGTCGGTGATATATGCGTCGGTAAATTTTTCCAACGGATAAATCATTTTCCGTTGGAAGTTTCCGACGGATTTTATACCGTCGGAAATATTTTCGACAGGCTAAAATCCGTCGGCACTGCCAAAATTTTTCGACGGAAATTAGTCCGTAGGAAAGTATTTCCGACGAATTTTCCGACGGAAAATGTTCCGTAGGAAATATGTTCCGACGACTTTTCCGACGGACTATGTTCCGTAGGAAATAGGTTCCGACGGTATATATCTCATCTATGAAATGTCCAAATGCATTACAATGTGTGTGAATAAAAAGTTCCAAAGGAGTTGGAGGACGATTTTGTTCTTCAGCCTATAAAGAAAAAGATTTTAGTAATGAAATAAATATTGAATATTTAATTAAAAAAAACTAATAAACAATTGTTATAAACAATACCAAACGATCCTCATGTACAGCAAATGACACCGAACAACCAGTGTGTTTTGGTTGTTCACCATTGGCGGTTGAACCTTTGTTATTTGAATTTATACGAGAGATACGTTGCCACTCCAAAGAAGCCCACTCTTCCAACAACTTTACCCAATCACCATCATCAATCCATTTTGGCTTTGATTGCCTCCAATCTAAGGGGTTATTTGAATTTGAATTTTCTTTTGCCTTTTTTCTTATGTAACAGAAGTTATCTCGTAGCCGTCTGGTGGCTATATTGTGAAATACTTTTTTTACTTCATTGTCAGTATGATTCGCCCATTGAAATTTTTCCTAAAACAAGTAAAATAATTATTCTACTATTTCATAAACATTATTAGTAAAAAAATCATTGTTAAAACTAGAAGCTAAAATTTGTAGTGTAATTACCTTGAAAGCCTGGAACATATTCTCGTGAAGCTCACGAGGCACAAGAGAATAATGCATGAACCGTCCGCGCGTAAAACCTTGCACGATGATAGTAATTTCTCTTGTGGTCTTTGGTTTGTCAAATCTAACGTTGTGAAACAGACAAGTTACAAGATATAAGTAAAAATTTAAGATGATTGTACTATCTCTATTTTTTCGTTATTGCCACTTTATTTTCTATCTTCCTCTATGGATTACTAATTTGATGAACTTATAATCTCATGACAAACATTCTCTACAAAGAAAAAGAAAAAGAAAAAATTCAAATAAAAGAAACTATTAATTACCCTTGTGATGTTTTGATGATGATACTTGGACACTCCTTGAGAGAATTAGGGAGACGAGTACCACGGTTTGGACCCCGCTTTTTCTTCCTCCTCTCATTTTGTTCTGTAGTAGTTTCCTCCTCTTCATTCATATCGAGGCTATTGTTTAGTCCAATTACTTCGTCTTCAATGTCAATTTGTTCTCCACTTCTTGTTTCATCTTCATTTGGTGCCTCGTCTCTAGTACTACCCGAGGGTCTTCCTCTTGATCTAGAATTCCTACCACGACCCCTAGTTGGTCGGTAGCCAGTCATCTCGACAAGGAAACAAGGGCTGAAAATTTGAAAGTAGCACATGAAAAATTATTTAACTATCAAGTAAATGAAATATTAGTTTCATCTGTTTGTTTGTCAGCCTATAAGATGCTTAAGAAAAGAACTGCTTATCCTCTATAATTAACCTCTAATAATGGAAGTGTACAATAGGCAGGCAGACTAGATATGCTTACCTTTTTGGGAGCAAAAGTGGGTATAAGTAATAGTAATTAAACAAATGAGAAGAGTTAAAGGGAGGAAGCATAATCTATCTCATTAAGCTTACAGGCCCTCTCACCATACCTACTAAGCAATGAGCTGTAAGCATCCCGATTGGGAACTGTACCTTTGATCAAATCCTTAGTAATAAATGCCTTTGCATTACTGATACTTGCTTCACATTCATGATTTATTTGGCTTAGATCAAGCTATTTTGATCATCGCTTTGGAGCCTTGAGCCCTTTCCTCTCTAGACTGTACCAAGTATTTCCACAGCCTCGTGGACCTCTCCATTGTCACACAAAGCATCCAAAAGAATTCTATATATAGCCACATCAAATATGTTTCCCTAACCGCATAGAAACATTGCTTATCTATTTTCTTGAAATATAAGAACCTGCTAAATTAATTGACATCAAATATAAGAACTATGAGTTATTCACTTGATATCCAAACCCCCCTTTCTCCCATCCTTCGAACCAAATAAATTATACTCCCGCCAAACATCAAAGTCCGGATTACTTCCACTTCCTTTTTTATTTAGCTCAAGACTCTTTACTGTCCTTAATTCCAGTGCACGACTTCCTAAGCATATATCCAGGTTGAGATTGTAATGGTTAATCTTTAGAAGCAGACATTTAAATAAGGCAATTTTGTTACAAAAATTGCCTTATTTAGTATCTGGACTAGGAAAATTAAGTTGAACAGGTGAATGAAGTCGAAAAAAAAAAATGAAAACATGGAGAACTATGGCTAATACTTAAATGCTCAAGAACCTTGAAGTGACTTGGATCCATAACATTGATTTGCTGTTGTTCTATTCTGTCTCCATACTTAGTACTACCTGGTCTTAAGGGCTAACAACCACATTGTTTACTTAGATGTCAAAAGTATATTCTTGACTTAGTTTTTCCTCTGTAGTGTTCATTTATTTTTAACCACACAGCATGATCTTTGGTGGTGAGTTGAATCTTGATTCTTAATTATTTAATTGGAAAGAAATTTTATGGTACACACATGAAAAAGAGCACAAGAAAAAGTGTTGGGCATTAAGACTATTAACAATCTACAGGATTCCTGGCAAGTTAAGAGTGATGGAAAAGGAGTTTATCAGTCAGAGAGCAATTAAGGCAAAGCATGCTAATAATCAGTCTTGGGATTGAAAATGTGTAATGAATATTTGAAAAGGGCAAATCCTATCATGAAAACCACACTAGGATAGTTGCATGGAATGGTAGAGCAAAAACAATTAACTTGTAACATGATTTTTTTTTTTTTAAAATCAAATTAAAAGATGCCAATCCAGAAGAGGGATATTGGAAGGGGCATTATCATTCTAAACTCATATTAGGGAAGCTTTTCTCTGTGTAGCAGGAGAATGAAGGTTAGTAGAAAGGACATGATACCTGGAATGAAGAGGAGTAATGGAAATATTCTGAAAAATGCTCCCAAAAATGACAGCCTCCCTGAAATTGCAAATTCTTGACTGTAACAGAGGAAAAAATTTGTCCACCAGAAATGTAGAAGATTCCAACCGTGGCATAGAATAAATGAAGCAATGTATCTTAATGCCCAGCTAATGAGACTACATTTTATGGTACATCGAAACATTTTATATCCAAATGACAGTAATCATCGAAATATTTTATATCCAAATGACAGTAAGATTACAACAGTCAAACACCAGTGATTCATAACTAATTAGTAGAACTAACATCTAAGAGAATCACATCACATATAATAGCATAAAAAAATTCTAAGTTCTTGGGGAAGAAGAGTGGCTTCATCGACCCGAAATGTAGGGTTCAAAAATTGAGGGCACAACAATTGAAATTACAGAACGGCATACCTGGAATTTGAACTTTTAACAACTTAAATACTCCTTCAATAACTTTTAAGGGCTGATTCTTCTGCAGTTCTTGCCTTATCGAACCGTTACTTTGGCACATAGATGAGAGACGGTAATATAGAGGACGGATGGGAGGTTTGTAATGTATATAGATTTGGATTTTGGGAGAGAGGAAGAGGAAAGGGACGATTTCACCTATGTATGAGATAATCAGGGCTTCGATTTATGAATATTCAACAAGAAGTTTTGATTTCTGGAGAGTTCATTTCCATTTTTGGTCTGTGAGAGTAGCTGGTAGGAAAGCAAGTGAGAGGACGTTTGGAAGATTTGGGAATTTGACAACAGATTTTGGCTGAAAAATATCAAATACACCGCCAATACATATATTTTTTTGGCGCTCCAATTTTGGGTGTACTCATGTTTGGCTCCAATTTTCAATCATTAAGGGTGTGTTTGATTATGATGATGGGAAATGTGTGGAAAGAAAATGTTTTTCAAGGAATTGATTTTGCTTGGAAAATATTTTCGTGGAAAACTAATTGAAAGTCTTTGATTGATTTAATTTTCTAAGTATAAAAAGTGGAGAATTTTTCAAGTTGTGTTGTTTGATTAACATTAATTTCCATAGAAAATTTGGTACACTTGAGTTATTTTAGCCAAACAAAATTTTAAGACAACATTTATTTGTACAAACTATGTCTTAAAAATAAAATAAAAAAATAAAAAAAGGCAAAAATGTAGAAAAGGGCCGTTGGGATCGCCAAACGTGAGGTGTTGGGCTTCGCGACTTTAAATGGTCATAACTTTGCCATACGGTGTCCGTTTTGGACCCATAAGTACTTTCCGGAATCGTCTCGACGAGCCCTACAAGACTCACTACTACGCCTTGATGACGATGGGTTTTAGCCATTTGAAGTCGTTTACTAAGTGAAAAACTGCGTTTTGTCATTTTTTTATCACTATTTTGTTCATTTTACTTGTTTTCGGCGAGTCCAGCCCATTGTTGGATAAAGCCCGTTAGGTTTTCTCTATTTAAATGTTTCCTTCATTGTTCTAGATTTCTTGGTTGAATTTAAATAAAAGTTTGGGGTTTTTATGAATTGCAATAATTTTCTTTAGAAATTGGGGATTGTTTGAATCGTGAAAATTATCGTAGGCGAGCCTACATCATACACCCAAGGTGGAAAAAAAAAACCATGTAATAGGTAAGAAAAAGTTTTCCTCCAAATGGAGAAAAAGCATCACGTGCACAGCCGGCTGGCAAAATTTTTTGCAGCCAAACATTTGGCAGTGAAACAACAAATTTGTTGAATTATCCATGGAAAATCAGTTTTCCATGGAACATAATTGGTAATCAAACAGGGCCTAAGTGTATGTGCTGTAACCATTAAAATTAGATTTATACACATTTTCTCAAACCACTATTTAAACACGCACAATTTCTCGTTAATTTTCAACCACTACTTTTATCTCAAAATCATAAATAAACATGTTTATAAGTCAAACAGTGCTACCAAACGGAGGCTAATTTTTCCATCAAAATCATAAATAAACCAATTTATAAACCAAAACTAAACCAATTTACATCCAATTACAAAATAAACCAAGGTTATACCAAATTACCTACAAATCATAAATAACCAAATTTATAAACATAAAATAAACCAACTTATATCAAAATCATAAATAAATCATAAATAAACCATAAATAAACTAATTTATAAACAAAAAATAATAATATGCTTTTGTTAATATACTTCAAAACGTACACTACTTAATATATATCCAGAAATACAAAACACTTCGTGGAATGTACGAAATATACCTTTTTTCACTATTTTGGATACTCCATCCATTTCTCCATGTCCATTGATCACTAATCATCCTACAATCAATAAAAAAATTATATTGTCAATTAAAGCACCTACAAAAATAGTTAAACATGAGACCTCCAATAAGGAAACAAACACCTAAAAGAAAATATACAACCTCCTCGGTTTCATCTGCATCAGTATATTGTACATATTCATGTGTGTCACTTTCTCCATCTTCTTCGTGTCCTAACTCTTCATTGTCGATAATCCCCACATTTGTAATTTCAAGTATGTCTATTTCTTCATGGTAGACATTGTTTTGTACTAACTCCATCCACTTTTGTGAGATGTCTAGCTTTTGTCTTCACAACTGCCCACCAGTCAAGTGATTCTCTACGCCGTAAAGGAAGATTGGTGTAGTATACCTGCTGAGCTTGTTGAGCTAGTATGAAGCTGTCAGAAGAAACTAATTTCTTTTTAAAATTGACCTCTACCAAGTTGAATTGTTGATCCACACGAACACCACGTTCGTTGTCACACCAATCACATTTAAATAAAGTAACCAAATTTCCAGACCCAAAATATTGCAACTCAATAATCTCGGTGATCAAACCATAATAGTCGTGGTCAAAGTCATTGTAACAACTTCCCAACACACAAACACCGCTATTCATTGTCTTTCTATGTTGACCGTATTTCAAGGTGTGGAATTTGAACCCGTTAACAAAATAACCATTATAACAATTGAACCGACGAAGTGGTCCCTCAGCCAACAGTTTAATGCGATGATCAACAGTTTTATCATTACGTACCTAATATTTTTCAATAAGTTAATATCAAATATAAGTCAATGTGGAAAACAGAAATGAAAAAGTTCTTACAGTATTTCATAGCCACTCTCCAAAACCTTCATCACGCATCTGATCCACTTCTAAATCTGACACTCGAGGGTAATTAATTCTCATTTGCCTCTCGAACTCCCTACATAATGCAATGATAAACAATAAATTAATCATGTGACTTTTTGTACAATTTATTTTTGATATAAAATAATTATAACTTATGCTATGAAGGGGGTGATTTCTTCGCAATTGAAGAGCACGTATCTTGAAACGGCTCTAAATTCCTCGTCATCTAGATGCATGACATTTCCCATTTGCTTTCCAAGAGGTCGACCAGGATATGCAAAGATCGAAAATCGTCCTAATGGATCAACCAACCCTCCATCGTCATTTCTTGGAGGACGATTTATTCTTGTTTGGACATCGTCTTCAAAATATAATGAGCAAAAAGATGATGTTTCTTCTACTAGATATGATTCGACGATAGATCCTTCCACGGAAGCACGATTTTTCACCTTCCTCTTTAGATGATTAAGGAATCTGCAAAATGTGATACAGATGATTCAACAATAGATCCCTCCACACACACACACACACACTGCGTTAAACAAAATGTGTTATAGATGATTCTATGATGTAGTACCTTTCGAAGGGATACATCCATCGAAATTGTACCGGACCACCAACTCTAGCTTCATATGGCAAGTGAACTGGCAAACGCTCCATTGAATCAAAAAATGAAGGTGGAAATATTTTCTCAAGTTTACAAATTGTTACAACGATATTTTTCTCCAAACATTTCATATCTTCAACCTTTATGATGGTAGAGCACAAATCTCTAAAAAAATAACTCAACTCCGTTAATGCTTCCCAAATTGGTTTTGGTAATATATCTTTAAATGCTATTGGTATTAATCTCTACATGAAAATGTGACAATCATGGCTTTTCATTCCATAAAACTCTGAATTGTCCTTTACACATCGTGCAATGTTGGAGGCATATCCATCTGGCATTCTTAATGTTCTAATCCAGTCAAACACAACTTTTTTTTGTTCCTTTGTCAAGCTATAAGAAGCGTTCATCTTATAAAATCTCCCTCTCTGCTCAATTATGTGAAGTTCTGGACGACAACAGTAAAGTTCCAAATCTTTTCTTGCCCTGATATTGTCTTTGGTTTTGCCTTTAATGTCCATAATTGTATTGAATACATTTTCAAATACATTTTTCTCAATATGCATGACATCTAAGTTGTGTCTTATTAGATTCGTATGCCAGTAAGGCAAATCCCAAAAAATACTGCGTCTTGTCCAATTGTGAGTACTTCCAAATCCTTCAATTTCATGCCTTCTAATAGTTTTTCCATTTACGAAAAGAGGAAGATTGTCAACAATATGGCGCATTTGTTCACCTGAAAGTGGAGGACTTAGTTGATGAACATCCTTCTCAATTCTCCCGTTGATGAACTTATCTCGCTGTCTTCTAAATGGATGGTTGCGCGGTAGAAATCGACGTTGGCAATCAAAGAAGCAAGATTTTTGTCCATTTTTTAACCGAAATGATTTACTCTGACCCATGCAGTAGGGACAACAATATGGACCGTGTGTACTCCACCCAGACAACATGGCTAACCCTGGAAAATCACTAATAGTCCACATTAATGCAATTCTCATATTAAAATTTTGCCTCTTGTATATGTCATAAGTGTCAACTCCGTCTTCCCACAACATTTTAAGTTCATCTATTAGCGGACGCAAATAAATATCAATATTCTTACCAGGGCTTTTAGGTCCAGGTATAACCAGAGTAAAAAATAAGTTGTCTTTACGCATACACAACCCAGGTGGAAGATTGTATACCGTAGTTATCACCGGCCAACATGAATAATTCCTTGCAGTCATGTTGAATGGGTTAAATCCATCTGTGCAAAGACCAAGACATACATTTCGAGGCTCAATAAAAAAATCAGGATATGTTCTATCGAAATGCTTCCAAGCCTCCCCATGCACGGGATGCGACATTTCTCCATGCGTATATGCATTATTTGCATGCCAGATCATGTGTCCTGCTGTGCGTCTAGACATGTATAATCTCTGAAGTCTTGGAGTTAGAGGTAGATACCTCAACACCTTGTGAGCTACCATGCGCCTAGAACGAGATATTGCATCTTTATAACGCGGACCATTGCATGTAGGGCATTGCACCAAATTCTCCGTCTCTCGATAATATAACATACAATCATTAACACATGCATCAATCTTCACAACACCAAGTCCCAAACTGGAAAGCATCTTCTTTGTCTTGTAGAACGTGTTCTCTAACTGGTTATCTTCTAGCAACATATCCTTTACAATGGACATCATACGATCGTAACAAGCTACAGGCATATTATATTCAGACTTACAATTCAAAAGCTGTGACATTGCAGATAATTTGGTATGCTTATTACAACCGGACCACAATGGTGTGTCAGCTTCTTGTAATAGTGTAAAAAAATTCGTCGCTTCAGCGTTCGGGACCTGTTCATCTGTCTCACCCTGATTGGGATTGGAAAATGAATTGTACATGTGAGGACCCATTGCATCCATTACCATAGAGTGATACTCTCCTTTGTCTTGTGTCAATGATGATTCACCCAAATGTAAAGAACTGTCATTATATTCTTCATCGTGTTGAATCCATTTAGTATATCCACCAATAAATCCATGTTTGTACAAATGCATTTTAATATCATCTCGCTTCAAAAACCTTGTATTGCCACATCTAGTGCACGGGCACTTAACTTTATCGACGACATCCGAGCATGAGAACGCATATTCAACAAATATATCAACACCAGCAATAAATGTTTCTGAAATAAATCCTTCAACTAATCGTGCATACATCCAACTACGATCGATTGACATACTGCACACTGTCAATTGAGATACATCTTATCATATTTAGCTCTTGTTTGATGTTCCTTTTTTCATAAAAATCATATTTTTCTACAGTAATCAATCTCAAAATTCCAAAAATGTCAAACCCACAATTTTTTACTTTTCAAACCACTTTTTAACCAATACATAGTATAGAGTGACCACTTTTATGCAATAAATTAGTATAATCAATTAATTTACGAAAATCATACTTGTATATGAGTACTACACAATCTAAAATACATATTAATACTTTACTTACTCACATATATATACTAATTATTATATATATACAATTAATAAACTAAATTAATGTATAATATATGTTCAACCTAAACTTGATATTTATTTTAATACAATGTCAATAAAAAATGAGGAATGTATATATACATACATACATACATAATATCTACATATTAATACTTAATCAAATATACTTACAATTGATATATATATATATAATATATATATAGACACACACACACACACACACAATTAAGAAACCAAATTAATCTACAATACATATATATTCAACCTAAACTAGAAATTTATTTTATTATAAATTTTTAATAAAAAATGCATGTATATATATATATAGACAACAGTAAAATATAAATTAACATTCACAAGGTAATATTATACATATTATTAGTAAATAATAAATATAATATAAATACATATTCAAATACCAAATTTAAAATGCATAAATATACTAAATCTAACTTTCACACACACACAAACACACATATACTTAAACTTTTAAGTGGACATTTCAATAGATTTTACACATAATGTATAAATAGAACTATTTAATGATAAAATCAAATTTTCAATTATTAAACTTGTTGTATGTTAAAAAAAAAGGTTCGGAGTTACCTTCGGCTAATGAAATCAAGAAACTAGCTACTTCCAAGCCTTTTGAATCAAATATTAACTTGTGTAGTAAGAAATTATGTGAAATGGAAGAGGGAATTTGGAAATGAATTTTTTTGGTAAAGTTCTCGTATGCCTCAGATTTTCAGATCTGGTTATTATAAAAGAATATTTTCGACGGAAAGAATATTTCCGTCGGAAATTCCGTCGGAAAAAAGAATATTTCCGACGGAATTTAAATTCCGTCGGAAAAGTTTCCGACGGTTCCTAATTCCGTCGGAAATTCCGTCGGAAATTGAAATAAATTCCGACGGATAATAATTCGTCGGTGTTTTCCAACGGTAGCGACCACCGTCGGAAATCAACCGTCGGTGACGACGCGTTTTTTTGTAGTGATACTACATATAATTATTCCACGATCTTTATGATTATCCTTAGCATGTATGATTTGATTTAAAGTGACAAAAACTTATGAAATAAATTATGTTTTCAGAAATGGTTTATAAAATACATTTATTTCAAAAATTCCACTCACTGAGTCATAATCTCATGTTTTTCCCCACTTTTACTGTATAGGAAGAAATAAGATTTTCAGCATCATAGAAGGAGCCTTCGCAGCTCTCAAGGAGCTTCGTAACATTGTCATTTGTATGAGTTACTTTGGTAAACTCTTAGAAGTCACATTCTAGGAAGGTACATTGGATTATGCAGTTATCCTATATAAGTTATATACTTTGTCAGGAATGTGTTTGGTGATGATGTATTATGGATTGTATATATGTAAAGAAGTGGATTAAGAATTGTGGTTATTTTATTATGTCAAATATCTTGCTTGGAAGATTTGGAAAGTGATATAATTATTTATGATTGCATGTTTGAGGATTTGTCATTGTTTTACAGGTTGGTTAAGTTAAAATTATAGAGGAGACCTTGTCAACATTTTATAAATTTCTATGGGATCAAAATTATGAAAAATGAAATATTGAAAGTCGAAGAAAAAGTCAAGTTTGCCTTGGTGGTGGGTCCAACATCTAGTTGTCACCTGCCATCGACACACGTCACGTTTCAGGTCCAGTGGGGTGATCTGGGACTGATCGTAACAGCTGGCCGTCAAACAAGAAGATAAGCCTTTGCTTGAACCCCAAGTACCCATGTTCCATGGACGCTAAAAAAAGGAGACTCAAACCTTTTACCCAAGAAGTACCCGTGATGCCCGCAAGGGCGGATCTAGGAGAGGAGGGGGGGGGGGTGGGTTACTGAGCCATGCCCCCCCTCCCCCATTTTGGAAAAAATCCTTTAAAATCCACTAAAAAATTTTAGCTCCAGTACCCCTTAATAACTTCAAAAATGAATTATACACCATTGTATTGTATATATGGAATTATAGCGTAAATAAAATTTGGATATTTAGAATTTTCACTAAAAAATTAAAACATTTAAATTAAAAGATTTTTTATAACAAATTATCCGAGATTCCCACTCCCTATTGAAACGATCCTTGATTTTATTCAAAAAAATAAAATAAATAATAATGGAGTTTTGTCAACATAAATGACTTTCAGAACATTCAACCCTTCACCTCACCAACTGGCATCAACCCCCTATCTAAGTTTGAGTATCAATCTGAACAGCAGAGATTTTTATTGGAAGAAGACACCCCAAACCTAGTGTCAAAAGGTATGTGAATATTTTTATCAATTCAAATACAAATTCATTCAAACCGTAAGCAAAGATATTGTCAAATGCAACTAAGTTATTTTTCTGGTGGGCAGTTTTAACAGTCAAGTTCCTTGTTTTGTGTTAGAAATGCTTTGACAACATAAGAAAAATAACTTTTTAGCTTCATTGGTTTTCATGTGTCGTTACAATTTTAGGTTATAGTTGTTATGGGAGAGCCGATTCTGAAGGCATATGATGTTCCTACTAAATTATCTACAAATAAAGATCAATCAGTTAGATCGAAACTTGATGTAAATTGAATTACCTAGAATGTTAAATGTGCTAGCATGGGAATTGTGTCACTTTGGTACAGAAGTTAGCCAGGTATTTTATCTCTAGAAGACTCTTCTACGGTTCAACTTTTCTGTAAAGTTGTTATGTGAATGTGATATAAATTAATATACACTCTCTTTTGGTTTGTTATGCAACAGGAGTTGCAAGTTGATGAACTAACTTTAGCAGAAATCGGACCGAAATTTGAACATGTGATGTTCCCTGCCCAAACAAACGCAGCTGATTTTCTATTTTATGCTCAATATTAATTGTGATTCTGTAATGGGTTGTACACTGAAGTCAAAGAGCATTTTTCAAGTTCCCTTTTCGTTGAATCTGTCTCCAAAAGAATGTGAACTCTATCACCATTGATCGTGACGGATAAAGAAACATCGAGATTGATAGAAAAAATAAGGGGCCATTCTCTTTATATTTCGATTTTGAGTTTTGAATTTTGTTTTGAATTTTGGATTTTGGTTGTTTGTTTTGGGATTGCTGAAAACATGTTCTCTTTGTGATTTTGGAAAATTGTTTTCAAAAATAGAAAACTGAAAAATGTGTTTACTTTGTAATTTTTTGATATATTTATTTTGTGGTATTTTATATGTAAAAGATGGTTGATTTGTTGAATTACATTAATTTTAATGCTAATAAATCAGTTAGTTCTCTATGTCAATAAATTCATCATTAATATTGTTTCAGCTAAACAAAAATTTAACCCCATACCAATAAAATCTTAACATGGATCTATATATAATGACAAAATAATATAAGAACTTCAAGTGAAGGAAGTGTCTCACATTTAATAATAATAATAATAATAATAATAATAATAATAATATAAAAACTTACAAAAAAAAAAAAAAAAATCTTGACATCGATCTATATAATAGCAAAATAATATAAGAACTTCAAATGAATGAAGTGTCTTACTTTTACAAAAAAAAAAAATTAAAAATTAAAAAAAAAATAAATAATTTACAAGAAAAATAACTTAACATTGATCTATATATAATGACAAAATAATATAAAAACTTCAAATGAAGGAAGTGTCTCACTTTTACAAAAAGTAAAAAAAAAAAATTAATTTACAAAAAAAAAAAAAAAAAATTAACATGGATCTATATATAATGACAAAATAATATAAGAACTTCAAGTGAAGGAAATATCTCACATTTACAAAAAAAAAAAAAAAAAAAAAAAAAAAAAATCCAAAACCCGCGTTTTGGTCGTTTTGGACTTTTTAACACAAAATATCCAAAACGCAATAAAATCGTTTTGAGTTTTCTTTGTATTTTTTTTGGTGTTTTGGAAAACGCGTTTCTAAAAATGGGCAAAGTGAACGCGTTTTCGATATTTTCAAAAATCGAAAACTCAAAACGGGCTCAAAACAGCAAAGAGAACGGGGCCTAATTGTTTTGATCGACCATATCATTGGTGTCTAAATTTAATGTTGAAATTATAGTCTAAATTTAATCTGATAACCATGGGAAAAGAAAACTTTTTATTGGTAATGAAAGAAACTTACTCATACAATTCTTCTCTCATTCTCACAACTTATCCCTACTCAAAACTAGAAACTAGAAATTAAAAGAACAAAGCACACAATACCTCCACTCGTACCGTTTTCTTCTAATTCATCACTTCCACAATTTATCCCATCGACAATGAATTCACCACGACAGTCAAATTTTCAATTACTGCTCGTGTGCAATCCATCTCGAGAATACAAAACACAAGAACACACAACACGCACCCCGATAGTCTCATTGGTCTCTCTATCGTGTGCCACAACACCATGATAGACGAATCACATTCTCTACCCATGTGTACTCTCTTCCACAACATTGCCATCAAAATCATGGTGGACGAATCTCATTCTCTACCTATGTATACTCCACCACGATACCCAACGCAACACAACAAAATAAAACATCACTCATCAACGAGCGTGCCCGAAGGCACGCACCTTATTTTTCCCTCTCTTTTTTCTCTCTTGCTTGTCTACTCTCTCTCAAGTCAATCTTTTTAGCTACTCTTTTTTTCAACTCCAGATCGTCTTCATATATAATAAAATATGTCCACAAACTTACCTAATTATAATTGGATTCTCTTATTTTTTTTCCTTGTATAATAATACCAAAAGTATTTATTTCCTTTTCCAAATGGTATTATTATATATATAAAAAGAAAATAATCACAATCAAATATGACGACTTTTTCTTTTCTTTTCTTGTAAAACAAGAATTCTTTTGTAAGACCGCTTTTCATTTCTCGTGCAATTTTAAATTTCACTAAATGTTCTTGGGAATGTTATTATAAATTATGATTTTATGACCTTTAATGTCTATAATTGGAATTATTTTGCAGTGGAAGAACTTGGACGCCGGCTCGATCAATGTACCAATCTGAAAGACTATAAATTGGTTATTTGAATTATTTACGTGCAATCCTATGTAAATAATTGTTTTATTGCCTCAGCATGTTATTTTCTATTTTATTATGCCAATTTGAAATTCGGGGGAAAAGTGTAGTTTCAATTGAGGGTAAATAAAACTTATAGACTTACTTAGAGACCAAAGAGAAGAGTTGAGGGACTGATTTGCAAATTTCAAAAGATTAAAACCCTTAACCTAACCTAATCACTCCTCACTCACGTCTCTCTCTCTCGTTCGGTCTCTCTCTCTCTCTCGCAAAAAACCGATCTCTCACCTCGCTCTCACTTCTCTCTCGGTCTCCGCTCGCTTCCCCTCCCTCGGCTCTCACCACCGTCGCCCACCGGCAGTAAGCCCTCCCCCTCTTCCCCCTTTCCTCTTCGCGTTTCACGCACACCCACATACATAATTCGATATATATATATATATATATATATTTTCTATGTAAATAACGTATGTATGCAATCTATATGTATAAATTCAGATTTTTCAGTTAATTTCAGATTTTAATTTTTGTGTAATTTCGAGTTTAACCATGAATTTGGGAATTAATGATGTTATGTGAATAAGTATTGATGTATATGAATGTATATATTATTATGTATGTATAGATGCGTGTAAATATATAAAGTTTGGATTTTTTTTTTGTTTATGTAGGCATAGGTATATACTCAGATTCTGACTATGTGAAAATAAAATTTCTCAGACTGGGGACTCGTGAAATTTAGATTAATTGATGTGCTATAATATTAAATTTGAGGTGTGAATGTACGTATATACGATCATGAATATGTATATGACTATTTAAACAAACATGTGTAATTTTTGGAATTTTGGGTTAATGGTATAGGAGAGCAAACTTTAATATTTTAGGAACAAGTTAGCTAAATTGAAGTTATGTTCAAAGTTATAAATTTTAGTCCAAGATCATTTTTAAATAAGAATGCTTGGTTTTGAATTGTGAAATTAATAAATAAGATTTCAAAATTTTTCCTCGAACTTGATGTATTATTTCGAGTATGATATTATATGTGGTGTTAAATGTGTTGGTTGTATTATACGTCACATGAAAGTATATGTTTTGGGAACTCGAAAGTATGAAAGGAAATTCTTTAGTTTAATGTGCTTGTTATATTATGAGTCACATGAAAGTCTCGACCTTATTTAAGAGTGTTAAATGTGGTTTTTCACTAAAAGCCATATTTTGTTAATGAATGAGAATTAATTAGGAGAAACGGTACATTGACGTCGCGGGCAACCAAGACTTCCACCTGCATATTAGGCAAAGTAACTACTGAGGACTACAGGTAAGTAAACTTCCCCTACTTTCATTGAAATAAAATGTTTCAGGTGTAATTAATGGACTTAAGTTATATTCTTGAACTTTATTTACTTGTGGTGCCTTCTATGAACTTTATACATGTATGTGTTACTAAGAGAAGGCTTAAGCATATATGTTATTATGTCGTTACATTGTCCAGCATGCATTTTCATTGAGTTGGGGAAGTCAAATGATTTTAAAAGAAGAACGTAGTAAGTTTAAATTTCCTCAAAATGCATGTATCCCGAGTTTTAAGAATAAATTGATGTACTTCTATGCCATGAAAGGTGTGAGTGGGAAATGGGGCGCGGGAGACCGGCGTACCCGAATTAAATTGATGTATCAGTGACAAATATTAAACCGCTTTGCGGTGACGATTGTCTAACCGCTTGACGGTGGCAAATATTAAACCGCTTTGCGGTGACGATTGCCTAACCGTTTGACGGTGGCAAATATTAAACCGCTTTGCTGTGACGATTTCCTAACCGCTTGGCTGTGGCAAATATTAAACCGCTTTGCGGTGACGATTGCTAAACCGCTTGGCGGTGGCAAATATTAAACCGCTTTGCGGTGACGATTGCTAAACCGGTTGACGGTGGCAAATATTAAACCGTTATGCGGTGGAGAAATGATAATCTTGTCCTAAATAAGGAATATTGCCCACTGCATTATGATTGGCTAGAAGATACACTAAGTGAGTTCACGATAGAAATGAAGTTAAAGTTTTGTTTTTATGTTTAAGTGAAAGGTTAGAAAGTATGAATATCTTGAAAAGTATAGTAAAGGAGGGTAATTACTTTGAATGGTTTAAGGAATTTCATGTCATAAGCATGCATTCATGCATAAAGTTTACTTACTGGGCTTTAGCTCACCCCAATCCCTCCCCATATTTCAGGTGATGAAAGTTAGGTGATCAGCGGAGAGTACCTGGCGGCTGACTCAGACAGTACCCATGGTCGCCTTATCTAATAAAGTTAAATTTATTCAAGTTATCATTTAAACTTATTCCTTCATTCATTATTATTGATAATGGTTTGTTTGAAGTTAGTTTGACTAAGTATGGACAACGTATTAGAGGTTAAATTACTTCTTATTTCATTTGTCAATGTCTGATGATATTTTGGAAAAATTTTATGCTTGAGGAGTTTGGGGAATGAATGAATTGGTTTGGCGATGATGAATGTGATTGAGATGTGATGGATGTTTTAAATTTTTTTAAAATGGTTTTGATGTCCCTCTACAGGTTGGCTATGTCCAATTTATAGAGGAGACTCTGCCGAAATTCCTGTAAAATTTATAATAGTTAATTGAATATTTTAATTGTGTAAACGATTTAAATTCCGCATTTAATGTGAATGGAAGTTAACACGCCTAGGTTTAAGGTTTTGAACTTGGGGTGTTACATCTTTATTCCATAATATTTTGGGTCAAAAACCCAATATATAATATGATGCATTAAGTAATTATAATTAGGGTAAATTACACGAAATCATACCTTTAAATTAAATTTTTTTAAAAACAGTTAATTATAAACTATTTTGCACGATCAGATGATCCGAACCCAACTTTTAATTAACCAACTTCTTTCTCTATAAGCAATTTACGAGTTCTCTCTCTCCCCATTCACTCTTAGCTCTCTCTGATGAACGCCACAATCGTCTCCCATCAATCGCCACCACCAGCGATACCAACGCCCATAATTTCTCTCTACCCCATTCTTTGACTGCAACAGATCTCATTACTGTACCAATTTGTTTTCTCATTACTTGGCATAACAGGGGGCGGCATGCTGCATCGATCTTGCAGCAGCACTGCTGCTTCGATCTGGCAGCGAACGATGCCGCTACTTCAATCGGCAGCAGACGACACAGCTGTTGCTGCTTCGATCTAGTAGTCGACCCCAAATCTTTCATGTTTTCTATCACAACCAGGATCCCAGCATAAGGATAATCTAAAGTTGGGGCTTGTTGAATAGGAGCTGGACAGTAAATCTTAGTGTCAACAGATTCTTCTCTCAATGGAGGATTCAGAATCGGAGGTAAAGATGGAGAAGAAGAAAGAGGAAACGACAGGGGCTCTTCTAAAACGAGCATGGTCAGTTCTGGTTCGACCCAGAAGAGAAATAGCTTTTTTGAATTTGTTTACTGCCGCATTCGTCACAACCAAATAACTTTATGGGAATGGAATGCAAATCCAGGAGGTGGAGAATTGCACAAGAACAAAATCATGTCAATTCGATTTTACTTTACTTCGATTTCTTTAGTACAAAAGAACAACATCTTTTCTTGTTATTTTCAGATTCTGGAATTGGAGATGTTGAAGTTAAACAGGGGCGGCAGCATTATGTCTCCGGATTTATCGACAAGTCAATTGCAAATAGCTGAAGTTTTGGGAAGTTTGGTTACTACTACTGCTACAAATGCTAAAATAAAGAGGCTTTTATTCAATGGGAACGACCATATACCTCACAAGAAACAACAACATCGAAAAATTCTACTATCGAAAGTGATCCAATGGACGAAATAAGTAAACTGGATATGTTTTGAGTGTTTTTTTGAGCCATAAGCAAAAGGAACTGGAAAAGAAGAGAAGTTTCAATCTAAAATCACAGCTCATATGGTGTGGAAAGAAAGGGCTGTCTGTCATTACCATTCTTTTTTTTTTCAATTTTTTTGGTGATTATAATTTTTCTTCAGATAATTGTTACTGCTTATTTTGAGATGAAAATAATCTAATAAGCTTCTCAACACTCTGAAGTCCAGAAGCAGCTTCTTGAACATCATTTTATTCTGATTGTGGAACAAAGAAAATTACAATTGTAACTAATTACAATTAAAATTACTTTTGTAACTAATTACAAGTTCAAATAAAGTTACAATTATGTTTTCGATATGGTCCGACGATAGCGGTTGTGACGGGGATTGATTACAATTACACTAATATAATTAATTACGAATTTCGAATTACACTAATGCTTTAATAATTCAAAAGTTACAATTGTAATTAATTACAAAATTGAAATAAAGTTACAATTGTATCTTCTATGGTGGTTGTGGCAGTGGCAGATTATAAGTTAGGTGGTGGTGATTATGGTAATTAATTGCAATTGTAGTTAAAATTATAATTGTAACTAATTACAAATTGAAATAAAGTTACAATTATAATTAATTAAAAACTTGATTATGATTTAAAAAATACTTTATTTTGAAAATTATTTTGATACTTATGTAATTAATTACAAATCACCCGATTACAAAAAAACTCAAGCTTAAATGTGTGTAGTTGTATACTTAACCCTTATAATTATTATTCACCTGAAAATACAGCATGGATATCAGGCCCAACAGAAGTTTCACCATTCCAACACATGAACCCTTACAACTACTCTATAGAATTGAACTACAATTCAAAATCAACTCTTTGAGAGGTAAAACTAGTATAACACTATCCAACTATATGCAGTGCTTAGTGTCTGCACCTGGTGGCTCAAGATTCGTCTGCGTTTCATGGTTTTTGAACTAGAACTAGAACACACTGAAATATATAAGCAGAGCAAAAAGACCCACCACTTTTCAACTACACATTTCACCAACTTTTCTAATTTTTAATCCCCACCAAGCAAGGGATATATTTATAACATTTAAAACTGTCAAAGAATAGATATCATCATAAATTTTCCTAGCACCAAACAACATTCTAATGTATACAGACTTGTTTATTTATCAAACTAAAAATTGGAAAGCATCAAACAGAAAGGCAAGGCAAAAGGTATCTTTATAAAATTCATATTCATATACTGAGAGCTAAAGATACAAAGAAGATCACGTTGTAAATTAGTCTCCTATCTTACTTTGATAAGTAAGTCCCTAAAATTAAACCAGCAATTTTCAAAACAGTAGAAGTAGATTCTTCAAGGCCAAGCAATGATTCTTCCACCCTATCCTATGATAAGCAAAAAGATTATATTCCTATGCAAATCATTCATTCTTCTGACCATTATCTAATATAACTGCGTTTACAGTGTTTTCCTTCCCAATTAAAAAAAAAAAAAAATGCAGATAACTAATTACATCTTCTCTTCTCTTCAATATATATATATATATATATATATAACCATGAAATGAAATTACTCAGTTAAAAGACTCCAGTAAGCTCTTACTTTCATAATTGAATTCACAATATACAGCTAACGTTCGTAAGCATTACTCCTATGATATTCATATACTAGTACTATGGCATAACTTTCACATTTTATCATATCCATACTTTCTTGATATGCTATCAATCTCTGAAGCCACCATAAACTGCATCATTCATCGGTTACTCACAACTTCCTGCCCATCACCGAGCAAAGCCAAACTTGGCACAAAACCAGCAGTGTTGAAGGACAACGGCAAACCAGAAACTTCAAGATTCATGGTTTCCTCCTTTTCAAGGTCCAGCAAAACCAAATTCTCTTCGCTCATCTCAAGTAAATCTTCCCCATTATTCAAAAACTTTAAAGGAACCATATGATTTTGTACAATACTATATTTCTTCGTCCAAGTCTCCACCTTTCCATACTCATTCATTAACCACATATCCCACCTCTCACCACCATTATCAGAATAACTAACAAACAGAGCCACTGATTTTTCATCAAAAGATGGAGACAATCGTGATTCTCTAAATTTCACTTCAAGATCTAGCGGCAACTCCATCACCTTAAAAACCTCCTCACTTATACTGAAAGCCATAATGCAATTAGGCTGACCATTAGCAGTTAGCCTTGTATACGCCAACCAATTCACAGCCTCATTCACAAATACGTTGCTGGACCAATTGTTGTGCATAAAACAGGGTACTTCCACCTCAATTTTCCTCCAAAATTCATTTTTTATTTCATAAACCAAAGCCTGACGCCCACGCTCAGATTTATAGTCCCTATCATACGAAATTTGCACCACCTTGAAATCAAAACTTTTATAATCAAATCCAAACCCAACAGCCATGTGAGAAAATCTGGTTGTAAAACGATGAAACCGGTGCGTATCTGGACGAATTTTGAATTTCCTAATTGAAGGATTCCAGAGAATTACCGTTCCCATATAGGTGAAATAGTTGGTGTCAAACAAGCAGATGAGTCCATTGCTTGAACCCACGAGCCTTAAGTACCAGTTGACACTCTCAAAAGGAACTTCAAGCCTTTTGCACAAAGAGAACTCGGTAGCACCGTGAAAAGAGATGTACTGTTTTGTGTAGTCGGTGGATTCATAGTAAAACAGGTGGCGAGGTTCGTCAGCGTCGGTGCCGCATGTAAGGAGTTTGATGAAGTGGTGATTGGAAGTTAAGGGGGCGAAGGATCCAGAAACGCACCTGAGTTGGAGAAGGGATTTGACGGACAACTTTAAGAGTACTTGGAAGATGACATCTTGTGGAAGGCTGGAGAAGAAATCATGATGGTTGCTAATTCTTGTCGATTGAATCGTGCCAATAGAATTGTTCTCCTGCCTGACATCTGACACCTACTCCTGCTAGACATCTGGCAGGAGAACAAAACCAATCGTGCCAAATGCTGGTCTTTGGCCTTTGGGGAATAATATAGAGTTAGCCTCTCTTTCCTAAAATTCGTTGGAAAATGATATTTGTACATCCAACTTATCCAGATGCATTTATAGATGGTGTGGTGACGGGACTTTAGTTAACATCCGCCGCTTACTTATCCTATGCTGTTATCTATACTCATCGCCACACCGTCCTCTGAATCTTCATCCACCAAGTGTCAAATAAATCTAAACCGACTTTTCTCCTACATGTTCTCCCTACTGAATTGAAAGAATTATCAGTCTTCATGCCTTCAACCCGCTTTGTAAACACTCGCCGCGTTTTGTTGTCGCTCGATTGTGGATTTATTTCTTGTTGTTTTGATGTTAATTTTTTTTATTCCATTTGTTTACTCAATTTTGAAGCAAATATAGTATTTCAGATATGTATTTTTAATATATTAGTTGATTTGATTTCCATGCGATTAATTAGTGATTTTTTTCAGGTTTAATGTTATTTCCTGAATTTCCCCTTTCCTTATCTGGTTCTGCTCGAAGCCTAACGAATCAAACTTCGTTGAAGAATTTTGCGCCGTCGCTTAAGGTTTGTTTTTTTATGTAATTTTTTTCGCTTCTCCTTTTCTTCTCTGTTCTTTCAGGTAATTTGAAGGATTTGTAAATGTTTTTACAAATTAAATCTTACATATTATATATTTCAACAGCCACATATTTCCTGTACCTATAATCTCTCTCTTTTCTCGATTGTAATATAATTTCATAAAACTTTTTGGGTTCAATTCTTTACCAAACAGTCTACACAAGGAATTCAGAGGTAGTTCATTTTTCGTATAATAGCCTTAATAGGTATTATAATTTACTGATTTACTATTTAGTGGAAAGTTCAAATCTATAGTTCCTTTCAAACTTTTTACAATCCGCACAGTAAACAACATGAGAAGAACCTGGAGTACATGAATCCTAATAATTTTTAAATGGGTTGATTAAATAAAACTTAATAGTGTCATAGATGCTAATTCCCAGATGGATGGCAACTACTCTTCAAATTTATGATTACTCGAAACAACATGTTCGATACTTGACATTCAGACACTATGAGATTCCCAGTCAGAGTTTTTTACTTTGTTCTATAATTATTTTAAAGAAATTTTTATACGTTTGAAGTGTTTTCATTGTTTAAGACATCATGTTACCATTGAAGTAAAAAAAAATCATACAGTATTTTTATATGTGTTCTCTCCAAACACCCATAATTTTTACCTTTTAAAAACCTTCCATTTAGATACATACAGTATACAATACATCCAACAGCCATACCCAAATATAAGAAGCATTTTAGCTGGTCCATTGCTAAATACTTCATTTGGTTTTTTTTTTTCGTGCCAGAGGTGTAGCAGAGGAGAGAGGCATACAGATTTATGAAGTGAACTGGAAAAATTTGCCGGATGCAACTGCAGGAGAGGAGAAGGTATATAGATTTATGAAGTGAACTGGAAAAAATTGGGAATACAGGGTCCATTCTTCTCCTTTTCTTCTCTGTTCTTTCAGGTAATTTGAAGGATTTGTAAATGTTTTCAACCTTTTTTTGCCTTATATTTCAACATCATAGAATTCACTTCGAACATTCTGTGTCCGATTTGAAGAATTTATAAATTTATACAATTTCTTTTCTTTGCGATTTCAACAGTATTGATCGTTCTTGGAGCATGAAATTTGAACCCTTGAAAGCTTGAATTCAATCTCTTCTTCAATTTCTTGAAATGAATTGAGTTTTTGAAATTTGAAATTTTGGAACTTGGAGTTGATGTTGATGAATTCTCTTTGCTATTTGGAAACTCAAATTTCACACAGAATATTGATGTACTAAATGTCTTGACTAATATTTATCCACTAAAAATTAGGGGAAAGCATAATTGAATATACCTTTAGTACAATCTTTGCTGAATCAAGATTGATAGGAATGTACTTGTCTGTTTAGAAACTGTATAATTAGTATAAAAAATTTTGTACTTCTCAACTGAATTTGATGATTTGATGAATTCATTATAACATCATTGCCATCTAAATCTGTGTTTAAAATTGCAGAATTACTATACATGGATATAGGCTAAAGCATGCTCTCACTTATTCACTTCACCTTCCACTTTAACTTGAGATCAGATATATATCACAAACCTGTTTAGAAAAAGTTACCATTGTTTGAATTACAGAATTCTTGCCGTCTTCCTGTTATGCGTTCGTATGTTCAGAAAAATCTTCTACATACGATATTACTAATTGGTTTGCAGGCTGTTCCTGAAGCTTCATTCTGACAAATTACCGAGGAAGTTTATGATTGTACTCTATGTATATTGTATATATATTTATATAAGCATCTATTAGATACATATTTTTTAATCTATTATTGTAAATTTATTTTTCTTATAGATATTCATGGCAATCTTATTGAAGGAAGTGTAAGACTGTTGGACTTCCAACCGGTGGAAACGACTTAGTCAGGTGATTTCATGCAAACATCTATTTTCCTTTTGTTTTAGAGATGTTTACCTAGATTACCCATTTTTTTAACATCAATTCCAAATTGCCATTCACATGATTATCTTATCTTATCAAATGATTACAGTTCGAGTTTCTTCAACCTAATAGAAAATGGTACTGCTGGGATTTTAATTTGGTGCGTCGTACAAATTTTTATTTAATAATATTTTTTCCTACCGTTTCTATCAGCTATATGTCATTGATCTTATTTATATAAGCATCTATTAGATACAGATTTTTTAATCTATTATTGTAAATTTATTTTTCTTATAGATATTCATGGAAATCTTATTGAAGGAAGTGTAAGACTGTTTGATGCGATCCAGACTACGGATACAAGCCCGCACAAAGATCCGTTGAAGATCCGAGGAGGGCTGATGACTCGATTGCAGACAAAGAGGGCCAAGGAAGCAATGGATAAGTTAGTTCAAGAAACAATGGCCAAAACAATGTTCGTGTCATCGAAAGAAGCAAGTTCCATGTTGGGACCGAGCCAAAACGACGAATGGATCAACCTCATTCAAACCGTCGAAGAAGATTGCCAAATTTCAAGAATTACGGCCGTAATTCATAATCCTCACGGCCGTAACCAACTTGCTGCTGAAAACTGAATTTTTGAAGAAATTGGACTTACGGCCGTAACTAATATTAATCACGGCCGTAACGCAGCCTCGGATCAAAAACAGAAATTTCAGAATTAAGGCTTACGGCCGTAAAAGGAGTCTCACGGCCGTAACGGTGAAACAGAATGAGTCTTACGGCCGTAAGGAAATTAATCACGGCCGTAACTCACCATACGCGTAAATTAGGGTTTTAATTATTTCCTTGTTTAATTAGAACTCTTAAACCTAGTTTTGACCCAATTTATAGGGATGTAATTTTCATTATTCATTAGACAACTTTGATATTATAATTGAGAGGCTATTCTGCTTTCACAATCTTATTCTTCATTGAATAAATCCCGAACTTACGAGTTATTCTTGTTTGTTCAAATCTCGGTGAGAATTATTATTGCTTGTGATCAAGAGGTCAATATATCCCAGTGATTGTATTGGTTGCTTGATTCAATTAATTTTAATTGGATCCATAAATCGTGGTTCTTGGGTCGATTTCAATATTTTGTGGGTTGCGTAGCTACAATTGCTACGTGGTTTGCATCATTTGGTATCAGAGCTTAGGCTCCAAAAATCAAGGTTATATCTTTTGTTTTCTTGAGTCTTCTTTTAATCTTGTTCTTCGGGTTCTTCCAGTTCTTAAGTCTTTAATCCAAAAAGTGTCACAAAAAAATTCAATAGTCGTTATTTCCTTCGTTTGTTATCCAAATTAAATTTCGTTTGTTTCGTCTTTCTCGAAGTTGAATTTTCGAGAAATCCAAAAAAAAAAAAAAAACGAAAATTCTCAGTCCAATTACAATAGCAGTTATTTGATTTCAAAGAAATATATTCTTGACTCAATCCTAGTTTCCATAAAAGTGTCAAGTTCTGTATCCAGTCAAATTCCATTCTCTAAAGGTCTTCTTCACGTTTTCCAAACAGTTCATAGAATTCTCACTTTTACTCGATTTAATCATTCGGGCTTAAACTTGTTTGAGTTCGGGTTCGTTCTTTGAAGCAATTGGGGTGAAAGCAATTGAGTGGAAAAAGGCAGAGAGGTGAGATCAATAGAGGGTAAAAGCCAAATTTGAGTGATACACGAGCGAAATTCACGTGAGGCCTATAATATTTAGTTTTAGGATGTCTGAACAATCTGCTACTACAAAAAACAACGATCAAGTCAACATGACGGAAGAGATGGTACAACGGTTTGAGCGGTTGTTTGGGGATGTGATAGGTAGGCTAGAAAGGCTTGAGAAACCTCGGGAAGTGCCTAATGCCCGCAGGCAAGGTGGGCAAGGACGTAGAGTAGAGGGGATCGATGAGAATGAAGAAGGTAGTGATTTTGACGATGGGGTAATTGTGGATAGAGTAATTAGGCATGGAAGAAGGGATAGAGATCTTGGTGGTGATAGGATGGATGGTAGTATGAGCAACATCAAAATGACAATTCCGTCATTCAAGGGTAGGAGTGATCCGGACGCATACCTAGAATGGGAAAAGAAGATGGAATTAATTTTCAATTGCTACACTTATTCGGAAGAGAAAAAGGCTAAGGTAGATGTACTTGAATTCTCCGATTACGCTATTACTTGGTGGGATCAATTGGTGACTTCTAGGAGGAGGAATCGCGAGAGGTCTGTTAGTACTAGGGATGAGTTAAAGGCTATCATGAGAAAGAGGTTCGTTCCTAGTCATTACCATCGGGAGCTTCATCAAAAATTACAAAGCCTATACCAAGGATCAAAGAGTGTGGAGGATTATCATAAGGAGATGGAGATGTTGATGATTAGAGCTAATGTAGAAGAGGATAAGGAGGCTACGATGGCTCGATTTTTGAATGGGTTGAATAGGGATATAGCTAATGTGGTAGAACTGCAACGTTATTTGGAGATGGAAGATATGTTGCACATGGCTATAAAGGTGGAGAAGCAAATAAAGAAAAAGGGAACAGCAATGTATCAATCTGGTTCTAATTCTTCTTGGAAGCCGAAGTGGGATAGTAAAGGAGATGGGACTGTTCCTAAAGGGAAGTTTGAAGCACCAAAAGGGAAATTTGAGGCACCAAAAGGGAAGGAGGAACAAGCTAATAAATTCGTGCCTAAAGGGGAGCCTCAACCATCTAGGAGTAGAGACATTCAATACTTCAAATGTTTGGGGAGAGGACATGTGGCATCTCAATGTCCTAATAGGCGAGTGACACTTGTGCGAAAGGATGGAGCCATGGAGAGTGATAGTGAGGAAGAGGATTATAGCGATATGCCGGCGTTGGAGGAAGTATGTGATGATGAGGCTGTGTTATCCGGGGAGCATGGCGAGTTATTAGTGGCAAGGAGAGCTCTTAGTGCTCAAATCAACACGGATGATTTGGAACAACAATGGGAGAACATATTCCATACACGATGTCGCATTAATAACAAGGTATGTAGTATGATTATTGATAGTGGTAGTTGCACTAACGTCGCTAGTACTATACTTGTTGAAAAATTAGGATTACCTTTGTTAAAACATCCTAAACCTTATAGGCTTCAATGGTTAAATGATAGTGGAGAAATTAAGGTGAATAGGAGGGTGTTGGTGAGTTTTTCTATTGGTAGCTGTGTGGATGATGTTATGTGTGATGTGGTTCCTATGCATGCCGGACACATTTTGTTGGGTAGACCTTGGCAATATGATAGGAAGGTAACGCATGATGGGTATAAAAATAGGTATAGCTTTACCAAAGGGGGGAAAACCATTACACTTACACCATTGACACCGTCACAAGTGTATGAAGATCAAATAAAATTGAAAAATGATGAAGAAAAAAGAGTGAAGGAAAATGAGAGAAAGAGAGTTGAGGCCACGACCTCAGAAAAAGGAGAGGAAAAGAGAGTTGGAGCCACGACTCCAGAAAAAGGAGAGGCGAGAGAAAAAATGAGTGTTGGGGTACATACCTCAGAAAAAGGAGAGGGAGCGAAGAGTGCCAGAAAAGAAAGAAAAATGAGTTTCTACGCAAAAATGAGTGAAATCAAAAAGGCATTCATGGAAGAACGGCCAATGGTTCTTCTACTATACAAGGAATCATTCCTTGCATTTGATGAAACTAACAAATCCCTCCCTAGTTTGGCTATTTCTTTATTGCAGGAATTTGACGATATATTTCCCGATGACATACCTAGTGGGTTACCACCCATTCGAAGTATTGAACATCAAATTGATTTTGTACCTAGAGCAGTCATTCCGAACCGCCCCGCTTATCGAAGTAACCCCGAGGAGACGAAGGAGCTCCAAAGGCAAGTGGAGGACTTGATGAGCAAAGGGTATATAAGGGAAAGTATGAGTCCATGTGCCGTCCCTGTGTTACTTGTGCCCAAAAAGGACGGGACTTGGAGAATGTGTGTCGATTGTAGGGCCATCAACAACATAACGGTAAAGTATCGTCATCCTATTCCTAGGTTAGATGATATGTTGGATGAATTGCATGGCTCTAGCATATTTAGTAAAATTGACCTTAAGAGTGGTTATCATCAAATTCGAATGAAAGAAGGAGATGAGTGGAAAACTGCTTTTAAAACTAAGTATGGCCTGTATGAATGGTTAGTAATGCCTTTTGGACTTACTAATGCACCTAGCACATTTATGCGTTTAATGAATCATGTTTTACGTGCCTTTATCGGTAAATTCGTTGTAGTTTACTTCGATGATATCTTGATATATAGTAAAACTTTGAATGAGCATGTGGAGCATGTTAGGTGTGTGCTTGTGGTTTTAAGACAAGAGAAACTTTTTGCTAATTTTAAAAAGTGTGATTTTTGCATGGAAAAAGTTGTGTTTCTTGGCTATGTGGTTAGTGCTAAAGGAATAGAAGTAGATGAAGAAAAAATCAAAGTATTAAAGAATGGCCAACACCTAAAAGCATAACTGAGATTAGGAGTTTTCATGGCTTGGCTAGTTTTTATAGGCGCTTTGTTAAAAATTTTAGCACGATTGCCGCACCACTCACAGAACTTGTCAAAAAAATTGTAAGTTTTAAATGGGGGGTAGAACAGGAATATGCATTTGAAACAATCAAAAATATGTTGTGTGAAGCACCGATTTTATCACTTCCTAACTTTGACAAGGCTTTTAAGATTGAATGTGATGCCTCAGAGCTAGGAATTGGAGCTGTTTTAATGCAGGATCAAAGGCCAATCGCCTATTTTAGTGAAAAACTAAAAGGGGCTGTACTTAATTACCCCACATATGACAAGGAGTTATACTCACTTGTGCACGCTTTGGAGACATGGCAACATTACTTGTGGCCACGGGAGTTCGTGATACACACTGATCATGAATCCTTGAAGCATTTGAGGGGTCAAGCTAAGCTGAGTAAGAGACATGCAAGGTGGGTAGAATTCATCGAAACATTTCCCTATGTTATCCGATAGAAACAAGGTAAGGAAAATGTGGTGGCAGATGCATTGTCTCGAAGGTATGTTCTTTTAAATTCTTTAAATTCTAAATTACTTGGATTTGAATACATTAAGGACATGTATGTTAGTGATCCGGACTTTTCTAGTATTTATGATTCATGTGGTAAAGGGGCTGTGGATAAATTCTTTAAACATGATGATTATTTATTCCGAGAAAATAAATTGTGTGTCCCTAGGTGTTCAATGAGGGAGTTACTTGTGAGAAATGCCCATAGTGGAGGTCTAATGGGTCATTTTGGAATTAAAAAGACCATCGAAATCCTAAGTGAACATTTCTATTGGCCTAAGGTGAAAATTGATGTGGTTCGGGTTTGTAGTAGATGTATTACTTGCAAGAAGGCAAAATCTAGGATTAAACCTCATGGATTATATATGCCTTTACCCGTACCTAGTGGACCTTGGGTCGATATCTCTATGAATTTTGTTTTGGGATTACCTAGGACTAAGAAGGGAAGAGATTCAATTTTTTTGGTAGTAGATCGCTTTAGTAAAACGGCACATTTCATACCATGCCACAAAACTGATGATGCTACTAACATAGCTGAATTTTTCTTTCGGGAAGTCGTACGCTTACATGGGGTTCCTAAAAGTATTGTCTCGGATAGGGATGTTAAATTCCTTAGTCGTTTTTGGAGGGTCTTGTGGAACAAATTAGGTACAAAACTACTTTTCTCTACAACTTGTCACCCACAGACCGATGGGCAAACCGAGGTAGTAAATAGGACAATGATTCAATTGTTGCGCACGATAATCAATAAAAATCTGAAAAATTGGGAAGAGTGCTTCCCATTTATTGAATTTGCATATAATAGGGCTATACATTCTACTACTTCTTGTTCACCATTTGAAATTGTTTATGGTTTTAATCCGCTAACACCTTTGGATTTAATTCATTTACCTGTGAATGAACGTAGTAGTTTAGATGGAAAGAAAAAGGCTGAGATGGTTAAAGCACTCCACGGCAAGGTGAGGTTGGCGATTGAAAAGAAAAATGAACATTATGCTTCGCTGGCTAACAAAGGAAGAAAGGGCGTCATATTTGAACCCGGTGATTGGGTTTGGGTACATTTGAGAAAGGAGCGGTTTCCAGAACAATGCAAGTCAAAGTTACAACCGCGAGGAGATGGTCCATTCCAAGTGATTGAACGGATCAACAACAATGCCTATAAATTAGATCTTCCTGGTGAGTATAATGTTTCGGCTTCATTTAATGTTTCTGATCTATCTCCGTTTGATGCAGGTACAGATTCGAGGTCGAATCCTTTCGAAGAGGGAGGGGATGATGTGATCCAGACCACGGATACAAGCCCGCACAAAGATCCGTTGAAGATCCGAGGAGGGCCGATGACTCGATTGCAGACAAAGAGGGCTAAGGAAGCAATGGATAAGTTAGTTCAAGAAACAATGGCCAAAACAATGTTCGTGTCATCGAAAGAAGCAAGTTCCATGTTGGGACCGAGCCAAAACGACGAATGGATCGACCTCATTCAAACCGTCGAAGAAGATTGCCAAATTTCAAGAATTACGGCCGTAATTCATAATCCTCACGGCCGTAACCAACTTGCTGCTGAAAACTGAATTTTTGAAGAAATTGGACTTACGGCCATAACTAATATTAATCACGGCCGTAACGCAGCCTCGGATCAAAAACAGAAATTTCAGAATTAAGGCTTACGGCCGTAAAAGGAGTCTCACGGCCGTAACGGTGAAACAGAATGAGTCTTACGGCCGTAAGGAAATTAATCACGGCCGTAACTCACCATACGCGTAAATTAGGGTTTTAATTATTTCCTTAATTTTAGTTATTTGTTTCCTTGTTTAATTAGAACTCTTAAACCTAGTTTTGACCCTATTTATAGGGATGTAATTTTCATTATTCATTAGACAACTTTGATATTATAATTGAGACGCTATTCTACTTTCACAATCTTATTCTTCATTGAATAAATCCCGAACTTACGAGTTATTCTTGTTTGTTCAAATCTCGGTGAGAATTATTATTGCTTGTGATCAAGAGGTCAATATATTCTAGTGATTGTATTGGTTGCTTGATTCAATTAATTTTAATTGGATCCATAAATCGTGGTTCTTGGCGTTCTTGGGTCGATTTCAATATTTTGTGGGTTGCGTAGCTACAATTGCTACGTGGTTTGCATCACTGTTGGACGTTGGAAAACCGGTGGAAGCGACTTATTCAAGTGATTTCATGCAAACATCTATTTTCCTTTTGTTTTAGAGATGTTTACCTAGATTAGCTATTTTTTTAACATCAATTCCAAATTGCCATTCACATGATGATCTTATCTTATCAAATGATTACAGTTCGAGTTTCTTCAACCTAATAGAAAATGGTACTGCAGGAATTTTAATTTGATGCGTCGTAAAAAATTTTATTCTATATTATTTTTTCCTACCATTTCTATCAGCTATATGTCGCTGGCAATGAATAACTGTTCCTCCAGTTCTATGCGCCACTTTAAAGAAATATATAGAGTTCACATCGATTCTAAGAAAATAGTAAGAATTATTTATTTATCATTTCATTATTTCTACGCCATACTTAATTATTTATATTTTGACTTCATACTTAATTATTTATATATTTTTTATGAATAATTCCCAACAGGAAATACCAGAAATTTTTTGTGCGCATCAAATAGACAAAAATCAATTTGCAAAGTTTCATCGTATCCGGTACCAAAAAATTATTTCATATAGAAATTGAATTCGACAATGGACTATGTTGGCTCGGCAAAGGATTGGGAAATTTAATGCTTCAAAATAAAATACAATCAGGTTTTTTTTATTATATTCAAATATTTGGCCCATTGGCATTTTGAGGCTACAATTTTCGGTTCATCATCGTTACAAATTAGTCCCAAAAGAAGGTATGTATTTATTTAAAATTTATATTGTTATGTTTTATAATTTTTTATTTTTATTATAATATATATATATCATTAATAAATAAATATGTTACCCTACAAAAATAAATTCATTACACTAATTTAAATTGCAGCACAAAATTTGTCCGTGTATTAAACATTCGAGCAGGATATGTCATTAAATTGGTAATAATTATTTCATTCATATTTAGTTTATTATTATTTATTACATATAATTGCTCATGTTACTCATGTATATATTTTATTATTATTCTTGCATAGAAACTGCCAACAAAATTCTCCTTACAATATGGGCATGAACTGGAGAATCCAATATCTGTTTCTACACAAGACAAAGATACTGTATTGATAAATTTGGAATCAAGTGACAAGAAACAATATTTGACAACACGTTTAAACCGATTGTTAGCAAGGAACTGCATTCGCCATAAATATTCTCTCGTTTTCAATTATACACGGCAGTCAAGTTTCAGTATTAAAATATTTAATACATCGGGCTATGAAGTAATAGAATTCCCTCGAATAACACGCCACAATTACCCAATTCCAGGTAAAAAAATCTCCTTTCTATTAAATAGAAAATAAATAAATACAATCTTATTGTCATAATAAAAAAAGATAGATATAAAGATATAAAAATGCATTTTTACTTTATTTATTATTATTTATATTCCATAACATAATTTTTATTTTAAATTCAGGTAGGCCCATACATGGTATACCTACGTTTGCATTACGGGTTTCTAACATTAAGAAATTACAATATCGTATTGTAAGTAATGTATTTCAATTTTTCCTAAGTCGTTTATGATATAAAATACCGTTTATGATATGATATGAGATATGAAAGTAATAAATTATTTAGTTTTTTTTATTGTTATCATCAATCGACTTACTATTGTTGTATATTTATTTGCAGTGGGTGCCATATCGTTTCTCAAAAACATTTCTTCCACATAAACCATCAGTTGCATATATTCAAGATAGAAGATATCAAATATGGGAATGCAAAACATGGAAAAACAAATACACTGGTCAAATACAGGCTATAACAACTGGATGGTCAAACTACTACAACGCAAAAAAAATAAAAAATAAAGACGTTTTAATGTTTGAATTAATAACCAATTCACCTACAACTTTTGTTGTGTATAAATATTTGTATCCTACTGGAAAATTAAGTACAACTTAACATTTTATTTATCGACCTTTATACTTAGTTTCTTTAGAATAGAGATAGAAATTTCCTTTCGATTGTTGTTTTATAATTTCAATAGGTGTGAAATACAAATTTTTTATGTATTATATAATAATAATAATAATAATAATAATAATAATAATAATAATAATAATAATAATAATAATAATAATAATAATAATAATAATCGATTTAACAAAAACTATGATTTATTTATTATTGCAAATAATTTATGCATATATACGATTCTTACATCACACTCCTACCCCTGTTAAATCATTATTTTTTAAAACATAGATTTATCTTCTATAAATCAAATAAAATGTTAAAATCTAAACATAAAAAAATTTCTTTGATATTTATTTTAACAAATAATATAAGTACCTAGAAAAAATAAAATTTCAAACATATAGATAAATGACATGGAATAGATAATTTGCTATCGATATTCTAATTTTTTTTTTACTAATAATGGTTAAATACACAATTTTATTATTTTTACTCACTACATGTTAAGATTAGATTATATTTGAATTTTTTTTTCTATTTTTTATAATTTTTATAAAAAAAATAAAAAAATAAAAAATCAGTAGTTAAAATTTTTAAATAATCAATATTTGATTGATAAGTTAAATATTATATGTTTAATTTCTATTAATTCTTTGATAGAAGTGATTAAAAATTAGGTAATCCATTTTGATTCGCAAATATTTATGCACAATTTAACAAAATGTTTAAATTACAAAAGTTGTTTCTTTATGATTTAAAAAAAAATAATAATTATTGAAAATCAGATATAGAAAATTTTATTATTAAGATATTTTTTATAAATTAATTTATAAATAAAAAAATTTGACATTTACCACACAGTAGCTTAATCGTATTGTAAGTAATGTATTTCAATTTGTCCTAAGTCGTTTATGAAAAAAATACCGTTTATGATATGATATGAGATATGAAAGTAATAAATTATTTAATTTTTTTTATTTTTATCATCAATCGACTTACTATTGTTGTATATTTATTTACAGTGGGTGCCATATCGTTTCTCAAAAAATTTTCCTCCACATAAACCATCGGTTGCATATATTCAATATAGAAGATATCAAATATGGGAATGCAAAACATGGAAAAAAAAATACACTGGTCAAATACATGCTATAACAACTGGATAGTCAAACTACTACAACGCCAAAAAAATAAAAAATAAAGACGTTTTAATTTTTTAATTAATAACCAATTCACCTACAACTTTTGTTGTGTATAAATAAATATTTGTATCCTACTGGAAAATTAAATACAACTTAAAATTTTATTTATCGACCTTTATATTTAATTTCTTTAGAATAGAAGAGATAGAAATTTCCTTTCGTTTTGTTTTTTGATAATTTCAATATTTGTGAAATACAAATTTTGTATGTAATATAATAATAATAATAATAATAATAATAATAATAATAATAATAATAATAATAATAATAATAACAACTACACATGTGGATTTTATTAAATTAACAAAGAAAAGAAAATCTTCCACCAAATATTTCACTCCACGTTGATAATCTTAGTTCTCCTGCCTTTGTCTTTATTTTACTCCAAGATTTGAATTATATAACAATGAATTATGAACTTGGGAGGTTGTGAAAAGGTCTCCAAAAGGCTCCCCTTTTAGTGCACGAAAGGTTGTATATATAGAAGAGGAGAAAACCTAATAGAATAAGGGAGAAAATAGATCAAAACACGCATGGGTAGAAACCTCATCACTGGGTCGGAAAAAAGGGGAGGCTGCATAGTGTACTTTGTAGTGGCCGTGCAGGATATCAAAATACGGTTTTGTCAATTTGACCTCATGTCGCGAGACCACCTAGCTAAGTAGGCGTGATCACGTAGGGTAAATCTTCCAGCGAGATTTCCAACTATTAAATGTATTTAAGTAAGTCTCCAATCTTTATTTGCGCGTAAGTCATTCATATTTTAAATGCAACAATTTAATTCCTAAATTTCAGAATCATTTCAATTATTCTTCCAAACTTCAATTCATCCCTTGATCATTGATTTCTTACGCTTCGCTCCTCTTGACTTTCCCATTTGACATCATCAACTCCCATTTTTTCAACTGGATTTCTAGGTTTTTCTCCATGATTTTAACTATCGATTCAAATAGAATTTCATTTTGTTTAGGATATGAAGATCATGTTATTAGATTAACATGTCTTATTTCTAACAAAAGATCAAACCCGCATTATAACTTTATTTTCTAGGATTTGGAGGAAGGGAAACATTATTTATTTCAAGGTCCCTAAACCTCTATATTCGGTGTGTGAGAATTTATCATGAATGATGAAGTATTTATACTAAAAAAGTGCCACACCAATTGAATTAAGGTTTGCACATAGAGGATAGTTTCTATATTTCATAAGGAAATGAATTGATTAACTCCCCAAAGTGGGACGTGTCATGCTGCAAGAAGGAGCTGTCAAACCTATTGATGACTATTGAAAGCTACGAGGTCGGTTATAGGAAATAGGTGCCACCTCGTGGCCGTTTTTCCCCAAAATTTCCAGTTCCATGAGGCAAGATTTCGACACAAGTTCGAGTCATCAAACGAAGTCAAAATCTTGCTTTCTTGGTATTGTTTCAAAGTACTCATGGAGTACTTTAATTAATGTGTAATTTGCGGCATAAGAAATGAAT
This sequence comes from Ligustrum vulgare, assembly GCA_963555705.1. NCBI lineage: Eukaryota > Viridiplantae > Streptophyta > Magnoliopsida > Lamiales > Oleaceae > Ligustrum > Ligustrum vulgare. The sequence continues at coordinate 846,270 of OY743174.1, read as the reverse complement.
AATTAAGGAAAAAGTTATGGTATTCCGAAATTTGTCACTCAAATTTTTTTTCAAGTTAACCGTTTTTACCGTCATAACTTTAAAAATTCACCGATGGCTATCCATTGATCGAAATGACAAATCATTTTCATATTCTCGAAGTTCATCTTGCCCGTATATACATGACATGTAATCAAATGAGGTTGGGAGTGCTAAAAAAATTCTCGAGAAAAGGGTCACTTAAATACGTTTTTGACGTAACTTTTCTTTATTTAATGTTTTCGTTTCTCTTTCGTTAAAGCACGTTTTTCTTTCTTCACATTCCAAAATAATTACATAAAATACTTTTATTACATCATAAGAGACAATAAATGACGTCATAGTTTTTGGAACGTTATAATCTTTCCCTCTTATTTTTTATTAATTATTTTATAAATAAAAAATTTGACATTTACCATACAGTAGCTTCTTTGTTTTTTTACCAAATAAGATCCTAATATTAAAAGAATTTATTTGCTTTATATTTAGCCTATGTTAAGAGGCGATTCTGCAGGAAAAATCAGATTTTTATTTATTTTCACGTATGTTAAGGTATTTGAAAAGTTAAAAATTTAAGAAAAAATATGTGTGTTTAAAAAATTATATTACACATTTTTAAATTTATATAAAAAAAAAATTCCAAAAAAATCCCTGTGAATCCGAACACATCGTCATTTATTTGAAAAAAAATATACGATATCTCACTTATTCAAATAAAAAATAGTTAATTATACTGTACAGATTCTCTTTATCTTGAACTTGATTTACGGATTTGAAAACTTTTTTCACTTTGATTTACAGATTTCAAAAAAATTTGACTTTGTTTTATTTCTTGAAATTAGAATCTGGCGTCTTTGTCTTAGCCTAATAGGATGTAATTATTTCATAGTCTATATATGTATGCAGATTCAATGTATCATCATCAATTTATATATATCCCTCCTACAATAGAAGAGTGGCTTTGTGGAATCACTGTTCATTATTAGTAGGGAGTGTTCACACGATAAAGTCATAAGTTTTTTTCCACCGCCTTACCCTATTTCCCAACATAAGAACCCATCATTTTTACTCTGCTTCCCCCATTCGACAGCCCAGATTTCTCCTTTCTTCTTCCCCATTTTCCATTCTTTCTCCCAGATTCTCTCTGAACCAGTTTTATATGAGGCGACATCTTCGATGGAGGTGAAATTTACGTTATTTCAGCTGAATCCACCATCGTACGTGGTGGTGACGGAGGAGGAGGACGAAGCTGGAAAACTTACGATAACTGAGGTGATGGAGAAGATTGAAGAGTAGGGTATACTAAATGGTTGAGCCCTGAAGGTTGGCTCATTCTTATGTTTGTTGTTTATTTGTTTGATTTCGTTAATCTATTGATTTGTAGATTAAGGTTAGTTTGTGCTTATATTTGATTAAGGATTTTTCTAATCGCATTATGGCTGTAACAAATATGCCTAAATATCCATTTTTATCTATCTCGAAAATGAAATGAGAACTTCAATTTGTTGTTCGATTGATTAATTTCGGGGTTGAGCTTCTGCAACTCTTTGTAATTGATTCATTTTAGTGTTTTCTTTGTTTGTGAGCTCTTGTGATTTGTACAGATTAAAAGTTTGGGCTTTGCTTTAGGATACATACTTTTTTTAGCCAAGATCATATTCTTCTTATTGGTTTTTATTATAATATATCAGAAAGATCGATGTAGGGTTTTCATCGAAAGAGAGAGGTTTTTTAATTTTTGGACACAAAGCAACACAAAAACTGCATATACATAAGGACGACCACGATGTGCGGGAAATTAGAGAAAGGATCGCCAAGAAGGGAAAGGAAGACACAAGACTGGAAGAAAGATTGATTTATACGATGACGAGAAGTATACCTCTGATGGAAATTGGGTCTATTCTGTGCGAGAGAGAGAGAGAGAGAGAGAGAGAGAGAGAGAGAGAGAGATAGAGAGAGTATATTGAAGGAGCGGTGCCTGTGGGAAGAAAAAATCGCAGAAAGGAGTAGTGAAATTAACTCCTATATATAAATTAATTAATTAAAAAAAATAGAATTTATTTTCCTTTTTATCTGATTTGGCAACAGTAAAAAAAAAAAAGAAGAAAAAAACAGAATTTTTTTATTATACTCATATGATTTTGCTTAGTCTATGTTGTTTTCACACCTTAAAATTAATTATCTGGTTTAAAACACACACACACACACACACAAATAAATAAATAAATTCTTAAAAAAAAAAGAATTTATTTTCCTTTTTATCTGATTTGGCAACAGTAAATATATATATATATATCACCCTACAATAGAAGAGCCTCTTTCACCCTACTATTCATTTTTGTCCCTTAGTTTTCACACTTAACAGGTTTGGATATTTTCTTTGTATCTATCTTCTACTATTCCTAAACTGGTTTTGTACTTCTATATTGGATCAGATCAGATGTGCCCAATAATAAAACACGCCTCGTCACCAAGTCTAAAACACATAAATTTACCAAGAAGCCCTAAATCACTCTCACTCTCCCTCTCATAAGAATCGATCACGATTTTGAAGATGGTCTTCGTCCTCTCAAGGTTTCAAAGATGGTCATCACCTCTTCAATTATCGACAAAATGAGTAACCAAGTTGAGTCTTCCAACAATGATCATCGATAATTTATGTTGAAATCATAGTCGGGATTTTGACTTTTTCTTTCATGTTCAACATGAAAAGCGGGAAGGAGTTCTCGACGACTATTTTGGAGAGGAAGAAGGCCGCGAATCGGCCAATTATTGACGAGGCTGTCAACGATGAATACAGGAACATCGCTTGGAATAACTTGTCTAAGGGGCCCAACACTGCTGAACTTATTAATTCGGTGGTTGATGTCATGAGGAAGGAGGCAGAGAATTGTGACTGCCTCCAAGGTAAAATTGTCTTTTTGCTGGGTGCGTGTATTGCAAGTACTGTTTATTTGACCATGAAGTCTTGAATTTGTAGTGATTTTGAGTAATTGATGATAAATATGACTTATTTTCAGATTAAAAAAAACGAATGAAAGGCACCCAAGTATTGAAAATTCTATCATTTTCACACAGTTTTTCTCTTACTAGAGTGTAGAGAGTCTAGATGGAAAAAGTTCCAATGAATTTTTCATGTTTGGTTGATTTTCGTGATTTGTCTTTGTGTTCTTCAATTTCTTTTTCTCTCTCCTAAGTGTTTGTTGATATTGACAAGTTTCTTGTTGTGATTGAGTTAGCTTTGGAAGTGTGCATGCTTCAAGCACTGTTTCTTTTCTGTGCATTTCCTAGAATTGGCTATTAAAAAAAAAAAAACCACTGTTTCTTTGGCTATAAAGTGCTGAATTTGTAGTGGTTTTGAGTAGTTGATGATAAATATGACATATTCCTAGAAATAAACATTAGTTGGTGGGGAGAGAAGGACTCAAATAATATAAATTTTATCTTTTTTACACAATCATGTCTGGTTAGAGTGTAGAGAGGTGAGACGGGAATGTTTTAATGATTCATTGGATCACTTATTTTTGCAAATTTTTAATGTTTCCAATTGTTTGTGGCTCTCCTAATGATTCATAAATTTCCTTAAATTTCGAAATCTTGTGTTGTTTTGTTTTATAAATTGGAAACCATTTAATCATTGATGATGAAGGGGGTGATGAAATAAGGCTTGGTTTCCCTGCCCCTTTTTGTTATGTTCAAATTGAAGTTCCCGTGCTATGTATACATACATTTGGAAGAAAATCCCGTTTTAATTGTATTTAAGGATTTAAAATTCAAATGTGCCTATTTTATTTTACCTTTTTACCTAAACGAAAGCTGAATCTTTGTATATTTATTTGTGATTTATTAACTTCAACTCGATTGAAGTGTATATTTCTATTGTTTATGATATTGACTCTTCCATTGACTTTTCTAATTTATTTGAGTCTAACGCCAGAGGATCTCCCTAAAGAAGGTCTGCCTCCAACTCAAGTTGAACAACAATTATTTCTTCCCTATCGTGGGTTTTGTGCTTGAAAGGGGGGTAACTCTTGAAACTTTTCAAACTTACTCTTTATGCACACCAGTTATATTAAAATTATTTGGCACCAGAACTTTATTGTTCATTGCAAGGCTCGTTAGAATCTCGTAATGGAATCTTGGTATTAAATTTATTTCTTGATTGAAGTGGATTTTTAGCTAGGATATCTACTCAAATGATATTTGAAAAAAGTGCAACAATAATATAAATCTTGAAATGATCTGAACTTCTCCAGTCCCTGTGTCGAGGCTAGGAGGTGTTATATTTGTTGTCTTCTTTTTTCTAGGACATGTTTCAAAATGCTCTTTTTACTGGAGGCTGTAAAGCATCTGCTATGGTTGAACGCTGAACATGCAGATTCGCGCGGTTATTTGGTGTTATTTGATAGAGATTTGGTTAATTCATCCTTAGATATTTGTTACTGGAAGATGATTCTTATCACACAAATAATTTATTGAATGTGTGTATAACATGTCTGACATTTAATTTCTTTGTTTTCCCAAAAGACCTCCATCATTGATCATCCTAATTGTTTGCTTTTTTTCTAATAAACATTTTTTCTAAAGTGAGATCCATGCCTGCTCCCGAGACTGATGCTGAGAAGCTCATGTAGGGGCATCTTAGAAGCAGAATGACCTACATTTAGGTTCTTTAGATTCATTGGTCTTTCAATTTTCTTCCTTCTCTTGAGGGATCAATTTTCTACCCAATTGAAGTGCATCAATATTTCCCAACATTAGCAATGTTCTTCTGAATACTTCCACTACTTAATATCTTCTTGCTTATTTTCTTTCACAATCGATTGCAGGGTAAATCTCTCATTAATGCAAACATCTTTAACAGTTGATTTAAGATCATGAATTGTGAAATGGAAAATCAAGAAAATAGTTAAGACTTTAGCAAGGAGGTTTTCTCCTTGCCCGAATACAATCTCTCTTCTAAAGCCAGTTTTTGATTTGACTCAAGAAACTAGGAAGTCAAAAGACAATTGCTTTCTTGGAGTCAAATAAACAAAGAAAATTATTATGGTTAATATGAATACTGTTATAACACAAGTTATAAAACACAAATTTATTTCAAATACTTTTCAAATAAGCTACTTTTGTGCACATCCTCTAAAAATTCGACTAGAATAACGCAAATAAATTCGACTTAAAAACGGGTCTCGTACATCGTACGGACCCTTCACTAGTAGGATAAAAGAATGAACGATTGTCAAGTTTGTTATCTGTAACTCAATCTATAAATTATATATACAATTTTAGGGAAAAAATTGTAGCAACGGCCTTAACCTTTCACTTTTTTGCATACTGTACCTTAACTTTTACTTGTCCCCATCATATCAGCAGCCCCTTAGCCACCAGCCACCACCGACCCTTAGCCACCAGCCATCATCGACCCACGCCGAATCTTGACACTAACAACACCTTCTCATCCCACTCTATAATCCCATATCGAAAAAGAGCAATAACTAATTAATGAAAAATCAGACCAGTTTCAAGCCCCAAAAATCGTCACTATGCACGGCTATTCATCCAATTCTGGCCAATCCTTTAATACCCATAGCCTAAAGGGAATTTAAATTTGACTTTTTACAGAAGAATGGGAATTAGATTGAAACTGGTGAAAAGAATGGAGGAATGGTTTGGAGATAATGGAGCTGAATATTCATATATAGCAATGGAAAAAGATAATGAAGCATTAGTTCAGCTTTTCGCACAGAAATGTGTGTATTCAAAGTTTCATACTCCAGCTATTTTATTCCATCCGGTGTTTGCCCATCAGGTTAGGATGGACCACCTAATAATCATCATCAAACTCAATCTCTCTGATAAGTGTATTTTATACATTTATTTTTATCTTAAAAGTAGGATTTTAATTGTTTGTTCAAGAATATTTCCTATTTATTTAGTTGTTATTTGTTTATATTTCAGGAATAACCCAAAAGTTGATAATTGATAAAGTAAAGGAATTGAAGTAAAAACAAACATATTGGATGATAAAAATGTCAAAATATGAAAATCAGGAGTTGATGAAGTCAATCGAAGGGCATATTGGAAGAAAAGTGAAAGAAAGAATCAAATGGGGGAGAAATCAAAAGTTTGGGGACTCAATTGTATCAATTGGAAGTTGATGAACTGAGGTGCAATAAAGATTTGAGGACCAAATTGTAGCAAATGAAAAAAGAAAATTGCATGAAAAAATTTATAATCATGCGGTCGCATGGTGTAAAATCAATGCTTTCTCATGACCGCATAAAAAAGGAACATAGTCAAAATTGTTATAACCGTGTTGTTGCACCAATTTGTACCGTGCGGTCGTATGGTTGTCCGGTTGGGCCAACTGATGGACTTTTTGCATGATTTTCAGTGATTTTCTCTTATTTTTGATCTAGGCTTTGAGAGATTCTATATATACCAGACTTGGGGCACGAAATTAGAGGTTCCCAATTGTCTTGTTTCATGCCAAAATGCTGTCCAACTGCTGGGGATCCATTGAAGGCCAAATTCAAGATTGAAGAATAAGGAACAAGAAGATGAACGGGGTGACTTCTTTTCATTTTTCTTGTGAATTATCTTTAATCATGTTTTTATGCTAGATTTTTTGTGTTAGGATTATGATGAAGTTTTAATTATTGATTCCACGTTTTGATTTATTATTTAATTTGCACAGTTTATGGGTTTGATGCAATTAAATAGTGCTTTTATTATTATGCAATCGTTTGGCCAGCTTTTGCGTGATTTTCTTGATGTTTTTCTTTGTTCAAAAGAGTAAAAATTCATTAGATGCTATTTAATTACCACAAAATTCGATAGGGGATAAAAATATACCCCTATACTTTGTGTTATCCTTGAGAGTGTTCATGAATCCTTTAATGATTTTCTAATTGTTTAATTGTCATAGAAATATAATCAATTTGCATTTTGGAAAATGTTTTTATGCATCGCTCGAAAGGGGACTTAAATAATATTTGGAAGCCGGATATTCAAAATCCCATGAATTGTATTTAAATAATTTGGTCAAAATAAGGATGATTTGATTAAAATGGATTCATAATTGTAACGTGTTTGTTTTCATTCGTTTAAAATCAAATTTTCATTATTCTTTAGTTTAATCTTTATTTTAAAAAAACCAAAAATTCTCAATTCAATCAAATCTCTTGTTCCGATTAAGGTCCGTAGTATAAAATACAATTTACAACAATTCCTATGGATACGATACTTGGACTCATGTCCACTTGATTACTTGCGCGACCCGTGCACTTGCAGAGCGAACAAGTTTTTGCCTCCGTTGCCGGGGATTGTAGTTTAAATTTATTTTTAGATTATTTTCACTAATTCGGACATTTTACTTTTTTTTAGTATTTTATTTTATTTTATTTTGTTACTTTGGATTTTCCACTACAATTTTAAGCCTTCCTATGTTTGATTTTTCTTTCTAGGTATATTTAAATGTACCATTGGCTTGCAATGGAAGATTTCAACATGGACTATAAAGACATGTTTGGAGAATATCCAGGTTGTGAATTTTGCTACAAAATATATTGTAATGGACAGTGCTTGGATGCGAGCAATATTTGGGTCACACCAAAACTCCTAGTGTTTAAAGAATACTTGAAATGTCGACAACAAGCAATTGACACGTCGGATGTAAGTCACATGCTTTTGATGAGTGTGTACCGAACGATTGGGACAAGGACATCGCTCTAGTGGGAGATGGTCCTCCACTTTGGAGTGAAAGGTTAATTTCAAAATACTATCAGAACCTAGCCAAGTTAGATGAAGGTGATATGATGCTCGGAGACTCCATGTATTGGAGTGAATTTAAAAGGTGGGGATATAATCCACTCGAGAAAGTTCATAAGAAAGACTTTCCATTACCATTGGAGTTTGAGGAAGTACTGACCATTCAACCCAAGGATGAATCGACTATTGAAGAAATAATTGAAGAAAATGAAATATCAATCACAATTGAACCAAACAAACATGTGGTCATCATTGAGGAAAATATCAATCTTCATTGTTTTGACTTTATTGATTGCCAGATATTGATTTTGTAATTAAACCCAATGAAGAGGTGGAAGTCTTCGTAGTTGAATTTGATGAAAAAGACAGGTCCTACAATATGGAGAGGTGCAATTTCAAGTTCTGGAGAGTAAATGATGAGTGGAACAAAACCAAAATAAAGAAGATGGGCAAAGCATTAAAAGCTTTCTTTAGGTGCCCTTAAATAATTCTCCAAAAAGTCTAGCTCTAGACTATAAACGAAGCGCTTGTTAGGAGGTAACCCAACCTTTCAAACATTTTCTTTAGTTGCTTTATTTAGTTTATTTTGAGTCAATTATTTTACAATTGTGTTGATACTTGACATTGCATTTTAGGTGCACATGTACGTTTAGAATGCATGCATTGATTTGTTATGTTTTTAAAATCATTATAGTATTCCATTTTGCTTGTCTTAGCATTTTTTGTTTTAATTTCATCTTTAGTAGACTGGATGCTTCACATTGCATTTTAGGTTCACTAGCATGTTTAGAATTCACTTGTTGACATGTTAGTTGCATTGAAATCTTCATTGCACCTATTTTTGCATGTTTTAGCATTTTTTAGGATTTATTTGTTTTCTATTTATTTTGTTGCTTTTCATTATAATCTCCCAATTGATCATCTAGCTTAGGACATGTGAATATAGTTTAGAAGTTGGTCGCATGCATTGGAAGGCATTTAGGGGTCGGAAACGAGATCAAAAACTCAAAAATTGGAAAAATCTGGTCACTGCCAGTTTGAACCATGCGATCGCACGGTGATTTAACCGTGCGGTCGTACGACCTTCTACTGGGCAGTTTGGACAGAATGTTACATATATCATATTTCTTCCATTTTAACCACTTCACACTTGTTTCTCCTCCCCCAAATCATGCCATATTGAGTCTCCAACCACTTCCCATATGTTTGTGCATCATCTCAACTCAAATTCTTGCCTTGCATTGCATCTAAAACATTCAAAAGGTAAAGATTTCTACACATTTTCACAAAATCATGCATAATTTGATGTTCTTCATATTTTTATGTGAGTTATGAATTGTGGATAAATGCAGACGGGTTTATGCTAGGATTGGAGATATTGAATTGTGAGTTTTTAGGTGAAATTTTTTGGGTAAATTCTAGTCTCCAACTCTATGCAATTCTTTGATTTCTTCACATGCATGCACAGTGTTTGATTAAATGTCACAATGAACGTTTTGTTGAGTTTTCACAATTCTTTTTGGATGATCACCTTCACTACATGTTCTACATCATTTGTGCATCATCTAATCATTGTTTACACTGATTTAAGGCATGAAACTCAACTTGGGCATCATTGCACTACAAATTACCTCATTACAAGGCCATTACAGGCACCATTTCAGCTTCATTGCACCTACTTTGTCACATCTTTTCATGACCCAAATGAACTCCAAATGTGATGAATTTTTGAAATTGTTGTAGACCAAGTTATGTACTTTCATATGCTTGGGACATGTCTCGGGAAATTTTCAATTTTTTCTGGCGATGTCAAGAGCTTCAGTGGTCGGCCATTTTTCAAAATTTCAAAGTTTCAAATTTTTGTTGATTTATTTATTGCTTATGACATAATTTAAATTGACTTTTGTACTTTATTTAGGAAATTGGGCAACTTGTGAACTAAATTTTTTCTTAAACATTCATCCATGTAAGACTTTCATCAAATTTGAGCACATAGCCACTTTCGAATTATAACTTGTGTAGGAAGATGCTTGATACTTGTGGGGTAAACTTGTGCAAATAAAAGAAAAATTCGTCCAAATAAAAGAAAAATGGAATGAAAATGGTATAAGCTTTGTTGATTGAAATCCCTAATGCTTTGTTAATTATTCTTGGTCTATCGTGCATACTTGTCAAATCCTAACTGCATTGTGTGGAAAAATGCAATTTATACATGTTTAGAAACCACATCAAAAGGAAAGACCTTGGGATATAAGAGAAAAGCAGTAAGGTTGTGATCATCCATGAGAGTGTAAGGAAAATCAAAAGAAAATCATTGTTGACCACATGAGATTCAGGCTTATTTCTACATGACTAGTCACACAGTGTCAAGTATATTTTTACATGAGTTTGCATTCGATTTTTGGCTATTCACACACACAGAATGAAGTTGAGCATCGGATGAATGAAAATAATTTTTGTTGTTCATATTTTTTCTCTAAAGTGAATCGTCAATTTGAATTGTTGAAGAACATGGTAAATAAGTTGACAAAAACAATATTTGCATTTTTATTTTTATAGTTTAGCTTTATTTTTGTTCGAGAACGAACAATAGTTCTAGTTTGCGGGTGCTGATAAATGTATTTTATATACTTATTTTTATCATAAAAGTATGATTTTAATTGTTTGTTCAAGAATATTTGTCATTTATTTAGTTGTATTTGTTTATATTTTAGGAATAATTCAAAAGTTGAGAAAGTAAATGAATTGAAGTAAAAAACAGGCATATTGAATGATAAAAATGTCAAAGTATGAAAATAAAGAGTTGATGAAGTCAACTGAAGGGAAAATTGGAAGAAAAGTGAAAGAAAAAATCATATTGGGAGAAATCAAAAGTTTGGGGACTCAATTGTATCAATTGGAAGTTGATGGATTGAGGTGCAATAAATGTTTGAAGACCAAATTGTAGTAAATAAAAAATGAAAATTGCATGGAAAATTTATAACCATGCGGTCGCATGGTGTAAAATCCATGCTGTCGCTTGACCGCATAAAAAAAGGAACATAGTCGAAATTATTATAACCGTGCTGTCAAACCAATTTGTACCGTGCGGTCGCATGGTTGTCCGACTAGGTCAACTGATAGACTTTTTGCGTGATTTTCAACGGATTTCTCTTATTTTTGACCTAGGCTTTGGGAGATTCTATATATACCAGACTTGGGGTACGAAATTAGAGGTTCACAATTGTCTTGTTTCATGCCAAAACGATGTTCAACTGCTGGGGGATCCATTGAAGGCTAAATTCAAGATTGAAGAATAAGGATCAAGAAGATGAACGGGGTGACTTCTATTCATTTTTCTTGTGAACTATCTTTAATCATACTTCTAGGCTAGAATTCTTCTGTTAGGATTATGATGAAATTTTAATTATTGATTCCATATTTTGATTTATTATTTAATTTGCACAGTTTATGTGTTTGATGCAATTAAATAGTGCTTTTATTATTATGCAATTGTTTGGCCAGCTTTTGCGTGATTTTCTTGATGTTTTTTATGTTCGAAAGAGTAGAAATTCATTAGATATTATTTAATTGCTACAAAGTTCGATAGGGAATTGAAATATACCCCTATGTTTTGTGTTATCCTTGAGAGTGCTCATGAATCCTTTAATGATTTTCTAATTGTTTAATTGTCATAGAAATATAGTCAATTTGCATTTAAGAAAAATATTTTTATGCATCGCTCGAAAGTGACTTAAATAATTTTAGGAACACGGATGTTCAAAACCCCATGAATTGTATTTAAATAATTTGGTCAAAATATGGATGATTTGATTAAAATGGATTCATAATTCTAACGCCTTTGTTTTCATTCGCTTAAAATCAAATTTTCATTGTTCTTTAATTTAATCTTTATTTTAAAAAAAATAAAAAATTCTTAATTCAATCAAATTTCTAGTTCCAGTTAAGGAATTTTAATCTAAAATAAAATTTACAACAATCTCTGTGGGATCGATACTTGGACTCACGTCCCTTTTATTACTTGCGCGACTCGTGCACTTGTGGAGCGAACAGTCTCTGAAGCGGAGGAACTCTACCTTATCTATGAAGAAATTCTTCCCCTGTGACATTGAGTTTATTTTGAACAATAAGCTCAATTTGGGTACTTATCTAGTAGTACATAAAGGGATGTAAAGTACAATTGGATCAGATTCTAAAAGCCCAAAAATGTTTGGATCAAAATTGCTAAAGCCCAGTATATGAAGCAGAAGTCCAAAAGTTGAAGACCGGATATTTTGGCCTAAATACCCGGCCCAAGGTTCGGCGCCCAACTTGATACAATCCGGACCAACACCTTTGGCCAGACCTTTATCATCAATCGTTGGATTACTTCAAGCTAAATCCCAGCCATCCGTCTCTAAAGAAAAAGGGATTACACCTTTTCATCTCACTTTCTTCCAGAATACACCTCTCTCTCTCTCTCTCTCTCTCTCTCTGCTTGAGGCGATTCTGCTTTCCTTCATGTTCTTGAGAGAAAACTCATCTCTCTTTAGCGCAATTTTGTTCTTAGTGGTTACTGCAATTTGTTTTCAAATTCTTGTTCTTTCAAAATCTCTTCGTTGAAGCTTGCTTTTGGACCCCATTTCTTACCTTTGTCCAGGATTTCTTGAGAATCCGGGAATCTGGGGGAGTTTGGGCTGACCCATAGTAGGTGGAGGGATATACTGAAAGAATAATTTTTCAGTATATAGTTCTTTGTTGGTTTCTTGAGTACTGTGATTATTATTGCTAAACTGTGATCACCTTGATTGCTTTGCTACTTAGTAATTAAGTTCTGAGTCTGTGTGACATACTTCTTGATCCTTGTGGATAACTTCTGATTAATTGAAACATTCTGTGATCATATTCTATTTCATCCTCTGTCTGCTTGATTAATTTTGAAAGAATAAGGCTTCATTTCTTGAAAATTTTCACAAATCTTTGGTCATTACTTCAGTGGCTACTATAAAAGTAGATGTTGAAGTGTGGAATGGAAAATGAGATTTTAATCTCTGGAGCCAGAAAATGAGAGCCTTATTACTTCAAATGAAGTGTGCAAAAGCTGTTGATCAATCTTGGCATGTTAACCTAGCTCAAGATAGACAAACTGAGATGGATGAAACTGTCTGGAGTACTATTTTTCTTCACCTATCTGATAATGTCATTAGACAAATAGGTAAGACTAAAACTGCTATAGAACTCTGGGATAAGTTAGAATAAGTATATGATACTGTTTCATTGCCTGACAAATGTTTTCTCTGGAAACAATACTTCTCTTTTAGATTCGACCATTCAAAAGATGTAGACGACAACATGAATAGGTTCAATAAAATCACTCAAAGTCTTCAGAACTGTGATGAAAAATTGAATGATGAACAAAGGGTTGTCTGTCTTTTAAATGCTACGGGTGATATGTTTAAGGATCTTAGAAATGCTCTTGAATATGGTGGGAAGAAATTGACCCCCGAAATAGTTCACACGTCCCTTAAGAATAAAGAATTGGAATTTAAAAATAGTAGTAAGGTTTCCTATAATGTTATAGGAATATCAAAGAAAAGAAATTCTTCTAGGGATAACAAATCTGTGAACAATTTCTATAAAATTTGGAATACTTCCAACAATAATAAGAGCTGGAATAATGCTAATAGTAAACCTGTTAAGGGAAATTTTCAGAAGAGAGATAATTCATATAAGCCTAAAGATAATTCTTTTAGAGGCTAGTATAATTACAGAAATCAAGACAACTCTAGAAATCAAGATAATTTTAGAAATCAGAACAATTTCAAAGGGCAGGATAACTCTGGGGGTCTTGATAATACTAATAGACCTAGACTTTGTTTTTATTCTGGCCAACCTGGATAACATGTTAAATGCTATTTCAAAAGACAAATGAATTAGGAACCAACAATCAAACTGAGGTTGCAACACATGATAGTAATGATGTTGTTTATGTAACTACTGAATCTGATAACAAACATGAATGGATACTTGTTTCTGGTTGTACTTTTCATATGTGTCCTGAAAAGGATATGTTTGCTAATTTCAGTAGTGACTGCACTAGTTCTGTGAAACTTGGAAACAATTTAACTTGTGATGTAAAAGGAATTGGTAAAGTTCTATTGAAACTTGAGAACAATAGAACACTTGTTCTAAATAAAACCAGATATGTGCCTAACTTGAAAAGAAATTTGATTTCTCTTAGTGTTCTTGATTCTGAACTTTATGATATCAGATTGCATAAAGGTTACTTGAGTATTTTTAAATGTAACCTTTTACTTTCCTGTACTCCCAAAACAAATGGAATTTATGTTTTAAATACATATCCTATTCCTGCCAAGTCTTATAATGCAGTTTCTGAAAATGATAAAACTATTTTGTGGCATAAAAGACTTGGACATTTAGGTGAAAAGAGTCTTAAACTACTTGAAAAGAAAGGTGTTTTTGGTAAAGATACTTTATAGAAACTTGATTTTTGTGAAAAATGTGTTTTGGGAAAACAGAAAAGAAATTCTTTTGACAAAGGCATTCATAAATCAAGCAACATACTTGAATACTTGCATGCTGATTTGTGGGGGCCTACCCCAGTTAATTTTGCGTGTGGTTTTAAATATTTCCTACTTATAGTTGATGACTATTTTAGGAAGACATGGGTTCATCTGTTAAAAACAAAGGATGCTACTGTGTGGGTGTTTAAAAATTGGATTACTTTAGTTCAAAATTTAAAAGATAAGAAGGTCAAAGTGATTAGGACTGACAATGGTCTTGAGTTCTGTAATAAAGATTTTGATTCTTTTTGTAGTAATCTAGGCATTCTTAGACATAGGACTGTTACATACTGTCCACAACAAAATGGGGTTGCTGAAAGAATGAATAGGACACTCTTAGAAAGAACTAGAAGTCTTCTCCTTGATTCTAATTTGCCAAAATTTTCTTGGGGTGAAGCTGTGAAAACTGCCTCATTTTTATCAATCTTTCTCCCTCAAGTACTATTGATTTTAAAATACCAGATCAAATTTGGAATAATTGTCTTCCTGATTTTTCTAAACTGAATTTTTTTGTGTGTGCGCCTACTCACACCAAACTGAAACAAAACTTGACTCTAGATCTCTGAAATGTGTTTTTTTGGACTATGGGGAAGGAGTCAAGGGTTATAGACTGTGGGTTAAAGAACAGTGAGGTTACAGGGTCATAATAAGTAGGTTAGTCATTTATAATGAAAATTTTTTCCCTTGTAAAGATGAAATTTTGGAAGATCCTCTTAGTGATAGGGATTTCCTTACAACTGAACTGATTACAGAACATTTGAACGATGATAATGATCTGCCCAATACTCAGTTTCAGGTGGAGCAACCCCCACGTTCTCCAAATGATGTTCTTGAACCTGTACCACCTAATTCTCCTCCAACAACTGAAATTCTTACGGAAGCTGAAGCTGAAACTCAAATTGATTTCAATCTTGAAAATTATCAGCTAGCTAGTAATAGAACTGGAAGAGAAATAAGACCTCCTTCTAGATTTGAAGATTCTAATTTTGTTTCTGCTTTTACTTATTCAGAACCTTTACAGTTAGAACCTGAATCTTATGAAGAAGTCATTTCTTCAAAAGATTCTAAATTTTGGCTTGCAGCCATGCAAGATGAAATGGATTCTCTTCTGAAAAATGAAACTTGGGTTCTTGTTCCTAAACCTGATAGGCAGAAACTGATTGATTGAAAATGGATTTATAAAATAAAAGAAGGCGATTCTAATAATATAAAACCTAGATACAAAGCTGGACTTGTAGCTAAAGATTTTTCACAAAAAGAAGGTATTGATTACAATGAAATTCTTTCACCTGTTGTTAAATATACTTCAATCAGAATCTTATTTGCTTTGGTTGCTCAATTTGATTTAGAATTAGAGCAAATGGATGTTAAAACTGAATTATTATATGGTTCACTTGATGAAACTAATATATGTGTCAACCTAAAGATTTTGAAAAACCTGTAAATTTAGCCTGTTTACTTAAAAGATCTTTGTATGGTCTGAAAGAAACTCCCAGACAATGGTATAAAAGATTTGATACTTTTATACGAAGTCTGAATTTTATCAAAAGTTAATATGATCCTTGTTTTTATTTTAGGTGTTTGAATTCAAGCTATTTGTATATGCTTTTATATGTAGATGATATGCTTATTGCTGGATCTGATTTGAATGAAATTTTGATACTTAAACAGAAATCGAGTAAAGAATTTGAAATGAAAGATTTAGGAATTCTAGAAGGATTCTAGGAATGGATATTTTTAGAAATAAAGAAACTGGAAAACTTGTTTTAAACCAAAAATCTTATGTTGAAAAGATTTTTAAAAAGTTTAGCTTATTTGATTCAAAACCTGTTTCTTTACCACTGCTTAGTCATTTCAAACTCTCTGTTGACCAATCTCCTAAAACTGTAGAAGAAGAAAATAGGATGAAAAATGTTCCTTATCAAAATGTTGTTGGTTCTATTATATATCTAATGGTCTGCACAAGACCTGATATCTCTTTCGCTGTAAGTGTATTTAGTAGATTTATGAGTAAACCAGGTGAAGCTCATTGGGAAGCAATGAAATGTCTATTTAGATACTTGAAAGGTACTTTTAATTTGAGCCTTATGTTTGTAAAACAAAAATCTAATTTCTTTCTTGAAGGTTTTGTTGATACAGATTTTCCGGTAATATAGATAATAGAAAATCTACTTCAGCTTATTTCTTTGTTTTAAATGGTACTTGCATTAGCTGGAAATGTCAACTTCAAAAATTGGTTGCTCTTTCTTCCACAGAAGCAGAATATATTTCTGCTACTGAAGCTGTGAAAGAATCTATTTGGTTAAGAGGATTTTTAGAAGAATTAGGTCATTTTTATGAAAATTTTGTTAGTATTTGTACAGACAGTCAAAGTGCCTTATATTTGAGTAGGAATCCTGCATTTCATAATATATCTAAACATATTGATGTTAAGTTTCATTTCATCAGAGATGTTTTAGAAAAAGGTACTAGTAAACTTGAGAAAATTTCTACAGAATGCAATACAGCTGATGCTGGAACCAAAGGGATACCTGTTAATAAATTTAGAGATGCATTATGGTTTTTAAGTCTGTTAGAATCTTGATACTGCTTATTCTTATTTTACAGGTGATACTGATCCAATTGAGGTGGAGTTTGTAAAGTAAAATTGGACCAGATTCTAAAAGCCCAAAAATGTTTGGATCAAAATTGCTGAAGTCCAGTATATGAAGCAGAAGTCCAAAAGTTGAAGACAGGATATTTTGGCCCAAATACTTGGCCCAAGGTTCGGCGCCCAACTTCATACAATCCGGATCAACACCTTTGGCCAGACCTTTATCATCAACCGTTGGATCACTTCAAGCTTAATCCCAGCCATCCGTCTGTAAAGAAAAAGGGATTACACCTTTTCATCTGATCACTTTCTTCCAGAATACACTTCTGATCCCTCTCTCTCTCTCTCTCTGCTTGAGGCGATTCTGCCTTCCTTTAATCCTTTATGTTCTTGAGAGAAAACTCTTCTCTCTTTTGCACAATTTTGTTCTTAGTGGTTCCTGATTCTTTGTGGTTAATCAGGATTTGATCTTTGTGGTTATTTATAGCTTTGGTTCTATAATCCTTTGTGGTTTTGTGCAATTTTTGAGATTTGTTTGAGTTTATTCAGATTTTATAATTTTCTGTATAACTCTTTGATATCTTTTGTGATTTGTTGTTTTAATAAAAATATTTTGTGGTTTTTATGTTTAACCGCTTTTGTGCTACTTTGTGGTTGATTCTGAGACCTTATTTGCATAACAAGGGACCTACGACATAGATTCATGGTGGAGTTTGGACAAGTTTCTAGTGAGTTCAAGGAAATCGTGAGCCGTGCTCAGTGTGTGGAATTGCAAGGACGTTGACTACGGATGATAAATGTTGTGGTGGGGTGGCTGGTTGTGGTGGCATTTCCTTGGTGTTTCTTGATGAAGAAAAGATGGAGATAGCTAGGAGGTAGGATTTTGGGTTAGGAGAAGGGAGAAGATGAAAAAAAATTTATTTATTTTTATTTTGTTTTAATTATTTTAAGGGATAAAAGGGGATAAATAACATAGTTACCATTTTGTCCATTTTGAATTTGGTCAAGATTAGCTTCATTGGTCAACTAATAGTCAAATGGACGGTTTCCATCCATTTAGACCTGGAGTGCATATTTTTGAAAGATTTGAGACTGTGTAATGCAAACCACGTAGAAATTGTAGATACGCAACCCACAAAATATTGAATCGACCCAAGAACGCCAAGAAACCACGATTTATGGATTCAATTAAAATTAATTGAACCAAGCAACCAATACAATCACAGAGATATTGACCTCTTGATCACAAGTAATATTAATTTTCACCGAGATTTGAACAAACAAGAATAACTCGCAAGTTCGGATTGTATTCAATGAAGAATAGAAGTTTGAAAGCAATTTGCCTCACAATAATATCAATAATGGTCTAACTAATAATGAAAATTACATCCCTATAAATAGGGTCAAAACCTGGCTTAAGAGCTCTAATTAAACAAGGAATCAAATTGCCAAAATATGGAAAGAAATAAAAATAACAAAAAAATAGGATTTTTACGCGTTTTGACATTTACGGCCGTGACCTTATTCTTTACAGCCATAAGAAGCTTTTTATTTAACAGTTACGACCGTGAGACATAATTTACGGTTGTAAGTCCTTTTCTTCTGAAAATCTTAATTTTAACCCGAGGCCACATTACGACCGTGACACATGAGAGTTACGAGAGTTACGGCAATAAGTCTAACTTTTCAGATTTTCAGTTTTCAGAAATGGACTCGTTACGGCCGTAAGAATTATTGGTTACCACCGTAATTTTTGAAACTTCAGAATTTTCTTCGACGGCTTGAATGAGGTTGATCCACCCGTCGTCTCAACTAGTCTCCAACACGGAACTTGCTTCTTTTGCAGCCACGAACATAGTTTTGTCTACCGTTTCTTGTACTAACTTGTCCATCGCTTCTTTGGCCCTCTTCGTTTGCAATCGAGTCATCGATCCTCCTTTGATCATCAACGGATCTTTGCGCGGGCTTGTATTTGTGGTCTGGATCACATCATCCCCACCCTCTTCGAAAGGATTCGTCCTCGAATCTGTACCTGCATCAAACGGAGATAGATCAGAAATATTAAAAGTAGCAGAAACATTATACTCAACCGAAAGATTGAGTTTATAGGCATTGTTGTTGATTCTTTCAATCACTTGGAATGGACCATCCCCTCGCGGTTGTAACCTTGATTTCCATTGCTCCGGAAATCGCTCATTCCTCAAATGTACCCAAACCAAATCACCGGGTTCAAAGATGACGCCTTTTCTTCCTTTGTTAGCCTGCGATGCATAATATTCATTTTTCTTTTCAATCGCCAACCTCACCTTGTCGTGGAGTGATTTAACCATCTCAGCATTTTTCTTTCCATCTAAACTACTACGTTCATTCACAGGTAAATGAATTAAATCCAATGGTGTTAGCGGATTAAAACCATAAACAATTTCAAATGTCGAACAAGAAGTAGTAGAATGTATAGCCCTATTATATGCAAATTCAATAAATGGTAAACATTCTTTCCAATTTTTCAGATTTTTATTGATTATGGTGCGCAACAATTGAATCATGGTCCTATTTAGTACCTCGGTTTGTCCATCGGTCTGTGGGTGACAAGTTGTAGAGAAAAGTAGTTTTGTTCCCAGTTTGTTCCACAAGACTATCCAAAAATGACTAAGGAACTTAACATCCCTATCCGAGATGATACTTTTAGTAACCCCATGTAAGCGCATGACTTCCCTAAAGAAAATATCAACTATGTTTGTAGCATCATTAGTTTTGTGGCATGGTATGAAATGTGCCATTTTACTAAAGCGATCTACTACCACAAAAATCGAATCTCTTCCCTTCTTAGTCCTAGGTAATCCCAAAACAAAATCCATAGAGATATCGACCCAAGGTTCACTAGGGACGGGTAAAGGCATATATAATCCATGGGGTTTAATCCTAGATTTTTCCTTCTTGCAAGTAATGCATCTACTTAAAACCCGAACCACATCAATCTTCATCTTAGGCCAATAGAAGTGTTCACTTAAGATTTCACAGGTCTTTTTAACCCCAAAATGATACATTAAACCTCCACTATGAGCCTCTCTCACAAGTAACTCTCTCATTGAACACCTAGGGACACACAATTTATTTTCCCGAAACAAGTAGTCATCATGTTTAAAGAATCTATCCACAGCCCCCTTACCACATGAATCATAAATACTAGAAAAGTCCGGATCATTAGCATATATGTCCTTAATGTATTCAAATCCAAACAAATTAGCATTCAAAGAAGTTAAAAGGACATACCTTCGAGACACTGCATCTGCTACCACATTTTCCTTACCTTGTTTGTGCCGGATGACATAGGGAAATGTTTCCATGAACTCTACCCAGCTTGCATGTCTCTTACTCAGCTTAGCTTGACCTCTCAAATGCTTCAAGGATTCATGATCAGTGTGTATCACGAACTCCCGTGACCACAAGTAATGTTGCCATGTCTCCAAAGCGTGCACAAGTGAGTACAACTCCTTGTCATATGTTGGGTAATTAAGAGCAGGACTTTTTAGCTTTTCACTAAAATAAGCTACTGGCCTTCGATCTTGCATTAAAACAACTCCAATGCCTAGCCCTGAGGCATCACCTTCAATCTTAAAAGCCTTGTCAAAGTTAGGAAGTGATAAAACTGGTACTTTACACAACATATTTTTTATAGTCTCAAATGCATGCTTCTGTTCTATTCCCCATTTAAACCCTACACTTTTTTTGACAATTTATGTGAGTGGTGCGGCAATTGTGCTAAAACCTTTAACAAAGCGCCTATAAAAACTAGCCAAGCCATGAAAACTTCTAACCTCAGTTATGCTTTTAGGTGTTGGCCATTCTTTAATAGCTTTGACTTTCTCTTCATCTACTTCTATCCCCTTAGCACTAACCACATAGCCAAGAAACACAACTTTTTCCATGCAAAAACTACATTTTTTAAAATTAGCAAAAAGTTGCTCTTTTCCTCAAAACCACAAGCACACACCTAACATGCTCCCCATGCTCATTCAAAGTTTTACTAAATATCAAGATATCATCGAAGTAAACTATAACGAATTTACCTATAAATGCACGTAAAACATGATTCATTAAATGCATAAATGTGCTAGGTGCATTAGTAAGTCCAAACGGCATAACTAACCATTCATACAAGCCATATTTAGTTTTAAAAGCAGTTTTCCACTCATCTCATTCCTTCATTCGAATTTGAGGATAACCACTCTTAAGATCAATTTTATTATATATGCTAGAGCCATGCAATTCATCCAACATATCATCTAATCTAGGAATAGGATGACGATACTTTACCGTTATGTTGTTGATGGCCCTACAATCAACACATATTCTCCAAGTCTCGTCCTGTTTTGGTACAAGTAACACGGGTACGACACATGGACTCATGCTCTCCCTTATGTACCCCTTGCTCATCAATTCCTCCACTTGCCTTTGAAGTTCCTTCGTCTCCTCGGGATTACTCCTATAAGAGGGACGGTTTGGAATTACTGCTTCAGGTACAAAATCAATCTGATGCTCAATACCTCGAATAGGTGGAAACCCACTAGGTATATCCTCCGGAAATACATCGTCAAATTCCTGCAAGAGAGAAATAGACAAACTAGGGAGGGGTATGTTAGCTTCATCAAGGGCAAGGAATGACTCATTGTACAATAAAAGGACCATTGGTCGATTTTCCACGAAAGCCTTCTTGATTTCACTACTTTTGGCATAGAAACTCACTCTTGGTTTTTCTTTTCTGGCACTCTTCCCTCCCTCTCCTTTTTCTGAGGTATGTACCCCAACACTCTCTTTTTCTCTCACCTCTCCTTTTTCTGGAGTCGTGGCTCCAACCCTCTTTTCCTCTCCTTTTTCTGAGGTCGTGACCTCAACTCTCTTTTTCTCAAGATTCCTTACCTTTTGTTCTTCATCACTTTTCAATTTAACTTGATCTGCATAAACTTGTGATGGTGTCAATGGTGTAATTGTAATATTTCTCCCATCCTTTGTAAAACTATATCTATTTTTATACCCGTCATGTGTCACCTTCCTATCATATTGTCAATGCCTACCCAACAAAATGTGCCCGGCTTGCATAGGAACCACATCACACATCACTTCATCCATATAGCTACCAATCGAAAAATTCACTAACACCCTCCTATTCATCTTAATTTCACCACTATCATTTAACCACTGAAGTCTATAAGGTGATGGATGCTTCAACAATGGTAATCCTAACTTCTCAATTAGTGTGGTGCTAGCAACATTCGTACAAATACCACCATCAATAATCATATTACATACCTTGTCTTGGATGCGACACCGTGTATGAAATATGTTCTCCCTCTGTTGCTCCACGTCATCCACGTTGACTTGAGCACTAAGGGCTCGCCTCAAGCTCCTTTCGCTCGCATGGTAATGACACGCCTATTAGGGCATTGAGAAGCCACATGTCCTCTTCCCAAGTATTTGAAGCATTGGATATCTCTACTCCTAGATGGTTGAGACTCCCCTTTGGGTGGAAATTTGTTAACGGACTCCTCATTTCCCTTTGGTACCTCAATCTTCCCCTTTGAAACAGCCTCAACTCCTTTATTTTCCCACCTCGACTTCCAAGACGGATTAGCACCCGAAGAACCAGGCTGATACTTAGCTGTCCCTTTTCTCTTCAATTGCTTCTCCACTTTCATGGACATATGTAGCATATCTTCTAACTCCACATAGTGTTGCAATTCGACCACATTTGCTATTTCTTTATTCATCCCATTCAAGAAACTGGCCATAATGGCCTCCTCATCCTCCTCCACATTGGTTCTAAGCATCAACATCTCCATCTCCTTGTGATACTCTCGACACTCTTAGCACCTTGGTAAAGACTTTGTAATTTTTGATGAAGTTCCCTATGGTAATGACTAGGGATAAATCTATTCCTCATGACAACCTTCAATTCACCCCATGTACTAATAGGTCTCTCGAGATTTCGCCTCCTAGAAGTTGCTAATTGATCCCACCAAGTAAGTGCATAATCGGTGAATTCAAGAACCGCAACCTTAACATTTTTCTCCTCCGTATAGCTGTAGCAATCGGATATCAGCTAAATCCTTTTCTCCCACTCTAAATATTGTTCTGAATCACTCCGACCCTTAAAGGAAGGAATTGTGGTTTTGATATTACTCATGCCACGATCCGGTCAATCCCCAACAACCTCTCTACCTCGTCGTTCATGCCTAACCTCTCTATCCATAAGTGCCCCATCATCATACCTATCAAATTCATCTTCTTCCTCCGTCTCTATCCTATGACCACGCCCCACTTGTCTCCGCATATTGGGCCCTTCCCTAGGCCGCTCTAACCTTTTAATCATGCCCGACATATTCCCAAGCATTTTCTCAAAGCGTTGTGCCAAATCTTCCACCATGTTGACTTGATCGCCGTTCTTTGCTGTAGTAGAATTTTTGGACATCCTAAAACTAAGTAATATATGCCTCACGTGTATTTCGCTCGTGTGTCACTCAATTTTTTTTTTTTGGATTTTACCCTCTATTGATCTCACCTCTCTGCCTTTTTCCACTCAATGGCTTTCACCCCAATTGCTTCAAAGAGAGAATCCGAACTCAAACAAGTTTAAACCCGAATGATTCAAACCGAGTATGAGTGAGAATTTTATGAACTTGTTGGAAAACTTGAAGAATACCTTGAGAGAATGGAATCTGACTCTATAAAGGACTTGACATTTTTATGAAAACTAAGATTGATTCAAGAAGGTAATTCTTGAAATCAAATAACAATTTTTTTCTTTGCTGTTGAAATTTTCGTTTTTTTTAACTTCTCAAAAATTCAACTACAAGAATAAGGACACAAACGAAATTTAAGTTGGATACCAAACGAAGGAAATAACGACTTTTGAATTTTTTTGTGACACTTTTTGGATTAAAGACTCAAGAACTTGAAGAACACGAATAACTAAAATCAAGAAAACTCAAGAAAACAAAACGAAGATATAACCTTGATTTTTGGAGCCTAAGATCTGATACCAAATGATGCAAACCATGTAGCAATTGTAGCTAGCAACCCAAAAAATATTGAATCGACCCAAGAACGCCAAGAAACCACGATTTATGGATCCAATTAAAATTAATTAAACCAAGCAACCAATACAATTACGGGGATATATTTGCCTCTTGATCACAAGTAATATTAATTCTCACCGAGATTTGAACAAACAAGAATAACTCGCAAGTTCGGATTGTATTCAATGAAGAATAGAAGTTTGAAAGCAATTTGCCTCACAATAATATCAATAATGGTCTAACTAATAATGAAAATTACATCCCTATAAATAGGGTCAAAACCTGGCTTAAGAGCCCTAATTAAACAAGGAATCAAATTGCTAAAATATGGAAAGAAATAAAAATAATAAAAAAATAGAATTTTTACTCGTTTTGACATTTACGGCCGTGACCTTATTCTTTATGGCCATAAGAAGCTTTCTATTTAACAGTTATGACGGTGAGACATAATTTACGGTCGTAAGTCCTTTTCTTCTGAAAATCTTAATTTTAACCCGAGGCCACATTACGGCCGTGACACATGAGAGTTACGGCCGTAAGTCCAACTTTTCAAATTTTCAGTTTTCAGCAGTGGACTCGTTACGGTCGTAAGAATTATAGGTTACGGCCGTAATTTTTGAAACTTCACAATTTTCTTCTACGGCTTGAATGAGGTTGATCCACTCGTCATCTCGACTAGTCTCAAACACAGAACTTGCTTCTTTTGCAGCCGCGAACATAGTTTTGTCCACCGTTTCTTATACTAACTTGTCCATCGCTTCTTTGGCCCTCTTTGTTTGCAATCGAGTCATCAGTCCTCCTTTGATCATCAACGGATCTTTGCGCGGACTTGTATTCGTGGTCTGGATCACATCACTGTGAATGTCACAAAGTGAAGGTTAGGGTAAATTCTTCAAAAAGTAAAACATTAGGGATTGCTGTTGCAATTTTCCTAAATCTAATTCATAAACGGTCACATGACAACATTTTATTGGGCAATTATTTTGAAAAGTCAACAATTTCGATCAATCAAAACTTCCTGTCGACCATTTTTTTACTTTTTACAAAGATAAATGGACTAATTAAATGTTGTCACGTCGCTATTTATAAATAATATTTATATTTATAAACAATCATTTATAAACGGCTTACCAAACAGAGTTAAATGTGTTTGGAAACTTGTTTATAAACTAGTACACCATTTTTCTTGGTGAATTCGATCATAAGATCTATTTCAACAAATATCATTTTGATATTGTGCCTTTAGTGTATGGAAGTGAATTCCATATTTGAAATGAACAAAAAAGTATTATTATATAAATGAGTCAATTACCTTAAGTTGTAGTTGTACAACTCTTCTAGCCTGGAGTAGCCACGTGGAAGATGCACTTGCGCTTGCAATCTAAATTCATGCTCGATTCTTGATCGACCATATCTCAAATAAAACTTTGGATGTGTGCAATTGAATGCATGAATTGTTGCAAGGAAATCATGGCAATAACCAAAGGTTTGATCATAACAAACAATTTAAAAGCATTGAGATTAAAGTCACGTCTTTCAAAGCATTTAAGATGACATTCTTCATATATGAGAGTTTGAGAGCCAACCTCCAGAAAGATCAAGGAATCAAATGTTACACTAAATGTAAATGTACTAATTGTTGGATTTTTTGATATCCAGTAAATCCGGACGATGATGTTAAAATGATTGTGGGAAAAATGTATTGACACCCAAATGAATAACTTAACTCGATAACAATTTAGGGCCACTAGAAGAAACTTAATTGATGGTTGATCGTAACCACACTTGGGGAGGCTCACTTGTGTTTGATGAAACCATGACAACTGGCGTTGCAGGTGGACAAGTAGTTTGTGGCTGTACGTGGGACCCAGACAAGGAGCCTAGCCAATACATGAGTAGGTTTTGTTCCCCTTGTCTTGGTGGAGCTGTTGGTGGTTTTAGATCTCATTTTCGAGAATTGTACTGAAAGTTGGACATTTTCGCCCCTTTGGTTGTTCGATTGACGGGTGATTTTCGTGTTGATATAATTTTCAATGAATACTTTAGGGTGTGTTGTGGTGTCCCTAAAGCGTTGATGTTCACATATCTCTTAATTTGAGGACTGACATATTGGTCCACTAGGTATCATGTTCTTTTTCTTTATTATTGTAGTTATTTACTTTCGTATTAGAAGTCATTGTATGGAGTGACATTAGGTTGGGGGTTACCATGTAGGGGTAACCATTGCTTGTTTCCAGACCTAGAGATTATTTGTTTAATTTGAGCCATGTATTTTGTATGAATTTGATATATTAAGCTCTAGATGTTCTATTTCAATTTAGAAATGCTTGTGACCTTATGAAGTTTGATTAATTGTTTTCTGTATGATCCGTGCCTATAATTTGCTTATGATATTCGCATTTGTTGCATGTTGTGTTTGTGCATTTTTGGATAAGACCGACAACACCTAGTATTTTGATTTTGGATGGCATGGTGGATTGTTTTTTAGGAGCCTGTGATGACATGGTTTTGTATCTAAGTTAGTGTGAAAGGTAAGATGTTATAACTACTATATATTTAGAATTTATAAATGTTGTATATTTGGACTTTATTATGTGAGTTTGTCCTAATTGGGATAGTAAAGGGAAATTGGATGATGTTAGGAGATGGGTGAGGTGAATGGTGCTAGTGGATCTAGGTAAGATCTGATTGAGGCTTATTAAAGATAAGTGCTTGAAGTTACTGCATGTGCATCTACGTGAAATCCATTTGTATGTCTAATTGCTTAATTCGATGCATTATTTTATGCTGCATTCAATTTGTTTGGTATGTGTTTTTGCATAAATTTGTGGGTGATATATTTTATTGTGTGTAATATGTGCATATGCATAATGGTCAGGGGTACATTAGCAACAAGTATGTCTTTTGGTAATGTGCACTATAGATGCTTGAAAGTGCATTGGTGATATGTACGGAGGATGAGTGTGACATTTGAATCACGAGTGGAGATATGATTAAATCTATTTGTTCCTCTATCAATGATAATCCTGAACGAGTACAGTGTAAGAGTAACAGTTTGATCACTTTTATTAGGTGTAGAACTATTATCTACTTAGGTCGAGAGAAATGATGTATTGATAGACGAGCATCCCATGAACTTTAGATCTATTGTGGTTTACCAGTTAGACATGTGTAGTGATCAATCTAGTGAGCATATGTGGCGGTGTGTGTGAGTGATATGTGTTCTCAAGGTGCGAGCTACATGGAATGTGATAGGATAATTGTGGTGAGATATTTTCATGAGGTCATTTATGTATTGTGTTGTATATGTTGACTATTGTGGATGATTACCTTGAGATTAGTCTTATATTCCTAACTTGGTGAATATGTTTTGAAAAGATTGTTTATTATCATGTGGTTATATCTTTATCGCATGAGTTATATATTCTTGATTGAACATTGTGATTATCTTTGTAACGCCCCGAAAATTTATGACATCCCTATTTATTCATAATTACATAATAAAAATATTCTTAGAATTTTAATTTTTTTGGAATTTAAAGAAAGAAAAACAAAAATATTATGAAAAAAAAAGTTACGAAAAAGTTTTTAAATGTCTCTCTTTAGGAGACTAGTTTGATCACTTCCGACCTCCAATAATTGCATATGATATTTGCACGAATAAGTTCTCAAAATGAATTCGAGAATATGAAATCCATTTTCAAGTTCGATCAACGAACAACCTTTGACGAATCTTCAAAGTTTGCACTTTACCGAACAGTAAAGAAAAACAGTTTTGTGTAGCCAACTTTGACGAGCCATAACTTCTTTCTCTGTTATCTATTTCTTCCATGGTAAATTGCATGTGCAAATAAGTTGTGAGTACTTGAAATGATACAAAAACTCTTGCTCTTGACCTCAATTACTACCTTGAATATGAGCTCAAACTTGGCTTCATGAAACTAAAATTTCTGGAATAAACAAGTAGGAGGTGGCTTTAGACTTCACATGGCTACACTCTAGCTTCACTTACTCACCCCCTATCTATGGAAAACACCTCCTTGCATGCCAAAACTTTTCCACTTCCAGCTCAGGGAATAATTTCAAGATAACACTGAGCCGTGCTTAGCCTCCAATCCAAGGTGAAACAAATCCCCTACAAGCCGAATTTTTACCATCCCCTACAAGTTGAAATGCTTCCAGATAGTTTTTCTTCCTCAAAACCCTATGTAAGAATTCTTTACCAAATTCATGTTCCAATCTGTTTCAATCCATTCTTGTTATTGGATAAGATGTTTTATCAAGTGCTTTTATCAAAACAAATTATTTTGGATCTAATGTAGTAAGGATTTGAAGTTCCAAAATCTGAAAATACGCTTGGTGTCAACACCTGGACATTTGGTGTCGACATCAAACGATGATGATGGACATGGTGTCGACACCCATGTAGACACCATCCTAATTTTTGAGTTTTGAACTTGGCATTTGTTTATTTGATTTAAAGGTTGATTTCATATTATAACATCATCAAACACTGTGAATATTCGATACACCCAAACACTGTGAATATTCGATACACCCTTGTGTTTTTTGGCATAATATGTTAATATACTTTAAACGTAGTTCATTTGATTATCATGAGTTATAAAGGAAGTTATGCATAAATAAATATTTGTGCATGATGATTATATATTTGAACTCTAGCCCCATCAGTAATTACTGTAATGTATGAGATATCGATGTGGGTCATGAGGACCTGCAACTCCAAGGTTTTGACGAGTGAGTGAAATATAACATGATGTAGAAGTCCTAGAAGTGAAATAATATTATTGTGATGACCATTATATCGATATCCAGTGATTTGAAATGTTAAGGGCTTTGGGGTAGAGGAGATAATCTATAATAGGGTCATCTCTTGGGAGTAGATAATGTCAGTTTGCCTTCATTATATATATGTGGTGGAAATTCATACCTGGCAGTCTTATCGCGATTTTCCTATTTTGACTCGTTTCCTATGGTCTCACTTCTACTTGGATTTCTATAATAGTGAAACTATGGTGTATGAGTAGTTTGATCATTTTTCGGGCGAGGAACTGTGAAACTTTTTAAATCTGTAGTAGTTTTGTTAAAATGGAAGAAGGATGTTTTTGTTATACTTTTGTACATCCTCTTTCCAAAGACATGTTGTAATCTAGCTCGGGGAAGTATGTATATAGTATGTTTTATATTTTGGAAAACTTGTGTTCAAAGTTACTTTTCAATGCAAAAGTTAGTTTTTGAGTATTATGTGTCGACACTTAAACTTTATATGCTAACACCGAAATTTTTTGCCTCAGAAATAGTGCAGGTGTCGGTGTCGACACCAAAGTGTCTGCAACGCCCAATTCATCTTATCTCGATACCATATCGACTCCTCGGGCTTCCTTATGCCAAAAATTTAGATTTTATCCATTTTTTGACTTATTATTGTTATATATGACATATGGTGGTTTGGGTTTGCTATCTGAGTGTTATAGATCTTAGCCCTTGTGAGTAAATGAAGCAGGTATAATGTGTGTTTCGAGTTCGAAACATGAGGTAAGGTATGTGATTTCAATTTATATTAGTTACCTTAAATATGCAAGTATAAATATTTACTTGTAGGTTGATTGAGTATCAACGTGGAGATTTATTGAATTTTTTGATACCTAATAAATTTGGGCGATGATTTTAAAACGATTGTGGAAAAAATATATTGGCATGTAAGTAAATATAGCTCGACTCGATAATGACTTGGGGTTATTGGAAGCAACTTAATTGAGTAATTGCTCGTGGTCTACTTGGAGATAGCAAAACATAACCAATAACTCCTTTATTTGTAATTGTAGGCACTACGCAATATATACATGATGCGCTGAATCGACATGGTGATGATTCAATCATTTTGCACAGATATGATACCTATATTTGTATAATAAATATTTCAACTAGCTGACAATATTTGAACATATTGCTATTGATTTGAAAAATAAAGGAGTGTCTATTTCCTTTGATAATCTCTCAAGTCATCAAATAAGTTCTCGGGTGAATTTTTCCGCAGCTTGCTTCTGTAGAGCAGTTACAGATTTCGGAGATGAAAACTGATAACCAAACTTTGAGTGGTGTAACAAGTAGAATGAGACCTAAAGGAACCATCCACTGTCTTTCATTTGTAGGATGGTAATCAGTGCCGGCCCTGTGTTTTTGGGTGCCCCTGTGCGAATGTTAAAAAAGTACTCCCATTCTTTATTTTCTAAAGTATGCGTATAGAGAAAAAAAAACTATTTATATAAACTTGCTATAAATAAAAATGCCACATAAAAAAAAATATCGTTTTCAATGTTTTTCTTATATCATTTTCATGTCATAAAGAAAATATAAACTAAAAAACTAAATTTATGCCTTGTAGAACATTCAAAACATCCAAAAGCATGAACTTTCATAAGAAAGCGTCATCCAAATTACTAATATCTTTGATAGCCAATATGGGTTGACCTGAAAAAGAAAGAAAATTACTCAAACAATGTCATATGTAAGTCTTGAAATGCAACAAATCATTTAAAATTAGTTCTTCTTGCATCACTTAAATCATCTATACCTTCATTTCTATCATTTTCATCATGTACTTCATTTGTATCACCTACAAAATTTGTTTCATCGTGACCTTCTTCATTATTATTATTTTCATTGAGTCCAAATTTTTTCTCGTGTTTAGTTGTTGGTCATTAGCTAAATCTTCTGTTGGCGTGTCTATTATAGTGTCTTTATCTTGCAATCATCCAACCACAAATCTATCAAGAGCACCTTTTTGAGATTGTATTAACTTTTCACATTTTCTCTTTTTCTTTCATTTATCACATCCAGATAATTGTTTTCTATAAAACATTTTTAATCTTTTTATTGCAAACAAAAAACAAACGAAAGAGAAGAGAAGATAAATATTATCAGAAAAATATAACCCGGTTTAGAAATGACTAATAAAAGAATCTGAACCGAGCACTACACTGAACGAAGTCAACGAACCAAGCCCACTAGCACTGTACACAATTTGAACCTCAATTGGAAATCTGAGATTCGGGTTCAACATTAATATATCAAAATTGAGCATCAACATTCAACAAGTCTAAATTCATCACTCATTAAGGCTGAAAGCAATCTAACATTTTACCTACAGAGTCACGTGATGAAGGCAGAAGCTGAAGCATAGTCGCGACGATGGAGGGTTTTTCCATTTTGGAACTTGGAAGACAGACAAACAATGTCAATGAGACGGAGCCGAGTGATGAATCCGGAGTTTTCTTGTAATGAAGACAGTGATGCGACGCAATGAGCAGATTTTTTATTTCTAGAAAGTGAAATCTGGCTTCTATTCTCGGGATTTTTGATTTACATAGGAAATTGGGTTGTTTTGGAAGATGGGGAGTCTCAAGCTACCGTCTAGGAGTAGGTTTTTAATTTACAATGGGGTGAGGGGTGAAAAAAAAAAATGAAAATTTGGGAAAATTTTAGAGTTGGTCCGTCCCTTTGCTGTCCATGTACTGATATAAAAAAATCTAAAGTTTTTTTTTATAAAAATAATATGTTCTAATATATTTTTCAATATTGGTGCCTTGTTCGTCGCACCTCTTGCACGGCCTCTGGGCCGCCTCTGATGGTAATACATCTCCCACGAACCCAATATATCAATCCACCTGACATGCTTAAACAGAACGATCAGAACCAATTTATCATTGTCGTCTTCATTGTTTTGTAGCCCGCGTCCTCATTGACTAATTCTTCAGCCATCAACTGTACTTTGATAAATATCATGCAAATTGGAATAGACAAGAAATATGATGATGAGAAGAAGCAGAAATCGAGGAAGCTAGAAAGGTGTAGTAGGTACTTAGAAGAAAAGAAGGCCGTGTATCATCAGTATATGTGATGGACAATTGCTGAAAATGGTGGGGAATATAAAGTAGAATTAGACACAACCATATGTTAAGTGGGCAGAAGAAGAAATTTTGTGATGAGTCTCCTAGAGGCTTCAATACATAGGGCAGGCTACTCTATTGCTCATTAAAGAAAACACTCATTTAACTCTCATTGACAGTTGATCAAGAACTCCTTTAAAACTAGGAACCTACAGGTTTTTAAAAACATTCACAAAAAAAGTTTTAAAAAAAAAGTTTTTATAAAAATTCAATACCAATGTTAAGTGACACTAAATCCAAGTTGGTGATCGTTACACTACTAAAATTGAGATTATTAGGGGCGTCAAATTAGGGGCAAAATAAGTTATGCGCCCCTATTAATAATTTATTTGGGGCAAAAATTTATTTAATCTCTAT
Source organism: Ligustrum vulgare (assembly GCA_963555705.1). NCBI lineage: Eukaryota > Viridiplantae > Streptophyta > Magnoliopsida > Lamiales > Oleaceae > Ligustrum > Ligustrum vulgare. Next base: position 813,926 of record OY743174.1, on the reverse strand, counting down.
TAATATTAATTAGGGCAGATATAAAAGCCCCTAATAATTTATTAGGGGCAAAAGTTTATTTAATCTCTAATAACACTAATTAAAGCGGATATAAAGGCCCTTAATATTTTCAATATTAAATAGGGAAAATAAAAATGCCCCTAGTATTTTACAAAAAATTCTCCCGCCAAAATTTTTGTCTAAATGACAATTACTGTAATTAAAGACATAAATAAATGCCTCTAATGGGAATTTATCATAATTTTAATTATTTTATTCCAAAACCCTAAAATTACACCAAAATTCTTTTTCCCTCTCTACCCAGCTAACCCTACTTTTTCATCTTCACAAATCATATAATGGACTCTGTTAACTTATTTAAGTTGACATTTTCTATTTTTCTACATATTCGTAATTTAAGTGAATTTAATTTTAATTATCTGTTTGGTAACATTGTTTGGATTATAAACTAGTTTATTTATGATTTTGAGGTAAAAAGTAGTGGTTTAAAATTAGATAGAGAAAATGTGAGTGGTTAAAAAGTGATTTAAAAAATTGTGTAGATTATACTTTAGTTTATAATCTAAAAAAAGCATGTTAACGAACACATGCTTAATTACTAAATACATGTATTTAGTAATTTATTAAGTTTAATTAAATTACTTGATAATTTCTTGGACTTATGATTATAATTATCTTCCAAATTTCTTGGAATAAATATCTCATGTAATTGATAATGTTTGGAGATAAATTGTGTCACTTATCTTTTATGATAAGGATCAAGAATTGGGATAATGTTTTATTTGGCCAAAAATTCTATCTCCTATATGTTTGTGATAATGATTTAATATTTGGAGGTAATGTTTGTCACTTATTATTCTTGATAAGTATTGTGATAATATTTTGCTAAAATATTTCTATTGGCCGAAAATTATGGAACTTATCACTTAGAATCCAAGTTTATTTATATCACTTGATTGGTAAGTGATTCGCTTATGATAAGATTCTTTATTTCATAATTATCTTTGATTTCTTCACTACAACAAAAAAGGGCTTTTGCAACACTTGAATTGCAACATTCGGCAGTTGAATGTTGCTAAAAAGACATATCGCAACATTTTAAGAAGTGAATGTTGCGATTGGTGTTAACAATTGAGCTTTAGCAATATTTGTCAAGTGAATGTTGCAAAAGAGACTCATTTGCAACATTTATTGAATGTTGCAAAAGAGTTCAACCTTTGGCAACGTTTAAAAAACGTTGCGAAAGGTACCCCTTTCGCAACATTTAAAGGGGTACCTTTTGCAACGTTTAAAAAACGTTGCCAAAGGTTTAGCAACATTTGTCAAGTGAATGTTGCAAAAGAGACTCATTTGCAACATTTATTGAATGTTGCAAAAGAGTTCAACCTTTGGCAACGTTTAAAAAACGTTGCGAAAGGTACCCCTTTCGCAACATTTAAAGGGGTACCTTTGGCAACGTTTTTTAAACGTTGCAATAGCTTAGTTGATCTGAAACAAATTTAAAACTATAGGGAGTGGCGTGCAAATTCTGGAAAATTATTAAATTATCAGATGTCTCTCTCTCTCTCTCTCCACCATTTCATCTACAAATCAGATGACGAGAGAGAGGCGAGCGAAAGACAACGAGAGACAGGCGAAAAATGAGAGAAGACCGGTGGTTACTGCCGGTGATTTCGCCGGCGAAATCCAACGCAGGGTGCGGCGAGGGGCGTCAAAGGCTAGGGATTGAAGATTAAGGGTTCAGTGCGAGTTGGGTGTGAGAAACTGAGACGAAGCCGCTGCTTAAATCGCGATTTTTCCGACGAAGAAACAGCCGGTGGTTGAGGTAAGTAATGGGTTTTGTTCATTCTTGGTTTTGGGTTTTGATTTTGAGGGTATATCGAGTTGGGACCGAGGATTGTGGTGTGCGAGTTTCTGATTTGGGTGCAGGGGTGGTTTGTGCAGGTTTGGATGGTGGTGTTGATTGATGATGATGAACGGAGGTGGTGGCTGAATTGAGGGTAGATTGATTTTGATTTTGAATATTCTATTGATGGCAGTGGGCAAGGAAATTGTGGAATACGGTTGGTGAAATGTTGTGAGGAATCAATGGTGATCAATCTTGGAGGTTGGCAATGGAGATGGTGAACTGATGGTGAACTGATTATTCAATGGAGCCTGGTTGCAGGTCGAATGTTGAAATGTTGGTTCCGGCTGGGCAGGCCTTGGCGCTGCCAATCACCTCTGCAAACAGGTATTTATCACCTTAAGTCGGAGTTTTGCCTGTGCATTCTATTAGTTTTGCTGATACAAACCTTATATGAATTGTTGTTCTGGAATTTGGTTTTAGGGCTTTGATGTCACAGTTCTTGAAGGTGGTTATGAATTTGGATATAAAAATAAGTCCCTTAGTCCTGATGATTATGGTATTTGAGGTAATTGATCGAGTTCTTGACTTCTAGTTACTGTCTATTAATAAGAGCATTTTCATTGTTGGAATGGTTTCGCACTAATACTAATGAACACTTGTAAATGGTACTAGGCTTCTGGTATCCTTATAGAAATACATTTAACCTTGTTGATGAGATTGGTGTAAAGCCATTTACAAGTTGGACAAAGACTGCACGATATTCTGAAGAGGGGTTGAAGGTAAGCTGCATTTCTTCTCAATTATTTTTCCTTTTTCTAGTGACGATTTGTTTCCTTGCTTCAAGTGGGTTTGTTTGCACCAGTAGAGCAGTGTAGTGCTGCTGCAACTATAGGAATGCTATAAATTTTTCCTTCAGTTGGTTCATTTCTTATGTTTACTACTTTGTGTGCAATAATGATGTGATTCCCTATCTTATGGTTTACTACTATAAATCTTTGGTTTTTCCCCCAGTTTGTTCCTCTTGATGAGGAATCATCTCTGTAAGTTTTTCATTTTGTTGACTTTTATGGTTTACAAATAGTACAGGTTGTTTAATTTTTATCATTGACATTTGCCATGGACAGAGAATTGCATTTCGGTAATGAAAAACTATGGCTCTTTATTATTTAGATATTAGATTGAAGTGTCGACCATGATTTCGATTTTAAGTGTTTGTTTGTGGTTCGATTTTAAGTTTTGTCATTGCATGTTTTAATCATCTTAATTTTAATATTTGCATAAATGTTATATGATTTACGATTTTTAGTGTAATTTTTTACCTCAAACATTGAATGTTGTCATAAGTAAAAAAATATAAATTTATTGGTTAATTATTCTCTTTCAGCATAGAATTGCTCAAGAAACCATTCTTTTCAAAAGATGAGCAATTGAGAGAGGCACAAGCTTCTTATGGTAAGAAACGTTTATTTATTCAATGATCTTGTGTAATTCTTATTTATGACTAACTTCATATAAGTCTATTTGTTATTCAAGCTAAATTTGAATTCAAGATTTTTGTTAGCTATTATTAATTAGTTTTAAGTTTGATTTCGGTTTAGATAGAGTTTATTGTTGAATTTGTAATGTTGAGGAGTTATGGATTGATGTTGGAAGTTGTTTGAGGTGTTGGTTTGATTTTTAAATTATTATGTTGGTTATGATATTTTTTTACAGGTTGACTAAGTCCAATTTATGGGGGAGGTTCTGTCGAAATTTCTATAGAGTTTTTTACAATAGAAGGGAAGGAAAGAGAAGTTAACGCGTCTTAAGTTTAGGTTTTACACTTTGGGTGAAAGCTCATTTTCCTTGGGGGTAGATCTAGCATCTAGCTGACATCTGTTATCGATGCACTTTCACGTCTTTGGTCTAGTAGATTGATTTAGGACAAGTCATATCAATTTCTATGAAATCAAATTTGAAAGATATAAATATATTTTGTTTTTAACTCTATTTTTTATTTTTTCTACCATTTATTAAGTAAAACGTGACATTCACTTATAACTTTGCTCAAATTTGTTATAGGTGTAACTTTGAAGATGGACCGAATTTTGCGATCTAAAGCTGCGGTTATATTGCGGGATGAAGTTGATATTCCCGTAGTAAAATATTTCTTTTGTCAAATGATGATGTTTTTTTGCGATTTTGTTAAACATTATCAACACTTTCTTTCGTGGATTTGTTATTCTGTATTGTGGATTTATTAGACATTATTAAGACTTTATTTTGTATGGATTTGAAAATTCATAATGTATTTACTTTTGTTTTTTATTTAAAGTACCATTTTAATGAAGTAATTACAAAAATTTGGGTTTTATAAATAATTTGTTCAATAATATTTTGTTAGAATATATATATATATGTAGTAACGTTAAAAAAATGTTGCAAAAGGGTCTACGGAAACACTCAATAAACGTTGCAAAAGGTTGGGTTAAAAGTTTTTGCAACACTTAAAAAACGTTGCAAAAGGGTCTACGGAAACACTTAATAAACGTTGCAAAAGGGTCTACGACAACACTTAAAAAACGTTGCAAAAGGGTCTACCGCAACACTTAATAAACGTTGCAAAAGGTCTATTGCAACGTTTAAAAAACGTTGCAAAAATTTTTTTCTCTACGGCAACACTGCGATTTGCAACACTTGCCAAACGTTGCAAAAACCTTTTGGCAACATTTTTTGAGTGTTGCAAAAGGCTATTTTTGTTGTAATGCTTACCTTATCTCTATTTAACTTGTAATTATCTTATTGCATAAAATAGATATTATGCATATCTAGGTTTCTTGGTGGACAAAAAACTTGTGTGCTTAAATATAGAGAAAGACAGGACGTTTTTCGTTCAAGTCATTGAAGCCGAAAAATTCGTGTGGTGCAGAAAATATAATCAGCTTCTTGTGTGACTTCTCGATGTGCATGAATATTCTAGAGATATAGAGCTTATTCATTCATGCCAAAAATCGATCAGTAAACTACAAATTGTGGTTCTTCGGGAGGAGTTTTTCAATTATTAAAAGAAGAAAAGACTTTCAGTCAGAAGATCAAACGAGAGGTTTGGATCGAGATCGAACGGAAGTTCGGATTTGCTAAAGATTGTTGCAGTGTCAAAGGAAGCTACTGAAGAGTGGTGAGACGCCAACACATATTACACGCAACAGAAGAATTAGGGAGTGATTTAATTTATGGGTGTTTGATACGTTTATGCGTAAATTTATCATGTAGCTTGGATTGAACTGTGTAATCTTTATTCTTATTAGTGATTTATTTTTGTCCGCAGGGTGCGGGCACGTGGGTTTTCCCTATTAGGGTTTTTTCACGTTAAGCTCAAATATTGTGTTCTTGTCTCTTTACAGTTCTATATCGTATATTTAGTATGTTCACGTTTTATAATCCAAACGAATCTCTGATAACAAGATTCATCTGGATCTGCGTTAAACAAAACTTTATTTTCTGTTAATACTCCACTATCCAGACAAATCTGTGACAATCAGTTCATTTAAATATCAAATTTAGACAATTTTAAATGTTCAGACTCCAACAACAAAAGCCCATTCTATTGAGATTTCAAAGCACAGCCAAACCCTACATTACTAATTCTATCATTCCTACTTATTTTTATCGAAATATAAAAAAATTGACTAACAACCATTTAAGTGCAAATTCTACGAGAAAGACATTATAAACACTTCAACAAGGTCGAAGCCCATTTTGAAACTGAAAGTATTCAATAACACAAAGAAGCCTTCGAGAGTTCTTTCTTCTGTTGTTTTGCATTCTAACTAATAAGCTATGTTGGATAATATAATCATAGATTCATACCATTCTTTTATTTTCTAATTTATAAGTTTTGAGATTTTAATAGATTTTAATTTTTAAATCTAAGATCATTATACTGAATACACTGTCTCAGAAATTATTGATATATTACTTATTAATATAAAAACAAAAAATAAATGTTATAGTACTACTAACAATGATAATAAGAGAAAAACATCATTACATGTTATTAACTATTTTAATAATCGATTGATGTAGACCGAATCTCCAAACACGTACACAAGAATAACAATTCTGGAACGGATTGCAACTAAGAAAACAAACACTTTTCTTTTTTCATAAACAACCAGAAACCCTACAATATGTTTAAGCGTCTTAAACAAGAGAAAATGAATAATCTAATGCGCCAACAGTCCCTTAATGAGTGTGCTTACAAATGAAATAAACAAATACTGAAAAATAATGAATTAGGAAACTTCAATTGCAGTTTTGACTTAGTAACGAGGTCAAATGCCCAAAATCCATCACCGAAAAGTACTTATGAGCCAAGAAGGGATACCGTATGCAAAAGTTATGATCATTTCTTTGAAAACTGATCATCGAAGCGTTCCATGTATGCAAGAGCTTGTTCTTCCGCATTAGACACACAAACCTCTTCACGTATACATACAACAATAAATCATTCTTGTTTATCAAATGTTGATTTTGAAACTTGAACTTTTTTGAAACAAAAATCTCGTAAAAACGTATTTATTTATTCCCGTTGCTAATTATTTCTTCAGTTATAGCTATTTCTTAAAAAGCACACCAATATCATCCAGGTCTAAGCCATAAAATTAACTAATAATTGATGTCAAATTTTGGTGAAAATATATGTTTGGAATTTTTTTCATCCAAATATTAGCATTATAATAAATGTTTAAATGTTGCATGAAGATTATTCATAAGTGATTTAAATTGTAAATAGATAAATATGAGTTACGGATAAGTCGTTCTTAGTTCTTACGAATTTTTTAGACTTTATGGACAAAAGATGATGGCTTTAGTGTTTATAAGCAGCTTAAAAACATAAGCTAAATATATGTTGAACTTGAATTCAAATGTTTAATTAGGAGTCTGTTTGATGTATGAAAATTTGGAGGAAATTTGGATGTGTGGAAGAATGTGTGGTTGAAAAGAGATTGAAAAATATAAAAGTAGTGGGTCCTACAAAGATGTGTGGTTAAATATGAGTTTTGGGAAAAAAATTTCAAAAAACTCCAAGATCAAACAGGGACTAAATCCCTACTTGAACTTCAAACTTGAAAGATATACAAATTCGAAGCCAAATTCAATTTATAGGAAGAAATTTCAAAAATTATAATAGAAACACAAAGAAATTCAAAAATTACTTATTGTTGTAAATATTAAATTAGATAGTGAATGACGGTTGTACATCTTTAATTGTAGACATTATTATCTTTTGTATCCATGTTCTTCCCTACATATATGAGATCTGATTCATAATAAAACAGAAGTTTATTGATCTCTTTATTTTTTCTCTAGTTTATTATAACACATTATTACCTTGTGTATTCGGAAATTGTCTTTCAAATTCAATGCCGAATCCTACTTTGAATCCAAATTCAAATTTCAAATCCATGTTGACATTTCAATTCAATTCAAGTTTCTCTATCTGTGCAATTTTTAATTCTATCCATGAAATTTTTTAATTCTTTAGTTTGAATCCTAGTCATATCGCCACTTTCATCATGAACTTTATGTGTTTACCGTATATGCTATGTGTTGTTAAATTCTAAAGTCAGATACAAACGCTTTTAAAACTTGATTCTTTGTATTTTATGTGTTTAATTTATATATTATTATTGTGGTTGAATCTTTTTAACTTTAAGTTGATAATTCATTATGTTGTTACTCCTGAAGTAGCACAATAGTATATTAAACATGTGTTCGACCAAGTTTGATAATAATAAATCCCCAATTTTCGAAGCAACTAGATTACATGACCTATCTCTGTCCAACCAAACCTATTAACGCCCTTTTCAATACTCTTGGCAGAAGACAAATTCCGAATAAACCCTCGGCCTTGACTCTTCTTCACCTACCATTCTCCTTTTCCCATATCATCTACATCGTCTACTGCCATCTTCTCTGCCAGAACCACATGCCACCGGTGTCAAGGCTGCAAGCTAAACAAGCGCACCCATATCGGCGACCAGGACATCCGCAACAAAAATGGAAGACTGGACCAACTTTCAGGTGTATTTCGTCCCTGTGTTTAGTTTTCATTTTTTACCTTCTTCGCATATGCAACTAACGTTGTGATTTTTATAGCAGCATGGCGGAAGGGCCTCTCCGTATAAACATTGGTTATTTCCCACCTGTTGGCAGAGGTGTGGATTTTACCAAATAATACTCTATTGTTTGATTTATATCCTTGTGTAGGACTACATAGGAGCAATTGATGGTACTCATGTACCATGTGTACCACCACAAGGTTCTGCAGAGTGTTATCAAAATAGGAAGGGAGTGATGACACAAAATGTGTTGGCTGTAGTAGATTTTAACATGTGTTTCACGTTCGCAGCTACTGGTTGGGAATGTTCCACAAACGACAGTAGAATGATAAATATCGCAATGGAGGACCCAAACAGTGCATTTCCATTACCATATGGCGACAAGTATTATCTCGTTGAATCGGGCTTCTCTATCAAGAAGGGATCTCTTGGGCCCTATCGGGCCCCCAACGCTAGATATCATATGCTAGAGTTTGCATGGGCATGGACATCGCGTGGATGACAGCCTATGAATCAACACGAACAATTTAACTAACGCCGTGGAAAGAAGTTTCGGTGTTTGGAAGAAAAGATTTCTAATCCTCCTAAGGATGCCACAATATCAATCTAGATTCTGATTCATTGCGGCCTTGATACCCGACTACGTTCCTATGGAACCTGATGACTCGTTTGAAAAAAACGCATGTAATTTGCGTCATCAAAATGCACAAGATCGAAATGATTGGGAGCAATTTCGTAATGGAATCACGAGCAAAATTTGCGATTGAAGATGGTCTTCATTTCGTAAAATATTGTACAACGTTTGTTTCAAGTGGAATTTTAACAGTTCATTGTCCAGTGTCATGCATCAATTTTCTTTCAGTTTGTATTTCAATTCAATGAATTCGTAGTGGAACCGGGTTTCTGAAGATATTAATGGCTGAACAAAATATAAAATGTGGAAGTAATATTTTTATTATTCAAAGTGCTTGGTAAAAATATTACAATGCTTAAGACTATATATAGAAAAATTAATAAGCTAAATCTAACAACTAATTCTAGATGAATCTAGAATATTCTAACTCTAATAAATATCTCAACGTCCCCCCCCCCCCCCCCCTCAAGTTGGAAGTTATATAAAATATAACTCTAACTTGAAAGTATTACAAAAGTGAACAATACAAAGTATTAAAATTCTCATTAAATCACCCTTAAATCCTAAGGCGGGATCAATCTTCAATTTTTCAAGTCTTCAAAATCAGCTACTACCAGCCGATCTACTCCAGTTCGGAGCAAATTTCATCAACTCTAATCAAGAGCAAAATTTTCAAACTCCAATTTAGAGCAAATTCTTCAAACTCCAATTCGGAGCAAATTTTTTTAAACTCCAATCCGATGTAAATTTTTCAAACTCCAAGTCAGAGCCAGTTTTTCAAGTTCCGGATTACTGGAACAGTTCAATTTTTAGATGAATTCATTCATCTACCTTCAATCTTGATTCAATCATGAATCAAACCCACTTATCATGTGAGCAAATATCAAACACCCAATAAGGGCCAATTCAAAAATTCGCCAAAAATCCAATTTTTCAGAAATTTGGAGGTTAAATTCGATGATCCAGAAATTCTGAGACCAATCTGCAATTTTCGATTCTGGGACTACTCTGCCCCAACTCTAGAATTTCAGGGACCAACTTCAGTAAATAAACTGATAGGGGTCCATTTTTCAAAAAACAAAAACTACAAGGACCAATTAAAACACGTCCTAAACCATTAGGATCTGTTCTGAAATTTCTAAAAACTGGTTAAACAAATTTCATCCCACCACCTTCTTCCAACCAAAATTCAAAATCTCCACCACCGGAGCCAATCGCTGGCTGCTTCGCTGATGCCGGCCGGTCGCTGAAAAATTTATGGAGTTCACAGGGAACTTCCTCTCAACCTCCTGAACTCATATCCGAGGTGCATTTCGTGAAAATAATTCTAGAATTTCTCCAGATCTGAAAATGAAGATCTTTGTCGTCTTCTTCTTCTTGGGGACCAAATTTAAGAACTTTAAAAGATGGGCTTAAAGGGTCAATTTTACAAAAATAAAAAAAATCAAACATATACACACTCTATCTCTCACTCTCGTTATAGAGAGAGAGAGAGAGAGAGAGAGAGAGAGAGAGAGAGAGATAGAGGCGACCGAGAGATATAGAGGCGACCGAGAGCGGGGAGGGTAGAGCCCCTCCCTCTCCGATCAAAAATGCCGGCCAAACCAGCGGTGGCACCGTCGTCGAGTGGCGGCGGTGAAGAGGTGAGCATGGGTGTGTGAAGAAAATGATGTTCAAGGTCAAATTCTGGGTTGTGAGGTCGCGATTTCTTGGATTTTCCGGCGTTTACTCCGGGGCAAAACAGTCGGCGGTAGAGGTATGTGAATGGGTATGGGTTTTTCTTTGTTATTCTTGGGTTTGGATTTGATCTTGGATGGATTGATTGAGGAAATGAGAAGGGTCGTGACAACCATTGGAGGTGTTGGTTGGGGTGGTGGTGCTAATGAGGTGGTGGAGCGGCTGGAGTTGGTTTCCGGTGATTTTGTGGTGGTGTTGGTTCGATCGTTTGGTAGAGGTGCGGTAGAGGGCAGTAAGCTCGGTCGGGGTTAGAGGTTGATTAGCTCTGGAGTTGTGCAGCGGGTGGTTATGGGTTTGGGAGTGGATTGGCCGTGCAGTGATGATAAATTCCGTTGATGATATGCGTTGGTGGCTGGTTCGATTTTGTGTATTATGCAAATGTAAAAATTCTTCATTCCTTGATTCCTAGAAATTATTCTTTTCTAGTATCAAAGTATGGGTTCCCATGTATAATAGCAGCGAACGAGGCTTAGGATAGGAGAGAGAATTCATACCCAGAAAGTTGCTTGGAGTTTGGCTGTGTTCTTGGCTTTGGTGAGGCTGAGAGGAGGATGAAGTCTGAAGATTGGAGTGATAGAACATGGCACAGATTTCTAGGTGGGTAAGTAGGCCAAAAATTGGGTTGCAAGAATTACCTAATTGGACTTAATCGGATTGGACTTAAAATGATCAAGATTTGGGACAATAAATTTTGGACCCAAAATAATAAAACATTGGACTTAATTAAATTGGACTCAAAATTATTACAATTTGGATTTAAAAATAATAAGGAATTTGATACTTTAAAATATTTGAGATTGAGCTCGATTCGGAATAGATTTCAATTTATTTTACAATGGCAAGACGAACATGCCTCATTTTTAAAATAAAATTTGGGGTTAAACTAGCGACACGTTTTTCGAGAAAAACGATTTTATTTTATTTAAAAATTCTCGGTTGCTATAACCTTACCACCTTAAAATAATTTCATCCTCGAAATTTAAACTTACTTGGTCGTGAATATCTTGATACTTAGCCAGAATCTCATTCTCTTTCTCTCAGGTAGCCGCGTCGGTACCATGTCTTCCCCACTGGACTTTGACTAGTGAAAATTCTTTATTTTTTAAGACATGGACTTTTCTATCGATAATGCACATAGGTGCCTTCTCATAAGATAACTTTTTTTTTCTGAATCGTAATCGACTGAAAGTTCATTACGTGATTGGGATTGTGAACATATTTCCTCAATAAAAAAATGTAAAAGACATTGTGCACCGTCGAGAGCTCAGGTGGCAATGCCAAACGATAAGCCACATTAGCCATTTTCTCTAATATTTCAAAAGGTCTGATAAAACAAGGCCTTAATTTTCTTCTCTCGCCAAAACAAATAGTACCCTTTATAAGGGCTACTTTCAAGAACACTTACTCTCCAATTTCAAATTCCAAGTTTTTTTCCTTTAATCAACATAGCTCTCCTGTCTATCCTGGGTGGTTTTAATCCGCAATCTGATCTTCTCGATAGCCTCAACTGTCCTCTCAATCAATTATGGACCCAATAAATTCCTCTTGACAACCTCATCACAATAGACTGGCGATCGACATCTTCGCCCAATAGTGCTTCATATGGTGACATACCAAAAGTAGCCTGAAAACTGTTGTTGTAGGCAAACTCCACTAATGGAAGATGTGTCTCTCAATTACCATTTTGGTCTAGAACATGTACCCTAAGCATATCCCTTAATGTCTGAATCTGGAGATGGTATGCAGTACTAAAATTCAACTTATTACCCATAGCCGTCTGTAAGCTCTTCCAAAATTTCGAGGTGAACCTCGGATCTCTATCTGAAAAATGGACACTAGCACTCCATGAAGTCGGAAAACCTCCCTGACATAAATTTGTGCCTCATACAAAGCCATGTTAATTGACACTTGGCAGTTATTGTGTAGAACTCAATCAATCATTCGACATTATCCAACTTATTAACTCACTCACTGACCTTCTATTTCCAACCTTTCATAAGATCTATACTAATTTCGAAACCACAAAATAAATATTAATTGTTCCAATGCTTAAAACTAAAATCAAGAAGATTGATTGAGAATAAAACCTTAGGATCCAAAAATATAGAAACATGGTATCAATTCCAAAATATTGAGTACAAGCCCAAACTTCGCAGAATCTTTCTGGAAGGATTTACAAACGTAATCATTTCTAAACTTGACTGAAATTTCCTTTATACATTAGAGAATTCAAATTTAAATCCTTTAGTCCATACTTATAAATCATGTATCAAGTATTTGGTATCACGTACTCATCCTAACTAAGGACTAAGGTACTAATTTAAAGCAGTGTCATAAGGATCAGATATGATATTTTCAAACCTAAGGAACCTCATTAACTTCCCAATTTGAAGTTCAAGATACAATCTTCCTTGTTCTCCAAAACTTCAATTTATGTCACGCTTTGAACTATACTCCGATCAAGTCTATTACCAATGAATATGACTTATGTAAATCATATAGGATTCCTCATCAAGTTTACTTAACCCAAAGATACAATTCCATTTTAAGAAAAGTCACACTAATGAGCATCTTAGGATTTCCATTATCGTTGCAAAATACTTTACTCAAATCTAAAATACAACTTGCAATAAGTAATCAAAACTGCTTCACCAAAATTCTAAATAAATCCATATATCTTACGACTAAAAATGAAGGTTCCCAATCATAGGTAATATTTCACCATAATTCAACAAATGATGAAGATAAGATCAATTATCCCAAATATATTCACACAATTCTTTCACCGGACAAGCATAATATCCATTAACCGTCTACTTACCATATCTTGTAGCAATCATGTAACATGCCACTTATCATCGCATCATATGACCTCAATATTTAATCATATCAATCTTCCTATGATTACAATAGAATAACCATCATATATATCACATGAACCTTTGTACGTCAATGTACTCACTAAGATTATATATTAATATCTCAAACTCAATAAATCTTGAATTCTACCATTTCACTCTTTCTTTTAGCAACACACTACTCCATAGTAAGTAATCATTGTGAAGTATTATCCCTATTTTCCTCCCAAATCCTATCCACAAGGACAAATGCATAAAAGTTCATTTCTTATTTTCGAACCAAGATACTATCAATAACAATATCCAAAATCTCAAGGTATAATCTATCATAAACCTTTATCCGATCAAATGCATTGCTTCTGCAATACTTGTACAAATTTAGAACCCATCATTCTTTTGAATTCCACTTAGAACGAAATAAATCGTAACTTATTCATGGAAGGTCAACTTATTTCATAATCTCAATACATCATCACCTTTAGTTCTCATCATAAAAACAATCGCATTATTCTTTATAGTTATCCATCGTACCTTTTTATAGTCAAATGACCTTATGACATTCATCATTATATCACATAACTCCAAACATTCAATCATATATCCTCAATTTCTCAATCTTAATAAATGTCTACTCCTTTAAAGACATTTCACTATAAAATACCTGTCAATATTTCCCATTCATAATAAATGACTTTTACAAATAATCATATAACATATAAATAAACAAATCTATAACACATATCATCTATCAATCAACATCCTTAATCAATCAACGGTATTATCACATACCATCATAATTTCTAATATTCTCCAATATAAATGATCATTACTTACTGATAATCAATTTGTTCCCAAGAATAATTAAGATTCTTCCCTAGAATGCCCTAATATTTTTCGTCACTAATCTTTCAAAATATAAATTGATATTTCCCAATGTATGCATCAAATAATCACATAACTCCACGTATACCTTGATACCTAAGTAGTTGTATACTTCATCTTGTTTTGAAATTGTGGAACAGGGAGAGCATTTCAATAGAACTATATCTATTACAGTAATGATTATACTTCAAAGAAGCCAAAAATATCTCCAGAGTCATCATCCCTTTTATTCTTTTACTAAATCCTGCTTGTGGCGTAAATGAACTCGCAAGTCTAACATCAAGTTCCTTAGTGCTTTGCTTATAACACTATACTCTCAACTCAAAATGATAAAATTCTACAGAATTTTTGGCAAGGTCTCCTCTATAATTTGGACTTATCCAACCTGTAGGTATACCTTATAACCAACAATAACAATTTTAAACACTCCACATTTAACCACAACGATTTAAAATATCGACAACAACTCCAACAAACTTCAACACCACCAAAAATATCCCAGAAAAATCAATTCATAACTCCTCAACATAACAATTTCCAATCATAGTTTCCAATATCAAAATATCACTTCTTTAAATACGTTAAATGGCCCAAATGAGAACTCAATTGTATTACTTATAAATATATGCCACAATTCATAGTCCCAAAAATTTATTTACATGTCCAAACTACATATAAATTTCTCTCAAAATAGAGGAACAACTCACTCACTCAAACACAATATCAAGTCCTTAATTCCCAATAATTAAGAACCAAGTCTTTAAATCTCTAATTTCATAATTCTTCTCATAAATGTCCGGATAAAAATACATATTACTTATAATCCCAAACATCTCATATAAAAACTGGCTAGCTAGTTCTCGTTGATTTACTAGAAATGTTAACAACAAGTGACTAATGAATTGTGCAGCAGTTGCTCTAAAACCACTAGCTATGGCCTCATAACGTGCGGCACAGTAGCCGATATTGTGGTCCTATATCCTAACATGAGGTGTTGGTCTAAACGATAGATATTCAGAAAATAGTGTCTAATCCTCTTTGTTGACTCCTCGTAAATGATGCCATGTCTAAATTCAACTATGTAAAGTCCAGTTATGGTAGATAATATTTAAATTTTGAGGACAAAATATTTTATGAAAACATCCTTTAAATTATAATATTTCCCATTATGCTCCAAAAACCCGTCTTTCTTTTCTCCAAAATTTCGGATGCAATTTCTCATTATGCTCCAAAACTCATTTCTTTATTTCTTATTATTTTAGATACTAATTTTCTAATTCTTTCTCGTCTTCTCATTCTTCTGGTCTAAATCTTGAAACATTTATTGTTAGATAAATTCAACAATATGGGGCCAAACATGTATAAAATAAAATGTGTGGTGCTGTCTTGAGGATTTAGTCAATGAAGTGATCCACTAAAGATTATTCGGGACTAATAGGTATTAAGTGTCGTGAGATTAAAGTGTAGAGACGGATTCAATGTTTTAAATTGATGAGGGGCCAATTTAATAACATTGAAACATGATAGTTGCCCTACAACTATTTATACAGGTCATGGTCCCCAATTGAGCGTGGCGTTTCATAATTCTCTGCATCCCCGTCAATAGAGAAGAAACAAAAGGAGAAAACAACGAATCAGTTGGAAGGCCATAACCCCGTTCAATCAAACGCAACAATGAATTCAGGTACGCTTCCGCTTCAGTATCGATCTTGATAATTACAGCATGATGTTCGTGGATTTTAGATGAACATTCATCTATATCAAAATTAATTTTAACAAGTGGTATCAGAGCTAACATCGTGTTGAATTATCAGATCAATTTTTCACGCGTATATGTAAATGCCAATGCTTCTGTGTTAATATGCGAAACCCAATTCAGCAAATTTGTTTCAAAAGCAATTCAGTGAAATTAAGTCTCTGTTTCGAAAATAT
This sequence comes from Ligustrum vulgare, assembly GCA_963555705.1. Classification (NCBI taxonomy): domain Eukaryota; kingdom Viridiplantae; phylum Streptophyta; class Magnoliopsida; order Lamiales; family Oleaceae; genus Ligustrum; species Ligustrum vulgare. The sequence continues at coordinate 797,930 of OY743174.1, read as the reverse complement.
ACATGCGAAAATTGATTGTATACTTTATGCTACAATGAATTAAGATTCGAGATTTAGGAAATATGGATTCTTGTTCCTTTTTTTTTTTTTTTTTTTTTGAATTCAGTGGGTCGTCCTCTCTCTGTGTATATATGCGAAAAATCTGGGTTCACTCGTTAATTTTCAGTTCTGGTTTTTGTATTTTTCGAATTGGAATTGTTGCGTTATTGTGTATGGATTTGTGTTGGTTTTGTGGCTGTTGACGTGGATGAAGGTCGGAAGGGGTAGAGCGCGCGGCGGAATGCAGCGTCGCCGCGCGCGATGGGGATGAAGTGGTTCACTGCGTCGCGCGTAGCGACGCAGGTCTTTGGTTGCAGCGCCGTTGATGGCGCTGCAGGTGACGGGCGGCGCCAGCGATGGCGCCGCGTTCTTGAAAGGACGCTGCGGAGACTAGGGTTTCAAAACCCTAGCTGCGATATTCAGATTCTTGGGCAGGGACCTCACTCGTAAATTTGAAGTGCTGAAGGGCTCCTATGCAATTTTTGGATATTTTATGTAAATTGCAACTTTGGTCCTCCCTCATTATTTTAAAATAATGTTCAAACCCTAAGTTTATAAAATCTTATAAGTTAGCCCTCCAAACTTCTGAATTTACAAACTAAGTCCCTAAAGTTAAGAAATCATTTAAGTTGGGTTTTAAGAATTCTGAATTTTACTATTCAGTCCCTAAAGTTTATGATTTTAATTAATTGGCCGCTAAAGTTTGGGAAAATTGCAATTTAGTCCTTCAAGTTTAAAAATATTTCATAATTGGCCAATCAAGTTTAATTAAATTGCAATTTAACCATCCAACTTAATGATTACTTAATCCTAAAGTATTGAATTTCATAATTCAAATCCTAAAGCCTTTAAATATATGCAAAACATTCAATTCAAGTTCAAATTTTGGTATGACGGACTCTTTTGAGAAATATAATATTTCGAAGTGAATTAATTGAAGCAACATGTTGCCAAAGCAACCTCTCTTGTGGAAATTAATTAACTTAGAATATTAGAAGGTTTTGTGTGTGTGTTGTTCATGCGGATATTGATCGGCCCAAAGGAAGGTCAATGTTTGGCTGGAATTTCACGTGCACCTGTGGTAATAAACGCGTGACGATTATTTGGTTTAACGTGTGATCAATAAATCGGTCCAAAGAAAGGTTTATTGGTTGACATGTCTTATTGTCAGTGTTTGATTACTACATCGAGGTACCACTTACAAGTTAATATTTCTGTCCAAAGACTAAATATTGATGTTGTGCTAGGTATCTTGTGATGGGCCTTACCATTATTTGAAATTATTATTTGCATAATAAAGTACTAATATAAGCTATTTTCATCTTCTTCTCTATACAGTTAATTCATCTGCTACCACAATATCTGCAAATCTTAACTCAATCCCCATGCTTGATGGGTCAAAATTCAAGGATTGGAAAGAGAACGCACTAATTGTTCTCGGCTGCATGGATCTTGACCTTGCTCTCAGGGTTGAGCAACCGGCTTCTCTTACGGATGCAAGTTCGCCTGATGACAGGAGGAACTTTGAGAAGTGGGAACGCTCAAATCGCATGAGTCTAATGATCATTAAGCGCGGCATTCCGGAAGCCTTTAGGGGCGCAGTATCTGAAGAGGTAACTAATGCCAAACAATTCCTTGCCGAACTTGAAAAGCGTTTTGCTAAAAACGATAAGGCTGAAACAAGCACGCTTCTGCAAAGCTTGATTTCAATGAAGTACAGAGGCAAGGGGAACATAAGGGAGTACATCATGAAGATGTCTCATACTGCTTCAAAACTTAAGGCACTAAAGCTCGACTTGTCTGATGACTTGCTCGTGCATTTAGTATTGATATCGCTTCCTGCACATTTCAGTCAGTTTAAGGTCAGTTACAACTGTCAAAGGGAGAAATGGACTCTAAATGAGCTCATTTCATATTGTGTGCAAGAGGAAGAAAGGCTGAAGCAGGATAGAACTGAAATTGCTAACCTGGCAAGTACCTCTAAGGATAAGGGCAAGAAAAGAAAAACAGAATATGAAGCTGTTAAGGGTCCAGATCAAAAGAAGCCACATAAGGACAAAGAGGGTTGTTTCTTTTGCCTGAAACCTGGACATTTAAAGAAGGATTGTACCAAATACAACGCTTGGCGTGCAAAGAAAGGTACATTTCTTAATTTGGTCTGTTCTGAGGTTAATTTAGCTTCAGTACCTAGAAACACTTGGTGGTTAGATTCTGGTGCTACTACTCACATAAGTGTTTCTATGCAGGGTTGCCTGTTCTGCCGAAAGCCAAGTGATGCTGAAAGATTCATCTTTGTGGGCGATGGAAAATCGGTGGAAGTTGAAGCAATAGGAACTTTTAGGTTATTATTAGGAACTGGTTTTTATTTGGATTTGAAAGACACTTTTGTTGTACCGTCATTTAGACGGAATTTGGTTTCTATTTCCTTATTGGACAAATCAGGATATTATTGTTCTTTTGGAAATTGTCAGTTTAGTCTTTCTTTAAATTCAAATATTGTTGGTACTGGTTCATTATGTTCGTACGATAACCTATATTTGCTTGATACTATTGCATCATATAATGAAACCTTGTATGTGGAATCACGTGGTACTAAGCGAAAATTAAATAAAGAAAATTCGGCAAAACTATGGCACAAGCGCTTAGGTCACATCTCAAAAACTAGAGTTGAACGACTTGTGTCAGATGGCATTTTGGATTCCCTCGACTTTACGGACTTTGATGTTTGTATTGATTGTATCAAGGGAAAACAGACCAAAACGAGAAGGTTAGGTGCTAATAGAACTTCGGACGTCTTAGAATTGATACACACGGATATTTGTGGACCATTCCCTACGGCTTCCTGGAATGGTCAACAATACTTTATATCATTCATAGACGATTACTCACGTTATGGGCATCTATATCTTATTCATGAAAAGTCTGAGTCACTGGACATGTTCAAAGCTTTCAAAGCTGAAGTTGAGAATCAACTCAACAAGAAAATTAAAAGCGTTAGATCTGATCGTGGTGGTGAGTACTACGGCAGATATGACGGTTCAGGTGAACAACGTCCAAGACCATTTGCTAGATTCATAGAGGAATGTGGAATCGTCCCACAGTACACCATGCCAGGTTCTCCTAGCATGAATGGTGTAGCTGAAAGACGAAACAGAACTCTTAAGGATATGGTAAGGAGTATGATTAGTCATTCTACTTTACCAAAATCACTCTGGGGAGAAGCATTAAAGACTGCAGCTTATATTCTGAATAGAGTACCAACTAAAGCTGCTGCTAAAACACCTTATGAGCTTTGGACAGGCAGAAAGCCCAGTCTAAAGCATTTCCACATTTGGGGATGTCCAGTTGAGGCAAGGCCTTATAGGCCGCATGAGGATAAATTGGACTCCAAAACAGTTAGCAGCTACTTTATTGGTTATTCTGAGCGATCAAGGGGCTACAAATTTTATAATCCCACACTTAAGTCAATTTTTGAAACGGGAACTGCAACATTTTTTGAGGATGTTGAGTTTGGGGGGAGAAATAAGGTTAGAGACATTATCTTTGAGGAAGAAGCTGAGGAAGGATCGATTTCGATTCCTACTGTTACTTTTGACAATGTGCAGGTTTCTATACCTATCATTGATCAAGAAGTACATCCGGAAACTCAGCAAGATAATGTTGAAGAAACTCCCATCCAAAATCCAGAAATACAAACTCAACAACCTCAACAAACAATACCATTAAGGCGATCCACTCGAGAAAGGAAAGATGCTATTTCGGATGACTATGTAGTATTTCTCCAAGAACATGAGGAAAATAATGGAATGATGGAAAATGATCCAATCAATTTTCATCAGGCCATGAAGGGTTCTGACTCTCAAAAGTGGATTGATGCCATGAATGAGGAGTATAAGTCTATGCAAGACAATAAAGTTTGGGATCTTGTCCCATTACCAGAAGGTGCGAAACCCATTGGTTGTAAATGGATTTTTAAAACCAAAAGGGATTCGAAAGGTAATGTGGAAAGATATAAGGCTCGTCTTGTAGCTAAAGGCTTTACACAAAAGGAAGGTATTGACTTCAAAGAGACTTTCTCTCCGGTTTCAACGAAAGACTCTTTCAGGACAGTCATGGCACTTGTTGCACATTTTGACCTTGAGTTACATCAGATGGATGTAAAGACGGCGTTTCTCAATGGAGACATTGATGAGACGATTTATATGGTGCAACCAGAAAACTTCGTGTCAGGAGACTCAAAGAATATGGTTTGCAAATTAAAGAAATCCATCTATGGACTCAAGCAAGCTTCCCGTCAGTGGTACTACAAATTTCATCAAGCGATCATCTCGTTTGGTTTTGAGATAAATGTTGTTGATGATTGTGTGTATCACAAGTTCAGTGGGAGTAAGCATATTTTCCTGATTTTGTATGTCGATGACATACTGCTTGCCACTAATGATATAGGCATGTTGCACGAAACCAAGAGCTTTCTGTCAAGGAATTTTGAGATGAAAGATCTTCGGGACGCCTCTTTCGTATTAGGAATTCAGATACACCGGGACCGCTCTCGGGGTATTCTTGGATTATCACAAAAGAGCTATATCGATAAAGTTCTTGTAAGGTTTGGCATGCAGGATAGTAAACCAGGGGACACCCCTGTTGCTAAGGGAGACAAATTTAGTCTCAATCAGTGCCCGAAAAATAATCTTGAAGTTAAGGAAATGCAAAAGATTCCCTATGCATCAGCTGTTGGGAGTCTGATGTATGCTCAAGTTTGTACGCGTCCAGACATAGCGTTCATTGTTGTAATGCTAGGCAGATATTTAAGTAACCCTGGGATGGATCATTGGAAAGCAGCAAAGAGGGTTATGAGGTACTTGAAGAGAACAAGAGATTGCATGCTTACATACAGCAGATCGGATAAGTTAGAGATCGTAGGATACTCCGATTCTGATTTTGCGGGATGCCAAGACAGTAGAAGATCCACATTAGGCTACATATACCTGCTAGCTGGAGGAGCCATTTCCTGGAGGAGTGCTAAGCAGACACTCGTAGCTTCTTCCACTATGGCAGCAGAATTTGTAGCTTGTTATGAGGCATCTAATCATGGGATATGGCTGCAAAATTTTGTCACCGGGCTGCGCATTCTGAATGGAATTGAAAGACCATTAAAGTTATATTGTGACAATAACTCTGCAGTGCTATATTCCAATAACAACAGGAGTTCAACTAAGTCAAAACACATTGACATTAAGTTCCTGGTTGTGAAGGAAAGGGTACAGAGTAGACAGATTTCCATAGAGCATATTGGGACAAACTCCATGATTGCGGATCCGCTTACTAAGGGATTAGCACCCAAGGTCTTTCACGAGCACACTGCTCGTATGGGTGTAACATTTCTTGAGGATATCATGATTTAGTGGGAGTTTGTATTTTGGTTGCTTTATGTTTTGGTTTTGGACACATTTGTGTATTTGGATAATTTTCTGTACGGAAATAAAGTATTCAGTTCATTCTACTCTGTTACATTATGTTTGGTATTGATCTCACCTAAGGAATAAAGTCGGACCAATTGAAAATAGGCATGTTTGGATCACATAACATGTAATTTTCATACTACACTCTCATGATTGATCTATGTCATTTGGTTGTATTGGTATACGTGACCATTGATGGATTTAGTTACGATTAATGTAACGAAAGTCGCTTTGATCCTATATTGATATGATTGATGGACGAGATTGTTTGGAAATACCCTTAATAATGATAGCACATTTTTGAGCTCATAAGGTTGTACACATTTGTAAGGATACATGTATGGCCCAGTGGGAGATTGTTAGATAAATTCAACAATATGGGGCCAAACATGTATAAAATAAAATGTGTGGTGCTGTCTTGAGGATTTAGTCAATGAAGTGATCCACTAAAGATTATTCGGGACTAATGGGTATTAAGTGTCGTGAGATTAAAGTGTAGAGACGGATTCAATGTTTTAAATTGATGAGGGGCCAATTTAATAACATTGAAACATGATAGTTGCCCTACAACTATTTATACAGGTCATGGTCCCCAATTGAGCGTGGCTTTTCATAATTCTCTGCATCCCCGTCAACAGAGAAGAAACAAAAGGAGAAAACCACGAATCAGTTGGAAGGCCATAACCCCGTTCAATCAAACGCAACAATGAATTCAGGTACGCTTCCGCTTCAGTATCGATCTTGATAATTACAGCATGATGTTCGTGGATTTTAGATGAACATTCATCTATATCAAAATTAATTTTAACATTTATTTCTCAAGTATTCGAAATAAATAAGATGAATATGTTAAACTTCTTTACCTTTGGAGTCGGCGGAAGAAATGATGGTAATAGCAAAAGTCATTAAAACATTATTTATTAATATATATATACATATATTTTAAATAATCTCTTAAAAAATTTGCAAGTCTATAGAAACGTAGACCTTGCTCTGATACCAAGTTATAACGCCCCGAGTTCCGTAAAACCCGAGTCACCACGTCGTCTCTTTAAATCTAACTATTTAACAAAATATTGCGATAATATACCGAATTTTAAAACATCACATTCATTTGGAAATTAGCATTGTAACTCGAATTTAAATAAATTCAATTGATAAACATTCTATAAAATTTCAAATCTCAACAAGAAGAATTAACAAGTTCCAATAATCTCGACTTTCAAAATAACTTAAAATAAATGTTTTCCATAATTGCCCCTCACACCGCCTCCGAACTCTGCAAATGTTGTTAAAAATGGAGTAAGTATTTCAAAAGAAATACTCAGCAGACTCATCGCTAATAATTAATTTACAAGATAATTGAACAAGTAATTATGCAAATAATATAGTGACATTCTCTTCTTAGTCATAAGCATCGCTTAGTGAGTGCAATATGAACATATTATTGCCTTGTCTTACGCAAATAAAGCATATAAGTTATGATATGTGTTGACCACAAAATCTAACTGGATCTTGGACCAACACGTCTCAGCTCCTCCCTCTTGAACACCTGGATCTCCTGCACACTGTGACAAACTATCAGTTTGCAAAGGGAACCGAGGTGGTTCCCGTTTGCATTCCGATGCCAAAGTCAGTACTCATTTGTGGCGAATATATATTGGGTGCGGGAAATATGAGTATGTAAAAGAGAGAAAAGGGAGTGACAGAAATATCTTGTTAAAAGTCTTAAATTGCTAACCTTTTACTTGGAGACAATCGTGCTTTATTTATAGAGGAACTTGTCATCTCAGATCACGACACGTGGCGTACTTTACACTTGTCATTACCCTAGCTCATGGAGGTGACAACCTTACTTTTCAACCGTAATCATTGCTACATTTCGTAGGGGATGGGGGCCTGTCACGTCTTGGTAAAGGCAGTGTCCCATCACTGACTCCATCTCTCTTCTGGTCAACGCCGTAAAGCGCCCCGGCTGAGTATAAAGCACATCGGCTAGGCGTTAACCAGGTTGGCTAAAGGGGTTTGCTTGACGTACCACCTCGGCCTTCATCCCCAGGTGATATTTTAGGCCTTAGCTGTGGATCAAGATCCGTTGGGCCACTATTGGGCCTTCACTGGTGGATCACTGTACCTTTCTTTGGGCCCGGATTCAAAACTAGTCCCTCAAATCTGAAGGGATCATTCATGGTCGTGTAGGATTTTTCATGATTTCACAGATTAACTTCTTAGGGAGTCGATACTGAAATTCCTTATGTAAGGTTCGGATTCATATTTTAGCCGATCTTCTGCCTCAGATTTTCCCTCCTAAATGGGGTCGGGATCGTACTAGCTCGTTCCTTAAGCGGCGCATTTAATTCAGAGGGGCTATTGGTGTCTATTTCCAAGAAAAATATATATATATATATAATGGGAGGGGAGTAGCATTTCGTAGCGCGTGGTATTCACTGTGGTAGCTGAACGGTTTTGTCCCTCCCTTTAACGGCTGGCGCTTTGATTAGCCCATTCTCCAAGAAGCATGGGTTAACCACATTAATCATACGGCTCACAAAAATCAAGAAATCTAGATCATTGGGATCCCTATAAATCCTTCTTCATTTTATTATTTCCCCTTTTACCACTTTCTAAGAGTCTTTGCAGCAATAATCTGGCGAAAGCTTGTTCCGTTTTTCTCTTTCCTGCAAGTTTCGAGTCTTCTCCTCAAGGGCTTTCTACCCAGCGTCCGTTTTTACTGTTCCACACTTTCTTTACCAACGAGTTCTTCATTCCCTGCGCAATTTCAAGCATTCATCATCTGAAGGTAAACCTCTTGGTGTCTGTATATGCGAGACTTTTCTATTTTTAGTTTCTCATTATGGGTTTGAAAATTTTGTTTTTGCACCTTGTTTTTCTTTCGTGGCGTCTGACCTACCTTTAAAACAAAAGAAAAAAAATGGAAAGATTTGGGGGAACGGGTTCACAGGAAATGTTAGCAATGGCGGTTCCCGTCAGAGGTTTCTGCCCCATCTCTTTATCGATTTTTAGTTCCTGCTTCTTCAGGGAGCAGATTAGGAGGAGAAATAGGAAAAACAATGGCATAATCTATTTGAGTGATTCTGACAGAGAAGAAGATAAACATCAGACTTACATGGCTCATCTGTCATCCGAGATAACCCATTCTGAGCCACCACTACCCTGATAACCAATGAGTCGTTGTGGGGGGAAATGTACTCCAATAGCATCGTCTTGGGTGAATGTGATTGGCTCTGTCTGAGGCATCCCTAAAGGATGTGAATGGATATGGTAATTCACGTTGGCGAGTTGTTTGGCCTCTCTGATGTACCTCTTTTGGGAGTTGTTTGTGCTCCCACCTGGGTGGGGGCCTCCCAGTATTGTATCGATTTCACGAATGGGGAGGTCGGCCACAAGCACAGGCGGTTCCCGTGTATCTTTAGCAAGCGCCGAGGCGGTATCCTGGCCCTTATTCATGTCTCTTTGACGATTGTCAATTCTTTCCTTAGTTGAGTTCTTCCACGGAGTTCTCCTATCAGCTCGGTTGAACTTCTGACCACCAGTTTTTTGAGTTCTTCCTGTGTCGGGGGGATAGTCACCTCCCCTTCTCCCCTGTGCCTTTTGGTCAGCTAACATGTGGATTTCCCTGCAATCCTCCGTTGCGTGACCGTAATATCTGTGATAGGTGCAGTAAGCCCCAATCATGGGCTGCTTTCCACTTCGGCTGCTTTCCACTCTCCCTTGAGCCGTGGGAGGATTTTGAGAAGGGATGTTAGAGTGCAAGTGAGGGATAGCTTCCGTGATTTCTGCGGCAAAGCTAGATCCTATCCCTGGAAATGGGCAAGGCGCTCCACCTCGGTTACCGCCGACCCTATCCTTGTTTCCTCCTTTCTTGAGGTCCGCTTCATTGGAATATCCAAGGTTATATCTCCCTTGGGGATGATTATCTCTGGCCCTAGTCATTTCCTCCGATACAATCTCTTCCTTCATCAGGTCTACCAGGGTATTGTAATCCCTTGGTTTCCTGCTCCGGACATCCCTCCAGAACATGGTGGTCATATCTAGCCCTCCTTTTAAAGCGGAAAACATTTCCGCTTCTGTGATATTTTCCCAGATATGCATCTCTTCAGTAAACCTAGCTAGGTAACTTTTCAAAGACTCGTCCCTTCCTTGCCTCAGATCCTGAAGGCGTTGGAGCGGGAGTTGGCCAGTCCTAGAGGAAACAAAGCCATTTTTAAAAGTCGTCTTCATATCTCTCCAACTGTGAATGCTGCCAGGAGGGAGTTTTTTATACCATCGTATGACACTTTCCTCAAGGGTTAAAGCAAATGCTTTACATTTCAATTCCGGAGTGGCTCCGGCTATTTCCATGCTGGCGCAGTAATTTAACAGGTGATCATCAGGATCGCCTCGGCCAGAGTATTTTGCTATTTCTGGAATCTCAAAGTCATGAGGTACGGGGCATCTACGGAGGCCCTCTGTGAAGGGACTTACTTCCTCTTCGTCATCCAACTCGTAAGAGGGCAGTTCACTATTCTCATTGTGACCGGAATACATTGGACCATGGTATTGGTCATAGAGCGGCGGGGCATATTATTGCTTTTGTGGTGGCAAAACATGGTCGTGGTTTGGCCTTCCGTGGGTTGGTAACTCGTTGCAAGACCTTTTCTGAACTGCTTCGGCTCTTCTTTCCTGCCTATTCCTAGGCTCATGTGCTGATGCCAACCTTTCCGCTCCCGTACCATGTTGGTCCCTATACATTTGACCATGCGACAAGGCTTTTTCAACGCGTCGCTCCCGCTTATTTCTAGGCTCTGCGACATTGTACCGACTTGGGTCCGTTTGCCCCCGTCGTTGGCCCCTGAATAACCCTCCTATTCTGCTGAAGACACTGCTGAATTTTGCGAGAGAGGCCTCCCTGTGTCTAGGTGGGAGTGGGTTTTGTTCTTCATGTGCTTCATGCTCCGGGTCTTGCTCGTTGGAGGGCTCGGATTCTACCTCGGCATATGCCTATGGATCTTTATAATAATACGAGGCAGTGGCCGCCTCGGATGGTGAATAATGTGGCTGTGGGTACTGTTGAGGTATCACGGGTTCGTTCATAACATACCCTCTGACCATAAAGGCATTCATTGCAGCAGTCTATTCTATCTGCTGCTTCTGCATCTCCAGCATTTGAGCCGCCATGCGTGTCATGTCACGCATCATGTGGCGATTTCGGTGCCAGCGAGGCGGGTTAGGTTGTGCCACTTCCTCATTGACGTTTTCATGGAGTCCTTGAGGAACCTCGCCCTCGCTGTGTTGGCCACTTCTTCCCCTAGGGGGTTAACATCACCATCACTTTCGTTCATGTTTAGGGAAATTCCTTAATCTTATCTTGTCTTTCAAAGATGAGTGGACTTTCGTTTCGAAAGTCCCTGCTCTCTCCAAGGTTACTTAAACTTATATCTCAAAGTTATACGCCTTTTCCAAGGTTGTTTAAACTTATATTTCAAAGTGTTATGCCTTTTTCAAGGTGAATACACTTGTGTTTCAAAGTTTTAAGCCTTTTTCAGGGTTCACGAACTTGTGTTTCAAAGCTCCTTACCTTTTTCAAGGTTCACGAACTTATGTTTCAAAGCTCTACACCTTTTTCAAGGTTAACCAACTTATCTTTCAAAGCTCTTGCCTTTTTCAAGGCCAACCGGCTTATCTTTCAAAGCTCTTGCCTTTTTCAAGGCCAACCGGCTTATCTTTCAAAGCTCTTTGCTGTTATCCGTTCTTTCGTGAGAGGTTCTTCGTCCTTTTTCAGGACTACCTTTCTATGTGTGGCTTTTTACCACGTGTTTTCGTGGTTAGCAGTATGGTTTCCCACAGACGGCGCCAAAATGTTGACCACAAAATCTAACTGGATCTTGGACCAACACGTCTCAACTCCTCCCTCTTGAACACGTGGATCTCCTGCTGTAGCGACCAAGATTTTTACGCAATTAATAATTATTTTAATATTTAGAAAATTGTGTCGCTATTATTTCATCTATTATTTTGAAGTTAACGCCGCGACGGATTCGTCTAGCCAAATCAAGAAATATCGAATTTGTTCGATTTTAAATTAAAATCCGAATTTCTAAAATTATGTTATTTTAATTATTTATTCAAAGTATTATTTTCAAAATCATTTTTGAATTCCAAATTTATTAAAATATCTCAATTTTCCTTATTCAAATTATTTCAAGTCCAAATACATAATTCAATTTTTATCTCAATATTTATTTATTTTAAAATTTGATTGTATCTAATTAAACCAAATTTTCTCCCCATGTTTTCATATCTTTACACCATTTTATTTATTCCTCTTTCCATCTCATTATACAACACATCTCCTTTTTCTTTTCACAAAACCTAATCATTTTATTCTAAAACCTTACACCTAATCTAATTCCTACCCAACCTAAAACTCCACCACCCGTATGCATTCATTATGTTGCAAGAACATAATGATTATATTCTCCATGATCATCACATCACATTATCACAAACACAAAAATTATGTCTCCACCCACGGTTTCATCTACCACACTCCCACATCACCTATATCATTATCAGGATCACTGCCATAACCATTACCTTCTGCCCAAGTTGAACTCTAAATCATTTATGCCATCATTCTGCCAATCCAACCATCGAGCCTGCAGATTTTCCAAGAATCTCAATCAACATACCATGTAATATTTCAATCTCTTGAACCATCACCACCATCACCGGAATTTAACCCAACCACAGACACCAACCATCGTCGCACATCAGACCACCACCAATGCAGCCTGCACCCCAGATCAGTTGCAGAACCCAGAAATAAATTAACACAACAAACTGGCCAAAAAAAAAAACTGCAAACAACCCAAAAGCCAGCCTCTTCTCAGATTCCTCCACTTCAGCTACCAATACCACCACTGCCGAATCACCAAACATTGCAGCCATCACCAAATTCATCATCATCAATCAGCACCACCATTCACAGCCAACAGAACCACCATTTTCAACCCATTTCCACCAACGAACCACTGCACCATTGAACCACTGCAGTACTCAGTCACGGCCACCATCAAAACCCAAAATCAACCCAAACCCAAGAATAAGCCAAACAAAGTACTTACCTCACCTCAGACCACCACTGGACAGATTTTGGTCGAAAAGCACAAATCCGATTTCAATTTCCAGCTTCGATTTTGTTTCGATTTCGCCCTTGTTTCTCGCACCCAAGCCCTAAAATCAGAACCCTTGCTTTGGCCACCACTTACCGCAACCTGCGCCGGCTACTTCGCCGGCGAATCAACGGCAGTGTCGCGCCGTTCCTCCATTTTCTCACCTCTCTCTCTCGGTCGAAGTCAATATTTGAAAGTGAGAGAGAGAGAGAGCGTATGATGATCTGATAAATATATATTTTGATTTTAATATGTTAACTTTCAGAAATTTCAACTTTGGTCCCTATAGTTTTAAAGTCTTTCAAATCAGTCTCCAAGTTTTAAAATGATCATTTCAGCCCTAAGTTTCAAAAGTATTTATTTTAAACCCTCAAGTATCAAAATCTATTATTCAGTCCCTGCTGATTTACTTTATTTGATTTTAAATCCCAACTTTTCAAAATATCTATTTAGTCCCTGAACTTTCAAAAGTATTCATTTTAATCCCTCAACTTTCAAAACATCAATTTTAGTCCTCAAATTATAATTTATCATTTTGAACTATATATTCGATAGACTAAAGTGACTTATTGGTTAAGACGAAGCGTACGGAGAATTTAAAGAAATTGAAGTCATTCCCGCTCAACTTTGCACTCGTCGAATTTGAGGTAGATTCGCACTTATTAATTGATTTAAATTATGATTTAATATAAATGTCATGTGACTTGTGAAAGTCAATTTTTATGAAAAGAAAGTATGTTTTTATGAAAGGTAAATATACCTTATGTTTTTATGAAAAGAAAGTATGTTTTTATGACAAGTAAGTATGTTTTTATGAAAGGTAAATATACCTTATGTTTTTATGAAAAGTAAGTATGTTTTTATGAAAAGAAAATATACTTTATGTTTTTACGAAAAGTAAGTATACCCTATGCTTCACGAAAATATTTTTTTGGATCATTGCTATGAAATCAATCTACCAAGATTGCTATGGGTCCCATATGATAAGTTTATGATATGTTAAGGGGACCGGAGTTTTAGTAGCGCTACACATAAGAATTCTTGCCACCTAAGTTCGGTAAAATTCTTGTGTCTCCATATGTTTATGAGGATTTGCCACCTAAGTTCGGTAAAATTCCTATGTTTATGAGGATTTCGATCCTAACCTATGTTTATGAGGATTTCTATCCTATCTTATGTTATGATGCAAATGATCCCTATGAATTTCAAAAATTATGCTTGGTATACTTACTGCATAAGAATTCTTGCCACCTAAGTTCGGTAAAATTCTTATGTTTATGAGGATTTCAATCCTATCCTATGTTATGATGAAAACTTACTGTTACTATGATTTTACTGCATAAGAATTCTTGCCACCGAAGTTCGGTAAAATTCCTATGTTTATGAGGATTTCGATCATATCCTATGTTATGATGAAAATGATCCTTATGCTTTCAAAAGAAAATTATGCTTGGCATAATTAAAATGTGTTTTATAAGTATATGGTTTTCAAAGATATTGTTTTCAAAGAGCTGTTTTCAAAGAGCTATTTTCAAAGAGCTGTTTTCAAAGAGATGTTTTCAAAGAGCTGTTTTCAAAGAGCTATTTTCGAAGAGATGTTTTCAAAGAGCCTTTGATTTTCAAAATATGTCTCGTGCTGTAATGCACCAAATGAGTTTTATCAAGAGCCGTTTTATAAAGAAGCTCTATCAATGCCCGTTTTATAAAGAGCCGGGATTTATGTGTTTAATCATCTTATAAATTAATTAATTTGCGATGAGTCTACTGAGTATTTCCCCCATGAAATACTCACCCTACTTTTTAACAGTTTTGCAGATTTCGGAGACGGTGGCGAGCGATGAATGATGGTGGCAATAATCGTTAAACGGTTGAAAGTTTGACGTTAATGATTTCCGTATTTTTCCAAACAATCGAATAATTTAGAGAAGTTCATTTATTTGAGAAATTATGACATTGTCAATTTCTTTACAAAATTAATGGTTCGATTTACTATTTCAAATGGTTTCATAAATGTTTCAATTTTATCGGCCATTACAGTTTATTTAATGTTGCCAAAAATGAATTTCAATTATTTCTTCCGCAAAAATATTATTCGAAAAATTTAGACAGAAAATGACGTAGTGAATCGGGTATACGAAACTCGGGGCGCTACACCTGCGCACTGTGATAAACTATCAGTTTGCAAAGAGAACCGAGGTAGTTCCCATTTTCACTCCGATGCCAAAGTCAGTACTCATTTGTGGCGAATATATATTGGGTGCGGGAAATATGAGTGTGTAAAAGAGAGAAAAGGGAGTGAGAGAAATATCTTGTTAAGAGTCTTAAATTGCTAACATTTTACTTGGAGACAATCATGCTTTATTTATAGAGGAACTTGTCATCTCAGATCACGACACGTGGCGTACTTTACACTTATCATCACCCTAGCTCATGGAGGTGACAACCTTACTTTTCAACCGTAATCATTGCTACATTTCGTAGGGGATGGGGGCCTGTCACGTCTTGGTAAAGGCAGTGTCCCATCACTGACTCCATCTCTCTTCTGGTCAACGCCGTAAAGCGCCCCGGCTGAGTATAAAGCACATCGGCTAGGCGTTAACCAGGTCGGCTAAAGGGGTTTGCTTGACGTACCACCTCAGCCTTCATCCCCAGGTGATATTTTAGGCCTTAGCTGTGGATCAAGATCCGTTGGGCCACTATTGGGCCTTCGCTGGTGGATCACTTTACCTTTCTTTGGGCCCGGATTCAACAATATGCATAACATAATTTCTCTTCTTATCTTATAAGAGATTTTCTATTCTTGTCTCATGCAATTAAGCATATAAATCACATAAATCCACATAACACATGCAATTATAATATAAATCAATTAGTGGGGGTGAGTCTACCTTAGTTTATCTCGAGTCATGTAAAAAGTGGAGCGGGAAGAAATCTCAATTTCTTAATCGTCCGCACGTGTCGTCGAGCCAAAAATAGGAAATAAGCCTTGAATCAGTAAATTCAAAATTTTTAGGGTTTCAAAATGGCAAAGAAAAATTTAGGGACTCAATTGAAAATTTATTAAAATTGAAATTAGAAAAGTTTAAGGACTGAAATAGACTTTTCGAAACTAGTGGGTTGATCAGGAGAAACAAGAACCCCATGGGCTGATTTTTTAATAACTGAAACCTTGGGACTGATTTGTTGAAATACTGAACTTTTGAAATTGAAAATTAAATAATTAAAACAAAGAGGACTAAAATAACATAATTTAGAAATAAGGGCTGAAATAAGTAACTTTAAAACTGAAGGAACTATTTTAAAACTTGAGGAACTGAAATAGCTGTTTTTTTTTTTTTTTTGAAAACCGAGACTGAGCTAAATGTTTTCTAAAACTTGGGGACCAAATTTAAGAACTTTAAAAGATGGGCTTAAAGGGTCAATTTTACAAAAATAAAAAAAATCAAACATATACACACTCTATCTCTCACTCTCGTTAGAGAGAGAGAGAGAGAGGCGATTGAGAGCGGGGAGAGCAGAGCCCCTCCCTCTCCGATCAAAAATGCCGGCCAAACCGGCGGTGGCACCGCCGTCGAGTGGCGGCGGTGAAGAGGTGAGCATGGGTGTGTGAAGAAAATGATGTTCAAGGTCAAATTTTGGGCTGCGAGGTCGCGATTTCTTGGATTTTCCGGCGTTTACTCCAGGTCAAAATAGTCGGCGGTAGAGGTATGTGAATGGGTATGGATTTTTCTTTGTTATTCTTGGGTTTGGGTTTTTTCTTGGAGTGGATTGATTGAGGAAATGAGAAGGGCCATGAAAGCCCTTGGAGGTGGAGGTTGGTGGTCCTTTTGGAATGTGCAGACGGTGGTTGGGGTGGTGGTGCTGATGAGGTGGTGGAGCGGCTGGAGTTGGTTGTCGGTGATTGTGTGGTGTTGTTGGTTCGACTGTTTGGTAGAGGTGTGGTAGAGGCATTAAGCTCAGTCGGGGTTAGAGGTTGGTTAGCTCTGGAGTTGCGCAGCGGGTGGTTATGGGTTTGGCAGTGGATTGGCCGGGTAGTGATGATAAATTTCGGTGATGATATACGGTGGTGGCTGGTTCGATTTTGTGTATTATGCAAATGTAAAAATTCTTCATTCCTTGATTCCTAGAAATTATTCTTTTCTGGTATCAAAGTATGGGTTCCCATGTATAATAGCAGTGAATGAGGCTTAGGATAGGAGAGATAATTCACACCCAAAAAGTTGCTTGGAGTTGGTTGTGTTCTTGGCTGTGGTAAGGCTGAGAGGAGGATGAAGTCTGAAGATTGAAGTGATAGAATAGTAGTGTTTAGGGCACAACTTTCTAGGTGGGTAAGTGGGCCAAAAATTGGGTTGTAAGAATTACCTAATTGGAATTAATCGGATTGGACTTAAAATGATCAAGATTTGGACAAAAAAAATTGGACCCAAAATAATAAAATATTGGACTTAATTAAATTGGACTCAAAATTATTACAATTTGGATTTAAAAATAATAAGGAATTTGATACTTTAAAATATTTGAGATCGAGCTCGATTCGGAATAGATTTCAATTTATTTTACAATGGCTAGACGAACACACTTAATTTTTAAAATAAAATTTGGGGTTAAACTTAGCGACACGTTTTTCGAGAAAAACGATTTTATTTTATTTAAAATTCTCGATCGCTACAAACCGGATGGCTCTGATTCTGTTTTGATCGAACAAATCGAATCTAAGATCCATACTCTTTCTGGATCTCACTTCAGTGAAGTCATCTTCATCACTGGGAGCTTCTATGCCAGGGGTGCAAAGTGGCTACTGAATATTGGTAGCAGGATGGTGATGATTTCAGGAGCAACCTCTTGCTTGGACTCACTATATTCTAGAGAAACAGAGAATGAAACTTCACCATCACTGGACTGACTTCATTTTTCTATAAACAAAAACTCTCAACAAAAACAAATTATTTTGGCAGAAAATAAAAAATAACTTCGTCGGACGAGCAATGGTGCTGCCGCTCGCCGGTGACCGAAAAATTTATAACCCTGCGATGGTGCCGCCGCTCGTCGGTGACCGAAAAATTTATAACTCTATGCCAAGATCTTACGCTCCAATACCATGAACAAAATATAAAATGTGAAAGTAAAATTTTTATTATTCAAAGTGCTTGGTAAAAAGATTACAATGTTTAAGACTATATATAGAAAAATTAACAAGTTAAATCTAACACCTAATTCTAGATGAATATAGAATATTGTAACTCTAACAAATATCTCAACAATGACTAGCAAACATTTTCATTTTTATCACTACTCGACACGGACAAGATGGAAATTCCACTAACTAGGGGTGGGCGTGGGTTGGGTTGGGTCGGTTTTTTGCCCAACCCGAACCCAACCCACTATGGTCGGGTTGATAAAAAATCAACCCAACCCAAGCATAAGTTCAAACTCAACCCAACTCAATCAAGTTTCGGTCGGGTTGGGTGGTTTGGGCTTTGGTTCAATTAATAAAAAATCTTGAAATTTTAAAAATTAAGCCCATAAATCAACTATTAACTCAAATCAATTATGTAAAATACAATAAGCTCAAATATAATAAATTGAATACTTGCTAATAAAACTAAAATTTTTTCAAACAATACTTGAATTTCATCCAAATTATAAATGTGCTTGAAATTCTTGAAATTTAAATGGTTTTATATTTTTAAAATTTTTGTTGGGTTGGGTTGAGTTTTTCACTCAACCCACAACCCAACTAAATTTTTTTTTGTAGAACCCGAACCCAACCCAATTTTCATCGAAAATCGACCCAACTCGATAGGGTTGGATTGAGTTGGGCGGGTTAATGCCCACCCCTACCACTAACTATTCATGAACATGACTTTTCAACATTGCTTTCAAAATAGATGTTAGACTTTTCAACTTTTTGTGTTAATGGGGGTGGGTGTGGGGGTATTCAGTGGATGGAGTATAATAGCGACAAAAGCATGTTTCACACCTACAAAGGGGAAATCTTCAATGTAAGGTCTGCAAGGTTTCTGAAGAATACTTTTTATTTTATTTTTTGGGCTTATAATTAGGGTTGTCAATGGATCGAATTTCAATTCGAATTCGATTCGAATTTGATGAAATTAACGAAAGATAAATTTAAGGTTTCAATCCGATAACCCGATAAAGATCCGAATCTAACAATTCGTTAACTAAATAGAGTAAATATGGATATAATTCAATCCGATCCGATAACAATTCGATCCGAACTTTTTATATTAATATAATATATTTTTTTATATTACTATATAATTATATTCCATGTAATATTTTTTCATTTTAAAACTTCTAATGTATTTTATAAAGTAAAGTTATAATATAATATTATTATATATTATAATATATGTTGTAAAGTTTAATTATAATATTAATATTATTATATATTATAATATTCATTTTAAAACTTGTAATATATTAATATTGTTATAATTTTTTTGAGATGTTATGGTTTTATTTTTTGTGAATGATATGAAATTATATGAGTAAATTTTTACTCATTAATATGTAAACATTTTAAAAAAAAATTATGCTAAAAATAATTTCGGATCAGATATCTGATAAGGTAGCAAATCGGATATGGATTTAACTATTAAAAATTCGTCGAATTATCGGATCAGATCTACGAAATATTCTTATCGGATCAGATCAGATAAAGATAGATCTGATCCGTTTACACCCCTACTTATAATAGCAAACAAATAGACGCTAAATTTTCAGAATAATATTAATCAAAAATTTGTCCATTACAAATTTATTGATGTTATTGATTTATTATGTTGTTACTCCTGAAGTAGCACAACTGTATATTAATATTTCATAGGGTTAATTTTACAAAATACCA
Organism: Ligustrum vulgare; assembly: GCA_963555705.1. Classification (NCBI taxonomy): domain Eukaryota; kingdom Viridiplantae; phylum Streptophyta; class Magnoliopsida; order Lamiales; family Oleaceae; genus Ligustrum; species Ligustrum vulgare. The sequence goes on along the minus strand of OY743174.1, from coordinate 778,386 downwards.
CTTAAGTTTCAACGAAATTTTGAATATACCACTGAAGTTTAATCGTTACACAATCTATCACTCAAGTTCAAATTGATTACTTAAAATGCCATGTTGTTGATTTTCTTATCCAAAATAGGCACAAAGAGTCCTTAATGTTTGGAAAATTTGCTAAAATGGTTCCTAATATTTTATTTTGATATAAAAGTCTTTTTTTAAATCTAAATTAACGAAAGTGGTCCTTTTTATTGTATAATCTAAATATCATTATGAAATAAATTAAATTAATATTTGTTTGGTATATTTTTTTTTTTAAAGAAATTGATTTTTGTAAAGAAAGAAATCATTTTTTTTTGTTCGAAAATGAATTTAGGGGAAATGATTTTCAAAACTGCTATTACAATCAAATATTAATTTAATTTATTTCATAATAATTCATAGATAGTTTTTTGTATAATCTATGAATTATTATGAACTAAATTAAATTAAGATTTGTTTGTAATAGTTTTTTTTTCTTCATTTCCCCCAAATTCGTTTTCGAACGCACACTTTAAATGGACCCTTAACATATTCCTAATTTTCAACCGCACGTTATATTAAAAAAAAAAAAATTATCTATTTTTTATTTCATTTTCAAGAGATTTATTCAAGTACGATAATAATTTTTTCGTTCTCAAGAATTAATTTCCTTAAAAATATATTTCAAACAAATATTAATTTAATTTATTTCATAATAATTTTTAGATTGTCATAACAAATTTATATGCATATTAACCATTTGATCAATAAAATCCTAGTGAAAAAATCTAATATACTAATTTTAGTTAATTAAATATATAAAAAAAATTATGAACATACTCAATTTGTAATTTTGCAAATGTTATGACATAATTGTAAATTTTATATTAGAAAATAAGAATATATTTGACATTTAAATAAAAAAGGACCACTTTTGTTAATTTAGAAAAAAAAAGTATGGACTTTTATATCAAAATAAAATATTAAGAACCATTTTAGCAAAATTTCCAAACACTAGGGACTCTTTGTGCCTATGTTTGGATAAGAAAATCAACAAAATGACATTTTGAGTAATCAATTTGAACTTGAGTGGTAGATTGTATAACGATTGAACTTTAGTGGTATATTTGAAATTTCGCAGAAACTTAAGTGGTATTTTGTGAAATTAACCCTATTTCATAAGAACATTAATTATAGATCTATCTATTATAAATATTAGTTGTTGCACGTGAAGTATCACAATATTAAATATTATAATTCAGATAAATATTATTTGCTCTTGAAGAGCATAAATTATAATTTTCAATATTCCAGAAGAATATTTATTTATTATTCTTGAAAAATCGTAATTTTAGAAATATAATTATTCCAGAAAATAAATTGTGGTTGCTTCCGAAGTAGCAAATTTTTTATTATAATTAATTGCTCTCGAAGAGCATAATTTTGAAATATTTATTATTCAATTGCTTCAACAGAGCAAATATCTATAATTTTAACAATAATTTGTTGTTACTTTTGTAGTAGTACAACAACATAATTAGTATTCCAGTAGAACATTACTTCCTCCTGAAGAACGTGAATTGTAATTTCTAATATTTTAGAAGAATATTGACTTATTATTCTTGAAGAATTATAATTTTAGAGTTGTAATTGTTCCAGAAGAATAATTCGTTGTTACTGCTGAAGTAGCACAATAGATAATTAATATTTTAGAAGAATATTAATTGTAAAGCTGTCTATTATAAATAAATATAAGCGGTATATGTTATATGATTTCTAATATTGTTTTAACTATACTGACTAATGATAGACTTATATCTATTTTAATATGATTTATTATTTCGAATCAATACTCTAGAAGAATATTCTTTAAATGAACATAGTGTTGATGTTTTCGAAGAAACACAACCCAATTTATATAAATATTCCATAAGAATATTTTATTGTTACTCATATAGAGCACAAATTTCAATATTATATTGTTAGCTATGAAGGTAGAACGTATCGTCAATATCAATATTTCTAGAAGAATATTTGTATAAATATTCTTGAAAAGAAACAATTTAAAATAAATGTTTCATTTGAATATTTCATTTTTGCTCTTGAAAAAGCCAAAATTTATTTTACATTAAATATTTAATATGTTTAGTTTGTTGTTGCTCCCAAAAAAGCACAATAATTGTAAAAGAATATTATATGCTCTTGAAAAGTGATATTATAATTTCAATAATTTAGAAAATATTGATCTATTGCTCCAGAAGAAGCATATTCTTATTGAATAGAACACATTATTCGATTAAGTCAATGCTCCTGAAGAAGTATAATTGAAAATTTTATTATTAAACGAATATAGTGCTCATGCTCTTGAAAATATACGACCAACATTATGTTGATATTCCAGAAGAGTTATTTAAGTATTATGTTGAGAGTGAGACGATAAATTTTTCTATTGATAGTAATTTATTGTCTAATAAATAAAAAAGAAACATAATAAATTTCTAAAATGTGTGACATAATGATGTTGGTATAATTAAAATAAATATTGTATTGAACCAGAAATTCAATAAGAATGACACGATCAGTACATGCCAAACCAAATCAATAAGATGAGCAAAATTGAGAATTTGAAAATGCATTAAATGAAGAACTAAGAGATTATTCAAATAAAACAAATTCTCAGATGTTGATTGTTCTTGGAGCAAATTGGTTAATATACCATCACAAGCTAAAATTGGGACTGAACCCCAAAATTATCTGAAATGATAGGGTGAGCTATGAGCCCTCTCACCCTTCATATGAACTATCTAGAAATATTATGATTCTGATTATATGGATTCATATATAGTCACATGTCTGTTTATTGAAACTCGTAACTAGAAGTTTACGAGATTATTTGCTTCAATTGATATAGTATGAGCATACTTTTCAGATAAAATAATATTATCTTGATTCTAGTGACTTTACATCCCAAATATTTAAGATAACTAACTGGGATGATAGTTCAATTGCTCATAGTTTAGCTAATTATTTGAACTTCTCCAATCAATTGCTAAACAGTTAATATTGAGAACGAAATGCTTCCCACTAGGGAATACCTCATGTAGCAACACATATATGCTTCTTGCCAACAATATAATCCCCATATTATTTGGAATTAAGAATGCTGAGAATACTATTTTGCTTGAAATCAAATGCTACATGATTTCTCAACTTTGAGGGAGGATAAGTAGCTTATATATACATATATATATATATATATATATCCTTCTGATTGATAGAACAAACCATAAGTTCGATTGAAAACATGAACGAAAAGTTCAAAGATAACATAATTACAAGATGCAATATCTATAAGAGATTAATAAAATCTTATATACTAGCTACAGATGCTCTATTTCATGTTGATGTATGGTACGCCTGAGGTGTAGCGATATCTAATTCAAATAAGAATTCCCAAATAAATAAAAATAGGGTAAATGATTATGATGGTCTTATTGAAGAGACATATATACTAGTGAGAAAGTATATATTAACATAACTAATTGTGAATCTCTTCAAGAGATTCAAGTACTTGAAATATTAAAATTGATATCTCTAAAGTTATGTCATAGTGGGAAAAATATGGAATTGAAATGATAATTGTGTCGACACAATTTATAAAGCACTTGTACAAAAGCAAAATGCGAAACTAGTCGCATCATAATATGAATGATAGTAAGGATAATAAAAGATAATATGCAAATAAAATCGACATAAAAATAGTTGGCCAAAATATGCATCCAGGCTGAATTGACTTGCTACAAAACTTGAAGGTTTAGGACCTGAAGTCCAAACACTTCAAAGTGTAAAGATAGTAAAATACCTATAGGTATATGCAAATAGAAAACAAAATTATATAGTCGTAATACACGACTTGTTGCTTAACGAATGTTTCAAAGATCTGGCACAACATATGATACGATATGTAGTAGATGTAATATTTTATTAGCCTGAAAATGCATAATAAGTGCTAATAAATATATGATTATTAGCATTGTAAATATTGAAAGATGATTAACTCTAATTATTAGCTTGCGTTATTTGATGTACCAATGAGTGATATCAAAATGTATGATCATCAACTCGGTTCATTGGGAGTAATCTTTGAAGTACCAATGAGTGAGATTAAAAAAGGTAATCAATACTTTGGTACTTTGGGATTGGGGTGGAATGATTAGAGAATTTTTTTTTTTAAATACACAAATCATTACCTATCTAAAGTTTCACAACTAAATTTGGTGGTACCAATTTGAAAATTGTAACATGAAACATATAGGATATCTGAAGCATACGGTATAATCCTTGAAGAATTTAAATTTGAAATATAAAGTTCAAGTTTTTAAGAAACATGCTTGATCAAAATATACAGATACTTTGCGATCTGAATATTTAATATGCCTTGAATAGATTCAATTTGTAATGGAATATTATTGATAGTGTAAAATTAGATTAAATGAAGAATAGTACAAATGACTGTATATAACAAAATGTTGAAATTGGGATGTATCATTATTGTAAATAATATTTGAAAATCGTGAAAATTGATTTTCAAGATGCAAATTTATGGTTAATTATTCACTTAAAGTGAATAAGTTAAATGATCATAGAAGTGAATATGTCACTTCCAGATTTGAGAACTGCATTAAATGCATTGATGAATATTGATTATAGAACATGGCTCGATGCAGCATGTTCAAATAAGTGGAAATATGATATACTTCTTCAAGTTCAAGTGAAGAATTGAATTTATATTTGAAGAACAAATAATATGAGACATGACCTGCGCCGATGATGGATGCCAATTAGACGTCGGACCCACCACCAAGGCTGAATGTGATCTACTACCATTCATATGCAATATGAAAGAAAACTTATTTTGTCAAAATAATGTGGACCCAAAAATGATATTTAAATGCTTGATTTAAATACACATGTCATACTGGTGTGGCTCCAAAATCAACAGCCTCTTCAAGCTTCCAAAACTCAAATGTTACCTGTTAAGAGAAAAAGTGGAAAAATAATACGTTGATAGCTCAGTGAGTGGAGAATTCCGAACATAACTATACTTCCTCATTTATTCAAATTTATCTAAAATCCAGCTTACGTCATGTAATACTTCACAATGTAATACCATATAATCATTGTCAAAATGTTTGACATTCTTATAAAACTGACAAATATTATCTCTAGTCAAATCAATGACATTCTCATCATATCAATAGAATACTGTCATCACAGTCTCCAATCTCTAGGTATGGCTATACTCTAACAAATCTCACCAAAATGTACCCACTGGATATAATCTGTAATTTGGTCATATACTAGCAGACTGCCTCTCGGGCTAGTCTCAAAGACATCTAATAATCAATTCTAGAACACGGCTAAGACCCCTCAATGAACTATATCATACAAGGTCAAGACCGCCTCATGGTATTATCACACCCGGTTAAAGACTCCTCAATGTAGTATAGAATACGATCAAAGTCCCTCAGTAAACTAAAAGAAGCATATAATTATGGGTACTTTTTGGTGGATTTCAATATCACATATATGTCTCACGTTTCTTTCAACATATAATCATTTCAAAATCTTTCTAATTCCAAAAATATCATATTCTCATAATATTTCACAATAATCATGTAATTGGACAAATAAATAACATAATCTCGTTTAACGCACCCAGGCTTCAGAGTCATAACTTCTACTTGGGATGTTAGAACACAATCAAATTGAAAATCGATTCAAGTAAGTCTGTAGGAGGTACCACAACAACTAAACCAGATCTTCTTGGCTATTCTGTCCTAGCGACTGTGTCTCCTTATCCCTCTGTGGGTTATGGCTTCGAAACAAGTGGCTTCGGCAGAAACTGGGTTTGGTAGAGATTGGACCTCTTGGTTTGATAGAAACAGGATCTCTTTCTACGTATGTCTATATAAGCAAATATCAATATTTGAAAATAATTAAGTTTTTCCACTCACCGAGAGATTCGCAATAACTAGATTGGTAGGTATACCTTTCCAGCATCCATGTCTTCATCTAGAATAGCGATGATTTACTTATATTAGAACTCATTGTTTAAGTTGTCTAAATTCATTCACTAAACGTCCAATATATTAACTTCCTTATCAACCCATTTCGTTGTACAAATTACATTCTCTAATTGCTGAGTTTTAAAAAATTTCCACTCACCGACATATTTAGTTCTTCCCTCCATAATACAAAAATATGACATGCCCCTTTCGTTTCTTCATCAAAATTAAGCTATTAAATTCCTTTCATCATGGAACCGATCAATAACACTTTAATAAAGCTCTAAAATTAAGCCAAAGATTAATCTATTGTTCTTAACTAACAGTAAATAAACCCTAATATCCAAAATCATTTCCTTCAATCAACTCGAATAAATAGCTCAAGTAGGAGAAGAAATCAAACATTACAATCATGGGTAGATTGATTAATTGCTTCTTCCTTTATTCTTCTCCTTTTCCTTTTCCTTTTCATCTTTTTTTCTTTTTACTTCCTATCGGACATAACAACCCTGGGTAGATTGATTAGGCTAATTATATTGCCACCACATCTTTTTATATGTGCACCACATTTTAATTACGAGAAATATTTATAACTTTAATCATTTTCACGATTATGTCCCCAACTTTCTTTCATTGTATTCATATTTTGATTCTTTCATTAATTAATATATCTCATCACTCCTATCAATTTCTGTCAAATAATTTATTAAGGATGAGTAAAAAAGTTTATTTATTGCTAGTATATATTTAATAAGTAAAAAATCAAAATTTTAATTTAATACTTGTCAATCGTTTTAAAGCACGATAATAATAATAATAAAAAATGGACGAAAACCATCATTAAGGATAAAATTTGATAGTTGTTGAAAATTTAATGAAAAGAATATGATAAAAAAAAAAACATGAATGTAATAATCTATAAAGATTAGGGGTCATTAATACAATTCAAATGTGGTGTATTTATAAGAAATTGTGGTGCAAATATAATTACCCTATCACTTATCCACTCAATTATATATTGTATAATATAATTGCAATTCAAGCCCCAAACTACTATATAATATAAAACTAAGTCCATAATTTTCAATAATTGCAAACTAAATCTCTAAACTTTCATTTTCTATTATCTCAAACTTCAAGCTTTTGTAATTACAATTTAAGTCCCAAAAAAATCATTTCTTCAACTTAATCCTTATTTGACTAGATCAATTGAATATTTAACTTTTACTAAATAATTTTTTTAACTTTTACTAAATAATTTCTTGACTTTTGACTAGTGTAAAAACGGGTTATCACAATCTTACTCTCTTCAAAGAATTTCGTCCTAGAAATTTACTTGATCCTATAACCATATAAAGATATTGAACACCTATATGACCATCACTTACACAAGTTACCTCTTTACTAAATGATTTCTCCAATAAAATTTAACTGAACATGGATCTCAATCTTTCTCATCTTGCATCGATTTCAAAGTCGACTCTTATCATGTATTTTAAGTCAAACTTACTTTAACAATTCTAGTGACCTTATGGCATAAATTTAATCGAATCTTACTAAGACTTATCACTAAGGATTACATTCTAAAACACCAAGTAAGACCATTGTAAACTCATCAATAAACAATTTGGACCCTTTTGCAACATAAGTCCCTCAATTACTATTGTATATAACCTTTATGTCCTTTACTCATCATAATTGAAAACTAAATTCCAAATTTTCTATTTTCTATCATCTTATCCTTGAAAATAATATCTACACATAGAGGTGTCAAGATGGACGGGCCGGCCAGACCAGCGAAAACCAGCCCAGAACGACCCGGGACCGCGGGCCGACCCGTGACCCGAGCAGGTGGTTCACGGGCCAAAAAAGTGTGACCCGCGGGTTTCGCGGGTTACACCTTCACGGGCCGCGGTTAACCCGCTGGCCCGTGAAAAAAAATTAAATTAATTTTAATTTTTTTTAAAAAACAGGAGGGAGAGAGCAAGAAAAAGAATTTTCCACCTTAGCTGGAAAATATTTTCTCAACAAATAGGTAAGAAAATATTTTCAAGGCAAACGAGGTAGTTGTGCTTTAAATGGTTGTACCTAAGAAAATATTTTTCAAGGCAATTTTTTCCAGCCAAACACCCAACAAATGCAAAATGTGGAAAATATTTTCCATGATTTGACATTTTCCTGGAAAATAAGGCTGTATCAAACACAGCCTTAACTCTCTGCAGTCTGCCCTTATTTTATTATACTTGTCTATAATTACATATTTTCAACAGCACAACTGCACAAGTATCATCATCTCTATTCTCTACACTATTATATTTCTTTCTTCTCACTAAACAGTTTGCTACTATTGTATTATTGTGTCTTCTCACGATTTTTCTTCTCAAAATAATATTTTCAATGATAGTTGCTCCCCAATAAATTTAGAAGATGATAATGTTGTAGAAGTTAGATCATCTCAAAACTCAAGGAAAAAAAAAACAAATATCAGAGGTGTGGCAAATTTTTACAGTAAATGAAAAAGATGGTACAACAGTATGTAATATCTGCAAAAAGGCTTGTGTTTGGAGATATGGTCAAGGCACCGGCACGCTACGAAGACACAAAGAAAAACATCTAAATGAAACAGGACATTTGGATCCTAAACAAGCTCAAATTACTAGTTTTACTAATGCTAGTGGATCAGTTACTTTTATTAACTTTGTTTATTCGCAAGAACGAATGCGAGTTGGAATGTCGGAATTTTTAGCAGCTCGTGAGATGCCGTTCACATTTGCAGAAGATCAGTATTTTGAAGAGTTTCTATAAAAATACATTCAATCTTCTTACAGGAGCGTAAGTAGAAATACTGCTCGTTCTGATTCTATGAAATTATTTCATTCAATGGCTGAGAATTTAAAAAATGAACTTAAAAAAATTGATGGAATTATTTGTTTCACATCTGATTGTTGGTCTGGACGAAATTATAATGGTTATGCTTGTGTTACAGCACATTTTATTGATAATAATTGATTATTGCATAAAAGAATTATTGCTTTTCGTTTACTTGAATATCCACATAATGGTGTAAATTTGTGTTAAAATTTATTACAAGTTTTTAATGAGTTTGGTGTGTTAAATAAACTATTTAGTGTTACCTTTGATAATGCAAGTGCTAATAATTCATGCATTGAGCTTTTAATTAGAACGATTACACCCCTATATGATTCTAAATTATTTCACATGTGTTGTGTTTGTCATATATATAATTTAGTTGTGCAAGACGGTTTAAAATTAATAACACCACAAATAAGTATAATTAGACAATCTATTAATTATATTTCTCGTTCAGATTCTAGACAACAAGAATTTGCAAAAAATTGTAAAACTCTTGGATTGAAAAGAAGAAAATTTGTTGATGATGTTCCCAATAGATGGAATTCAACTTTTTTAATGTTAAAATCGTGTGTTGGCTATACTGATGCCATTAATGTATTTGTTAATTCAAAACAAAATCAATTTCAGGTAACTGATTCAGATTGGGAAAATGCATTTAATGTTATGAAATTTTTGAAACCTTTCTATAAGGCAACAAAAGCTAGTTCTTGAGTTTATTATCCAACTAGTAATCTTGTACTTTTACAATTAGTAGAAATTGTTGGACAATTTTCATCATTTAGAGCCGATCCATTTTTCTTTCAAATTATTTACTCAATGGAGGAAAAGTTTAAGAAATATTATGAAAACATGCCACTAATTTTTCCAGTGGCAGCTGTAATGGATCCTCGCATTAAGTTGTTTGGAGTTCAATGTGCTTTAGAATCACTTTCTGAAACATTAGCTTTTAACATAAATATTACAAATCGAGAATTGGAAATTTTTATTAATGAAATGTGTAATAACTATTTTATTAAATATGATAACAATGAAAATATTCCTTCATCTACAAACTCTAGTACAACTTCTAAAGGCAAATCTTCTTTTTTCTCCCTAATAGCTAAGAAACGTAACGTTCTTGGTTCTTCATCTACAACTTCAACTGTAAATCCAAATACCACACCTGCTGAATTGGAAAGATATTATCAATTTGATCATTATAGTTTAATACCTGAAAATGAAGTGGATAATTTAGATATCTTACCATAGTGGAATTTAAATGAGCGCTCATACCCTGTATTATCTAAAATGGTACGAGATCTACTAACTGTTCCAGTCTCAACAGTGGCATCCGAGTCTGCTTTTAGTGCAGGTAACATGGTATTGGATGAAAGAAGATCTAGACTTAAAGAAGATATTTTGGAAGCTCTCATTTGCGTGAAAGATTGGATTTTTGCGGATCGAAGGATGCAAGATAAAATCATTGATGATATTGCTGAAGACTTCAAAAATCTTGCAGTTCCTGAAGAGTGAAGATTGATTAGGAAACAAATATATAATTTTTGAATAGCTAAATTATAGTTAAGTAGGTGTCAATCTAGTTGAGATGTACTTAAACTATAAATTATAGTAAAAGTAGGTGCCAACCTAGTTGGGATATATTTAAGCTATAAATATTTAATAATAGTACTTAAAAATGCATTTAGCTGTTATTTGTTTATGTTATATTTAACTTTGCAAAGTTATAAATAATTCATGTAACATTAAATTTGAATTCTATGTAAACATTTCTTGGTATAAATATGAATTTATCATTTTGTTCATTTCTTAATTTACATTTTTGATTTTACAATATAATATATATATTTTGCTATAAATATGAAAAATTCTATAATTTTATAATTTTATTCATACAATGAACAATCATACGGATACGGGCCAAACCGGAACGAACCGTGACCCACGACCCGTATGGGCCAGTGGGCGGGCCTGGGATGTAGTTTAAAATTTGTGGGCCAACCCGTAACCGGCCCGTAACCCGCAGCGGGCGGGCTTTTTTCTACGCGGGCCGTTACCGGGCTCAAACGTTGAGAAGCCGACCCGACCCGGACCACTCAGATTGACACCTCTATCTACACACACCAATTATTCAAGAATCTAGTAAAAATATTCTTTCATAATCTCGAATTTCATACCTTCGAGTAACAACACGAGTTAAGAGAGCCAAAAGCCTTTGATTTCAACCACCATGACATTTTCACACACGAAATATGCATGAAATGCTAACACATAAACAATGAAAACTTCCTGACTTTATAAACCATGCTTTGATACCAATCTTGCACCATCCTTGTCTTTTCTTAACTCAAGATTTCTTCAATTATACTAAGTCAAGCCTTTTAACAGCATCGACAATCTTACAACATAAGTTAACTCTAATATATATAAATTGTAATCCTTAGAAATAGGAGATACATTCTTGAATACCAAATAGACTCATTGTAAACTCTATCAATAAATAATTGGGCCTTGCTTTGATAACATCAAAAGGACTAATATATGATATTCTCAACTTTTCATTTTACCGAAAAAGAGAGAAGAAAGTAGATAACTTCCCAATTTGAAGTTCAAGATATGAATTTTCATATTCTCCAAAATTTCGTTTCATGTCATCATTTAAATTATCTGCTAATCATGTTCTTCTTCCCAGTAAAAATGATTACATTTTTTTATACCAAAAAAGTTTCCATTGCCAATCTAATAGCAATAGAATAAATTCTCAAAATTTTCAATATCAATTTAATTGTAACATTCCCATGAAGGAGGAGCTAATATGCGCTACACTCTTTTTTCCTTAACTGGAGTTTTGTCCCACAGGATTTTCATAGCAAGGTTTTTAATAAGGAAGTTGTTATGATGTAATGATGAAGAATGCCTAATAATTCATATATGATATAAAGATCAATATTTGCTTTTGTTATTATCATCATTGCTAATTTAAATATGGTTGGATCTCTTGAAGAGATTTCAAAGGCACTTAAGAAATTGATAAACATGATATACAAATCTCAAGTAAATAATGAGACATATTCTTTGTACAATGCCATCATATGTAGAGTGTTTTTATAATTATTATGATCATCATAACGCATAAGCTATATATTCCTATATATCTATTGATATACTCTCCTATACAAGACTTCTAAAGAGATCAAGATATGAATGATTCAATACAGATTAAATCAGGTGGAGTAGCTATATGGATGATTCAATACAGACAGAATCAGATGGATTAGCTATACTCTTTTTCCTTCGCTTAAGTTTTGTCCCACTGGATTTTTTTTGACAAGGTTTTAACAAGGTAGCATCAAAATACTCCAAAATTTTCAACAAATTCACTCAAGTGACAAGTAGTTGATTTGTCCACAAAAGCACTACCAAAATCTACATTCAAGAAATTGGTTCGCAAGATTAAGATGTGACGACTCAATATTTACATTGATCAACATCAGGAGGAGTAACTGTACTCTTTTTCCTTAGTCCAGATTTCGTTCCATTGGATTTTCTTGACATGGTTTTAATGAGACAGCATTTATTTTGATACTCCAAGAATAACTGTACTATTTTTCCTTCGTTTCATATTTTTGTCCCATTGGATTTTTATCAAACAAGATTTTAACGAGGCAGATTTTGTAATATGTTATTCAAGGGAGAGTATTGTAAATATTATATTAGACAGTAAATGACGCTTGTACCCCCATCAACCCTAGACATTATTATCTTGTGTATCCATGTTCTCCCCTATATATATGTGGCTCTAGCTCATAATAAAACACAAGTTTATTGACCTCTTTATTCCTTTTTTTTTTTCTAGTTTGTAACACTTATCTAAAAGAAATATGAAAAAAATTTGTTAAGGAAAAAGGTCAGGCCCTGTTCTCTTTACTGTTTTGAGGTCGTTTTCTGTTTTTATTTTCGAAAACACTAAAAAAACGTTCACTTTATCATTTTTTATTTTATTTTATTTTATTTTAGAAAATTATCCTCACTTGGAACCTAAGCCTAAAATAAAGTTTTTTTGAATTCAATATCAACATTACAAAAAAAATTAAGTGGGAATTCTTGTTGTTATATTTCAAAATATGCCTTGAAAAATGGACTCTGGTGATTTTGAAAGAATTTGCATTTTCTGGATTTTAATAGAACCAAAACTTCCTCAAATCCCAAACTTGACCAAGTTATGTTAATATAGACTCTTAGTCCTCACATTAGTGTGTTACAGGTAACCATATTTTCAGTATATTGTGAAATAAAATTTAAGTTTGAGCAAGTAGTATTCTACAAGTAAATTAATTAAAAATATTTTAAGTAGTATTCTTTAAAATTTCAAAACAGAACGTGTTTTCTAACTTTTAATTTTCAAAAACAGTTTTCAGAAATGACAAACAAAACGCGTTTTTAGCAAATTTGAAAATAAAAATAAAAACAGGAAACATAAAATATTTTAGAAAATAAAAATACAAAATAAAATACAAACAGAACACTACCTTATAATTTGAGATTTACCTTTGTTTCTAAAAATAATAATAAAAATATGGTTGAATTGAGGGTGATAAGTTAGAATCATCAAACTGAGAAGTCAATATGACACCATAAATTTGAAAGTGTCAGTGTAACATGGACCAGTCAATTGAATCAAATTAATCGTTTATAAATTAAAAAGTAAATAAAATTTTTAACCCCGTTAGTACTCATAGCCTCTATTTGATGTACATTATTTGATAAAAAAAAAAAATTATTTTGAATAGTGATTAATGTGATATTATATAGTTGAAAATGAAAGAAATGTTTTGGATTTATGTCTTGAATATTTTATTATTAAAATAAGTGTTTCACCCATGCGACGCACGACATCATGTCGAAACATATAATCGAGACTTCAATAAATTCTAAATTTTTTTGATTACATGTCAAACATGCGTATAATGAAATATGTAGGAAAATAATAAAATGATACTATGATTAATAGAGTTGTAGTGTTTCCACTATAAAATTTGAAAAAAAAAAAAATCTTTATAAACTACATTCGTAGTTGAGTCTGTTCTATTTCCATCTTCATTGCAAATGATCATCTTCAAACCACTACGATTTGTCACTCTAGAGACTGCAACGTACAACTGTCCATTGTTGAAAACTGACTTCTTTAAATAAAGACCAACCTTTAAAATTTATTGCCATTAACTCTTATTAATAGTCATAGCATACGAAAATATCAACGAAAGTTGTCGCCTCTTGAACTTGAAAGACAATCTTGCATCAGAAGGTGTCAATGTCATCCTTGGAATAAAGACTTTGTACCCGGCATGAATCTCGTACCATTACACAACCCTAAGGAGTGATCAATATTTTGTAATAGCATAACTAGTATAATAATTTACAACTTTAGCTCGTGATTAAGAATACTGGAACATCTAATTCCATTCAGAAATTCAGGAGTACGAAAATTTTGAAACAAACTAGCATTTCCATCTGATTGACAAATTGAATATGCACTTAAATATGTTTTGCTCTCACTATCATTGCGGGAGATCATGTATTCGTTTACTAAATCAACAACATGAAGAGTTGGTGCAAGTATTGTCCTTCCTTCAAAAAAAATGATGCATTACCAATATCGCTAGATCCACTTACTAAGAAGTTGTCAGGTATATAAATTGTTGTTTGACCGTAGTTCGGACTACCAATTGTGCCATCACCAATTTCAGAGACCCATGAACTAGCAATTTCAAAACAATGAGTTAAGTTCGATTTGTGGTTTCACGATGATTATTATTATTATTATTATTATTATTATTATTATTATTATTATTATTTTGTGCAGAAAAAAGAATTATTTATAATGGGATCAAACGGAGGCTTATGATATACACCCAAGCTAAAATTCTATTTGTCTTCAGACTTCACGTTGGGACATTCAAAACTAAAAAGCTTACAATACTAGTCATTTTCACTCTCTCAAGTCAAAGGCAATGAAATTGTCTGTTGTTTTATTGTGAATTTTCTTTGATTTTGTTGATATTTAAATTTAAATTTTTTTAATTTTTAAGTTTTATAGTCAATATATGAGCTCAATGAGTTTTATATTTTGATTTTTCTCAAATTGTTTAATAAGGTTAGATTTAAAAAATCTCAAAGTCAATTAAACTGAACAAATTGCATCCCAATTGAATTGGTGGGATTTTGGTATGAATATGAATATGTCTTGTGATAAGTGTATTTTATACGCTTATTTTTATCCTAAAAGTAGGATTTTATTGTTTAAGAATATTTGCTATTTATTTAGTTAATATTGTTTGTATTTCAGAAATAATCCAAAGTCGAGAAAACAAAGAAAATGAAGCAAAAACAAGTCATTTGGATGATAAAAGAGCTAAAGTGTGAAAACCAAGAGTTGATGAAGTAAATCAAAATGGCCAATTGGAAGAAAAGTCAAAGAAAGAACCAAATTGGAAGAAATTAGGAGTTCAATGGCTAAAGTATACAAATCAAAAGAAGAAGGACCAAATTGCAAATATTCAATAGATGATTCGGATCAAGATAAGATACTTGAGGACTTTTAGGAGTCAATTGGAGGCAATTAGAAGGCAAAAATGAATGAAATATGGTAAGAATATTACCATAAATTCATTTAAATCAAACAAGGTCTTCGGGCATATTTTTAGTCAGACTTTGAAACCTAATATTGGGGTAATAAACGTTCGAGTTGGGAAAATCCTATTTCAGTAAGAATTGTATCCCTTTACGTTATCTTTCTAACGGACTTTGAAGTACCTCAATAAGATAATGGAATAGAAAGATATGATCAAAATACTAAATGCTGTGCAATAAAAGGATGATGACCAAATTGCTGAAATTTAAAGAAGAAAACTGTAATTTCCGGTATAACTGTGCCGCCGCACGGTTGAAAAAGCGTGCGGTCGCACGGCCAAAAAAATCAGCGACTGAAGGTTGGCTTTTCGAGGCTGCGATCGCGCACTTTTGAACCGTGCGATCGCACGGTAGTCTCGACTAGGCCGCAGCTGGGCTTTTTGCGCGGAATTCAGCAGTTTTCTCCTCCATTAACCTAATTCTCGGGGAATTCTATAAATATCAGACCTAAGGCACGAGATTAGGGGATCCCAACTTGCCAAATTCATGCTAAAATGCCGTCGAAGTGCCGAGGGATCCAAACCACGCCAAGATTAAGATTGAAGATATAATTGCAAAGAGATGAATTGAGTTACATCTTTTCATATCTCTTGTTATTTATTTTCTATTATGTTTCTAGGATAGGTTAATTGTGTTGGAATTGTGATGAAGTTTTGATTTCTTGACTCCATATTTTAATCTATTATTTAATTTATGCAATTCATGATTTTGAGCAATTGAATTATGCTTTTTCTATCATGCAATTACTTGATCACTAGTTGTATGATTTTAGATTGTGATTTCTTAAGTTTGAAAGATTAGGATTTCATTAGACTTGTTTCGATTGCCACAAAGTCCGATAGGGGATAGAAATATACCCCTATGCTTTGTGTTATCAGGTATAATATTCATAGTTCTTTTAATGCTTTCTTGCACATTCGTATTCAACATAGAAATATAGTTGGGTCGTGTATAGGAATAGACGTTATTCTTTGTCCGAAAGGAAGTTTTAACAACATTAGGAATATGGATTTTCAAAAGCCGTGAATTGTATTTAAATAATTGGTTAAGATATGGATGATAGAGTCAAAATGGATTCATAATTCTAATACATTTATTTTCATTTTTTTAAAATCAAATTTGTCAATTTTTTAGTTTAATCTTTATTTTAGTTTTCAAAATCAAAATTCTCAAATCAAAACAAATCTCTAGTTTTGGTTAAAGTCTGTAGTCTAAAATACAATTTAACACAATCTCTTTGGGAACGATATTCGGACTTAAAATCCACTTTATTACTTGCGCGACCCGTGCACTTGCGGAGAGCGTTATCAAGTTTTTGGCGTCGTTGCCGGGGATTGTTATTTAAATTTATTCTTAGATTACTTTCACTAATTCGGACTTTTTACCACTTTATTTTTATTTTTAGTTTATTTCTAGTTTCTTTTTAGTTCGTTCACTATTTGTCATGTTTTCTTCTTAAGTCTTGATACTCGACATTCAAGATGGCTGCGGTTGGTTTCAACGCAATGTCTGTACGTGATTTCCTCATAAGGGAGCAACTATTGATAGCTAAAGGAGTTGAAGAGGATGATATGCGAGTAGCATATTTTATCATAGGAGAGCGACTATGAGATTTAAAAGCCAAATATGAAGTTAATGAAGCTATCCTGGATACATTACCTGCTTCATTATTTGTCTCACTCTTAACTAAATTTGATGTGCTTGATTTGACATGTGAAGTGTTTCTTTTACCAAGCGTAAATGAACATCAATTAAGGGAATCACCTCTACCGGGCTTTCAACAAACAGACCAAGAGGAAAATAATTGTCATGAAGATGCCACCATCTCATTGTCAACAATTCAGGATCTGGACATCAAGCTCAATGAAACCTCAATCAAAGAAAAAAATCATATGGAAATAGAGGAGTTGATCACAATAAGGGAAACAAAAACAGAGACATTGAAAGATGCAGACTGTACCATGCAATCCTCCAACTCCATTGACTGCGCAATAATTGATTTCGTCATTGGCATAGACGAGATGATTGAAGTTTATGTATTGAAGTTTGAATCAATTTGTGACATCAAGATACATGACATAGGCAAAGTGAGCTTTTGGAGTAGGAATGAAAATTGGTACAAGTTCAACCGACACAAGCAAAGAAGGTCATCAAAAGCCTTGTTTAAAGTTCCTTGAACGACCAACGCAATTTGCAAAAAGTCTAGCTCTAGACTATAAATTAAGCGCTTGTTGGGAGGAAAAAATTTTTTCAGACCCTTTTCTTTAATTATTTTGTTTATTGCTTTTGAGTTATTTTATTGCTTGATTGTTGTTTAGTTACTTGAAATTGCATTTTAGGAGCACCAGTGTATTTAGAGTGCATGCATTGAGTTGTTATGTGCTTTAGATAATTCTAGTATTCTATTTTGCACATTCTTGCACTTTTAGTTTCCATTGCATTTCTATTTGTTTTGTTGCTTTTTATCACAATCTTTGACGCGATCCCGGGAGGGGAATCTCGTCGAACAACGCGGAATAACGAAATCTAAAACCCTAGGAAAGATCTAAATCAGATCTGACACGAAAAATAACAAGAACACGAATAATTGAACAGAAATTAAAAGATAGATTGACGATAGGACCTTGACCCAAGATTCACGACGCAAGAAATTGACGATGCGGAATCGAGATCCAAGGTTTTCGAAACACCACAAGGACTTGTCAATTTCCTTGATAAGATTCTAATCGGACACGCCACAAATATTCTCGCGAATACTTGATAAGTACAACGCTACAAATATTTCCACAATATTTGATAGGTCGGATTTGTTCTTGAAGAACACAAAAGGGACTCCTCAACCTTTCAATTGGAGAAAACCCTCTCAACTATATTAATCTCAAAATCAATCTTAACTTGTCTTTACAATGAATTGAAAAAGCGTATAAATAAGCAAAATAACCTAGCATCTAATTTACTCAAAATAGAATTCTAATTAGACTAAAATTCTAAACTAGGAAAATAACCAAAACAATAAAAGGAAATAAAATATTTGAATATTCCCGAAAATCTGGCCGAGCTCGTTTACGGCCGTGACAAAATATCTTACGGCCGTAATCACCTTTCTGATCAAAACTGTACCATCAGTTACGGACGTGATGAATTTATTACGGCCGTGAAAATATCCCTGTTTGAATGTTACGGCCGTAACTTCAAAGCTTACGGCTGTAAGCCTCTTTCTGCAGCAAATCTTCATTTTTCCTCGTCAATTGATTATGGCCGTGATAGTAAGATTTACGGCCGTGAATACATGGGTTACGGCCGTAAAGGTCTTCTTTTACGGCCGTAATGGATTTTCTGCATAAATAATTTCTTTTACTCGATTCGGCTCGATCCGTCCCTCTTCTTGGCTTGATCCCAACATGGAACTTGCTCCGTTTTCCACGTAGATCATTGTCATATTGTCGATGGCTCGACTTCGCCCTTCGATGCCTGGTCCGGACCACATCAATCTTCCACTTGAAAACTTAGCTTAGGACATGAACATATTGTTTAGAAGTTGGTTGCATGCATTTGAAAGCATTTAGGGATCGAAAACGGGGTCCAAAACTCAAATTTTGAAAAATCACAGGCCTCTGCCAAAAGCTACCGTGCGGTCACACGGTTATAAATTGGACAGAACCGGCAGTTTGATATATATTGCCAAACCTTTCATTTTAACCACTTCAAACCCGTTTTTCCTTCCCCAAATCTCCCAACATTGAATCCCCAACTGTTCCCCTAAGTTTGCACATCATTTTAACTTCAATTCATGTGTTGCATTGCTTCAAAAACATTAAAAGGTAAGAATTTTTCACCAATTTCTATGATTGTGCAAAATTCTTGTGTTCTTCAAATTCTTTGTGAAAATTGAATATTGTGAATTGATGGTGATGGGTTTAGGCTAGAACTTAGAGTATTGAATTGTGTTTATTAGGTGAAAATTTTTGGCTTAATTCAAGTCTCCAATTTTATTAATTTCTTGATTTCTTAATATGCATGTAAGGTGTTTGATAAAAAATGTTTCAATGAGGTTTTTGTTGAGTTTTGGAAAATCTTTTTGGATGATCACCTTCACTACATGTTAAACATCATTTGTACATCATCCATTCATTGTTTACACAGATTTAAGGCATAGAATTCAACATGAACATCTTTGCACTTCCATACACCTCATTGCAAGGTCATTGTAAGGCATCACAGCACCACTGCACCAATTTCAGCTTCATTGCACCTACCTTGTCAAATCCTTTCATGACCCAAATGAACTCCAAATTTGCTGAATTTTTGATATGTTGTAGACCAAGTTATGTACTTTCATATGCCCATGACATGTCTTGGGAAATTTTCACTTTTTCGAGGTGGTGTTAAGGGTTGAAAATTAGTGGTCGACCACTTTTTTTAAAAAAAAAAATTTCAAAATTTTTCTAAGTCCTAGTTTGGGTGTGTTGTGTTGATTTTCTTTAGTTCCTATGTGATAAGCATGCTTCTAATGACCTTTAATGTTTATTTGCAAGGAACATATCATCATGGGACAATTCACGCCAAACATGGAAAATGAAGTAAAGGGTCGAATCATCCAAGCTACATGAAGATCAAAGCTTCAAATTAAGAACACCACCTCTCCAAACCTGGGAAGTACATAACACCCTCTTTGTTATTTTGTGTTTTTATTTAATTATTTGCTTTAAATACATTGAGGACAATGCATAGTTCTAGGTTGGAGGTGGGCTCATTCATGTGCTTCATGTACACATTCATTCGATTTTGGGTAGAAAATTCAAAAAAATTGAAAAAAAAAAAAAAAATTAAAAAAAATCATAAAATGTGAAAAATTTGAAAAATTTTGTTGACTTATTTATTGCTTATGACATGATTTGAATTGACTTTTGTGCTTTAGTTAGAAAATTGGACAATATGCGAATTAAATTTTTCTTAACATTCATCCATGTGAGACTTTAATTAAATTTGAGCACATAGCCACTTCGAATAAAAACTTGTGTAGGGAGATGCTTGATAGTTGTGGGGTAAATTTATGCACTTTGAACATAGAACTGACTGTAAAATCCCAAATCTTAAGACAATTAGATCCCGACCTGAAATATAGAACCAAACTACTCAAGAAGCAATTTGGGGTGGGAATGTTAGTATGAGTATGCATTGATGGATTTAAGACTTGAAGTTTTTAATTTTACATCTTTAGTGTAAAGGGTTTCGATCAACGGGTATAAACCATAAAAACAGAAAAATGCTGAAGGTCTTATTCTACTCTTCAAATGCATTTTTGACTCGAGCAAGTAAGTCTGAGGTTTCTCTGAATCTGGTACCCTAAACTCAACTGAGTTGGGAGCTGCCGACCTAAAGCTCGCTACAGGGGTCAACTAGAAAGCAAGTACGGAGAGTGGACCTACACATAAGACGTTAAAACATCTTTAACTTTTCTGTTTATGCCTTTATGACTCGGGTAATTAAGTCTGAGGGGTTCTCTGAACCTGGTACCCTAAGCTCAACTGAGTTGGGAGCTGCTGACCTAAAGCTCGCTACATGGGTCATATAGAAAGCAAGTATGAAAAGTATTGCACAAAGACGGTAAAAGACAAGGACATTAAAAGAAAAAGCCGTCCATATGAAAGAAAAATGGAATAAAATTGTATAAGCTTTGTTGATTGAAATTCCTAACACTTTTTTAATTTTTCTTGGTCTGTCGTGCATACTTGTCTAATCCTAACTGCCTTGTGTGGAAAAATGCAAGTTATACATGTTTAGAAACCACATCAATAGGAAAGATCTCGGGATATGAGAGAAAAACAGTAAGATTGTGATCATACATGAGAGGGTAAGGAAAATTAAAAGAAAATCATTGTTGACCACATGAGATTCGGACTTACTTTTGCATAAACAGTCACACATTGTCAAGTTTATTCTTGCATAAGTTTGCAGTTGATTTTGGACTATTCACACACACACAATGAAGTTGAGCATCAGATGAATGAAAATATTTTATGTTGTTCATATTTCTTTTTCTAAAGTGATTAGTCAATCTGGATTGTTGAAGCGCATGGTAAATGAGTTAACAGGAACAAAAATATTTTAATTTCACATTTATAGTTTAGTTTTATTTTGTTCGAGGACGAACAATAGTTCTAGTTTGGGGGTGTTGATAAGTGTATTTTATACGCTTATTTCTATCCTAAAAGTAGGATTTTATTTGTTTGTTTAAGAATATTTACTATTTATTTAGTTAATATTGTTTGTATTTCAGAAATAATCCAAAGTCGAGAAACCAAAGGAAATGAAGCAAAAACAAGTCATTTGGATGATAAAAGAGCTAAAGTGTGAAAACCAAGAGTTGATGAAGTAAATCAAAAGGGTCAATTGGAAGAAAAGTCAAAGAAAGAACCAAATTGGAAGAAATTAGGAGTTCAAGGACTAAAGTATACAAATCAAAAGAAGAAGGACCAAATTGCAAATATTCAATAGCTGATTCAGATCAAGATAAGATACTTGAGGACTTTTAGGAGTCAATTGGAGGCAATTAGAAGGCAAAAAGGAATGAAATATGGTAATAATATTACCATAAATTCATTTAAATCAAACAAGGTCTTTGGGCAGATTTTTAGTCAGACTTTGAAACCTAGTTTCGGGGTAATAAACGTTCGAATTGGTAAACTCCTATTTCAGAAAGAATTGTATCCCTTTACGTTATCTTTCTAACGGACTTGGAAGCACCTCAATCGGATAATGGAATAGAAAGATATGATCAAAATACTAAATGTTGTGCAATAAAAGGATGATGACCAAATTGCTGAAATTTAAAGAAGAAAACTGTAGCTGCCGGTATAACCGTGCGGCCGCACGGTTGAAAAAGCGTGCGGTCGCACGGCTAAAAAAATTAGCGACTGAAGGTTGGCTTTTCGAGGCTGCGATCCGCACTTTTGAACCGTGCGGTCGCACGGTAGTCTCGACTGGGCCGCAGCTGGGCTTTTTGCGCGGAATTCAGCAGTTTTCTCCTCCATTAACCTAATTCTCGGGGAATTCTATAAATACAAGACCTAAGGCAAGAGATTAGGGGCTCCCAACTTGCTAAATTCATGCTAAAACGCTGTCGAAGTGCTGAGGGATCCAAACCACGCCAAGATTAAGATTGAAGATATAATTGCAAAGAGATGAATTGGGTTACATCTTTTCATATCTCTTGTTATTTATTTTCTATTATGTTCCTAGGCTAGGTTAATTGTGTTGGAATTGTGATGAAGTTTTGATTTCTTGACTCCATATTTTAATCTATTATTTAATTTATGCAATTCATGATTTTGAGCAATTGAATTATGCTTTTTCTATCATGCAATTACTTGATCACTAGTTGTATGATTTTAGGTTGTGATTTCTTAAGTTTGAAAGATTAGGATTTCATTAGACTTGTTTCGATTGACACAAAGTCCGATAGGGGATAGAAATATACCCCTATGCTTTGTGTTATCTGCTATAATATTCATAGTTCATTTAATGCTTTCTTGCACATTCGTATTCAACATAGAAATATAGTTGGGTCATGTGTAGGAATAGACGTTATTGTTTGTCCGAAAGGAAGTTTTAACAACATTAGAAATATGAATTTTCAAAACCCGTGAATTGTATTTAAATAATTGGTTAAGATATGGATGATAGAGTCAAAATGGATTCATAATTCTAATACTTTTATTTTCATTTGTTTAAAATCAAATTTTTCAATTTTTTAGTTTAATCTTTATTTTAGTTTTCAAAATCAAAATTCTCAAATCAAAACAAATCTCTAGTTCCGGTTAAGGTTTGTAGTCTAAAATACAATTTAACACAATTTCTGTGGGAACAATATTCGGACTTAAAATTCACTTTATTACTTGCGCGACCCGTGCACTTGCGGAGAGCGTTATCATCTTGTGATTTGTAGACAGAAATGGAATTATCATGGGGAAAAATCAAGAAGTTTCAAAAAACTTGGAATTGGGTGTCGATACTTTGAGATTTCTCAAGTCAGAATTATGGATTCGACAGTCTAAAAAATCAGCAAGCGTCAAGAGTTCAATTCAAAAGGATACTGTGATCTTATGAGATGTATTGCTCCACTGTTACTCATCATCCAACTAGGCTCCAAGCATAGGTCACGTTACAGTCAGATAACAAGTTTTATCAAGCATGCACTTCACATCACTGTCTCACATGGCCATTTCATGACTATGACTAAGGTAGTCGAAGTGATGTTTCACCTCATCTAGGTTCCACGTAGAGGTCGGTCCTCCATGGCCTGGACGGGGTGCTATTATCTGATGAAAAAGTGAATTTGATGAAAAGAACTCTTTAATATGTATGAGGAAAAGAATATCTCATCTAACATATCGTACAAGATCTTTCTGTAATTAATTGATGTAACATATCCACAAAAAATGTCTCATAGTCAACTTCTCAGCTTACCTTTCAAGGGACATACTTGGACTCTAGAGTAGCTACTTTTCAGAACTATGAAAATTCAATACGAGGATATAATTTATGACTCATGGTTAAGTGTTCATCATAATCCTTTAGTAGTGGGATCACTATTATGCCCATGCTTGATATGAATTATAATCTAGATTATAATCCAAATCAACAATCAACAATTAATATCAATCATGTTATAAATAATGTATATATGTGAATGACATTACCATTATATCCCTGTAAACTTTACAATATTACGATTGTGCCATTGTCCACTCCTATAAATAGGAGCCTATACTTACCAATTTATGACACCAATTCTTGAAGAGAAATTCTCTCCTCTAAACTCTCTCCATTTCTCTCTCTATGTTGTTCTTATGATTTCGATGATTTTATAACACGTTATCAGCACGAGTCTCTAACCAATTGAGTAATAACGGGAGTATGCTCTACAGTTGCATCTAAATGATGAGCCTCTGTATCAGAAACCTGATTATTACTAACCAATGTTTCCTTTTCTCTCAAACTGAAAAAGAATGATTCTGGCCGATCCAGATATCCGATCGACGATCGGCCACCGCCATCAGAACGGGCTTGTCAAGGAGAAGACTCGCCTAAAATTTGGCGCAGAACCAACGGCTGAAACAAAAGATATCGACCGAAGAAGAAAATCTGAAAAACTGTGCAAAAACAGATATCTGACCGAAAATTGAAATGCTTATTCCCGACGATTCTGAACTCCGATCGACGATCGGCCAGCGGCATATCAACGGGTTTTTCTAGGAGAAGACTCGACTGAAATTTGACGCAAATCCAACGGTTAAAACGGAAGTTATTGTCCGGAGAAGAAGATGCTGGCGGACTGAAAAATGATGATTCCGGCCAAACGGTTGATCTTTTGGAAAATCGGAGACCACCGGCATGTTCAGGACGCCGAGGCACATATTATGGTGATGGGTTAATTTTTCCGATCACCGGCGCTTGGCGGCCGGCGGCGGCGGCGCGTGGCGGATCCGGCGATGACGAAAGGCAGTTTGTCCGTTTTGATGAATTGGATTTTTCTATGATCTTATTTTTCTGTTTTGTGCAGTTTTTAAAATATTCCGGCGGTCGAACATGGCGGTTTTCTTAAAAACTGTTTTTGGAGCAATCCTGACGAGATTTTGAACTTCGGACCAAAAGTAAGTTTGTTCTAAATTAAATTTTAAACCTATTGACGGTTTCAATTTATTCATATGAGCAATATATTAAAATATGGACGATTTTGCCCTTAATAATACATACAAGTATAATAATCGTAAATTAACGATTAATATGTGATCAATTGAATTATATTATGCTGCCACCTACATGGTTGGTTTTACCACCTACATGGTTGGCTTTACCCGGTTTAATTATTTCATTATGTCGATTCCGCCTATATGGCCGGTTTAATTGTTTCATCTCGTTGATACCGTCTATATGGCTGGTTTAATTATTTCATCACGTTGACACCGCCTATATGGTCGGTATATCAATTGAATACATATAAACACCTCAGTTGTTGGTTAATTCTAACATATTAGAGGGTTGTTGTCAACATATATACTTGGTGGTATAACCCCAGTATCTTTATTGTTAATATATATATACAATATTATTGTTATTTGATACTTCATTAAATGATACCAGAAGTTATCAATACTAAAGCTAGAAAATATTTTATCAAATGATACCAGAAGTTATCATTACCAAAAGGTTGATAAATATTAATAAAATGTTTTATCCAATGGTACCAGAAGTTACCAATATCTGAATTTGAATGGGTGGATGAAAATTATTCAACAAGAGAATGTTGATGTATGATAAGATAATATCACATGATAGCACGGATATAGCTAATGTGAAAATAATCTCATCAGTATTATGAGATGAATGTTAGATGATAAGTGCCTGGAAAAGTTCTTGCACGAGCACTTATATATTCCAGAAGAAGTACATATTTACTCCAGAAGAAGTAAAAATTATCATCTAAACATACTGAAATGATATTATTATTGCTCCTGAAGAAGCATAAACGAGACATACATGCAAAATGCAAAAGGGGAAAACATTTATGATCCTCAAAATTAGAGATGTGTTTCGGGAGTAGCCGTATCCTACCACCTCTGACCTTTTGAGGAAATAAAGAAAAAAGTGTGTTTCAAGAGTAAGAAATACTCCATACTCTACCACTTTAAATCTTTGAGGTACACAAGATTAATACATTGATAAAATCCTAGAAATTTATGGTGTGTCTCAAGAGTGAGAATACTCCGTACTCTACCACCACCTATTCTAGAGTTCACAAAGATAAATTTACATTAACCGGACTCCATTTTCGCTTGATTCCCCTTCCTTGCGACCAATCTATCTTTACTCCTGCTGGATCTTGTATTGGAATATATGATTGCAACTTATCCAGCAGTTCCTCGATAGTAGGAGCAGAAATAAGGATTCTCCTAGAAAATGGAGATATGAATCCCTGTTTCACAGCATAATCAAGAAATGTTAGCAAACCATCAAAGAAATTGTTTACATTTAAAAGCCCTATAGGCTTAGTATGGAGATCTAGTTGAGCCCATGAAGTAATATTAAAGATTTCTTCTAAAGTACCAAAACCTCCAGGCAGGGCTATGAAGGCATCAGAACCATATAACATGCAAGTTATGCGTTCATGGATAGATAAGGTTTGTACTTCATGCCCTCGTGTTTTGCCTGCAATATCAGCTAAAGGAGTAGGTATAACACCTATCACTCTTGCTTTCTCTACTAGAGCGGATTGTGAAACACAACCCATCAATCCACTGCTACCTCCTCCATACACGAGAGTGATACCTTTCTCTCCCAATTTCTTTCCTAAATTCACGGCTGCTTCTAGATACCCAAAACCTTTTCCCACTTTTGATCCACAAAATACACAGATAGTTTTGATCTGTCGAAATTTTGGTCCTTCCATTTTTGAAAGTAAAGAAGGAAAATGTTATTTTGGGATGCATGAACTATGAAAAATGTTTGGCTATTTAAAACCGAAAAACTTCACTATTTACTGGTCGTTTTTCGAAAAAGTGAAGATTTACTTTTGACAAAATCATCCTACTCACCTTTCGGCGATTTAATATTTTTAACCAGCCTTTATCAAAACTCGTGAAAGGAAACAGAAAAAATATTTTATATGTGCATATATATCAAATGATTTACCTTGTATTAATGTTGCATAGCCAAAGCATCATTGTTTATAACAGCATGGCAAACAGGATCTTTTGCTATTATATTTTTGAGACTATATCTCTCTTTATCGCTGATGAATTTAGCCCATAAAGATAGTAGCTCACGCTGCACATATCCACTAGGGTGCGTCTCAAGAGTCAATCGGATATCATCCAATGACTCCTTACTCAGTCCACCCTTAATGAAGTCTATCTTATCATCTCGATTTATGGATGAATATCCTATTGATTTACAACGGGTATCACATGTCCATCGAGCACATTTGTAGCAACTATTTAATCTTTTTGCTCTTCGCTTCTTTGCAAAAGTACTCTTACCTAAGCCAGGCTTGTGCTTAGAAAATGAATCTGGTAATTCACCAGCTAATCGAACTTTTGCTTCGATCAACCAGCGAACATCTTCTGGCATGCCATGATCCATCAGCAACCTCAATCTTTCGAGCCTAATTCGATAAATTTTTCTCAAATCATTTACTGGAAGATTGGAATAATATTTGCGAATATTTGAAAGTATGATATCCATTTTTGATGGATCTAGCCTTCTTCCCAAATCATCTATTTAAATGCATTATTCAACGCGTAAAAGAGCGGCGGCTCCGCGTGTCAGTGATATGGATTCCATCAAGAAATAATGGAATAAATTATTGAAAAGGTGAGATAATATGCCATTACCTTTTTCGATATAAGGGAAGATTTGGCGACAAGATTGAGATTATGAGATATTTCCTTGGATATTGTACCTGATTTTTCGGTATACTAAAAGTAATAAAGGTATACTGATTTGAACTATATAGAATACTGATGAAATAAATGTTGTATTGAACCAGAAGTTCATACATATGTACAAGTGAAATATCTTATTGAACCAGAAGTTCATACGTACAAGTGAAATATGTATATAGTATGAACCAGAAGCTCATAAATGAAATATACATTGTATTGAACCAGAAGTTTAGCGATATTGTATTGAATCAAATATTCATACATAGAAATGAAATAAAACCGTATAGAACCAGAAGTTCTATAATAAACGGTTAGATTATCAAAAGTTCCAAATTATTTTCTATGAGAATAACTTATTCAGAAATTGTTTATCATACAACAATATTCTATGTCAAACAGGGAATAGCTCAAGAAGCTTTATTATTTGTAAAAGTGCGATATGCATACACTCCACCAAAGCGCACTGAGATATATGATTGAAATTACATCCCTAAAAGAATGACATGTGTTATGGCATTTTAGCCGATTGATAATATTTGAGAACATTATGGTGAAAACACGCCTGAAGCGTAATTATGCCTGAAGCATAATGACTATCGATTCCAAAAATAAATATCTCTTGAATGATTGAAATGATTCCTTTGAGGCTAAATACTCAAAGTAAGTAAAAGGGACATAGTCAAATGATGAGATATTCAGGTACCTGATGATAGAACATATAAAGAGATCTCTCCACGTTATATTGAGATGGAATCGATAAATAAGTCGACTGCATACCCTCTTATGAAATAAGATTGATGAAATCATAATTCTTTGGCCAAGTATGAAACCCTAATGTAGGGATTATTGTTCAAGGACCTGAAGTCCAAATGCTTAAATGTGTAAAGCCAGTAATTATATGTACAAATGAAAAATATTTCACAGTCGTAAAAGACGACTAGTTGCGCGCGAAATTTTTCATAGAACTGGCATGACATATGGTGGATAGACTATAGTCTAAATCACTAGCTTGAGCTCCTTGATATACCAATGAGTGAGATCAAAATGTATGATTCTCATCTCGGTACTTTGGGAGTATTCTTTGATGTACCAGTTGATCGCGGTACGTTGGGATTTCAAGTAAAATGATTGTAGATTATATGTCGAAATTGATATCTATTTCAATGATTGATTATGCTCCTGCAAAATTAGAAATTGCAGTTTATAAAGTGCAAGAACATACATGTATAAATCATTGAAAGATTCAATATGCCCAGATTAGTATCACTATAGAATGATACAAATGACTCCATGATATAATATGTTGAAAGTGAAATTGGAGTGTACTATTTATGACATCTGGGAAATTGATTATTCACTAGAAGTGAATAAGAAAATGAATATTCACCAGAAGTGAATTTGAAATTGATTATTCACTAGAAGTGAATTTGAAAATGAATATTTAATTATTCACTAGAAGTGAAAGATGCAATCTATGAAAGTGAATTATAGATTTGATTATTCACCAGAAGTGAATTCTAAATTTGATTATTCACCAGAAGTGAAAAATACAATGAAAAGATTCGTGATTGCACCAATATACATGTAATATTCCATGAAAGGAATAAATACGCGTTGCACTCTTTTTTCCTTAGCTGAGGTTTTGTCCCACAGGGTTTTCATAGCAAGTTTTTTAATGAGGCAACAGTTGAGGCGTATTGATGAAAATTAATGAGAATAATGCACTCTTTTTCCCTTCGCTGAGGTTTTGTCCCACAGGGTTTTCCTAGCAAGGTTTTTGAGGCATCATCATAGCTATCAACAAGCTATAATTCAGCAACACATTGTTATACTGGAATGATATCAACAAATGAAGAAAATCATACACATCTTATGAAGAATGTTATGATATCGACTACACACAAGAAGATTTTCATATATATTCCAGAAGAAAGATGATATCATTATTCAAAAGGTTCATGAATACTTGATTGCACACTTCAGGGGGAGAATCATGCTGTCATGCTGTACTCTTTTTCCTTCGTCCAGGTTTTGTCCCACAGGGTTTTCCTGACAAGGTTTTAACGAGGCAGCGGCTGTACTCTTTTTCCTTCGTTCAGATTTTGTCCCATTGGGTTTTACTGACAAGGTTTTAACGAGGCAGCACTGAAGCACTGAAGAACTTCAAAGATTCAATACATGATTTGTTCTACTTGAACATTAAGACTCAACGATTGACGATGGCCAATATCAGGGGGAGCAACTGTACTCTTTTTCCTTCGCTCAAGTTTTATCCCATTGGGTTTTCTTAGCAAGGTTTTAACGAGGCAGACAATTGCGTAATATGTCATTCAAGGGGGAGTGTTATAAATAATGTATATATGTGAATGACATTACCATTATATCCCTGTAAACTTTACAATATTACGATTGTGCCATTGTCCACTCCTATAAATAGGAGCCTATACTTACCAATTTATGACACCAATTCTTGAAGAGAAATTCTCTCCTCTAAACTCTCTCCATTTCTCTCTCTATGTTGTTCTTATGATTTCGATGATTTTATAACAAATCACATGTTTTATGAGATTATTAGCTTTTTAATCACATTTTCAATTTCTATCAAAATCTACTAAAAATTTAATTTTAATTCCAACTAAACAGAATATATATTCTCAAATGAAATTGTGACACATTTTAATTATTTGAACAATGTAGCAATAACTTCGCCACTATATAAACAAGTGATGAACATTTATGATCACAAATTGCATTTGAAAATACTAAATCAACATAAATTAAAAAATAATAATTTACTTGTAAAAATATTGGAATGACAATACTCATTATTTGCAATAACCAATTTTTAATTATTCTGACTACTTCGTGCAAGTTAAATCTGTGTTCATGATTGTAGTTAAATGATTGCAGAACTTAAATAAGAGCAATAAACTAGAACACCAGATATAACGTAGTTAACTCCTCAGGAGAAAATTTATAGGCCCCATGCTACGAGTCAAACAATCCACTTGTTAAATTAATCAAAGATACAATAGTATCCGCTCTATAATTTTCCGAAATTAATGAAAAACAATCAAAAGGACTAAGAATACTCCTTTAGTTTCTCCTACTTCTGACTTGTTGATGAAGTGGGGTCAAGCCTGCCGATCTTGACTTTGTCATAACTTTCCTATTTTACTCCGCAGCAACCATTCCTTGGATTAAGATCTTCACTCTTAATATCATGTCAAGAAGCTCGAACAACTTATTGGGCTGTACACTCAACGTTAAGTTGTTTTGTATTCAAAGTGTTGAAGAAAACATTGAACTTGAATTTTTTCAATGAAACGTCACATTCTAGCTTACTGTAAGCAGTCGATCAAAGATAATGACTGTGAATAATATGTCGATGGTAAGCTGTGAACCTCTACAACCAGAACATGAGATTTTCAACTCGTTCATTTCATCCATGCTTCATTACTTTGACTTATACAACAAGCAAGTTACATGTAAGGAATTATTTTCTTACCTAAAAACCTACATTAAATACGGTAAGAAGAAATATGGTAATAAATTAAATATTTCTCAGATTTGTTAAAGTAAAAACAAAGAAAGATAATATTTAATTAATTTATCTTTATTACGTATTTAAATAATCTGAAAATATTTAGGATAGTAAGAAATCAATTAAATACAAGTTGTAATAAATATCATAAGAAAGCATATCCTGACATACATGGAATGCGATATGAATTGACATTCCTAAATTCTGCATGAACTTACCATCCATAGTTCTCCTCAGAACTTATCATAACACTTTTTATACAGGATTTAGCATAAATGCATCGTACAAACTTCCATACTTGATTAGAGTAAACATAGTAATCTACCAAAGATCTTCTAGATATGTTAAGTGGTGACTACAATGAAAGACTATGTTAATTAATCTAAATTTGTATTCACTTATTTAACATATTAAAAAATATTCAAGATGGTAAGAATCGATTCTAAATCAAGATGTGATAATTTTTTTTTAAAAAAAAAAATTCACACATTGTTAAGTATCGAAGACAATAAAACTCGCAGCTTAATGATATTGGTGGCACTTACCATCTAGTCGGTACTATTGGCTTAACCGGTACCTTTTTTCTTATAGCATTTATAATTTACCTTCTAGAGTTTACAATTAAAAATCAAAAAATCTACACCACTTCCAAAATGTGCTATAAGGGAGAAACATTTTTTTTTTATACCATTACATTTTATCTATTTACCTATTTACATATGAAAGTAGAAACATCAGCTACAGATTCAAACCATCTTCTTACCTGTGGAATTGTAACCACCATTAGCAAAGATCTTGAAAACTCTTCTTGCATGTCTCACCATTCTCTTTCATGTATATTCCTCCTTTTTCTTTTATGACTTCGACTCTTGTCGCTTTTTGTCAACTTAAGGGGATGTTTAGGTATTTAACTTGCGTTCTAAGTGATGAATTTGAGAGATTTTTGGTAAGTGAAATGGCTCAAAATGATAAGGTAATTTTATCCCCAAGGTTTTTCATACATTACAATACAAATAACCCTTCTATTTATAAATGAAATTTAGGGCTTACCGTAATTAAAAATAGATATTTTCAATATTTTCAATACATATAAAGATGAATAGTTACCTAATGATGGCTTGCTCTTTTTTTCATGGTTAGCGGCTCGATGCAGTCCACTTGTCAATTCGTTTAAGTACCATATAGTTGTTGAGTCCTTCTTTTTGGAGATAGGGTAGAAGTGGTAATGGGCCGAGCCGAGCCAGCTCGGCCCATGGCTTGGAATGCTCGGCTCGTTTGACCCTGGCCGAGCTCGGCTTGGCCCACGAGCCGCGAGCTCGTGGGTCGAGACGAGCTCGACTCGTTTAGCTCGTGTAATTTTTTCTTGAAAAATCTCTCTTACCGTTTTTTTTTTAAAAAAATAAATCCCTCTTGTCTTACCGTCTTAAGTTTATTTAGTCGACAATCTAATCGATAACTAAAATATTTGAAATCTTGAATACTAATAAGTATAAATATATGTATAATATTAATAACTATTTTTTATTATTATTATTTAGATTCAGATGAATGATGAATCAGTAACAATTTTTTTTTAGTATTTAACATGAAAAAACGAGTTTAAATTTTTTTTTTTCACGAGCCGGCGAGCCGCTCAGCTCGCCGGCTAGTTGAGCTCGTTGGCACAAGCTCGTGGCTCGTGCCAACGAGCCGCTCGTGGTTCAACTATATTGTTTGGCTCGCCCACGAGCTCGTCCGCTTGACGAGCCGAGCCGCCCACGGCTCGTGTTTTCACGAGCCGAGCCGATGAGCGGCTCTGCTCGTTTGCCACCTCTAAGATAGGGACCTTTAGCTCAATATATTGGTGAGATCGTAGTTTGTATTTTCGTGGTGGGTTGTACCGGCTTTATGGCAGATCTTCTTTGCATAGATGTGCTTCTAAACGCGAACCCCTTCTTTTACCGTTGTAATAGAATAATATTAGACTTTGCACCTGGGGATTCAAAATCTTTCTTGGGCATTGACTTCTGAATTGGACTTTGAAATCTAACAAGTATATCAACAATAAACATTCTTAAAAATAAAAAAATAAGTTAATTTCTATTATTTGATACGTTGATCTCAGAGAAAAATACAACTTTACTTAAGAATCAATGAATGATTTATTTTCTGCAACCAAAAAAATACAAAGTTTAGAGCAAGTCAAAAGAATGTTTAAATATCATTGGTAGTTATTTTTTCTTCTAATTTTAAGTTTTTCAACAATCATTATAAATTATATTCAATCCTTTCTTTCTGATTTTTTTATTTATTTCTAGTGGGATGTCATTATTTTAATTTTTTACTAAATATGTTTTCTACTTTTAGAAGATATTTTTCTTCATTTTATCGTCTCTTATGCACAAGTTTTCATTTTTTGTCCGATTAATAATTTTAGTGATTTTGGCATAACTACCAAGATAAATTTTGGTTGACTTTAACCGAACAAAATTTACTTTGACATGATACATATTTTAATAATTGATTTGTTCTTAATCTTGAAGTTAAAACTATAAAACTGATTGATTGCGAAATTTTCTTAGGTGATAATTTGTTTACTTGATTGTAATTATCTCGACGATATATTGAAAAAACACTCTTTGCACAGATTTGGTGGATGACAAACACTTTTCATCAAATTTATTGTTTTTTAATTGGAAGATATATGTTGGAAAGAATGCTATTAAAAGTTGTGACAGAACCACAAAGAGGGTGAATAATTGGTGCTTGAGACTATTATTATTAAGATTGTTGTTGTCCCCACCACCCCGCCCGTTCCTTTAATACCCTCTATATCAACATGGACTATTCTTGTTGTACCGCAGGGGCGGTACCGCCTGGGGTACCGCCCCTCACATACATGGGGGTGGGGCCCCTTTTTTTGGGCCCCATCACCTTTTTTCTCTCTCTGGTCGGTACCCCCTGCAGTACAGCAGGGGGTACAACCAGTATTATTCATATCAACATTCTGCTAACAAATTATAAGGAAACTCTTAAATAGGGTAAGCTATTTAGTGACGATATTGAAAAATTTTCTATTGAAAAAATTTGATAAGTGATAAATATTCGATTTTTATTTTCTTCTTTTATTTTTTATCATTTCTTAGTGACTTAGTCCATCTCCTTAATATTACCTTGATTGAATGTCTTGTTTCTATTTTTTTTTTCTTTATTTACAAAATAAGCATCATTTAATTCCATTTTTGATCAGGTGTAAAGTTGTAATGAGTGCATGCTTGATTTACTTTTACAAGCATGATATTTTTAATTCTGAAGACATTTGTAGGATTTTTTTGTAAGAACTTGGTAAATTATGGGCCAAATAACTTATTTTGGATAAATATATTTTTTGAAAACAAAATATAGAAGCTTAAAGTATGATTTTTTTATGGTACGCAAAACACATTTAGAAAATTCGTATTAGTATATCAAGTAAATCAATAAATAAAGTATGTAAACATACGAAGACATATTTTCTCAACCGAATTATTCATGCCAATATCATTGATCAATCCAAGCATTAATTATGATTTAAAACTCTTACACTTGTCATGATTTGTGATCACCTTTTATTCTAGTTCTAGGATTTAATAACCGAGTCTCTGTATTTGCGCATATGGAAGTCGAAGCATGTGTGAATTCATTTCTTATAAGTCAACTTAAAGGTCCTATAAACTGGTAGATGTTAGGAGTTGCTCTTAAATGCTTCTGATTATCAGGATCATGTGAATTCATTGTGTAGAAGATATAGATTGATAGGAGTCTCGCCCTGAATAAAAAAATTGGAAATTTGAATACACGCCTTACGCCGAGTCGGGATAATAGCCGATGATTTACAATTTTACAGCATTCGGAATAAGCCTCGTGTGCCTAAAATCAATAATGCAACATTAAATTACTACTGGCAAAGATTTTCGTTTTTGTGTCAATTCTTAAATATGCGTCATATATATTTGTTACACTTTTAAGTTTTATCTTGCATGTCGTCTACTTTGACTACTTTCAATAAAGATTTACGCTTAAATAAAACATTTTAAATTTCAGGTGATCGGATTCACCAGAAATTTCTAGTTGTTTTGCTTTTTTACCAGTTTTTCTGTACCCTTATGGGTCATGAGTAAAATTTTATGGAGGAAGCCGAAAGGTTGCTATTGTTAAAATATTATTATAAGTTACATTTAATAAATTTTTTGTTTCTATTAGAAGACCCTTAGTATACTAGTTGGAAACATGTGCTTTGCACGTGATTTTGAATTTTGCTATGAATTATTTTTCTCCTATATTTTACATCAATAAATAAGCAACCGATTGAATAAAATATAGCATATTTAATATCCAAAGAAAGATTTTAGAAGAACAACTTTTGCTTGTATTATTCTATATATTACTATAACATGCTTAGAATTATATTCAATTTACTATATATAATAAGATGTTCCATGATCAAGCATTTCTTTGAGGAAAGTTACATTACAAGTTGCAATAAATAAATCTACTTAACTAGATTGATGTTGATAAATGTTAAGAGCGACCCAACTCCAAAACTGACAGTCACAAATACTATCATGAAAAATAAAAATTAATCTTATTAATGTCTGATCAGCATTTAGAGTGTGTGTAACAACATACAGTCTCATCAGATTTTAACATAATAAAAATATAAAAGGTACTTGTCCTCACTTCTTCTTTGCAATACAAATTCTTGTCAATTATCATGCTATTTATCCATTATCCAAAATAATGAGAATTTACATATTCCTGGGAAAAGAAAAGAAAAGAAAATCATGATCAATATTATGATAAATATCAAGTAATGAATGTGGAAAAATAAACAAAAATGAAAAATAAATACATGCTAACATCAATTTATTTAGGGTAATTTGCGCAAAACGTCGCTACCTTTCACCGATCTTGTGCAAAATCATCCCAACCTTCAAAATTTTGACATTTTCACCCTCAACTTCGCATTTTTTTGCCAAAATCATCCCTACCATCTGATCCCATCAAAAAATTCGTTTGTTGACCATAAATCACTCGTTGACGAATTAAAAAACAATAAAAATAAAACACAATAGTAATATAAAAAAAAACACACACACACACATTATATCTTCTTTTCTCTCCACCCAAGCCTATTGCCACCCCACCTCTCTGCTTCATCAATCACAGCCAAATGGGACAACAAGGAAGACTAAGAAAAAAGCAGAAGACGATCACTTAAAATTTTCAAGATTTCAATCACGAGAAAGATGGAATGACTAATCCGAGAAATTAACTAAAAATTTGAAACATTAAAGAAAAGCAAGATTTTTCTGGGTAGAAAAAGAGTAAAGTGACTTAATTACTTGCTCCAAATGAAATCAAAAATAAAATCTGGGTAAAAAGGAAAGTGAGAGAGATCTGCCACTATGACTCGTGAGAGTGAAGATGAACAAAGTTTCATTTAATTTTTTACTTTTATTTTTTGTCAATTTTAAATAAAGTGATAATTGAATCGACCATTTTTCCCTTTATTAAATTGGTCAATGAATGATTTATAGGTCAACAAACGGATTTTTTAACGGAACTAGACGACAACGATGTTTTTGAAAAGAAAATGCGAAGTTGATCGAGGGTGAAAATGCCAAAATTTTAAAGGCAATGATGATTTACACAAAACCAGCAAAAGGTAGGGACGTTTTGCGCCAATTACCCATCTATTTATATATAAGAATTTCTTCATGATTTAGCAATACATATCCCTTCTTCTCAAGGCTTGTCAAAAGTCTAATAATTCTCATCCAATTTCTCGAAAGTGGGCTTGTCATATTCATAGGTGATTCTTTAGCCTTCGTTTAGTAACTTGTTTATAACTAACATATTTTTCAAAACAATTTCTTAATTACACACATTTTTCAAACCACTTTTTAACCATATGTCTTACCTCAAAAATATCACATTTTTTTATTTAAAAACAATTTTTTTTTTTTACTAAATAAAGACTTAAATACAATACAATTTCAAAGGACAATGATGCAATTGTTGTTAATACCTATAATAATAAAATAATATTAATTATAATGGAAATTAGGAATTATAAAATATAAAATATAATTCATGGTATTTTTGTCCAAAAATATTTATCTATTAAGGGACTTTTAGAAGTAGATAAATTGGGAATTATAAAATATAATTGAGGGTATTCTCATCCAAAAACATTTTTCCTTAAGCGACTTTTAGATGTAAATATTAATTAATTATAAATGATAAATTATAAAATATAAAATATAATTGCGGGTATTTTTGTTAAAAAAATGTTTCTCACTTAAACACTAGGGCATTTTGGTTCCAAAAATAGAAATAGATAAATTATGAATTATAAAATATAATTGAGGGTATTAATCTCATCCAAAAACGTTTTCTCCCTTAAGAGACTTTTAGAAGTAGATAATTAATTATAAATGATAAATTAGGAGTTATGAAATATAATTGACGGTATTTTTTGTCAAAAAAAGTTTCTTCCTTAATGGACTTTTAGAAGTAAATAATTAATAATAAATGATAATTAGGAGTTATAAAATATAATTAAGGGAATTTTGTCCAAAAATATTTCTCACTTAAAGACTATAGGGTATTGAGTAATTATATTTACACAGCACTTTTTTATATCTACACCATAGTTTAATTGTAAGAAAGATCTTCAGTATTTGTTTACTTTTGGTTTTATGTCCTCAATTTTTTTTTAATTACATTATTATTCATAATATTCAATTAATTAATATATTTTGTTTCTAATCATGATTTCTATTCAAATATTCTGCTAATTTGCATTGAAAAATGCACAAATATTTTGTTTAACTTTTATATTAGTTATTTATTTTGATTATTTAAAAATATGAGAGATAAATAAGTATTTTTCGCGCTCGTAACAAATATTTTGAACAAAAATCGATTCTAAAGACAAGATGTGGAAATTAATAAATAGTTGATAATAAGAAAAACTTGGCGGAGTAAATTTAAAAATAAGAAAAAATTAGGGATCTTCATTGCAATTAAAACGTGATGTGGTTAACAAAAAGTGTGGTGTCAATATATTTACCCTGGGAAATTTTTCGTTCCAAAAATATTTCTCCATTAAAGTACTTTAGAAATAGATAAATTATAAATTATAAAATATAATTGAGGGTTATTAATCTCGTCAAAAAATGTTTTCTCCCTTAAGAGACTTTTAGAAGTAGATACTTAATTATAAATGATAAATTAGGAGTTATAAAATATAATTGAGGTTATTTTCGTCAAAAAAAGTTTCTCCCTTAAAAGACTTTATAAATAAGGTATTTTATATTCACACAACAATTTTTTATATCTACACCACATGTTAATTACAAGAAATGTTATCAATATTTGCTCACTTTTGCGTTTTTGTCCTCTATATTTTTTGAAGCATTATTATTTTTAATTTTCAATTAATTAACATATTTTCGTTTTTAATCATAATATATATATCCAAATATTTTGCTAATATGCATTGAAAAGAGGGAAGAATATTTATTTTTGATTTTTGTATTAATTAATTATTTCGATTATTTAAAAATACGATAGATAAATAAGTTTTTATCGCCCTCATAATAAATTTTTTGGACAAAAATTGTCTCTATAAACAAGATGTGAAATTAATTGATGGTTGATGATAAAAAGAAAAATTATATAAAAATTTTGGGAGCATAAGTATAAAAATATGAAAAACTTAGGAATATTCATTCATTAAAAACAAATGTTATGGTGTCAATATAATTATTCTTATATATATATATATTATATATATATATATATATATATCTTTCGGATTAAATGATATTTCAAAACTGCTTGCATGCCAATCAATCCAAAATAGCGAACTTAAAGTTGATACGGAAGAAAAATCATCATCCAACGAGCTAACCAAACCTGCATCAGCAAGACTTGAAGGCGACACCTACAAATATAACAAAAAAGGTGAAAACAAGAACATAACAGTTTTAATAACTAGACATGCCAATGATAGACCACGTTTAATATTAACACCCTGATAATTCATGGGTAATATAACAGAACTACCATTACAGATGAAGGAAAGACTAATGAAATAGGGACTCAAACAGTAAACACACGAGAAGGCTAAAACAACATATGTAATAGAAATAAACTCGATGAAAAATTAAAATGATTTTCTTCAAAAAAATATATATTAGCATCAACAAATTTAATAAAGATTCAAAACTAATTCTCGATTTCATCGAAAACCAATCTCTCCTAGAATGAAGCAACAAGAATAGTCGATCAGCAACAGGATTTGAATTAATATCATAATTCAAATTAAATTTAAAAAATAAAAAAAAAATTAACTAGACTAATATGGAAGATGTTGACGTAAAAAATATTATGAAAATGTTGTTCAAATATATATATAAAGTTGAAAAAGTGCAAGAATCGATCTAAAATATAGAGAATCGGTCCAAGAAGTGCGAAAACCGGACCAAATACAAACTGGACGGACCAATTGGTCCGGACCGGACCTGGAGGTCCGGCCAAAATGAAAACCACGCAATCGCGTAGTTGGTGGTCCAGCGATCACGTGGTTGAACGGATTTTGAATCTGTTCAAATTAATGGGGCTTCACGCGATCGTTGGCCTCGTACCGCGCGATCGCGTGGTCATAAAAAATGACAATTGGAGAAAAAATTTCAGATTTTCTCATGCACCTTTTCAACAATTTTTGGCACTCTTTCGTGAAGAATTGCATGGACAACGAATTGGAGTGATAGAATTCTATAAATAGGGATAGAATTCATGTTTTCAACAACAATTCAATATAATCCAAGTTACATATATTGAAATTATCACTCCCTGGTTCTTGTACTCGAAATACTTAGAATCTCTCAAAAAATTGCTCTCCTTGTTTCCAAGTTTTCATTGTGCTATTGATACTTGATTTGAGGCTTGAAATCAACTAAAATAATTTGCTTGGAGGCCCTTTAGCATTCTCATTACGAGAAGGAACAAATTTCGCTTTTAGGATATCATTCTATGCGATTCAAGTCCGATATTGTTCTTCCAAATTATTTATTCATAATCTTGATTTTTTGATTTCATATTTGTGTCAACTTCATTACAATCAGATATTTCACTTTGAGAAAGAAATTTTCTCAACAATCTAAAAGCGAAATTTGGATATGGCAACCGAAAGAGACACAACTATGGCTACAATCAAGTTGATGAATCAAGATTTGGTTCGCTTGAATCGCTTTGATGGTACCAACTTTACAAGGTGGCAAGACAAAATCAAGTTTCTACTAACGGCACTGAAAATCTTCTACATTCTTGATCCTAATTTGGAGGACTTTCCCGAACCTTCCGATAAAGATACCGAACAAGCAAGGATTAATCAAAATAAGCAAGAAGAAGATGAACTCATTTGCCGTAGTCATATATTGAATGCACTTTCGGATCGTCTCTACGACTTGTATACCAACACAAAATCTGCAAAAGAGATTTGGAATGCATTTAAAAATAAGTACAAGGCCGAAGAGGAAGGCACTACAAAATTCCTTATAACAAGGTATTTTGATTTTAATTTTTTGGAAAATGTTCCCCTATTATCCCAAGTACATGAATTGCAAGTGATTGTCAATAAACTAAAAGCGGTGAAGATAGAACTTCTGGAATCATTTCAAGTATGAGCAATTATTGCTAAATTGCCTTCTACTTGGAGAGGATATATGAAGAAAATTCTTCACAACTCCAAAAACTTTTCAATAGAGCAAATTCAAAAACATCTCCAAATTGAGGAAGAGTCGAAGGCAAGAGATGGGATTGAGAATTTCCATGTTGGCACTTCTAAAGCCCATGCCGTGGAGAACAACAAAGTGACCAAAGTAAACAAGATAAAGTTTACTAGCAACAACAACAACAAATTCAAAAAGAAGCCCAAGGGAGAATGCTTTGTGTGTGGAAAATTCGGTCACTTTGCGAAAGATTACCGATATAAAAAACAAAGCAATTTTGGAGGCAAGGTTAATTCCATTGACAATAATGAAATTATTGCTACTATAAGCGAAGTAAATTATGTCAAAGGAAAAATTCCGGGATGGTGGTATGATACTTGCGCCATCGTTCATGTTTGCTATGACAAATCCCTATACAAGACCTATCAAGAGATTGATGATGGTCAACAAATTCAATTGGGAAATGAACATTGTTCAAAAGTCATAGGCAAAGGGAATGCTAATCTTCAATTCACATCCGGAAAAAGTTGTAACTCTTACTAATGTCTTACATGTGCCGGATATGAATAGAAATCTTGTAAGTGGTGATTTGTTGAGAAAATCGGGCGTAAAAT
Source organism: Ligustrum vulgare (assembly GCA_963555705.1). Taxonomy (NCBI): domain Eukaryota; kingdom Viridiplantae; phylum Streptophyta; class Magnoliopsida; order Lamiales; family Oleaceae; genus Ligustrum; species Ligustrum vulgare. Next base: position 736,395 of record OY743174.1, on the reverse strand, counting down.
GTATTTTTGAGTCAGGAAAACTTGTATTGTCCCGAAATGGTTTCTTTGTTGGGAAAGGGTATTCCACTAATGGAATGGTCAAGTTGTGTACTATTGACAATGCAATCAATAAAATAAATTCTTCTTACTTTGTGTGTTCTTTAAATTTATGGCATGATAGATTAGGACATATTGGATATTCTAATTTGCATAGAATGATTAGAAATGACATGCTATCTTGTGATTTTACAAAGAATGAAAAATGTGAAATTTGCACTAAGTCAAAAATGATTAAAAAAACTTTTCAAAGTGTAGAAAGATCATCCAATATTCTTGACTTGGTTCATACCGACATTTGTGAACTTAATGACATGTTAACTAGGGGTGGTAATAAATACTTCATCACTTTCATTGACAATTATTCTAGATTTTGTTATGTTTATCTAATGAAGCATAAAAATGAGGCTTTTCATATGTTTAAAGCATATAAAAGTCAAATAGAAAATCAAAAGGATAAAATGATTAAAATTCTTAGAAGTGATAGAAGTGGTGAATATTTTTCTAAAGAATTTGATATCTTTGTGAGGAACATGGTATTTTACACCAATGTAGTGCACCTAGAACACCGAAACAAAATGGCTTGGCTGAAAGAAAAAAACATAACCTTTGTTGAGATGATAAATGCTGTGCTAATAAGGTCTAAATTGCCTAATAACTTATGGGGAGAGGCATTACTTACCGCATGTCATATACATAATAGAATTCCTTCTAAGAAACTTAAAGTTTCACCTTATGAATTGTGGAAAGGTCGGAAGCCTAACATTGGATATTTTAAAGTGTGGGAGTGCTTGGCTTATTATAAAAACACCAATCCTAGTAGGACAAAACTAAGATCAAGAGGGATCAAGAGTGCCTTTGTTGGATATGCTATAAATAGTAAAGCATATAGGCTACTTGATCTAATATCCAATGTGATTATAGAATCACGAGATGTGGAATTTTTTGAAAATTCATTAAGCGTTGATGATATTCCTCAAAATTCAATAGAAATTCAAAATGAATTTCCGGCTTCTAAATCACTAGAAACATCTTCCCAAGATGTAATTGAGACTAGTGAACCTTGAAGAAGCAAAAGATCTCATAAAGAGAAGGTATTGGGTCACGATGAGATTGATTCTCAAAGAATTTATCTATACTTAGTTGAAGCAAGTAAGGAAGGTATAGTAAGAACAATTCCATATGTTCTTCAAATTGATAGTAATCCTAAAACCTATAAAGAAGCAATGACTTCTAGAGATTGCACATTTTGGAAGGATGCTATCAATGATGAAATGGATTCTATAATGTCCAATAATATTTGGAAAATTGTTGATTTACCGCCTGGATCAAAAGTCATTGGTTGCAAGTGAGTATTTCGAAGGAAATACAATACCGATGGTTCGATCCAAACCTATAAAGCAAGATTAGTTGCTAAAGGTTTTTGACAAAATGAAGGAATTGATTATTTCAACACTTATGCACCCGTAGCTAGAATTACTACTATTAGAATTCTATTTGCATTATCTTCTACATATGATTTACATGTGCATCAAATAGATGTTAAGACTGTATTTTTAAATGGAGAATAGATGAAGAAGTTTACATGGAACAACAGGAAGTTTTTGTACTTCCGGGTAATGAAAATAAAGTTTGTAAACTTGTTAAATCACTATATGGTTTAAAACAAGCTCCTAAAAAATGGCATGAGAAATTTGATGATACAATTATATCTTTTGGTTTTTCACACAATGTGGTAGATAAATGTTTATATATCAAAATTGGTAATAAACATGTAATATTTGTGCGGTTATATATGGATGACATGTTGATTGTAAGTAATCACATGGATGGAATAAAAGAAACGAAGAGGTTTCTATCTTCAACATTCAAAATGAAAGATCTTGGTCAAGTGGATACCATATTGGGTATAAAAGTGATCAAGAATGAGTTGGGGTATACATTAACCCAATCACATTATATTGAGAATGAGATTGAAAAGTTCAAACATTTGAACATTAAAGAGGCAAATACTCCATTTGATTCAAGTATTAAACTTGTGAAGAATGTTGAAATGGCTATTAGACAGCTCGAATATGCAAGTGCAATTAGGAGTCTAATGTATGCAGTTCAATGCACAAGACCGGATATTGCATTTTCCGTGAGTAAACTTAGTATGTTTACTAACAATCCAAGTGTTGAGCATTGGAAAGCAATTGGAAGAGTTCTTGGTTATCTAAAGAGAACTAAAAACCTTGAACTTCAATATTCCAAGTTTCCAGCAATACTAGAAGGATATACCGATGCGATTTGGATATCAAATGCTGGAGAAAATAAATCAACCTCGGGATGGTTGTTTACACTTGGAGGTGGCGCTGTTTCTTGGAGATCAAAGAAACAAACAATGATTACACATTCCACCATGGAATTCGAGTTTGTTGCACTAGCTGAAATTGGAAAGGAAGCAGAGTGGCTTAAGGACCTTCTTTATGAAGTTCCACTAGATACGAAAAATGAGTCTTCAATATCTATACTATGTGATAGTCAAGCTACTCTAGCTAGGGCTTATAGCGAAGTCTACAATGGAAAGTTTAGACGTATGAGTCTTAGGCATGATTACATAAGAAAATTAATAAAGGATGGAATAATATCACTTACCTATGTAAGGTCAAGTGAGAATTTGGCCGATCCATTCACTAAACCAGTTACCAAAGAGTTGGTAAGACAAACATCGAGTAGGATGTGGCTAAAACTCCTATTATAAATTCACCAATGACGGAAACCCTACCTATCATTACGAAATGAATAATTCACGGGTTCAAAGGGTAACAACAAGTCATTAGATAAGTGAATTGTTGCATCACTTAGAAAATAATTTAAAGGCCCTATCCTAAGGATGTAAATGCTGGGGTAACTGTTCTGGAGGGTTGAATAAATCTTAAAGAAATTCAGTACTTAGTACAAATATCTTTAAAAGTTATCAAGACACTTTAAGAATTTCTCCTATATGAACTTAGAAGTGGTGCCGCTTCAAGGAAATTTTTAGAGTTACTTTATGAAAAGTTCATGAACTCGGATGGACGCAAGGCCATTAACGCGCCAAAGTGAAATTGTGTGGAACGTATTGAGCAAGTTCACGTTTGAGATATCTTCAGTAATGTCATAAGGGATTACTGGTTCAAAGCCAAGGCTACCTGGGATCTCGATATTACTTTGCAATGTTAGCACTAATATAAGGTTAAAATCGACAGATACCTTATTTTATGCGTGACATCGTTTATGATTTTAAGTTGAGTTTATATATTTGAACAAGTGGGGGATTGTGATAAAAATCTTGTTCAAATATATATATAAAGTTAAAAAAGTGCAAGAACCGGTCTAAAATATAGAGAACCGGTCCAAGAAGTGCGAAAATCGGACCAAATACAAACTGGACGGACCAATTTGTACGGACCGGACCTAGAGGTCCAGCCAAAATGAAAACCACACGATCGCGTGGTTGAACAGATTTTAAATCTGTTCAAATTAATGGCACTTCACGTGATTGCGTTGGCCTCGTACCGCGCGATCGTGAGGTCATAAAAAATGATCGTTGGAGAAAAATTTTCAGATTTTCTCATACACCTTTTCAACAATTTTTTGCACTCTTTCGTGAAGAGTTGCATGGACAAAAAATTGGAGTGGTGGAATTCTATAAATAGGGATAGAATTCATGTTTTCAACAACAATTCAATATAATCCAAGTTCCATATATTGAAATTATCACTCCCTTATTCTTGTACTTGAAATACTTAAATCTCTCAAAAAATTGCTCTCCTTGTTTCCAAGTTTTCATTGTGCTATTGATACTTGGTTTGAGGCTTGAAATCAGCTAAAGCAATTTGCTTAGAGCCCCTTTAGCATTCTTATTATGAGAGGGCGCAAATTTCACTTTTAGGATAGCATTCTATGCGATTCAAGTCCGATATTGTTCTTCCAAATTATTTCTTCATAATCTTGATTTTTTGATTTCATAATTGTGTCAACTTCATTACATGCAGATATTTCACTTTGAGAAAGAAATTTTCTCAACAAAAAATGGTAAGACATCTTTCTGGTTAACATAATAGAAGTTTTATAAAAAGTACATAAATTATAAGACAAATTGCAATTGGGACTCGTGATCCCACCCGGATATATTTTTTTGGATTGTATATAATAAATTGAAAATTTACATGAGGGGAGAAGATATAACTCTTTACTCTCTCTCAAGCTCCCCCTCTACAACATAAGAATGAGACATCTTTTATAGGGAAAAATTGATTACACTAAGTGAGGTAAGTTGTCACTGAGTAAGGTGAGTTACCACTAAAAAAAGAAGACAACCTCCTAATCTCCTATTTTCCATATGATTACAATAATGGCCATAAAAGGCTCAATAAAACACTTTTTACTTTTAATATGGCTAAATATATTGTCACCCCATTTTCTTATATGTGCACCACATTTTAATTGCAAGAAATGTTCATAACCTTTAATCAATATTACAATTATGTCCCCCAACTTTTTTCATCCTATTCTTATTCTAATTCTTTCATTAATTAATATATCTCGTCTTTTCTATCGAATTCTATCAAAAAATTTATTAAGAGGGATTAAAAAAAATTATTTACCGCTTGTACACTTAATAAGTAAAAAAAATTAAAATTTTAATTGAATACATGTTTGTTGTCTTAAAGCACGACAATAATAAAAAAAATTGGACGAAAACCATCATGAAGGACAAAATTTGATAATTGTTGAAAATTTAATTATAAGAACTTAATGAAAGAAAATAAAGAACATAAATGTATTAATCTATAAAGATTATGGACCAATAATGCAATTCAAATGTGGTGTAGTTATAAGAAATTGTGGTGCAAATATAATTACCCTTTAATATATTTATTTATGGTACAACAATTTCCCCCATGTCCACATTTAAAAGTATTTTAGATACGGGCCTTGTCAATTTGAAATCAAGGATGCCATTTTCTAATTGATAGCCGTGGTGGCCTAGTTATCTACCTTTGTTGACTGTCTTTGTACTTGTAATCTAGTGATCCGGTTGTTTATCGTGGTCGGCTATCTTGTATTAATGGCCGTAGTGACCTGACTTTTATCGTGGTCGGCCTTGGAGAGTTGTTGGTGTTATGACCCAATTTCTATCGTGGTCGACCTTGGAAAGTTGTTGACCTTATTGACCCGATTTTTATCATGCTCGGCCTTGTAGAGTTGTTGGTCGTCGTGACCCGATTTCTATCATGGTTTTACCTGGAGAGTTTTTGGCCGCTGTGACTCGATTTTTATCGTGGTCGGCCTTGGAGAGTTTTTGGCCGCTGTGACCCGATTTCTATCATGGTCGGCCTTGGAGAGTTTTTGGCCGTTGTGACCCGATTTCTATTGTGGTCGGCCTTGGAGAGTTGTTGGCCGTTTTGACCCGATTTCTATCATGGTCGACCTTGGAGAGTTTTTGGCCATTGTGACCCAATTTCTACCGTGGTCGGCCTTAGAGATGAATGGATGTAGGTGTTCATATCTTGATGAATGATTTAAATGCATAGATCGATTGTCCAACATTTTGGTAGATGCTTTTAATTACATCATTGCTCATGCCCTGTCAAAAGAATCCAAACATCAAGTATATATTTCTATAAGATATTAGCAAGATTCAAATTTGTAGGAAACATTCCCTTGAGCCCTTTAGTTATGATAGTTTTATGTGGCCATTTTCTAAGCTTTAAATAGCTAAGTGAGAAAATTTATGATGAGTTCACCTCGAGAAAATGTCCATTTATCCTCGAGATTTATCTAATAGAGGGAATCGAAGATGCTTCAATATATTTTTTCCAGTAGAATTGTTGTTTTCCATGTTCTTAGAAGAAGATGAAAGTGATAATGGATACATACATATCCCGTGAAAAGTTTAACACAATAGAGGAGTATATGGAATATTTCATTATTCCATAACTTGTATAAATTGTCGTAGAACTAGCACGAGGATCAAATACAACATGATAATTAGAGTATTGGAGTAACATAGGAAATAAGAAAGTCGTAAATCTTTCAATAGGCAGACTAAAAAACTTGTCCTCAAAAAGTCAAAACTTGCAAACTTTCCTTTCACAAACTTATTATTGGGCTTATTACCCCAAATAAATACCTGAGCACCAAACCATAATAGTGATATAACTATCACCCAAAAAAAAATAAAAATTATAACACGAGCCAAAAAAATGCATAGTTAGATCAAAGCACAATTTCACAACAGTATAAGATCATGACACTTTACTTTCTTGTGTAATCCAACAGCATAGTGGATCTTTCAAAATGAATTTATAATCAAGATTCCATTGCGGCATGATTTTTCATTTTGGAGGAAAGAGAGCAAGTTAAAGATAAAGCAGGAAATATAAGTATTGATTATTAATCAAGCTAGATTCATTAGATCCATCTCGAATATTTATCTTTTCTTTAGAATGTTGCATAAATCTGATTTTGTTCTTCAAGTCATATAACTCAAAGAAAAATGAGCATGAATGTATAATTAATACATAGTAGAAAGGAAAAAATAAATTATAAGGGAAATTGATGATAATAAAAAAGGCTCCTCCGAACCTCCAGCGAGAATCTAGAACATTGTTAATCTTATTTACATATATGACTGATTTCCCACGATTTCATTAATAGGAAAACCAGGAAAAATATCGGGTCAATTTTCGTTGCAAAAGAAAAATATGGAAATCCACACAGACTTTTAGATCTAGTTTTGATGTACCAATTTTCTTATCAAAAGAAAAAATATGGAAATCCACCAAAAGTGTGGAGTCTCTCTAAAATTTGTGCACATCCGCTTAGGAATATGGAGATTAATTCAAAAATTTGGAGACCCAAAAGAAAAAAAATATATGGAAATGCACCCAAAAAGTGTGGAATATCTCCAAGAATTTTGCAGATCCGCTTAAGAATATAGAGATTAATCCAAAATTTTGGAGACCGAAGAGAAAATATATGGAAATCCACCCAAAAATGGAGATTAATCCAAAGTTCTGGAGACCCAAGAGAAAAAATATGGAAATCCACCAAAAAACGGAGATTAATCCAAAATTTTGGAGACCCCCAAGAATGTGGGGATTCATCCGAATTTGGCCAAATATTCATTTTATTCCCCACCAATTCATATCTATAATTCATTTCAAAAAAATAAAATAAAATTCATATTTATATTTATATTTATATTTTTGCCATATTTTCTAGAAGACTCTTGATCTCACTTTCTAGCACTTTCTTTGTGGCCTTTGAAATGTGGTCATACGTGGTTAATGTACAATTTTCTCACAAACGGCACCAAACTGTTGACGTAAAAATTGGTAAGACATCTTTCTAGTTAACATAATAGAAGTTTTATAAAAAAAAAAAATACATAAATTATAAGACAAATTGCAATTTGACTCATGATTCCACCCGAATATATATTTTTTGTACTGTATATAATAAATTGAAAATTTACGTGAGGGGAGAAGATAATTCTTTACTCTCTCAAGCTCCCCCTCTACAACATAAGAATGAGACATCTTTTATAGGGAGAAATTGATTACACTAAGTAAGGTAAGTTGTCACTAAGTAAGGTGAGTTACCACTAAAAAAAAGAAGACAACCTCCTAATCTTCTATTTTCCATATGATTACAGGCTCAATAAATACATTTTTACTTTATATATATTTATTTATGGTACAACAGAAGAATACATAAAAAGGAAAAGGAATTTTTCCATACAAGGATATATAATCAAAACAAGAAAATTTGATGAACAACATCGTGTTGTAACTAGGGGTGGACGTTTCGATTTTCGGTTCAGTTATTGAAGGAATCGGAACATAATCGAAAATTTCATTTCAGTTCCAGTTCTTGAAACTCAAGAATCGAACGATTCCGGTTTCAATTCGGTTTCGGTTATTTTTTGGTTCTTTGTTCGGTTCTTTTATTTAAGAATTCAACTTTGAACAAACGTGAAAATGTGTGCAAAAAATAAATAAGTGTTGAGTCAAAATTTCCCAAACAAATCCATCCATGTGGTAAAATATTCAAATTGAATATATTCGAGTTCTAAAGACACTAAATATAGTTATAATATTCTGTATATTTCCAGTAGCAACTAGAAATGTAGGATCTTTATCTTCTATTGTTCTGTCTACTGCTTATGTTGAAATGCCCGAATCATTCAGACTAAAAAAATAATAATGATGGCATATAGACACATTTATCATAACATAAAATCATTTAGGTCATTCGAATTTAGGTATACTTTGAATATAGCAAACGATTTCTAATAAACTCTTATCTCAGACTTCAATTTCAGAAAACAATTCACTAATGCACTCCACAAAAGTCACATACATGTCAAACCACACATCCTTCCTGAAATTAGTTCAGTACATATCAACACAACATTCATTGCCTTAATTTTTAAATACTGGACCAAAAAATGTACTGAACCAGTGTGAGTGAGAGACCAGACATCCAATATTCAAAAATTGGTACAAATAATTTCATGTCAAATGCAATACGATATGAACAATTCAACAATTATCATAATACATCTAAGGAAGTTGGATTCGTACACTCTATCATGCAAAGCTGCACAAAAATTTTCAAAAGTGTCACATGGACTTAATTTTTAAATTAAGAATATTCGGTTCTCAGTTTTGTTTTTGATTTTCAAATAAGAACCGATCGATTTTCAATTTTCCATTTTTCGATTTCTATTCGGTTTTGATTCTCATTTCTCTCCTAAAGAACTGATCATTTTCATTTTTTTTTGTTCGGTTTCGATTCGATTCTCTCCATTTCGATTTTTTTTGTCCACCCCTAGTTAAAACTTGTAAATCTAGGTAACATTGCAAGTTTAGCTCAAAACGAAATGAAACCAACTCTATTAGTATGTTAGAATATTATAAATTGTATATAATAAAATTTTATTTCTATTCCAAAGTAGAAGACCTTATTAGCACTAATAACTCTAAAATGAAAGATCATGTGATCACAAAATCAACTATATTTGAAAAAGTATGATTATTTTACCATCTTTCTAAAATTGTATTTTCCTCATTAAATTTAGGGAAAAATACAGTGGAGTCCCTTACGTTACAAAAAGTGAATTTGCGGAAAAGTGATATTGAGTACTATAAAAAAACAAAAAAAAAAAAAAAATATTGAAAGAACCAAAAAAGGGCTAAATTTGCAAAACTTGAGATTTGAATTCCACGCCTACGCCTACAGTAGTCTTTGCAGCGAGGAAGATGATATAGCATCTGTTCGGAGGCAGGTTGTTAGAAAAAAAACCAATTTTTTTGGTTTATTTCACGGATCTCGAGATGATTGATTGGTTAAAAATTGAAGAGAGAAAAGATGTATGGTTAAAAAATTGTATTATAAACCATTTATCCGAGCACAAGCATATATTTTTTTAACTTTTTCCCCCCTATTTTCTAATGTGTTTACTTTTTCTAATTAGCACTTTTTACAAATGTTAGCCCATGCCCCAATATTTGAAAATAAAGTTTTTTAAACATTCAATCTCAACTATCTCCCAAAAATTCTCTCAAAAATATTATTCAAAACCATATTATTTTTCAAATAATGGGACTCAAAGAGGTACTAATAAACCCATATCTTTATCTTTATATCTTTATCTTTATTTATATATTATTTACTATAAAAGTAGAAGTGAGGAGATATATATATATATATCTCCTCACTTCTACTTTTATAGTAAATAATATATAATAATATAAATAAAGATAGAAAAGATAAAAATTATTATTTATTATATATTTAGTAAGAGTTGTAATAAATGTATTATGTGTAAATGTGTTACATTGAAAATGAAAAAAATAGATTAATAGATTTGAACATATATATAATGTGATATTTTTGTAAATATGTTAGGTAGGAAATGAAAAAATTTGATTAATATATTTGAATATAAATAAATGTGATATCTATGTAAATGTGTAACGTAGGAAATGAAAAAATTATATCAATATATTTGAACATCAATGGATGTTATATTTATGTAAATGTGTTACATTGAAAATGAAAATTTTGGATTAATATATTTGAAAATAAATAAATACATGCTATATAAATTTGTTAAATTAAAAATGAAAATTTTGAATCAATATATTTTGAAAACAAATAAAAAAAATCATCGAAGTTTTACTTCATAATATGCCAATAAATGAGTAGATTCTTAAATAAGCATATTACAAAAATAATTAATTATTTGCTATCAACTTTTTACCATCAATGATAAATTGTTAGAAAATTTAATCATTTCATAACTTTGACAAAAATTGGTATGTTTAAAAAATAAAGAAAAACAAAATATATTAATTAATATATTGGATTTCGAATAAAATATATGTAAGCAACATATTAAAAAATAAAGTTAATTAAAAATTATAACATATTAAAAGAAAAATAGGTAAAAAGAAGGGCAAATTTTTAGAGAAAAACGTAAATAAAAGTCAAAAAAAAAATTTACATAAAAAATTTAATTAAGTGTCAAATTATGAGTGACAAGGTACACTGAGTGCACATGTACAATTTTTTAGTATTTTTAAGTTTCAAATTCAATAATATGTGTTATGTAGGAAATGAAAAAATTGAATTAATATATTTGAACATAAAAAAATTTCACATCATATCTATGTAAATGTGTTACATTAGAAGTGAAAAATTTGGATTAATATATTTTAAAATAAATAAATATATGGTATATAAATTTGTTAAGTTAGAAATGAAAAAATTGGATTAATATATTTTGAAAATAAAAAAATAGAATTATTGAAATTTTACTTCCTAATATGTCAATAAACGAGTAGGTTCTTTAATACGCATGTTACAAAAAAATTAATTATTTTCTATCAGTTTTTTAACCCCATATTGTTATGAAACTGTTGTTCAAATATATAAATATATAGTTGAAATTGTGCAAGAACCGGTCTTAAATATAAGGAACCGGTCCAAGAAGTGAAAAATCGGACCAAATAAAAACTGGACGGACCAAATGGTCCGGATCGGACCTGAAGGTTCGGCAAAAATGAAGAACCACTCGATCGCGTGGTTGGTGGTCCGGCGATCGCGTGGTTAAGTGATAATGGTCACTGCATATTTTTTCGAGGCATCGCGCGAGCCTCTTATCGCGCGATCGCGTGGTATAAAAATTTGATCGTTGGAGAATTTTTTTAGAATTTCTCATGCACCTTTTCAACTATTTTTGGCACTCTTTCGTGAAGAGTTGCATGAACAACGATTTGGGATGATAGAATTCTATAAATAGGTATAGAATTCATGATTTTGAATAACTTTTTGATCATCAAACCTTCAATAGTGATTATCATCCATAGTCTTAAATTTTATACTTAGAATCTTCAAAATTTGCTCTTCTTGTTCCTATTCTCCAAGTTTATCAATTGTGCTATTTGATACTTGGTTTGAGGCTTGAAATCAGCTAAAGCAATTTGTTTGGAAGCCCATTAGCATTCTCATTCCGAGAGGGCGCAAATTTCGCTTTTAGGACAGCATTCTTTGCGATTCAAGTCATTTTGTATTTTTTGATTTCTCCTTGATTCTTTGTTTCAAGTTTTGTGTTAACTTCGTTATAGCATATTTTATTTGAGAAAGGAAATTTCTCAACAATCTAAAAGCGAAATTTTGCGATGGCAACCGAAGGAGACACAACCATGGCTACAATCAAGTTGATGAATCAAGATTTAGTTCGCTTGGATCGTTTTGATGGTACCAACTTCACAAGGTGGCAAGACAAAATTAAGTTCCTATTAACGGCGCTGAAAATCTTCTACATCCTTGATCCCAATTTGGAAGACTTGCCCGAACCTTTCGATAAAGATACCGAATAAGCAAGGATTGATCGAAAGAAGTGAGAAGAAGACGAACTTATTTGTCGTGGCCATATCTTGAATGCGCTTTCGGATCGTCTCTACGAATTGTACACCAACACTAAATCTGCAAAAGAGATATGGAATGCACTTGAAAACAAGTACAAGGCCGAAGAGGAAGGAATTACAAAATTCCTTATAACAAGGTACTTCGATTTTACATTTTTGGAAAATGTTCCCCTATTACCCCAAGTTCATGAATTGCAAGTGATTGTCAATAAATTAAAAGCGGTGAAGATAGAACTTCCGGAATCATTTCAAGTAGGAGCAATTATTGCAAAATTGCCTTCTACTTGGAGATGATATAGGAAGAAAATCATTCACAACTCCGAAAACTTTTCAATGGAGCAAATTCAAAAATATCTCCGAATTGAGGAAGAGTCGAGGGCAAGAGATGGGATTGAGAATTCCCATGTTGGGACTTCTAAACAGTGTTCTAAAATGCGCGAAAATACGCCGCCTAGGCGCGATGCGTGACCAAAACGCGTCGAATAAGTAGTATGCGCGTAAAAATGCGGTCAACGATTTTTTTGACCGCCTAGGCGGGATTAAGCGCGCCTAGGCGGGATTAATCCCACCTAGGCGCGCCTAATCCGCGTTTTTTTTTAAGGGTAAAAAATCTATTTTTTTATATAAAAATATATTTAATGTCTTAAAATAATTAAAATAATATTAAAAATACGAAACGCATTATGACGCTTATTCTTCCCATTGACACGCCTAAACTTGTGATTCTTGATTCTCGACCTCGACGCATCGCAACTCATTACGCATTTTAGAACACTGCTTCTAAAGCCAATGTCTTGGAGAACAACAAAGTGACCAACGTAAATAAGAGAAAGTTTACTAGCAACAACAACGAAAAATTCAAAAAGAAGCCTAAGGGAGAATGCTTTGTATGTGGAAAATTCGGCCACTTTGCGAAAGATTTCCGACATAGAAAACAAAGCAATTTTGGAGGCAAGGTTAATTCCATTGACAAGAATGAAATTATTGCTACTATAAGCGAAGTAAATTCTGTCAAAGGAAAAATTCTGGGATGGTGGTATGAAACTTGCGCCACCGTTCATGTTTGCTATGACAAATCCCTATACAAGACCTATCAAGAGATTGATAATGGTTAACAAATTCAAATGGGAAATGAAAATTGTTCGAAAGTCATAGGCAAAGGGAATGTTGATCTTCAATTCACATCCGGAAAGGTTGTAACTCTTACAAATGTTTTACATGTGCCGGATATGAATAGAAACCTTGTAAGTGGTGATTTGTTCGGAAAACCGAACGTAAAATGTATTTTTGAGTCGGGAAAACTTGTATTGTCCCGAAATGGTTTCTTTGTTGGTAAAGACTATTCCACTAATGGAATGGTCAAATTGTGTACTATTGACAATGAAATTAATAAAATAAATTCATCTTACTTTGTGTGTTCTTTAGATTTATGGCATGATAGATTAGGACACGTTGGATATTCTACCTTGCATAGAATGATTATAAATGACATGCTATCTTGTGATTTTACAAAGAATGAAAAATGTGAAATTTGCACTAAGTCCAAAATGATTAAAAAAGATTTTCAAAGTGTAGAAAGATCATCTAATATTCTTGATTTAGTTCATACCGACATTTGTGAACTTAATGGCATGTTAACTAGGGGTGGTAATAAATATTTTATCACTTTCATTGATGATTATTCTAGAATTTGTTATGTTTATCTAATGAAACATAAAAATGAGGCTTTTCATATGTTTAAAGCATATAAAAGTGAAGTAGAAAATCAAAAGGATAAAAGGATTAAAATTCTTAGAAGTGATAGAGGTGGTGAATACTTTTCTAAAGAATTTGATATATTTTGTGAAGAACATGGTATTTTACACCAATGTAGTGCACCTAGAACACCGGAACAAAATGGCTTGGCGGAAAGGAAAAATAGAACCTTAGTTGAGATGATAAATGCTATGCTAACAAGGTCTAAGTTGCCTAATTACTTATGGGGTGAGGCATTATTTACCGCGTGTCATATACATAATAGAATTCTTTCTAAGAAACTTAAAGTTTCACCTTATGAATTGTGGAAAGGTCAAAATCCTAACATTGGGTATTTTAAAGTGTGGGGGTGTTTGGCTTACTATAAAAACATCAATCCTAGTAGGACAAAACTAGGACCAATATGGATCAAGAGTGCCTTTGTTGGATATGCTATAAATAGTAAAGTATATAGTCTACTTGATCTAATATCCAATGTGATTATAGAATCACGAGATGTGGAATTTTTTGAGAATTCATTAAGCGTTGATGATATTCCTCAAAATTCAATAGAAATTCAAAATGAATTTCCGGCTTCTAAATCACTAGAAACATCTACCCAAGATGTAATTGAGACTAGTGAACCGCGAAGAAGCAAGAGATCTCGTAAAGAAAAGGTATTAGGACACGATGAGATTGATTATCAAAGAATCTCCTTTTACTTGGTTGAAGCAAGTAAGGAAGATATAGTAAGAACAATTCCATATGTTCTTCAAATTGATAGTGATCCTAAAACCTATAAAGAAGCAATGACTTCTAGAGATAACACATTTTGGAAGGATGCTATCAATGATGAAATGGATTCTATAACGTCCAACAATACTTGGAAGATTGTTGATTTACCGGCTGGATCAAAAGCCATTGGTTGCAAGTGGGTATTTCGAAGGAAATACAGTACCGATGGTTCGGTCCAAACCTATAAAGCAAGATTAGTTGCTAAAGGTTTTCGACAAAAGGAAGGAATTGATTATTTTGACACTTATGCACCGGTGGCTAGGATCACTACTATTAGAATACTATTTGCACTATCGTCTATATTTGATTTACATGTGCATCAAATGGATGTGAAGACTGCATTTTTAAATGGAGAACTAGATAAAGAAGTTTACATGGAACAACCAGAAGGTTTTGTTCTTTCGGGTAATGAAAATAAGGTTTTTAAACTTATTAAATCGCTATATGGTTTAAAACAAGCTCCTAAAAAATGGCATGAGAAATTTGATAATGCAATTATGTCTTCTTGGTTTTTCACACAATGTGGTAGATAAATGTTTATATATAAAAATTTGTGATAAACTTGTTACATTTGTGTGTTTGTATGTGAATAACATGTTGATTATAAGTAATCACATGAATGGCATAAAAGAAACGAAGAGGTTTCTATCGTCAACATTCAAAATGAAAGATCTTGGTCAAGTGGATACCATATTGGGTATAAAAGTGATCAAGAATGAGTTGGGGTATGCATTAACCCAATCACATTATATAGAGAATGTGATTGAAAAGTTCAAACATTTGAACATTAAAGAGGCAAATACTCCATTTGATTCGAGTATTAAACTTGTAAACAATGTTGAAAGGGCTATTGGACAACTCGAATATACGAGTGCAATTGAGAGTCTAATGTATGCAGTTCAATGCACAAGACCGGATATTGCATTTGCCGTGAGTAAACTTAGTAGGTTTACTAGCAATCCAAGTGTTGAACATTTGAAAGCGATTGGAAGAGTTCTTGGTTATCTAAAGAGAACTAAAAATCTTGGAATTCAATATTCCAAGTTTCCAACTATATTAGAAGGATATACCGATGCAAGTTGGATATCAAATGCTGGAGAAAATAAATCAACCTCGGGATGGTTGTTTACACTTGGAGGTGGTGCTGTTTCTTGGAGATCAAAGAAACAAACAATGATAACACATTCCACTATGGAATCCGAGTTTGTTGCATTAGCCGAAACTGGAAAGGAAGCAGAGTGGCTTAAGGATCTTCTTTATGAAGTTCCACTAGATACAAAGAATGAATCTTCAATATGTATACTATGCAATAGTCAAGCTACTCTAGCAAGGGCTTATAATGAAGTCTACAACGGAAAGTCAAGACATATGAGTCTTAAACATGATTACATAAGAAAATTAATAAAGGATGGAATAATATCACTTACCTATGTGAGGTCAAGTGAAAATTTGGCTGATCCATTCACAAAACCACTTACCAAAGAGTTGGTAAGACAAACATCAGGTATGATTGGGCTAAAACTCCTATTATAAATTCACCAATGATGGCAACCCTACCTGTCATTACGAAATGAGTAATTCACGGGTTCAAAGGGTAATAACAAGTCATTCGATAAGTGAATTGTTACAGCACTTAGAAAATTATTTTTTAAGGTCCTATCCTAAGGATATAAGTGCTGAGGTAACTGTTAGGAGGGCTGAACAAATCTTAAAGAAATTCAGTACTTACTACAAGTGTCTTTAAAGTTACCAAGACACTGTAAGAATTTCTCCTATATGAACTTAGAAGTGGTTCCGCTTCAAGGAAAGTTTTGGAGTTACTTTCTGAAAAGTTCATGAACTCGGATGGGAGCAAGGCCATTAACGCGCTAAAGTAAATTGTGTGTGGAACATATTGAGCAAGAATGTTCACGTGTGCGATATCGCCGGTAATATCATAAGGGATAACTGGTTCAAAGCCAAGGTTACCTGGGATCTCGATATTACTTTGCAATATTAGCACTAATATAAGGTTAAAATTGAAATATGCCTTATTTTATGCGTGACATCGTTATGATTCTAAGTAGAGTTCATATATTTGAACAAGTGGGGGATTGCTATGAAACTGTTGTTCAAATATATAAATATATAGTTGAGATAGTGCAAGAACCGGTCTTAAATATAAGGAACAGGTCCAAGAAGTGAAAAACCGGACCAAATAAAAACTGGACGGACCAAATGGTCCGGACCGGACCTGAAGGTCCGGCAAAAATGAAGAACCACGCGATCGCGTGGTTGGTGGTCCGGAGATCGCGTGGTTAAGTGATAATGGTCACCGCATATTTTTTCGAGGCATCGCGCGATCGCGTGGTATAAAAATTTGACCGTTGGAGAATTTTTTTAGAATTTCTCATGCACCTTTTCAACTATTTTTGGCACTCTTTCGTGAAGAGTTGCATGAACAACGATTTGGGATGATAGAATTCTATAAATAGGTATAGAATTCATGGTTTTGAATAACTTTTTGATCATCAAACCTTTAATAGTGATTATCATCCATAGTCTTAAATTTTATACTTAGAATATTCAAAATTTGCTCTTCTTGTTCCTATTCTCCAAGTTTATCAATTGTGCTATTTGATATTTGGTTTGAGGCTTGAAATCAGCTAAAACAATTTGTTTGGAGGCCCATTAGCATTCTCATTCCGAGAAGGCGCACATTTCGCTTTTAGGACAACATTCTTTGCGATTCAAGTCATTTTGCATTTTTGATTTCTCCTTGATTCTTTGTTTCAAGTTTTGTGTTAACTTCGTTATAGCATATTTTATTTGAGAAATGAAATTTCTCAACACATATTTTTTCTCTTCAATTTTCAACAACTATTTTTTACCCCAAAATCATAAAGAAACAAGTTTATAAACCAAACATTATTATCAAACAGAGGCTTAATCATTTCATCATTTTGAAAAAAATTGACATGTTTAAAAAATAAGGAAATATTAATTAATATATTAGATTTCAAATAAAATATATATAAACAACACATTAAAAAATATAGTTCATAAAAAATTATAACATATTAAAAGGGAAATAGGTGATGAGGTAGGCAAATTTTCAGAGAAAAACGTAAAAAAAAAAAGTAAAAAAAAATAAAAATAAAAATAAAATATATATATATATATATATATATATATATATATATATATATATATATATAAAATTTAAACGAGTGCCAAATTTTGATTAACCCAGTATACTTAGTGTACATGTAGCATTTTTTATTTTGAATAGTTTTGTCTTTTTTAAAGTTTCAAATTCAATAACATTTTGTATTGAAATTATGTTTTTTTATTTAATATGATTGAATCAAGATATTTTCTAAATTATGATCTAAAAATTATATATTCTGTGCATCGTACAGGTAGATAACTAGTTGGCTATTGGAATTTGGCGTTTATATTTAAGACATTAATTAATTTGTTTATTGGTGGACAGCCATCTGTTCCCACCCGTATTTATGAAACTCACCTCTATCTCTATGTGTTTACATGTGTTTATTTACGTAGGAAGCTTACACGTGGGGCGATTGACATCCTTAAAGCTTGATCCTTACTTGAAAGTAATAATCTCTCATTCTCACATGGCATCCTGGTCAATTATCCTACGTCAATTAAGGTAAGACAGATCAAGAAAGAATATTATATAGTATTACAAAACCTTTATTTCTTCTTCCCTGTACCATTGGTGGTTGAGCTATCTGTGTGTCCTTTCTTCAACACGTTCGCTATAAAATTGACAGACAATTGTTCTTCCTTTCTTGCAAGCTTTAGTAAACTATTTACTCCCACAAAACATTTTCTTTATCTTCTCAAAAAATACCAATAAAAAGGCAGATTCATATGGATAGCATAGATATGAATGAAGAGAGATTAACGGCCGACATGGCGTTTAAGGATTCATCGTCGGCCGTCATAAGAATTCAGCGAAAATTGCCGGATTTTTTACGGTCCGTGAAGCTCAAATATGTTAAACTAGGATATGGCTATTCATCTAACTCTGCTACTGTACTACTACTCCTTGTAGTACTCCTTTTGTTCATAATTACTGCTGTACAAATCACTGGTCTGAAATTCAGCATATTTTCTGATATTTGGAGGAATCAAACGATACTTTTTGATACTGCAACAATTGTAATAGCTTCCGCTGTGTTGATGTTCTTGTTAGGCCTGTATTGGGCTAAGAAACCGAGGCCCGTTTATTTGGTCGATTTCGCATGTTACAAGCCCGAAGATGAACGGAAAATGTCGGTTGATTCCTTCGTAACGATGACAGAAGAGAATGGTGGTTTCGAGGAGGAGACAATTCAGTTCCAAAAAAGAATATCGTCCCGGTCGGGGCTAGGAAACGAGACCTATTTCCCCAAGGGTATAACATCCAGACCTCCTAACCTGTCAATGAAAGAAGCCCGGTTGGAGGCCGAGGCTGTCATGTTTGGTGCGTTGGACTCGTTGTTTAGCAACACTGGTGTGAAACCGAAGGACATTGGGATTCTTATTGTTAACTGCAGCTTGTTCAACCCAACACCTTCTCTATCCGCGATGATCGTGAATCACTACAAGCTTAGAACAGACATCAAGAGCTTCAATCTCGGAGGAATGGGCTGCAGTGCTGGCCTAATATCAATCGACCTCGCAAAACACCTCCTCCAAGCTAACCCTAATGAATATGCAGTTGTTGTAAGTACTGAAAACATAACATTGAATTGGTACTTTGGAAATGACCGTTCAATGCTATTATGTAACTGTATATTTCGCATGGGCGGGGCTGCGGTTCTTCTTTCGAACAAAGCCCGAGATAGGGCCCGATCCAAATATCAGCTTGTTCACACTGTTCGAACCCATAAAGGTGCAGATGATAACAGCTACAACTGTGTTTATCAAAGAGAGGATGCTAAAGGTACAGTTGGGGTTTCCCTTGCTCGTGAATTAATGGTGGTCGCAGGCGATGCTTTGAAGACGAATATAACCACACTGGGGCCTTTAGTATTACCCATCTCTGAACAATTCATGTTTCTTATTACTTTGATCAAGAAGAAGGCCTTTGGAGTTAAGGTAAGGCCATATATACCCGATTTCAAGCTCGCTTTCGAGCATTTCTGCATACACGCAGGCGGTCGGGCCGTGTTGGATGAGATACAGAAGAATCTGCAATTGACGAATTGGCACATGGAACCATCTAGGATGACTTTGCACAGGTTTGGAAATACTTCGAGTAGCTCATTGTGGTATGAGTTGGCTTATACCGAGGCGAAAGGAAGGGTTTCGAGAGGGAATAGAGTGTGGCAAATTGCGTTCGGGTCGGGATTCAAGTGTAATAGTGCAGTTTGGAGAGCTCTGAGGGAAATTCCGGCGGAAGAGTGCAAGGGTAACCCATGGTTAGATTGTATTGATCGCTACCCCGTTGCTTAGATGGTGTCCATCAAGTGGAAAATATTTTATTTTTTAATATCAAGAAAATGATATATTAATGAATGATTAATTTGTAATGTATTCGATGTTATTAAGTATCTTATGTGCACCAACATGGTTATACCCGAACTCCTTTAATGTCCGTGGACCTGATCTTTAACAAAGTCATTTTAATGACAAAAGTGAAACCCCGAGGACGTGTGGCACTCGAGCTCTCTAAGTACCCTGAACATCTTCTGAGACCATTAAACGAGTGAGCCTGTTCGAGTCTAACATGTCTAGATTAATAAGTGTCATATGTTCAGAGCCAGCATCTAAACGCCAAACCCAATCCTCACTATTTTCAATCTTGATTCCATGAGTCCTAGTCCACTCTAACTAATGTAATTTTACAACCTTATCCAGATTCCATCAATAAGACTCCTCCATTTATTGGACTTCATAAATTTGTTAATAACCCAGGTAACCTAGTCCTACCCAGATTATGCTAACCGCATTTATAAATACAAGGCTTTCAAGTATTATTCATGTACACAATTATTATTCCAATCCATAACTTTATGCTTGATATTTTCTCTCTCTTTGCTAACTTAAGCTTTGGATGGACGATGATGAGACATCTCATTGCTTTTGATTCAGATATTGAAATCTTACTTGTTCGTTGATTATATTTGACAAATATAAGTGCAATCTTTTTTGTAGCATCAGTATCTAATCACGTGAGTCATGAAAATCTCCCCGCAATTTCAAAATCCAGTTCGATAATACATAGAAAATGCAAATGCTAAAATCATTCAAAAAAGTTAGCAAATATCCAATTCCATCACAATGATGGTTTGACTCTATTCCATTCTTGTAATCCTTATATTTTTCACATTCTGATTTTTAAAATATTTATTGTACTAGATGAGGATGAGAATGGGCTCAAATTGTTTGGAAACTCGTTAGCTCAGTTCAAGCCCATGTGGCTTGGGCTCGCTTAAAAATGAACCTGAACCAAGCAAGCTTGAGCTAGGACACCTAGCTCGTTGTTATGCGTTACGAGTCTCCCAATTTGAGCCGTTTATGAGTCGAGCATTACGAAGCCGCCCAATTTGAGCCAATTATGAGTCGAGCTCATGGGCAAAGCTCGAGCTCGAACCTATTTTTGTTAGTAAAAGAGTCGCCTTCAATTGGGCTCATTGATCCACGAGCGTAGTTTAAAGTTGGGCCAGCAAAGTTGGTTGTCTTTACCAATTGCTATACCTAGAAATAGAAGTGGGAAGAAGTATATTGAGGGTTTATATAAATACCCAATTTTTAAAGAATTACTGAAAATACTTCAGTTTTTTGTTTTTACTGAAAAATACGTTCATCGTCACTAATATTATATTATGCTACTTTAAAAAAATCTTATGATACTTATAAAATATCACAACATGATACTTATGATACTTTCAAATTTTTAGTATTATAACTTGAAACTCTATTAAATTTTTATAATACTTTAGGCAGAACTTTAGTATCACACTTTAATACTTCACAAAAAATTTATGATACTTTCATTACATTCGGTTGGCCATTTTATCAATCACGTTGTAGAAATGGTTGAAACTCAATGGTGACGTCTTTTCTAACTTTTAGTATCATAATTGAAATTTACGTCATTTTAATAAATCACTGAAAATATTTCAATTTTTTGTTTTTATTGAAAATACGTTTATCGTCACAAGTATCATATTATGATACTTTATACTTTCAAATTTTTATTTTCATAACCGAAAATTTTATCAAATTTTTATAATACTTTGGACAGAACTTTAGTAACACACCTTAATACTTCACAAAATTTTTATGATACTTTCATTACATTCCATTGGGTGTTTCATAAAACATGTTGTAGAATTGATGAAAACTTGGTGACGTCTTTCAACAGCATACCGAGCCTCGTCGAGGAAAATGGAGGTGGCACGACAGTGATGGTTCGGTGTTAGTGAGAATATTGTAAGTTTTTTAAGAGAAAAAAAAAGTAAAAATCAATTAAAATACTAAGGTAAGTAAAATTTCAATAAGGGATAAAAATATAGTATGTAGTGTAATTAATACCTTGATGAGAAAGAACTATAATAAATTGGGGTTGTAATTGGAGTTGGTGGACTAAATACAAATGCATCCAAAAAATTTGGCTTGAGTTGGCCAACTGCAAATGCGTGGTCCCTGCCTTCGAAATTAATTACCAACCGTCCATTCTGATTGATAAATCAAAAGCTTGCACCGATAGCAAAATCTTTATAATTTTCAAAGTAAAATTGGATAAGTAATGATTTGATGATTGAATCACTGTGACCTTGTCTCGTGTGACCTTGTCTCCTTGTTTAAAAAGAGTGTTTTTGAAATAAATAGTAATTTTTAGGAGAATTGATGGTTGAGATTTGATTGAAAAGTTAAATACTGTGGGGCTTGACTTTTAATTGATGGTTGAGATTGAGTACCGTAGAAAAAAATAGAATTTTAAAAAGAACCAAACAATGGCTTAGTTTTAATATAATTTCGTTCATTTCAAATTAAATGCTGATTTGCACTATTTTCATTACACCAGAGATGTTGCGCGTACTTCATCCCGATGGGATGGGGCCCACACCCTCCATGTGAGGTACGATACACGCTGCGGTACATCGCGCGATCATTGTAGCAAAAGCGATCGCCCAGAGCAAATATGAACAACCCAAGAGTGAATTTAAGACTCCAAACAATCGCCTACAATTCTACAGAGCGATCACTTGGTTATAATTTTTAGTTATTCTCCGTTTTTAATTATGATATTTCCATTTTGAGCTAATTGTTGGCAGCTCCTAGGGTTTAGGTCATCCTTTATCATATATATGGTATTTTTCTTGATCGTGAAACATAAGTTTTGATATTATTGAGTGATTATTAAATAAAAAAGGTGAGGATTTCCTTTAATTGTTCTTAACTTAACTTTGTTAGAACTTGTCAAAGATTCACATCTTTATGATGTTTACTCTTGAACTTATCAAAGAAATTAGACAACTTTTGTGGCATTAACCGTTATGGTTCTTGTTTCTGCATCTCATCGGGTCTAAGGTTTAATATACCTTAGGTTCTGAGTCGTAAGGCTCAAGTCCTTTTGTTGTTGATAAGTGTATTTTATATACTTATATTTATGTTAAAAGTTGGATTTTACTTGTTTGTTTACGAATATTTGCTATTTATTTTGTTAGCATTTGTTTATATTTCAAGAATAACCCCAAAGTCGATAAAATAATGGAATTAAAGTCAAAATCAAGTAATTAGTTGACAAAAGTATCAAAGTATGCAAATAAAAAATGGATGAACTAGATCAAGGGCTCAATTGGAAGAATAATTGGAGAAAGATTCGAATTTGGAAGAAAATAGAAGTTTAGGGGCCAAATTACAACATTCGGAAGTTGAAAGACTTGTTGTGCAATGAAAAATAGGGACCGACTGGTAGTACGCTGAAAGAAGAAATTGCACTTCATCTGGAAGCTTGGGCGATTGCATGTCATGACTAAAATGGTTCTACAAAAGGGATGGTAGATTCCAACTAGTAAAAGTCGTAAGATAGTAAAGTTACCGGTATTGATCAATATGCAAATTCAGTAGTCATATTTGTCCCCCGGCATCAAAATATCAACTCCCTACCAAACATTAATGTATCTCCTTGTCCAAGTGTATGTGTTCCGTGTAAAGATTCTTTACTGCGCGTAGTTTTTCACCTACTCAGTGAACAGTCTCAAAAGAGCAACAAATCCAAGATAACTTATAGTGAGATGGAGAGTGAAGATTTCTTGTTTGTTTATTCTTTAAGAACGGAAGGTTGAAGGCTTGATGTCTGAAAACTTGAAGCTGAACGACGAAACGAGTGAAAGAAAAATGATTTAGATCTAAGGTTTTTTGTTATACTTGTTTTGCTTGTAGTTATTGTATGTTGAATGAGCCAATATTTGTTAGATAATGGGTAATGACTAGTGGGAAAGATAACATGCATTAAGGCTATGTTTGATTACTTTATATTTTCCTAGAAAATCTCACTCCAAGGAAAATCATTTCCAAACTTTTGTGTTTGATTGGAGAATTTGGTTGAAAATAATTTCTTGGTACAACCACTTGAAACAAAAGTTAGGTCATTTGCTTTAAAAAAATTTCTCACCAATTTGCTAAGAAAACATTTTGTCACTTACATGAAAAATATCTTCTTTTACATCTTTTGAATCAAACACACCTTTAGATTAAAACTTGATGCTTTTTTTTAAAAATAAAAATTTTGATCAGTAGAAATTAAAAGGAATTCTGAAAATCTGAACAGATTATACATCATAAGCCTGCCAAATTTGATATTAACTTTCATTAATATAATGTATAATCATTTGTGTATATAACATTTGTTAATATTAAGTTCGTTAAATGTATATGATAATTGTGACTTATGAGTTGACATAAACACGCGTAACATTAATACCTTAACGACGGGGTACATTTGGTAAGTTGCACTGTGACGAAGATGATCGCATTAAGCATCTCCATATATCACAATCGTTATGATGATAATCCAACTGAGAATATTCAGTACCGTGGTGCGATGAAGACGACGTTTTATGTTGATGTAATTGTAGTCGTTGATCATCATCATCAATGGGATTGGTGCAAAAACTGGTAAAACCAGCAGATAACTGCTTACAGTTGGTCTCTTTTTCGCCATTGAGGTATGATGCCATCATCCTGTCAAGTGTTACCCAATCTTGACAACCGGTCACTATTTGATTAGAACTTGGAGAAGTGTACTCAGGGCTCTCGAGACTTGGGAGTTGAACGAATTTATCTCTACTGTTTATCGGCATGCCTAATTCCTCGTTGCTTGTACCTCCCATGTACTTGAGTATTCGGTCTAACGAACCATCCTCTGATGGATTCAACAACTTTTGATCGTCCGATGAACTCGGGATGATCATCATGCGACTGCGAGGGTTATTATTATGATTTTTCTTCTTGAATATTCGACAAATCGCCCACCCGGCCTCTTCCTGAGTCAACCCTTTTGATGCCTTAACATTAATTGCACACATACAACAATAATTAGCTAGCTAGGCCAAGTCATCAAATTAAGCTAAAAGATTTTAATCATAATTAATTAAAGTGGATTTTGAAAATAAAATACTTACAATATTAGGTTTTGAATTGCTATGATCATCAACTTCTTCAAGTCTATATTCATGCATGATCCAATCCGACTTTCGACCGTGAGGAGCTCGACCGTTGTAGAAAACAAGTGTCTTCCTCCTGCCTATCGGCCGAGAGTTACTATATATGACTTTGTCACGCCCGGTAGCTTTCCAAAATCCAGCAGCAGTTGCACGATTAGTACGCGTACCAGAGGGGTACTTTTTATCCTTGTGACTGAAGAAATACCAATCATTCTGCGGAGTGGATCCACCATTAATCTTGCATTTCTCTGCAATCATCAAAACATAAAAGTAAAACTAGCTACTCAGTCCAGTCCAGTCCAGTCCAGTCGCATAAATAAATAAATAATTAAGAAATTGAAGATTACGTACCTTGAATGTCCCAAGGCTCGAGTTTATTAAGATCAACATCTTGGATAACATCCAGATCAATCTTCTGAAGATCAACTTTTTTTCTCAAATAGTATTGTAAAAGCTCCTCTTCAGTTGGATGAAATCTGAATCCAGGAGGAACTTGTGATTCTCCTCCATTCACAGCGAAACTCATGATCGATCGATGTCAAATGTTAATTATCGAAAACATGGATTTTGTCAAGTGCTGTGCTGTTAGAAATATATTAATAGAGTCTGGAAGAGATGAAGCCACCTACCTGCAAAAGGAAAAATTGTAAATGTATCTCTGTCGTTAATATTATAACAGTGACTCGACACCTTATAACATCGATACCAAAAGCTCCACTCAAACTAACAAGTACTCTCTCTATTCAACGAATGCAACCACCGCAACGAAAACCCGATGATGGTGTCGGAGACCAGGAGCTTTCAATCAAAACAAGGTAGAAAAATGATGATAGGAGTGGGGTGGGGGCTGCTTAGGAGAATCACATATTGAGCATTCAATTTTCAGTTCCATAAATTACTCCTAGTATTTATTTTCAAGTATTTTCCTACTTCATATTATAACCTAAAGATGGTATATTTCTATTTATTTTTCTAATTTATAGAACGTTAATGAAGATCAACGTGTTACTGTGAAAACTTGATTTAATTAAAATGATATAAATTATACTTTCAAAAAAAATGATATAAATTACAGGGTTAAATTCCAATGGGGTTTTCAAGCCCAAGCCTACAAAGAGCGTTTATTTCAACTTTAAATAACCATGTTAATATCATGTAATAATTTTTTAGTTCAAGTATGTTCAAACTTACCCATTATATTTATTTGAAGTAAATTTAATCATTTAACGCCCACATTTTCGTGATATTACTACTTGCTTATCGAACTATAAAATATAATTCGCTGCTCACCTATCAATCCAAATTACTTACCCATCAATCACCCCGTTGATCACTCATTTGGATAGATATGTGAGCATTGAGTTATATTCTATACCTCGGTGAGCAAGTAGAGATATATAAGGCAAAATTTGGTGATCAAAGATTTAAATTTATTAGTTATATGAGATGTATATAACGAATAATTTATTAGAGGTATTACAAAATAATCGTATTTGAATTGCTATAATACTTCTTTATCGTCATTATTAGCCATTGGATTATTGTGGGGACTTCAACAAATCTCAAGTTGTTTACGAAATCACTTTATCTCTAAAATCATAATTAAGCATGATCAATTCCGTTACGGAACGTTCGAACAATCAGAGATCTTCATAAATTATAGGATGATGCATAACTTAAAATAAAAAATCTTTACATATAATCATTGTTTTTCTTTTTGTAGACAAAGCAACCCCTTCATATATTTGAACTTTTTAACAACCAATTTCCACTTGTATTCGTCAATATTGTCGCCAAGCCAAACAAGGACATGTTTGATGTAGGTTTTTAATACAAAAAATAAAAGGAATTTTTTTGGAGAATGTATGGTTAAATGTATGAAAAGTTGTGTATTAAATTATTTTATTAGGAAAATGTATGATTGAGATTGATGCGGATTGATTTTGTCCACCGCTCCTTCGATAGACATGCCCCCTGTTTGATCACCTTAAACCATCTTAAACTTTTGATACATGCAAAAAGAGGCGGGAATTCTCCCCGTTTTACCTCCAGCGTGAGAATCAGTACACGGGAGGAAGATATATCAATATAAATATTCTTAAAGAAATATTCATAGAGAGAGAGAGAGGGAGAGGTAATCTTTTTTGTCCCTCCTATGGAGTCCTCAAATTTGGGTATTTATAGGTCTCAATTCATAATCGCTCATTAAGGAATGATAGGCATTTATTTAGGGATAATTACCACCCATCAAGGGATAATGATAATGGTCACTAATTAAGGGATAAGACCGCTAATTAAGGAGTAATAATTGCTCATTAATAATAAAGTTACCATGTGGATAGGATTTCCCTCTTGTAGCGTGTCAATAACTGATTGGATGGAATAACGGATCGTCCATCGTATATCGTGGTCGTTGATAGTTGGTCGATCGTGACATAAGTTGACCATTACCACGCTGCCACGGGGTGATCGAATCGAATAACCATAGGTCGTAATCGAATGTCCATAGGTCATATCGCATGTGTTATTATTGTGAGTATCAATAGCCCCCTCGAAGGATCACTATTTTCGTATTAGAAAATTATGATCTTTCGATCGTTTTTCAGTCGTGAACGCTCGATCGATTTCGTCCACTACTTCTTTCATGACAAAGTTTCCGCTGATCATTTCTTATCGATCGAAGTTTCCCTAGCGATGAAGTCTTGGAATTGATCGTTTGTCTTTGTTGATCGTTTTTATACATGAATGCTTCGCTCATGATGAAGTCTTAGTGCTCTGCTTATGACAAGGTATTTGAGATCGTTCTTTGCGGGATGAAGTCCTTATGACCAAGTCTTTGTTGATCCATGCTTCGCGCGCAACGAAGTCTTTATGCTTTGCTCGTGACAAAGTCTTTTATGATCATTTTTTAGTGATCGATGCTTCGTGTGTGACGAAATCTTTATGCTTTGCTCGTGACAAAGTCTTTTATGATCGTTTTTTAGCGATCGATGCTTCGTGTGTAACAAAGTCTTTATGCTTTGCTCGTGACAAAGTCTTTTATGATCGTTTTTAGCGATCGATGCTTCGTGTGTGACAAAGTCTTCATTGATCCATGTTTCGTGCGCAACGAAGTCTTTATGCTTTGCTCGTGACAAAGTCTTTTATGATCATTTTTTAGTGATCGATGCTTCGTGTGTGACGAAGTCTTTATGCTTTGCTCGTGACAAAGTCTTTGTTGATCCATGTTTCGTGCGTGACGAAGTCTTTGGAATCAGGTTATTGCTCCTTTTCGAACAGCAACTCTTTCATTGAAAGAACCATCACCTTGTTCTTAATGTTGAGGCTTATCATCTTGCAGAGAGACTCATCGTCTCGTTTTTATACTAAGGCTCATCACCTTGAGGCTTATCGCTTTGTTTTTCCTCTTCGAAGGATAACTTCAATGATGTGTAATCTCACACGCCTGCCTTAGAGAGTGTGAGGTCTCAGAGCTTGTCTCAAATAATAAGAAAACCAAGAGCTTTGGATCACCTTGAGAAATTGGGAAAATCAATGGAGTTTTTGAACAAGATAAACCCAAGCTAAGTATTTCATTGGACACTCGGTGCGCATAGTCGTAATTTTGAAATTTTTCCCCAAGTTGTAGTCAGTAGCCTCAAGAGATAAATAAAGAAGGCAATTGAAGCACAATTTGCACATTCTCTTCAAATTTCCCGTGCCAACTCTGTAAAAGTTTAATCTTCAAGTAGACAAGGTTAAAATACATAATTGAATCTAAAGGAACTCCCATCAAACCACGTAAAATACACAGCTTGTTAATTTTGAGCATATTGATGACTGACATGGAGCAAATGTAGTGCATGCCATAATTTTAGTCTAACTCGACAACACGTGTTCAAAACTATTTAGAATGTAACCCACACAGGCCACACTAAATTAATGTAAAATTCTTGCTGGTTAAAAATAAAGGTATGTGTCAGTGAAATTTAACACTTAAACGAAACTAGTGTCTGCCATGTTTGTTCATGTCCATGTGCTAATAGAAATCTGGCATGATGTCATTTCCTCTTAAAATGTGCATTTCAAGCTCAAGCATCTAGATGGTATGGAGCGAAGATTGTCAAATTGCTAACTTCGAATTTAATGTACCAGGTATAAAAACGACCATGTAAATTAATAAAGGGGGCGACTTGTGGATGCTGTTAGAAATAACTTTGCCTATTATAATAAGAAAACCACGAGCTTGGGTGCTGCTTAAACAGCATTTGAAGGCAATTTAAAAAATAAATGGTCACATACAGGTAGCTCAGATAGGTGTAGCAAACAAATTCCATGGATAACCATATTCAAGTTACTATGTGCAAAATTTAAATTCTGCCAAGTTAACACGCCTTCAAGATAATCAGGAAATGGTCTAGAGAAATTATTATCATGCGTATACAAGCGAACCATATCAAAATATGCTTAGTAATTCCAGTTAGACTAAAAGTAACCCTATGATTTCTTTTTCCTGATACCTCCCAAACATGTACCCAGAGCACTAAATTCTTCTCAAATTCAATGTTCTAATGAGGTCACTTGTTGTTGAAAATAGTTTATATTTATTTGCTTTCTTTGAGTCGTCAAATATATGATTACATTCTAATAGTTCGCAGCTGGAAAATTGATTGTTAAAAATTTCATCAATTGCCTCACTTGGATCATACTTAGCAAAGCATGATTATAAAGTAAAACACTTTTGTGACTGAAGGATTAGCCTAAGTAAGCCTCAAGTGCAAAACTTTGCAAAATGTTGTGAAAAATTAAAGGAAGATAGATAGCAGTTGACAGAGAAAATTGCAACCATGCAAATGAGTGTAGGAATGAAACTAGAATAATTAAAATGACTACTCCCCTTTATGTCTCATTTTCGCTGCTCTCGGTTATGCTTTAATGGAAAATCGTGACACGATTTTGTCCCCTCTTACAACCATGTTCAATCCTGGCAATGAGATGGTTGATGCTTCATCCATTAGATGATCAGAAATGCATTTGCTAACAGCATTGTTATAGCATCCATCTCTTGCACATAACCCAACCACGAGCTTAGAGCGCCTTCAATGATTTGAGGTCTTAAAGCTTGCCTCGAAAGATAAGAAACCCATGAGCGGGCCTCAAATACATGAGGACTTATAGGCTTGCTTTCAACAATTGGATGGTTTTGGAGCTAGCCTCAGATTGGTGAGGACTTTTAGCTTGTATCAGTAATAGAACCTGTTAATAGCCCCAAGGAAACAAGCAAATTCGAGAAAAGCATCAAAGTATTGCTGCTGTATTTTACCTCTTGTTTACTTAAACTCATTTTCCAAGTCTAATAAGAAATTAGTACAGATAAGACGACTCAATTATGAATACGAAGCGGCAATTTTAATTTATGGTTTTTCTTTTTGACTGAATGCAGTCAAGCAAAATATGAGTCACATTTATAATGACGGAACGCAGATCATTTAACCATAATATCATCCCTGTCAGTTGCGAAATCCCATCTTGTATATGCTATACATGATTATAATTCCCAATAGGAATCGAGTAAAATCAGCAATAATCTTCAAATCTCAAAGATTTCAGTTTATGATAATTTTATCTAAGATTTTTCAAAGAAATCTAAAATTATCACCGAATATAGCATGCAAAATTATAGGAATGGACCTTATAACCTAAGATTCGACAATCAATTCACTTTGAGTTTGATTCATGCATTATTGATCAAATTCGACCAAGATAAGTAATCACATTTAGAGTGATTATCCCTTAATTCAGTAGTCATCATAAATCATATAGGAACAATTGGGCTTAGAATACACCTAATGTTTGAATGGTTTGAGAATGATAAGGCAAGTAAATGGGCCTCGATGGTGATCATCCCTGTCGCGACCTCGATGGTGGCCACCAAAACTACGATTGCATGAGGAGATAGCTGCCAAAGTGCTGGAACGATCTTGATTGCTCCCTGAGGTTATGTAGATAAGAACAAAAATGAGAATGGAATAAAAAGAATACTCCCCTTTATTTCTTGTTTCTGTAGCTGTTGTTTGTGCTTCGGCTGTAGATTCGTGACACCAGTATGTCTGCTTCAATAGCAATTGTCTAATGCACTTCATCAAACCATTGCTTAAGAAATAATTTTCTTATAGCATTTCATCTAGCATCTTGCATACAAAAACGTTCATTAGAGGATAACGAATCAAAATTCAGTAATGAATTCCAAATAATCCAAGGTTCATCCAAATTCGAACAGATCGATCGACTTGGAAATTTTTCAGACCCATGGATTCGACCAGCACCAGAATTATTCAAATTTTGGGATACATGGTGTCATAGGTGGTGGCCACGGCCATCGGCATACTGAAGTTTGGTTCTCCGACGAAGTGAATCCTCGTTGAAATTTCGACTGCTGTCGCGGGGGGATTATCGTGGCTTTCAGAAACCTCAACATTCATGATCGTTGCTTGCAATGGCTTCGACGAAAGACCGCGACATCACGTTGCTTTGCACTATTGTCGGATTCTGTAACCGTTTCCATACTAGGAGCCATTGTTCTGAAAATTCTTTTTTCAATGGGATATTTAAATCTTGGCCGGTCACTTTGTTCATCTTTGTGGCTGACTTCAATGGTGGAAGAAAAAGGTATAGAGAATTAACATTTTTTGGTGGAAATTACTCCAATAAAAAGCCTCAGTAGATATTGTAGAAGATTCTTCGATTCAGTTCTTTAATCTGCCTAAAATCTTGTTTCTTTTTGTCTTCAAATCTTCAAAATTTTCTCAGTTTTTTATTTTGTTTAAAATCTATCTTTGAACAACATGATTTTTTGAGCTATTTCCCACAGACGGCGCCAAATGATGCGGATTGATTTTGTCCACCGCTCCTTCGATAGACATGCCCCCTGTTTGATCACCTTAAACCTTCTTAAACCTTTGATACCTGCAAAAAGAGGTGGGAATTCTCCCCATTTTACCTCCAGTGTGAGAATCAGTACACGGGAGGAAGATATGTCAATATAAATATTCTTAAAGAAATATTCATAGAGAGAGAGAGGGAGAGGTAATTTTTTTTGTCCCTCCTATGGAGTCCTCAAATTTGGGTATTTATAGGTCTCAATTCATAATCGCTCATTAAGGAATGATAGGCATTTATTTAGGGATAATTACCACCCATCAAGGGATAATGATAATGGTCACTAATTAAGGGAGTAGACCGCTAATTAAGGAGTAATAATTGCTCATTAATAATAAAGTTACCATGTGGATAGGATTTCCCTCTTGTAGCGTGTCAATAACTGATTGGATGAAATAACGGATCGTCCATCGTATATCGTGGTCGTTGATAGTTGGTCGATCGTGACATAAGTTGACCATTACCACGGTGCCACGGGGTGATCGAATCGAATAACCATAGGTCGTAATCAAATGTCCATAGGTTGTATCGCATATATTATTATTGTGAGTATCAGAGATGATGTAGATTAGGAGAATTTAGAGTGATACCATAAAATGTAACTAAATCTGCATATATGTAGGGATTGCAAAACGGCTTGTCGGCTCGAGGTCGGCTCGAAAAAAGCTTGGGCTTAGCTCGGCTCACGGCTCGAGATTTCGAGCAGCTTTTTTTGGAGAGACGGGTTTTGACTCGGCTCGGCTCAAGCCAAAAAAAAAGTCCGCTCAAAAAAGCTCGATGGGACTAGACACTACAACAAAGTTAGCCTTTTACGGCGTGCAAATCCACACGCCGTAAATTAAATTTGCACGGCGTGCATTTTGCTGCACGCCGTTAAAAATTTTACGGCGTACTTCTCTGCGCGCCGTATCTGTTACGGCGTGCATTTTGCAAATGTAATTACGGCGTGCAGGTCTGCGCGCTGTATCTATTTATGGCATGTGATTTTGCACGCCTTAAACTAGGATTTTCACGGCGTGCATTTTTTACGCCGTGAAATGTAATTACGGCGTTCATGTCTGCGCGCCATATCTATTTACGGCATGCGATTTTGAACGCCGTAAACTAGGATTTTATTTTTTTTAAAAAAAATCTATAAATTATAATTCCAAAAATCCTATAATAATAAAAAAAAAAAACACATTAATGCATATATAATCAATAAACGTGATTTCGATAAACAAACAATATAATAGTAAGATTCAACACAATATACAAAAATTTTGATATCACATAACCTACTCAAAAATTTAGATAGGAATTAATGTCAAAAGTTTATAGACGACTACTTCAAAATAAACTTAAAATGTCATAAAAAATAAAAGTATCCATATCGAAGCTTCTTCTTTGACCAATAGTGCCATGTCAAAAATAATCAACTTCCTGCAAATCACGTAAGTAATAAATTTATAATTATCATATCAAAAGTATATCAAAAAGTGAAACATACCTTTGTTGTGATTTCAACTAATCCACTTCAATGTACCTAATTGGCCATGCAATTGTACTTCCTAATGCATCTTCAAGAAGAAAAAGCTCACGTGTAGGACGATATAAACTGACATTATCAATCACTTCAATAACTCAGACTTTCCAACATTCATTACCAAGGGGTACATGATGCACTAAATCATTTGGATTTGTGGATGCGATTTCACCTTTTGCAACAACATCACATTTCCCAAACCAAGATAACAATTTGCATTTCTTAGTTTGAAGGCTATCTAAACCATTCAAACCTTTGTCTGTAGGCTGTAAAATTAACATCAAATTGTACGATTGGTTATTTTGAATATAAAAAAGTCTATGTAATATAAGATAACATTAACTAATTATAGTTTTCCACTTACATTATCTTCTTGTACTGCACTTTTGCCCTTCATTTGAAATAAAGCTTTTAATTCTTTAATTTCCTCTCTCAAATCTTGGAGTTGAGATTGCACATTATGATTATGCACCAAAGCATTAAACTTTGAAGGAGTCGCACCAAAACCAAGACCTCTTACACGTCCCCTACGTTCTGGACCAAGTACTTTTGCAACGCCATCATCTTTTAGAGAGTGTTTGCTTGGAGAATTCACCGTTTCTGAACATGCTTTTATTTTTTGCTGATATTAAGAAACAAATTAATTCATTAAACTTAAATAAATATAAAGTTTTAAAAATATCTTAAAAAAATAACATGGTCAACATAACATTTACCAGTGTTTCTCCTACTAATTCATTAATTGGTTCACCATTTCTCCGTGTGTGTCCTCGAATGTACACATCATCTCTTGTAATGGAATCAGGTTCTTCACTTTCAATACGCTGCAATTTTTTACACATTTTATATATGCGATATTTGTAGACATGATTTTTCAAACAAATTTAACATTTTTTTACCAATTCAGCTTCTAAGCGAGCAAAACTCTTTCTACTTGTTGTATGTATTATAGTTTGACTAGCCCTCATCTTTATGAATATTTCACTCTTTTCCTGAAAAATCAATAAAGGCTTACGTCAATAACAAGATATGACCATTCACAAAGAACATTTAACTCAAATGCCACATTAAGTACACTTCTCTGGTTTCTTATAGCAAACAAACCTACTGAATATTAAAATTGTCATTTTTCTATTATAAATTTTATAAAAAATTCGGCAGAATCTCCTCTACAAATTGGGCTTAGCAAACCTGTAGAGCGACATCACAATACCATAAACAATCAACACTTAACCACAATGATTCAAAACATCAACCATAACTCAATCAAACCTCAACGTTATCAACTACTCCAAAAACAATCTCCAACTTCTCAACGTAACAAATTCAAATCCGAACAATACAATTTAAATGAACGTTCAATCCAATAATTGAATGAACAGGCGAATAAATAAATAACCAATGGAAAACTACATATATAGTCCAACAATAGTGCTTCAACTAAATAAGTCATATTCAACATATTAAAGAATTTGTTGTTTTCGAGTGAAGCAATGGACGCTTACCTTGTATGGTTGAGAATTGCGTTCTTTGACAAATGCTTGCAATTCTTCCATTGAGCTAACATTATCGGGCTTGAGGAGAGCAGCAGCTCTTGTTATGCTATCTTTCATTCCTAAATTATTGATTTCTTTAAGAACATTAGATCTATGATCTCGCCAATGCTTTCCAAGTTTTTACATGATGTACTTTCTATGACAATTATCAACGTCAAACTTTTGCTGCATAAAAATACACAACATTAATAGTAATTTCACTTAAATTATATATTTGAATTGAAGTTATTATCACCTGCACATGCTCCCATATGTCATCAAGAAAACTTTTGTTGATATCTTTCCAACTTTTCCATGTAATTGGTATAAGTTCTCTTGCAGTTGTTCTAAGAAATGATGACAGCTTATTTGAACCTTTACAAATTGGCTGACCTCTTTCATTAAACTCTATATTTAACTTTGCACCCTTCCCCCTATTGAGACAATTCACTTTCGCTCGACCTCTTCCCTTATTTCCCTTTTCAGTATTGCTAGGTAGGAGTTCTGCATCATGTTGCAAATAATTTTCTTGTCTTTCTGGAACAGAATTAGAACCTCCTTCTGATATTCTTATACCTTCATTTCCTTCTCTTTTTGTAGCGGAAATTGAAGCCTTTTTAGCTCGTTTCGATTTCTTACCTCCTTGATTAGATGACTGTATTAAACAAATAAGATAAAACACATTTACTCAAATTTAATACAAAAACAAAAAGAACCTTATATATATATATATATAAGTTGAGAACTTACTTCACCAGGATATGTCATCTTATGACCACTTATATGAACATCAACATCCTCATAACTTAACTTTCATCATTTGTATCTACAAATAAAGGAAGAGAAACTGGAATTAGAGATATTAACATCTACGTAATGTCACTTAAAATTAAAATTAAATTAAGTAATAAAGAATCTTAAAGATATACAATTACCATATTAATATCAATGCCCTCACAATCATGTCTTACATAACCTTCATCTTCAACAGCAATATCAAGTCGTAATACATCTAATGTGGTTGGAGTATATGCCTCCTCATCAAAATTTTCTAATTCATGAAATCTTCTGGGAGGTGCCTTTAATACAATATACCAATTAGATGTATCGCTTTCTCTAGAATAAAAAACATGTTTTGCTTGTGATGCTAAAATAAATGGATCTCTTTCAAATTGATGTTGTCCTCTATGAAGATTTACCAACGTAAATTCTTCTTCAATCTTGACTCCACTATCTATATTTGCCCAATCACAATGAAACACGGGAACTTTAAAACTATGATAGTCTAGTAAAATTATGTCTCTTATCACCCCATAATAAGAAATTTTACCAACTACATGAGTTGTATCCTTCACACTAGATCGACAAATAGTTTGTGCTTCAATAGAAACACCACTATTTTGTGTACTTCTACTAACATTGGTTGTATGAAATCGATGCCCATTGATAATATAACCAGAATGTGACATCACATCACATCTAGGTCGACGTGAAAGCCACTTCAATGTACTTGACATGTTACAGCTGTCTTGTTTGCCTTTTTCAGCAAACCAAGATGTAAAAGTCTCTTGATGTCTCATTTGTAATAAAGTTTCATTCCTGGCAATACGACTATCTGAATTCTTAATCTCCTCCTTATGCATCCTAAATGAAAATAAATAAAGAAAAATAAGATAAGTTTACAGGTAAATATTAATCATTATTAAATAAATTAACTAACTCTATTACGTTATATATGGTTCAACTGCATCGCTATTAAACAACACATATCGATGAGCGACCTCAAGCATTTCTTGACTCAAAGTTTTTGACTTTCCTTTCGAAATTGTACGTCCATCAATAATTGTTTCATTCTCGAAATCCTCATTTCGAGTGTGTCG
Organism: Ligustrum vulgare; assembly: GCA_963555705.1. NCBI lineage: Eukaryota > Viridiplantae > Streptophyta > Magnoliopsida > Lamiales > Oleaceae > Ligustrum > Ligustrum vulgare. The sequence goes on along the minus strand of OY743174.1, from coordinate 699,333 downwards.
AACACCAACTTCAGCAGCTTGTTTCACATAACCACTACAAAAATCCGTACATTCATCAGCTAAATAACGCTCTGCTATACAACCCTTGGGTCTTGAACGATTTCTAACATATCTCTTAAGTGTCTTCATAAACCTAAATTCAAAACATAATATGTATGATATACATAAACAATTAGGAGAAGAAATGTTGAATAAATACATACAAAAGTGTAAAAGTAAGTTACCTCTCAAATGGGTACATCCAACAATATTGTACAGGTCCACCAATACGGACTTCACGCCCAAGGTGGATGGTTAAATGAATTATTATGTCAAAAAAAGATGGGGGAAAATACCTTTCCAGCATACACAAAGTCACCGCAACATCCTCCTCAAGCTTTTCTAATTTATTTTTATCGACGACTCTTTGACATATTTCATTGAAAAATGCACATAATCGAAAAATTGCATTTCTTGGTCCTGGAGGTAGAAGTCCTCTTAATGCAACTGATAACAACTGTTGTATGAGCACATGACAATCATGAGACTTCAAATTTAAAATCTTATTATCTACTAATGAGATGCACTTTGAAATGTTGGAACTATATCCATCAGGTAATCTTAAATCAAACAGCCTCTTACAAAATAACTCTTTCTCCTTTTTGGATAGCATGTAAGATGCTGCGGGTGGGTAATATGTATTTCCTTTCAATTCTGGATGAAGATCCTTTCTAATACCCATATTGAGCAAATCCTTACGAGAATTAAGCCCATCTTTTGATTTTCCCTTCACATTCAAAATAGTGCCAAGAATGCTCTCACAAACATTCTTCTCAACGTGCATTACATCCAAATTATGACGCAAAAGTAGTGTCTGTAAAATAATACTATAAAATTAGAAAAACTTTAAGAAAAAAAATAGATAATGTAAAATAGCTTGAAATGGCTAACCTCCCAATATGGTAGCTCAAAGAATATTGATTTTTTTTTCCATGGCCAATCAGAATCTGATTTTTTCTTCTTTCTTTTTTTACCTATTTTCCCCCAATTATTGTCAACATTTTTTATTGTCAGCATCACTTCTCGACCAGTTAATATTTTAGGACTAGGCATATGTTCCTTATTCCCATCAAACCAAGCTTCTTTTGATCGATAAGGATGATTATATGCAAGAAATCTTCTATGACCTATGTACGCAAACTTTCGACTAAATTTCAACCATTTTGCACATGTGGATAAACCACATACTGAACAAGCTGCTTCGCCTTTTGTAGGATATCCTGATAAGTTTCCATAAGCCGGAAAATCATTAATTGTCCACACCAATATTCCACATCACCTTTAAGTCTTCAATGAGTGGTTGTAAGTACACATCTATATCATTCCCTGGTTGTTTTGGACCTGGGATTAGCAAAGTCAACAACAAATTTTCCTTGGACATGCATATCTAAGGAGGGAGATTATATATAACTAGTATCACCGGCCAACAACTATACCTAGAACTTAGGTCACCAAATGGATTAAATCCGTCAGATAAAAGTCCAAGCCTAAGATTGCGTGGTTCTGATGCAAAACAAGGCCACTTTTGATCAATTCTCTCCCAAGCTAATGAATCAACTGGATGACGCATTTTTCCATCTTGACTTTTGTGATTTAAGTGCCATATTAGTTGTTCTGCCTTATCAAGTTACCTAAACATTCTTCTAAATCGTGGTATAATCGGAAAATATCTCAAAACCTTTGCAGGTATCCCCTTTTGAATTTTTTTGGTTCGTTCATTAAATTTCCATCGTGAAGATGCATATTTTGGACATGTCTCCAAATTCTCTAAATCATTCCTAAACAAACAACAATCATTAACGCATGCATGTATCTTCTCGTACCAAAGATCAAAAGTGTTCAATAAATTTTTCGTTGAATTACAAGAATCAGGAATGGTGTTCCCATCTGGTAGAATATCTCTAATAATATTAAGAAGTTCATTGAAACCATTCTCAGATATACCATGTGTAGCCTTAAGCTTGTATAAGACAATGATGACAGAAATCTTTGTGTACTTTGTGCAACCAGGGTATAGAGGAATTTCAACGCCCTCATATAAATTTGAAAAGTCCCTCTCTCTATTTTCATCCTCAGGTTCCACAATATTTTCATCCTCAAAAAATGCATCCCTATACATCTTATAAGTCTCTAGATTTTCTCTATCTTGATGAGGTAATGAAGCTGCATTCAATTTTTCCCCATGAAACACCCATGTAGTATAAGTAGGATCCATCCCATTAATGATCAAATGCCCATACATTGTATCAAAATGTTGGTGGAATAAGTTTTTACAACATTTACAGGGGCATAAGACCTTTTCTGGATTTCCCGCATTGGCTTGCACCATATTTGCAAATTGTCTTGCACCATATTGATATGCCTCTGAAACTCTAAAAAAATACTAAATATAAATCCTCTAAATGCATTTATTGTCTTATTTTAAAAATTTCTAAAACTAAGGAGATAAAATAACTTTGATAGATGAACCCAATCTTTATCCATGATAATATACCAACACTATCAAGATATAACCTATTATAAATATAGTAAAAAGACTAAGAAAAAAATGATTATATTTAAACAACAATGAAATCTAGGTTTACAAAGTACATGTAATATAGATTAATCTCTAATCCTGTACTTCCAATAGCAGTATAATAACAAGAGAAAAAATTGAAATCAAGTGAAAGAACTCAAAAATTAGTGGTTCACCACCAATACAAGAGCTATGTACACTTGCAGCAATAGAGTTTCACATAGTTGAAGCAAAAACAAAAATAATGAAATCAATTAATAATATAAAATAAAGAAAATCTTGCATTTCTTTGGTTAATCTTTGTCCATCGACCATGTTGATCAAATTATTTACATATGGTCAATGATCAATAATATATGAACATAATACTCGATCTTATTATTTATTACATGCCACTTGAAATTTAGCAAATGGATTTGTTAAATTCGAGTTTAGGGATTTCAATTGAGTCCACGGGGGCGGCCCTGTCAAATTTTAATTATTTATTTATTATTATTTTTTCCCTGTTAATGAAATAAAAAATATAAAAATGTAAAAACAATATATATATATATACACATAAACAGAGCGAGAGGGTCGACCTGCCTTACCAGCGGGACGAAACAAGGGTCGTTTTGAGAAACATTTGAAGACGAAATCTCCATACGAGTTCATGTACCAGTGCTTGCTTAGTTATGGGCAAGAATTGATTCTCAAGACCAGGAATTTTTATTTTTATTTATTTTTCCACTTTACACTAATCTCAAAAGAATTACCAAGAATTTGCATCTTTCGCTCTTCTTCAATATCTAAAATTATAATTTATAACTATTCCTCAAACAGAAAGAAAACAAAATCTTCCAAGTATGTTCAAACTGTATTACAGTTTGAGTACTGTACGGCTTTCTTTTCTTTTCGACTTTTTGAAAATGAAAATTTTATTGTAGTTAATGTTTAAAAGTTCCATAAATTTCTTGCATATTTCTGATAATTTGTTTGTTAATTAAACATGCATCTAATTACAAAAGGTTGATGAATGTACAAGCAAGAAAACCCTAGATCAAGCTCTGTAATTTACAAAAGGGCTATTTATATTTTTATTCACCTTTTCAAAACAAACATATGACTAAAACAAAGTAACAAATCTAAGAAAATCTATAAAGGGATTTCAAGAATTTACCGGTGTGGTCTAGTTTCACTAATCATAAGAAGGAAAAAGATCATAAAACTACCTTTTTTTATCCTTGTGGGATTTCTTCCAAGAAACTGTTCTTTCTTTCTTCAAACTGCAAACTGCAGAGATTTATTGCTACAAGTCCTTGATGGGGAAACCCTAATTGGAGGAGAAAAAGTGTAAGCGTGTGCCTGCCGATTCAATAGAAAAGGTGAAATATAATGGGATGGAAGGGTGAAAAGAACATTTTAATGGATGGAGAAGGAATGAATGACAAAGGTAATAAATGAGAGTGTCAAGCAAGTCAAGTTCTCAAAATATCAAGTCTCCAATAATTGAAGTTCAGGATCGAAGTCACATGGCCCATTGTTTTCAAACTTTCAGATCATTAATTAAATGATCTTGCACTGTTGTGTAGTAACAAGAAGTGATCTACTTATTTCTCAAAAATACAAATTTTAACAAATTTATAATTTAATACTTATGCTTATAGTAAAAATCAATGAATATAATCCAAACTCTCAGTTTCACGTTATTATTTATTAATGTTATCATACACTTGCCTTAGAAATCATACAACATGTACATTGAAATGTTTCACATACAATAGATCATAGCCAACAACGCATTCTTGCATAAAAAGTTATATTTATAGTCATAATAGTAGGTTATTGCAATCATACATAAATTGTATACAATAAGTTAATTCATGCATATCATCTAGATTTCACATAATTATAATAATGGACACACAGTGCAAGTGTAGGTCGTTAAACAGGGCAAGTCGAGTCGTTCGATTTTGCTTGGCTCTTCCCACAAGCTTGCCTTAGGTGACTAGATATGAAAGAGACAAAGGATACAACACTATCATTAACAATACAAATGAAAAAAACTGATAGGAATGTGGCAGTTACTCTGAGTCTTCTATTTCAAGAGCAGTTACTTCAATCTTATTCTAGCACAATTCTTTTACAAAACTATTTTCACTAGTTCTCATTGTTTGACTCGTTACCTTAAAACCAAGATAATTATTACTATTTTCACTATCTTCCTTCATTTTATAAATGGGAACTAGTTTACTGTTCGTCAACTCATATGGCATCAATTTGGTTGCTATTAATATTGTTCGAAATTAACACTTGTAAACCTCAGTAGACATGTCATCTGGTCACAAAGGCTTCTAGTGCCATGTTGATTTCATCTTCAATAAGTGATAAGTTCCCCCAAAATATTTCATGGTCAGAAAGACAACACGGTGGAATTCACATTTTCTGGAAGGCTTAAACGCATTATATGGCAAACAAATACAGGAACCGCTGATGTTTCTGCAGCTGAGCTTCTTAATACAGGCAACCTGGTTTTGAAGAACTCACGTGGCGATATTCTCTGGCAAAGCTTTGATGTTCCTGCTAATACTCTTTTGCCTTCTCAAATATTGACCAAGGACAAAAGATTGATATCATCCTTAAGAAAAGGAAGCTTCGAATCTGGTCACTTCAGCTTATATTTTTCTAGTAACAATATTTTGACGTTGATCTCTGATAGCCCTAAAACATCTAGCATCTACTGGCCAAATCCTAATTTTGACGTCTATTCAAATGGAAGAACCAACTACAATGGTAGCAGATTAGCAGTGTTAGATGATATAGGCATGATCCAGTCAAGTGATAAATTTCAAGCCAATGCTTCTAATAAAGGATTTGGAATAAAAAGAAGGTTAACATTAGATTATGATGGGAATCTTAGAATCTATAGTTTGATTAATTCAACAGGGGAATGGATGATAACATGGAACTCTCCTAACTCAATCTCACTCTTAGAAAGGAACTCTCCTAACTTAGACAAAACAAACTAAAACAGAAGTAAATTTACAAGAAAACGTTGTGTAACCAGCAAAGAGTTGCTATATGGATCAGGGCTTAAGTAGTTTCTTGATACCAGATTTCTGCTCGGCCGGTAACCTAGTCGGGAACTTTATATCGAATAATTGCTTAGAGAAATCATTCACATAAATTCAGAATTGGATACCCCTTTCAAGTTTCAATAATCTCTCCAAAGGTACAGAACATCTAATTTGGATTTGGAACGATGATAACCTCATAAATTCAGAATTGGGAATTCATCTAATACTATATTTTCTAATTACCAAAACAAATAGATTAATTATAATATATATTTTTAATATTTCCATAATCAGAAGAAAATGGAAGAAAGAAATGAAGAATGGAAGAAGAGAATTCCAACTCAATCACAACCTGCGCCTCTACTCTCGCCGCTGAAGACCTCACTGTGGAACTTGGCTACTAGAGATTGAAGAAGAAAACAAGAAATCAGGAAGAAGATTGAGAAGAAGAAGAAGAAAAGAAGAATGGAAGAAGAGAATTCCAACCTCAATCACAACCTGCGCCTCTACTCTCGCCGCTGAAGACCTCGCTGTGGAACTTGGCTACTAGAGATTGAAGAAGAAAACAAGAAATCAGGAAGAAAATTGAGAAGAAGAAGAAGAAAACAAGAATGGAAGAAGAGAATTCCAACCTCAATCACAACCTGCGCCTCTACTCTCGCCGCTGAAGGAGTTATGGGCTGCTGAAGGTTGAAAGCTGAAAAGGGAATTGTGGCGCGCCCTAATTTGGCCCAGCTCAGTGTAGCGCGCGAATTAATTTGGGTCTGTAATTTCACGGCGTGCTTATGCACGCCGTGTTACTTATAATATTTTACGGCATGTAAAATGCACGCCGTCTAAAATATTTATTTTTGAAATTTTACGGCGTGTTTCTTTTGCACGCCGTAAAAGGTGTCAGTTCATGATCTTTTACAGTGTGCTTAAAATGCGCGTCGTAAATCACCTATTTTACGGCATGTAATTGTTGCAAGCCGTAAATAATTTAATTTTAAGGCATGCCAAATTTGCACGCCGTAAATGTATGCCGTAAAAGTTCACTTTTGTTGTAGTGAGAGCAATGAATTTCGACCACGAGCTCTGCTCAATTTGCTATATATATACATTTTCAATAAAAATTTTATGAATTTTTTTTTATAAAAAAAAAAAATAAATAAATAAAAGCTCGGACTTGGCTCGACTCGGCTCGGAAAAAGCTCGAGTCGAGCCTTATTTTTTAGGACGAGCTTTAGCTGGGCTCGGCTCGAGCCAAAAAAAGCTCGACCCCTGAAAGTTCGAATCAAGCTCGAGCCTTGATCTTCGGCTCGCAAGCTTGCCCGACTCGGCTCGTTGACATCCCTACATATATGTAACTTCGTTTCTGTAAAAATGAAAAATAGAATAAAAAATAGAAAAATTTGCAAAACTGCCTCAGAACCGGAAATGGAGAAAAATCAGGGATATTTCCTCTGTTTAAGAAATGACCGTTAATGCAAGCAACTCGTAACCGAAAACTTTAAAGCATAGTCTTCTACAACCATTTATAGCTGGATCACTGTAACTGGAAAGTATCACTGCAAATTTCCTAAAACTCTAGAACTGTTACTAATCATTTTCATATGGTGCCTATTATTATTGAGACATATATGACATAGCTACCATCACTGGCGGATCCAGCTATGGGCGAGCCGGTTCGGCCGCTCGTGCTGGATCCGACCAGATTTTCAGATTAATTAATTAATTAATTAATTATTATTATTATTAAAAAAATGTAACAGTCTAGTAATGTGTTTGATTGAGAGTTTAATGTGTTCGATTGGTTTAATTTGCTATGTAAAAAAAGTGAGGAATTTTTCAACTTTTATAGTTTAATTGTCATTATTTTTCATGAAAAATAAAGCAAAATTTAGCTACTTTAATATATATATATATATTTATTTAATTTTTTCATATATTTGTACTTGATAATAATAATGTTAATTTTTTGAAAAAAAATAAGTCAATTAACAACAAAAAAATGGATCAAACGTGATGAAAATGATAAAAGATTTTTCATAGAAAGTAAAATTTCCTCCCCTTAGAAAACAAATCTCTCCAAATTAAGAAAAATACCAAATTTCGAGACAAGTTAGAAAACGAATTCTATGAAAAATTTAGGCAAACAAACAACGTAAAAGTTGAAAAATCACTTGAAAAACGTAAGGCTATCAAACACAGTCTTATATCCATTACCTATGCCATCCGTTCAATCCATTTGATGCTTTGGGAGACGATTTGTTGAATGACCGTTTGTTGATTTACGTAGAGCGCAAACATTTTAAACTCATTAAGAATGAGGCAATTTTGCAATGCTTTCAAAGTATGAGACCTTAGAGAATGCAGTTGTCTAAGTTTATAACTACGAAGTATGGTTATATCATGTATTTTCCTACTATTTTTGTTTGTGTTGGACTATATTTCCATATTAAATAAAATTACGTTTTAAATCATTTATATATTAGTAGAATTTTGTATATTTTTTTAATTAAATAATATTTCGCCATTGAGGGTAACGGTCAAAGTGTCAAAATTCGCTCTAGCTCAACCAGAATCCTGAATTCGCCGCTAGCTACCATCTGAACAATATAGGAAGCTACTTCATCGGCTAATCACAAGAACATCTAGAGACCTACGTCGTACTGTCTACAGAGCATCGAATTGTATTTGATTGTGAGTTAAAATGCTACACATCGTTCATAGTTTTTATGTCTTTCTGGTAAATTACTATCTACTGAAATGAGTTTGCTCCTGAATGAGTAGTCTTTCATTTGACTATGATCACTGGACGAAAAATCTTACATGATTTCAAGGTATCAGGATTATTCATGGACTGAAATTGTATTTGCAGAAAAAAATTTTATCAGTTCTCTCACTCGCTGTCGAATATTGTTAAAAAATAATTACACGATAACATAACACATCATCCTCGTTTCTGATTAAAAAACGATGTCATTTAAGTCATATACTAAATTACCTTCATGAATGACTGCATCTGTATATGGAGTAAACCGTTATATCACCACGGAGTCTAGGATGAAAACTAGACCAAGACTTGCTTATATTAAACATTATGCAGAACCTAATAAGAAATTATAAATTTCATTATCATATCCGCTTTCAGACCTAACATTTTTTTCGTAATATTTGATCAGGTTATGACTTCAGTTACCGTGTCCATTCACTTCGATGGAGAATGGGTGCGGTCCTTTATCCAGAATTCATATGTGTTATTGCGACTAGTTGTTCAGAGATTAATTCAGATGTGTTATTGCAAGAGTTGGTTGTTTTTAAATTCACACTTTGACGATTTGGATGTGGTTTTCTGGAATATTTTGGGATATGCTCGGGCATCAGCACACTCTAGGTGTTTGTCGAAATGTTGGAACCAAGAGCAATAATTCTAGTGTTTCTTCCATCAATTCAGTTTCCGCTGGTGTTTAGAAGATGATGATTTTAAATTATCCTTCTAGTGACATATAACGGTTTCCTCAATAGATGTAGAAATGACTGATATTCCTAAGAAGATACTCAATTTGATTTGCTCACTTTCTTCAACCTCCGACCAACTTGACAGCCATGGTTTTGTATTTCAATTTCCATGGATGAGTTTGGAAGGGGGTTCAACCTCCGATCCACTTAAGTTGATTTTGTTACTTTGGAGAATTACAGAAGTTTGATTAGTGGTTTATTCCAGGTTTTTATAATAGGATAATTAGAATACAAAACAACTTTCAAGTAGTCGATTCTCAGTAAAATCTTGTGTCTCTTGCATCTATTTCTATTCATTTTATTCTGTATTAATTTATTGAGTTTCAGAAGCTAGAATATAGGATCAATTCTTTTCTGCATTTTTAGGCTCCGTTCTTTTAAATTTAATTTACAAATAAATGGAATGTTTTGTGTCAAATCAAGGAATTGAAATTATTTGTTGATTTATTTGTGTTTTCTAGGTAAGATGAAGGGTTAAAAATTGGAGAGAGAAAATGTGAATGGTTAAAAAGTGGTATGAAAAATTGTGTAAATTAAAATTTTGTAATGATTCCAAATTAATTCGGCCCAGATTCCTACCGAACGGAGCCTTATTTGAAAGGTTACTTTGGAATCGTGTTCTTACTTATGTTGGTGAATGTTTCATATCCAAAAGAGTGGAGCAGCTCCTGTAGCGATCGAGAATTTTTACGCAATTTAATAATTATTTCAAAGTTTCGAAAATTGTACCGTTGCGATCTCACCCATTTTTAAGCTAACGTCACGACGCGTTCATCTAGCCAAATCGAGAAATATCGAGTTAATTCAATTTTAAATTAAATTCCGAATTTTCAAAATTTTATTATTTTAATTACTTATTTAAATTATTATTTTCAAAATCATATTAAATTCCAAATTTCATCAATCTCATTTTTATCAGTTTAATTCTTCTGACCCAATTGATTTCGCGTGCGAATTTTCCTCGAACTACGTGCATTTCTTGTCTAGGTTTTCACACCACCAACTCCATCCATCACATCAATCCAATATTACACCATACCTACCAAACTCTCTTATACACTACCCAAACCCAACTCTCAGCATTCACTCACCCTCAGACCGGCCAGCCTCCTCCCAGCTCCATCCATTGGCAGCAGCCTCAAACTCATTCCCATTTCAACCACCAATGCAACCAGCACCACCGTCTTCACCATGGGGCAGCCACCTCCTTCATCACCAAGCATTTGCCCAAACCTGCCTCATCGCAACCCTACCACCACCACACGCAGACAACACCACCATATTCCACCACTGCCCAAATGGGATTCCACCATTTTCGACACCACCACCACCTCCCCAGTGAACCGTCATCAGCAAAACCAACGCAGCCACCATCAATACACCATAGCCACCTCCATCACAACCTGCACAAACCACCACCGTACCCAAATCCGAAACTCACACACCACACTCCTCGGTCCCAACTCGAAATACCCTCAAAACCAAACTCAAAACCAAGAAGAGAAGAACCCAAAACCCAAGAATACCCAAATACTTATCTCAACCTCCAGTTATTCGCCGGAAAACTCAGTCCAAAGCCTCGTTTTTCCCTCAGTCTTCGGGCCCAATCTCGCACCAAAAACCCCAAATCCGATCCTCTTCGTGGTCCCCCGCTCGCCGCCACCTGCCGGCGGCGTTTCGCTAGCCAAACCATCGGCTGAAGACCGGACTTGCGCTAGGTGCGCCTTCGTCCCACCTCCGTCCCTTTTCTCTCTTCTCGCTTAACGACCAGAGAGAGAGAATGTGATTTGTTTTTTTTTTAATAATTTGATTTTTGAAAATTTGCCTCACCAGTCCCCAACCTTCTAGTATGATTTTATTCCAGTACCAAGTTTTGCTGATTATTTATTTCAGCCTCTCAATTCCTAAAATGTTTATTTCAGTCCCTAACCTTAAGTCATTTTTGCAAATCAGTCCCAAATCCTTACACCTTATAATTCTAGCCACAAGTGTTGAAATTGTCAATTTTAGTCCCTTTAGTTTTTAAATTTCACTTTGAGTCCCTCAAGTTTTAAAGTTATTTAATTTAGCCCTTTTGGTTTTAAAGCAATCATTTAAGCCCCATATTTTAAAGTCTTTTGATTTTGTCCATATTGATTTAAAATGATATATATATTTATAAATCCCAAGTTTCAAAGTATTCATTTTAGTCTCTCAACTTTCAAAGTATTCATTTTAGTCCCTCAACTTTCAAAATATTCATTTTAGTCTCTCAACTTTCAAATTACTCATTTTAGTCCCCCCAACTTTCAAATTACTCATTTTAGTCCCCCAACTTTCAAATTATTCATTTCAGTCCCTCAACTTTCAAATTATTCTTTTTAGCCCCTCAACTTTCAAATCATCAATTTCAGTCCCCAAATTGTAATTTATCATTTTTAAACTATAAATTTCTAAAGACTTATTCGACTTAATCTTCTAATTGGCTAGACGAAGCGTACGGAGAATTAAAGAATTGAAGTCGTTTCCCGCTCAACTTTGCACTCGTCAAGTTTAAGGTAGACTCGTCCCTATTAATTGATTTAAATTATGATTGCATGTGAATGTGTATGTTATGTGACTTATGTGAAAGTTATTTTTATGAAAAGAGACGATAATGTATTTCTTCGGAAATATTTATGTTGAAATGAGAATATATTTCTTATGAATAAATTATAAATTGTAATGTGTGGTGTCTCAATGTAAGAATGAGTTTTTCAAAGGAAGTGATCATTTGGTGCCAGTTGGTTTCAAGTATTCTAGCGTCCTGCTTAATTAACTGGTATTTTGGTGGATTCTTAAGGGAATGTTCACTTTCAACAAAGTGGGGAAAAGGGAATAAATGGAGCTTTGGACTCAAGTGAAGGATGAAATTCTGTTAATTTAAATCATAGTCGTCTTTCGACAACTGATAAAATAAATAAATAAATAAATATCATAATGGATAAAGAGTGAGCACAGAGCACAATGGTTGCAAATTTAAATGAGAGTGAAAAACTTTATATTTACAAAATGATTCAATTTTTCTTATTGTTTTTATTGGAAGAAAGGAAGAGAAGGACCAAAATGAGCTGCCTAAATTCTTGAGTCTTTCACCAGTAAATAAGGAAGAACGTTTTCTTACTTGACAAGTTTCGCTTTTCTCACTTGCCGTCGAACATTCTAGAACACCTTGCATGAAGAGCTCGCTAAAAAGATTTTTCTTATCCCCAACGTAGAGTCATGTTCTACACATGCAGAAGAATAAATTTGTTAGATCCAACTGTAAATCTATATGTATAGTCCGTATCTTTGTAAAATTTGTGTATAAATACCTATGTAATTCTCTACATTTGTATCATGAAATATTGAGAATTATGAAATTCCTATCAGCTGGTTTTCCTTCATAATTTCTCTTGGTCGTATCAGAGACCAGAAATGGCCAATCCTCAATCCACAGATTCATCCTCCACTTCAAACTTCAATTCCACTACGCAAGTGCAAACTCTAATTAACAACACTACTCCATTCGAAATGAATCTCACTCAAGCTGCATTAGTAAAATTAGACAAAGGTAATTTTCTTCTGTGGAAAAATGTAGTAATGCCAATCATTAAAGGGCATGGTTTAGAAGGTTACGTACTGGGAACAAGGGAGTGCCCGCCTCAGCATACTAGCACACAAGTTACAGCTGATTAAGGAGTAACAGTTCAAACAACTCCAAATCCAGAGTAATTGAAGTGGGTTTCTGTGGATCAGCTCTTGATGGGCTGGTTGTATTCATCCTTGACACCAGAAATCGTGATGGGAGTTATGGCTTTAGTACCTCAAATGAACTGTGGAAGGCTATCAGTGAAAATTATGGAATTTTGAACAGGTCCAGAATCACATTTCTGACTTCAGAACTACAAAGAGCTAGAAAAGGATCTTTAACTATGGATCGGTATCTTACTATGATGAAGCAGATTGCAGATAATCTGGAAGTCACTAGAAAGAAAGTAGACCACTCAGATCTTGTTACTCAAGCACTTGTTGGACTGGATGAAGAATATACCCCCCATAGTGGTGCAGATCAATAGCAAGTAAAATGTATCTTGGCATGAGTTAACATCAAATCTCATGACATTCGAGAATAGACTTGAGCATCTTAGCCAAGTCAGAATCAACTTTGGCTCCATCAATCTAACTCAAGGAAGGTTCAACAACTCAACCTATTTTGCTGGAAGAAACAGCAGGGGAGGAAGAAGTCAGAACCTCAGAGGAAGATCTAAAGGCAGAGGTAGATTTGGCAGAACAAATAAGGGTAGAGATCCATGCCAAATCTGTGGTTTAAGCAATCACACAGCAACATGGTGTTTTAACATAATGAATGACAAGTATATGGGGAAGAAACCTGTAGAGCAGAATTCAAACCCCTCTGCATTTGTAGCAAAACCAAGCATAGTGCAGGATCATGCCTGGTATGCAGACACAGGAGCCAGCCACCATGTTACTGTCAGCAAAGGAAATCTGGAGGAAGCAAAGGAATAAGCAAGTAATCAAAAATTGGTTGTTGTTAATGAAACTCTCTACTTATTTCTCATGTTCGAACAAAGAAAATTGATGTTAACTCTAGGAGAGTCTTACTACTGAAGAATTTATTGCATGTTCTCATGATTAGGAAAACTCTTATAAGTGTGTCGAAATTTACTCATGATAACAATGTCTCTTGCGAATTTTTTCCTGACAAATGTATTGTGAAGGATTTACAAAGAAGGAGAACACTGGTGAAGGGGAAGCTTAAGGAAGGACTCTATCAATTGAATCTGCCCAACCAACACTTAAGCCAATCACAATTCAGTTCATCCTCCTACAAAGCACTCAACACTACCCTCAGTCAACCAAAGGAAACTGAAAAATATCCTTGCTCAGATTTAGAAATTTGGCATAAAAGGTTAGGTCATCCCCAACTTTCTACTTTGTCTCGAGTTTTACAAGTTTGTAATAAATCTATATTCAATATAAATAAAATCCCTTTCTGTGAAGCTTTCCAATTTGGTAAGTCACATGCTCTACAATATAATTTGTCTTCATCCCATGCTAAATCACCCCTGGATCTAATTCACACTAACGTCTGGGGCTCATCTCCTTTAAATTCTACCACAGGGTTCAAATATTATGTGATTTTTGTAGATGATTGCACTAGGTACGCCTAGATCTATCCTCTCAAACACAAAAATGATGTTCATCATCACTTTATAGAGTTTAAAAGGGTTGTTGAGAATCAATTCGAGAGAAAAATCAAGATGATCCAAAGTGATATGGGAGGTGAGTACAAATTCCAAAACCAAATTGCACAAGAGTCAAGCATTGAACTGAGACATTCTTGTCCACACACATCACCACAAAATGGTAGGGATGAAAGAAAACATAGACACATCACTGAAACCGGTTTAATCTTACTGTCTCAAGCTCATATGCCTTTATTTTATTGGTGGGAAGCCTTTATCACAGCAACCTATCTTATAAACAGACTACCCAGTCCTATATTACAACACAAATCACCCTATGAAGCTCTCTTCAAACAGAAATTCAATTATCAGTCACTCAAAACCTTTGGCAGTGTCTGTTATCCATGTTTAAGACCATACCAAAATCATAAATTTGATTTCCACACACAGAAATGCGTTTATCTAAGACCTAGTGTGTCTCACAAAGGCTACAAATGTTTGAATTCTAATGGTAGAATATATATATCTAGGAATGTTAGATTTGATGAAAGATCCTTTCCATTCAAAGGGGATTTTATCAACAAGAAACAAGAACCAAAACAATCTTCCATTAGGTTCAACCAAATACCCTTTAAAATTAACTCTCAAATCCCAACAGAATCAATTGATAGAGTGCAACCAGTAGCTGAATCTTCAAATAGATTCTCTGAAATGAATATTGGGGGTTCAAATGATGTAGTTTAAAGTTCAGATGAAGAGAGTGAATCAATGGTTCGTACAGAAGAACATAATGATTTTCAGAATGAAATAGCAGGAGATCAAGATGATATCACGTCTATTTCTCAAGGCAGAGTTAATGATCATAATGTAACTCCAGCAGGCCATCATATGATCACAAGGGCTAAGGCAAGTGTTTTTAAACCAAAGGTTTACTCCAGTACTCTTTCAGGATGTCTAGATGAAAGGGAACCAATGTTTGTGGAGGAAGCTCTGAGTAGTAAAAGGTGGTGTGAAGCTATGGAAGAGGAATACAGTGTTTTAATCAAGAACCAAACATGGTCATTAGTACCATCAGAACCCAAGATGAAAGTGATAGGATGTAAGTGGGTGTATAAGCTAAAATTTGATGATAAAGGAAACATTCAAAGATACAAAGCTAGATTGGTGGCTAAAGGTTTTTTACAAACATCTGAGATTGATTACTATGAGACATTTAGCCAGTGGCTAAAGCACCAACCTTGAAGATTATTCTAACCATAACAATCTCTAAAGGATGGGAAATCAGGTAGGTAGATATAAATAATGCTTTTCTCAATGGCAGACTTGAGGAAACAGTATTTATGGAACAACCTCAAGGTTTTGTTGATCAAAGAAAGCCAACTTATGCATGTAAGCTTAGCAAGGCTCTATATGTGCTGAAGCAAGCCCCCAGAGCCTGGAATGACACATTGAAGGAGGCATTTCTAAACTGGAAGTTTAAACAGTCAAAGGCAGAAAATTCGATTTTTTACCAAATCACTCAGAGTCATGAAATATATTTGTTAGTGTATGTAGAAGATATCATACTAACAAGAAGTTGCAGGAGGAAGCTACAAGAATTAATTGAAAGGATAAATGCCACTTTTTCCTTAAAAGATATGGGGAGCCTAAAGAAGTTTCTTGGAATAGAATTCCAAAGGAGTGAGCTTGGGTTACACATGTCACAGAGGACATATGCTACGGATGTACTAAAGAAGTTCAGTTTTGAAAACTTGAAGTATAGTATAATTCCTATGGCATCAGGAAAACTTGTTAGCAGAATTGATGGAACAAGTTTACAAGACTCTACTTATTTTAGGAGTGCAGTTGGTGCATTGCAATATCTGACCCACACACGACTAGATATCTCCTTTGTTGTAAACAGAGTAAGTCAGTATCTCCAACATCCTATAGATACCCATTGGAATTTACTTAATAGAATTTTCAGATACAGTAAAGGCACAACTGATTTGGGATAGCCATCCAGAGTGATCAGAATCTTAACACTATAGCCTATTGATATGCAGAATGGGCCTCATGCCCAGATGACAGAAAGTAGGTAGTTGGATACTGTGTCTACTTGGGTTGTAATCTAATCTCATGGAGCTCAAAGAAGTAGCAGGTACTTGCTAGGTCTAGCACAGAGGCAGAGTACAGAGCTCTATCAAACACTACTGCTGAAATTATTTTAGTGCAATCTCTCCTAACTGAGCTACAAATCACACAGACAAAAGTTCTAGTAATATGATTCAACAACATGGGCGCAAGTGCCTTAGCTTCTAACCCAATATACCATGCCCGAACTAAACACATCAAGCTGGATGTGCACTTTGTTCGAGACATGGTTCTTTCCAAGAAGCTGCAGATCAATTACGTTCCTAATACAGATCAAGTCCCAAGCATCTTGACAAAACCGCTACACAATTCTAGACATCTCTACACTGGGAATGAGCGAGGTTAATTCTAGTTTGAAAAGAGGTATTGGAAGAAAGAAAGAGGAGGACCAAAATGAGCTGCTTAAATTCTTGAGTCCTTCACCAATAAATAAGGAAGCATGTTTTCTTACTTGACAAGTTACGCTTTTCTCACTTGCTGTTGAACATTCTAAAACACCTTGCATGAAGAGTTGACCAAACAGATTTTTCTCATCCCCAACGTAGAGTCATGCTGTACACATGCAGAAGAATAAATTTGTTAGATCCAACTGTAAATCTATATGTATAGTGTGTATCTCTGTAAAATTTGGGTATAAATACTTGTGAAATCCTCTGCATTTGTATCATGAAATATTGAGAACTATAAAATTCCTATCAGCTATTTTTCCTTCATAATTTCTCTATTCTAGTGAGGTTGCACCGTGTTAGATCACCTGGCATGTCAGTGTCTAAGTTCGGAATGTACACTAATCGTATGTGATTTAGGGGTTCCAACTTCCAACCAAAATTGAAGAATGAAATGAATGGACAGTGCTTTGAAAAAAAATGAATATATGTAATCATAATTCTAAGCATGAATATCATTCGATTGTTTCAAAGGTTTTGGTTGATAACAGCATACACGACCGCTAGTGTTTCATAGTTTACAAACTTCACAGCACATATCATATAATTAATTTTCTTCAAGTTGGCATCGAATGCATATATAGATTTGAGAATCTACTGTTGAATTTATATATATACCTAATTATATATAGATTTGAGAATATGTAGTTGAACCAAAAGATAACTGCTTTTTTTTGCTGATAAAAGTGTTACCAGGGATTGAAACCCATAATTTAATATCTGTGCAAGTAAATCACTGGTTTTTTATCTTCATCAACTCATTATCATCTCTCCATTAACTCGTTTACCTCATTTGGAATTGGAACTGGATTCTTGATTTATTTTTTTTGGCAGCCTTCGAAATTACAGACTGTAATATTAAGAAGGAATCTTTTTTTTGTTTGTTTTTTTTTTTTTAACCTGCGGCGGTGGTGGATTATGCTGTATTGGGTTGGCATCAAATGATTAGAGGATAATCAGGACAGTTTGTTATGTGCGAGATTCTCTCCTTGCAGTTAATGTTGGATTGATTACGTGGAGTGTTTTATTTTTGAAAAATAAATCCATTTATCTTAATATTTTGAATAAATAAGGTATATATCCATGTATATTGTTTTGGAATAAAGCTATTATCACACTACCCTTACCCCGATGTTTGACAACCCACTCTCATGGGGTGGAGCAGGCCCCATCATTGATGAGTGTGCCCCCACCACCCATGTGAGTGGATTGTCAAACATGGGAGCAAGGGTGGGGTGAGTGTAGCATTGTTGATTATTTTGTAAAGTATATTTCATTTTTAGATGTATCAATTGGGTATTGGAACCAATTTTCACTGGGATAATTGTATAGATTACTTACTTTAGATAATAAAACTGATTTTTACTACCTAAATAAAAAATTTTGAAAAATACTTCATTGTTACTAAAAAAAATTGAAAAGTATCATAGGTATCATACTGTGATACTAACATATTTGAGAAGTATCAAAAGTATCAGATTGTGATACTTCACGTGATTATGAAGTATTTTTCAGTTTTTATGATTTTATTATAAGTAATTTTCAATTTTTATAAAATTTAAGTAAATTTCAATTTGATCCCTAAAAGTAGTGTAATTATGTGAATAGCCCATTTTCACTCCCGGCCTCCAGTAGATTAATTGGCCCAACAATTTTGAAGCTCAAGTGGAAGTCCATCAGACTATGAGCCCAACCTGTTGAATTTTATTGGGTTAAATACACAAATAAGAAATTTTAAGGGTCATGTTTTTGAATGTCGGGTATTTTAAAAGACATTTTAAGAATATAAAAAAATTATCAAATTCAGGAAATCAGGCAATGGAAATCATATTGACAGTTTGTAATTAATTACAAATGTAATGAATTAATTACTATTGTACAAGTCACTCAAAAAAAAATTTAAAAAAAATTAATTGAATTAGTTACAAATTATAATGAATTACAGTTTTTAATTAATTACAATTAAAACTTTATTTCAATTTTACAATTAATTACAATTGTAACTAATAAATTTGTAAAATATGACGGATGTTTTGGCTAAAATTAATTGAAATAGTTACATTCACCTTAATTACCACTACAATTATAACTTAATTACATCGTGTAATTAATTACAGTTTATAATTAATTACAATCGTAATTTATTTCAATTTTGTAATTAATTACAACTGTAACTAATGAATTTGTAAATTATGACATATATTTTGCTAAAATTTAATTGAATTAGTTATATTCACCTTAATTACAACTACAATTGCAAATTAATTACATTCTATAATGAATTATGTTTTACGAATAATTACAACTGTAATTGTATTCCAGTTATGTAATTATTTACAATTGTAACTAATGAGTTTGTAAAAAAATTGTTTAATTCGAAAAAAGACCAATGGAACAACATGTATCCCGCACAATTTTCTCATAATCTACATCAGCCTTGGTGGACTGGTGATCTCACCATATACCATTACCATGTTAGACTTTGTGACATCTTACGTGCCACCTTGCTCTAGGTCCTGGGCGAGGCAGGCATCAAGAACGACATCAGAGATCTGATCACAAAGCTTATCAGGATGTCCCTCATTAACTGATTCAGATGTGAACAACAAAGTCTCCATCACTTTCAAGCTGCAACACCAAAAAATTACTTAATTCATAGGTGTTAAATGCATTTTTATACACTTTTTATACTTTTAAACTAGCATATTTTGGAATATATTGAGCAAATATATACTAATTTATGCATATTTTGTGTTTAAATAGGTTAATGTTCAAGTTCGAGGCCAAAAATTACAAAAGGAGTGAAGATTCTATTGAAATTCCAAGTTTGGGGACCATTTTGTCACTTTCGGGAAGTCTTGGACGAGCTGGGCAATTAAACGAGGGAACAAATTGCAAGATTTCAAAAGTTGAAGGACCAAAAGTGCAATTTTAGAAGGACATACTTGATAGAAACATGAAGATTTGGGGACTAAATTGCTCAATATTAAAAGATGGAGGACTTAATGGCAATTACGGAAGGGTCTTAGTTGCAAGACCACCCTCCAGCTGAGCCACACGAACGCGTGGCTCGAACCAAGTCGCGAACGCGACTTAGACCTCAAAATGGACCCAAGACAAAGCTAGTGCTCAAAATTGAACCGCGTGCGATCGCGCGGTTATAAAAAAAAAGGAATTTCTGTCGACCCGGCCGACCCGGTTCGGCCCATATGACTCTTTTACGTGGATCTTAGCGCTTTTTGGGGTTTTTGGATGATTTTTAGAGTATTATAAATAGAGAAAATCATATTTTTCTAGGGTATCAAGTAAGTCTTGCCCCTTTTTTCAATTTTTCTTGTATTTTTCTTAACATTTTACTTCTTTAATGCAATATTCAAGTAATGTTTTTATGATTTAGTAATGTTTTCTTATATTTAAGTATTTTGTTGTTTTTTAAACTTTTGATTATTGTTATTTTCTCACCTTTTCATCAAGAATGTCATTTACTTCTTGTGCATTTAATGTTTTGTGCTTGGGTTGTTGAAGACATTAATGGTTGATGGAAGAACTTGTTTTGAAGTGAAGAAATCTTGGGTTTTCACTTCAAGAACTTTACAAAAAGGGGGAGTTTTCTTTATTCTCTTGTTTTTAATCTTTATTTTGAGTATTATTCATAGGTTTATGTTATTTGTTAAATGTTATTGTTAGTTTATTATGGGTTAATGTTGTTGTGTTGGAATTTTTAATTAAGTTTAAGGTTATTTAAGCATATTAGGTTGTTTTTAAATTGTGGGTGTTTATGTTTATGTATTTATGATTATGAATGTTGTTTTATTTTTTTGTAGCTTTTAAATATTTGTTATTATGTTAAGTTATAGATCTGCTGATATCCTTGAGTTTTAAAAGGGATCTGGCATTTTCTGTTGTTCGAACTTGGTGCGTGCAACTGGAACTGGTTGGATATGAAATACTGAAAGGATTCCTGAAAAATCGCAAGGCTGGTGTATTCCTAATTTGTAATAAGGTGATATCATTCCATGTTGTATTTAATTATTGCTTCTTCTAATGTAAATTCTTGATTCTATCCAAAATTCCTCCGTCCGAAGCATATTTTAAACCCCTTTACTTAACTTTGTCCATGATTTCTTGAAAATCCGGGAATATGAGGGAGTTTAGTACTGACCTAAATTAGGTTGAGGGATACACTGGAAGAATTTTATTTCTTAGTGTACCTACTCTTGGTGTTGATATTTTCTGGATAACTATTATTTTGTGTTATATGATCATCTTGATTACAGTATATTTGACATTCTGTATTTGCTAAGTCTTAGTGACATATATTATCTGTAGTGATTGAGAATTTTTCAGTTGATTAAATTCTTTTCAGTTGATTAAAAAATAAATATTTAATTTTTTCAAAAACGTATCACTATAATTTCACATATTTTTAAATTAAAGCGTGTTCGTCTAGCCATGTTGATTATTTCAAGCCAATAAAATATAGTTTAAGTCCAATTTGATTTCTCGCCCAATTTCATATTTTTAAATATTATCCAAATCCAAAATTCGATTTAAGCTCAAAATTATTATTTATTTTAAATCCGAATTATTTAAGTCTAAAATTTCAAATTTATTATTATTCAAATTTATTTTTAATTCAAGTTTTGTCTTTTAAATAGTTATTTTTTGTAAGGTATTCCATTCGCACTCGTATTCTTGTATTCCAGGTTTTCACAATCCTACTCGAAATCTTATATCTTCCATATCCAACATTTCACAATTCTATTCCGACTACAACACTTTCTATATTAAATCTATATACACATATTCCCTTAGTCCAATTCACGCAAAAATTATAGCAACACTTCGACCCACTGTCAAACCCGCAAACCTGCAGCCGTCATCCAACTCCACCATCGAGCCTAAAACTTCACCACTACAAATCAGCCAACACCTGGTTGTACCCATACCACTATCAACAAACCACCAAAAACGAACTCCTCAAAAATCAACCATAACGCCACCATAGTCGCCAAACCACCACGACGCTGCCTCCCAAAACAATCCTCAAAATTCCCCTCAACTCCAAACCCAAAACCAAATCAAAACAACCCAAGAAAACCAAGAAACCCATCACTTACCTTTACCTTTGCCCTTGTTGCTGAGCCACCGTCGAAAAATCATGAACTTCTTCTCGGTTTGCCTCAATTCTTAGCACAAAATCCAACTAAAATCACCCCATTACACACCCACACTCCTCGCTGCCACTAGATGGCGACACCCCGTCGGAATAACACCGGAACTGGTCTCATAACTAAAGGGGCCCGTCGCCAATCGCTTCTCTCTCTCTCTCTCTCTCTTTCTCTCTCTTACGAAAATGGAACAAAGATAGAGAAACTGATTTCATTTTTTAAAAGGGAGAATTTTCTAAATGCCCAAGTCAAACAAAAGCTAAGCAAAATACCCTAATTTTGAAAAAAACTAACCACAATGCCCTTTTTTCTATAAAAAGACTTGGATGCCCTTAATAACCATATTTCTCTTATACCTTTCCCTTATTTCATATTAATATTAAAACAAAAATGAAACAACTCTCACTTTTCATTATTCTCTCATTTTTTTATCTGCTTGTGCTAAATACACAGATAAATTGTTCTCTCATTTTTTAACTGCTTCTGCTCAAAAAAATCGGCAAAAAATATACAATGTGCAACTGAAAGATTTCGTCCGCTACTTCTTATCGGTAAGTTCATTTAGTAATATTTATAATACTGTATTTAATTTCATTCTCATTATGTTAAACTTATTCAACAAATCTATAATTTCAATAACCAAAAATTACCGAAAAATTCATCTATTGTTAATTTTTTAGTTAATAATTACAGATTGTTCGACAGATCTATAATTATTTAGACTAAACAATGAAAAATGAAAATTTAATATGGCGAAGTGAATTTTTTCAGTTTAGTAAATAAAATCAGAAGGAAGAACTGAACGTCCGACCGGATCAAAAGTGTCGGTCAATTTGGCTGGACAGACCAAGGCAAGGTCCGGCCGGACTAACAGAAGTCCGGACGGACGGAACGAAGTCCCGTCAGACCGGACCGAAGGGAAGTCCGGCCGACTGACTCTTTTTTTTTTTAATTATTTTTTATTACAGTTACTCTCATTCTCCCTAACTTGTTGTTTTGAAAATTAATTATTTTTAATTAATGAAGATATGACTTTCATCCCAATTTCTTATTTTGGTGAATTCGTAGTTGAAGAAAATCTAAGATGGTCATGGAAATATACAAGTGATCAAAACATTTCTGTAACTCTGTTAACACCAGGTATGACATTTACAAACTTGTACTGCAAACTACAAGAAAAACTCGAAGTTGATCCATCTGAATATGATATGAAATTTAGATTTCTATATAACTCGAATTCTACAGTTGCATTGCCATACAGTTGCATTGTCACCCTTGTTTTTTACTTCTAATATTCAAATTATGTGGTTAATTGAGGCGAACAAAAAGGAAATTATTCCTCTTTGCGTAACTTTAGTACCAAAGGATATCACAATAATCAGAATGAAGAATTAGATTGTGGGGATCAAAATGTGAATGATATTTGGGACACATTAGAAATAGCTTGTGAGGATGATGATATTATTCCTGATACGGTTGGTATACGCCATGATCCTCTTGCCACGCATAGAGGTCACGAGATAGTCGAAGACAATCAAGAGGACATTCCATTTACAAACGATGATCTGATTGATTTATCTAGACGTCACATGAGCACTTCGAGAACTCACAAGCTGGGCCAAGTTCATGATCAACTAATTGTTCACGTGTGGTTCTAGATGATGAAAATTTGGAAGTCGAGCAATTATTTAATACTAAGCAAGATCTTCAAGAAGTGGTGCACGGTATTGCACTTAAGTACAATTTCGATTTTAAAGTGAAGAAGTCAGACAGGAGTACCTACACAATTGTCTGTGTAGACGACAATTGTAGTTGGCGTCTGCGAGCAACAAGAATGGACACAAATCAATTCTTTGTAGTTTGCAAGTATGCAGGAGAACATACTTGTCAAGTGGGCATTCGTCGAAATGATCACAGACAAGTGTGTTCATAGTTTATAGGATGACAAATAATGCATAAGTTTGATGACCCAAGGACTATTTACAGACCTAGAGACATCATTAACGATGATAGAGAGATTTTGGGGTGACCATGAGCTACCAAAAGGTCTAGAAGGCTAGAGAATGTGCGTTAGAGGATTTAATGGGTTCAACTGAGGAAAGTTATGCTAAATTGGCCAGGTATTGTCATAACATGTTGAGAACTAATCCTGGTTCTGCATTCTTTATTGAGGCTGACGACGAAAATCGCTTCAAGTATTTTTTTCATAGCTCTTGGACAATGCATAAATGGATTTAGAAGATTGATGCGACCTCTAATTCTAGTAGACGGTACAACACGAAAAGCTAGATATGAAGGCAAGTTGATTATTGTAACATGTCAAGATGCCAACATTCAAATATACCCTCTTTCGTTCGGCATATTGGATAGCGAAAATGATCTAGCGATGAATTGGTTTTTCTCAAAGTTGAGGGAAGTAATTGGAGATGTCGATGACCTTGCTTTTATAACTGATCGGGGGAATTCTATCATAAATGGTATCGCTGAAAATGACGTACCGGGGCAGTGGGATTGTTACCTTATTTAAGAGAGCGGAAAATGCTTACACTTTTGAAGATTATAATAAGTTCATGATCGAAATAGATAACAAGAGTAAGGACGCCTTGGGGTACTTAATAGATAAGTTGGGAATTCAACATTGGGCACGGTGTCAATTTTGATACAATATGATGACGTCAAATAACGTGGAGTCTTTGAATGCATTATTTAAGAAGGATCGAGAATTACCAATTCTGGCAATGATTGAGAACATTAGGGAGAAGTTATAGGTTTGGTTTCACGATGGACGCGAGGAATCTCAAACATGCACATCTTATCTCACCCCTGCCATGAAAACCAAACTCTTCAAGACATTAGACCTGGCTAGAAGGTTGGGCGTGGAGTCACTAGATCAGTTTCGATTCAACGTCGTATGCGGACATAATGTTGGTTATGTTGCAGACTTGAATGATAAAGCGTGCACGTGTAGACAGTTTCAGCTTGAGATTTTTCCATGCGCTCATGCAGTTGCAGTTGCAGTTGCAAGACATCGAGGCTTTTCACCACAGTCATTATCAACTGAATACTACACGACTACTTTTTGGAGAGAAGCGTATGCTGAAACTATATTTCCTATACCAAATGAGGCTGAGTGGGAACTTCCCGAACACTTGTTCCCACTCTATAATTTACTACCATCGAATGTCCGCCGACGTACTCCAAAACGTGTACGTACGTCTAGAATACCATCTACCGGAGAGTTTCCCAGACCACGAAACTCCAGCAGGTGTCGTGCAGTCAGTCATACTTTCCAAACTTGTACTAGTCAGATTCCATTAAATAATTAATTTTATCACTATTAAAAATATGGTTGGAATTGTAGTGTTGGTTGATAATAAATTATCTTATTTGCTCGATGATAATAAATTTCATGATTTGCTTATCATACGATGAAATATGATAAATATTTCTTGGGGAAAAAATATTTTAGGCCATTACAAACGTGTGATTATTAATTAATTGCGAAACAAAAAAAAAATGCATTTCATCTTTGCTGGATTGCTTTCACAAAAGAGGTCGAGACACATGATACACTAACAATCTGAATCCATTTCCATCTTCCTGGGATTCTCAACCTTTACATCTTTATTTCCATCGAAGTAAAGCTGCAAAGGTGGAGAATCGAAGGAAATTGGAAACAGATTCAAATAATCAATGTAGCATGTGTCTCGACCTTTATTGTGAAAGCAATCTTGTTAAGGTGAAATGAATAAATTTTTTGTTTCTATATTATTTAATAATGACAGGTTTGTGGTGCCCCACAATAGCTTTTTTTTTCCAAGAAACATTTATCCAGTTCCTTGGTAAGATAAGCAATTCATGAACATTTTGCCTTCACGGGATTACTTTAACAGAAGTCGTCGAGGCATATGCTACATAGATTATTGGAATCCATTTTCAACTTTCTGCGATCTCCACTTTTATGACTTTATTTCCACGGAATCAAATACTAAAACAGAAAATTAATCTGCTGATGTCATTAGTATTTTAGTTTTCTATTTTAGTGTTTGGTTCTACTAAAGTGAAATTGTAAATATGGAGAATCGGACGAAGAGTCTTGTAGACTTTTGTGAAAGCAATCCCCAGAAGGTGAAATGCATAATTTTTTTCACAATTATTTAATAATAATCACACGTTTAATATAGCCTAAGATATTCTTTTTTTCCTAAAAAATATTTATCCTATTTTCTTGTGAGGCAATTCACACAATTTACCTATTTTCACAATATTTATCATATTTTCTTGTCCGGCCAGACCCCCTTCTAGACCGTCCGTCCGAACCGACCACATTGTCCAGCTGGGGCCCGACTGGGTCCGTCTGGACCAACCATGTGGTTCGACCGGACTGACCACATAGTCCGATCGAACCGACTTTTTTGCTGTGTGATATAATTATTTATAGATTTTTCAATGCTTTTTACATAATAATTAACACGAACTAACTCTTATCAGCTGAGATGTAATTTAATATTGTACATGTGCACTAGTAATTTTAATAGTAATAAAAATATTGACAATTAAATAAATATACATTACATATAAAAAATTACAATTTTACATTTCAAATTATTATGGATCACAATTGTACATATATAAATCAGCGGCTAATTTAATCCTCCATTTCTGTATATGTTCTTTATTGATCATCCTGACATCTTGTACGATGCTCAAGAACTCAATATAATTTATTGCAAAAATGTCACAATCACCACTATATGTTTAAAAAAAAGTTAGTGAAATAAATGAACATAATTAAGAATTTATTTAAATACTAGAATACTATTGTAAGAAAAAATTTACCTGACACCTTGTTTGGAAGTCCCCTTGATCCTCTCTATGACTAGTATATCATCTACAGCAATTCCAGCACTCTTAGCCATAAGGGGAACGATGACTGCCAACGATAGTAGAGCTTCTTGCAGTTGGGACGTTGCGAGACAACCACGATCGAAGTCATACACATACATTTTTGATTGAGCAAAGACGATCTCAACAGCAATAATGTGTGAGTTTGCGATCACCAAAACATAAAGGTGAGTACCACCCGTCCATGACTAGCCACACACCGGCTCTACCCCTACCACGTATTCCAACATATAATTTGGAAACATGTACGAGGTAGGGTTGCTGTCGTAATTTGTATACTCAATGTCAACAGCATTTTTGAAGCCGCAGCACAAGATGACTCGTTCGGGGAAGCAGAAACGATTTCTGGTACCTCCTTGCCCTATCGCGCAGCAACTCCATCGCAAGTTCAACATGCTACAACATAAAACATAAGTGAATTAAATATTATCAAATCAACGAATAATATAGTGAGTTCACATAATTACGATCGTGCACTCACATCGTCGGCAAGCCAAGCTCAGCTCTCGAGGACTATTCTGAACCAATCTTTTGCATCAGATATGGTTATCTTCCCAATGGCGAAGCGAAACCTAAATGAATAAAGAATTAGAAAATCATATACAATCATTTTAACATTTAAGAAATAAATAAATAAAATCATAAGAAACTTACTTTGACCCAAGTTTATAGTACCACAAATCGAACGCCTTTTTCTTCGCCGGATCGACTTCGCGGAATAAGTTGACATAAGTGTCATCCACGAATGTCCTCTTCTTCGCTTCGACCGTGAAGGGAGAAAGAACATGTTGTGAGGGTTGTCTCGTCCGTTTACTAACAATCTGCTACTTTACCTCGACAGTACATTTCCGTCTCCTCTTCTCGACAATCTCTGTCGGCATCCCAGTCAACTCCTTCGGCACCTCGACACCTGAGGCACATCCTCCGACACCTGAGGCACCTCCTCTGATACCTCCAACACCTGAGTTAGATCCACATACACCAGATGAACCTCCTACTCCACCACCACCTCCACCACCCGAGGAGCCTCCTCCTCTACTCCCATCAACACACGGGACCCCCCACTTACCTCCACTGGCACCCCATAGTGACATCCCTAGCCACCTGCGGCACCTCCTCTGTAGACACCCATGTCGGCACCCTGCAGAAACCCTGCTCCATCATTTGAGCGAACATATCCTCCACATCATCGTGCTCTGGCATCATATTTGATACTCCATGCCCACCTCGAAGCTCATCCCTAAGGGCGTCGACCTTACCTTCGAGGGCGTTGACCTTCACTCCAAGGGCGTCGACCTTACCTCTGAGCTCGTCTAGAATGACGTCGACCTTACCTCCAAGCTCATCCTGAAGGGTACAGATCTCACCACAGATGACCCCCACTTGACGCTCAAACATATCATTAGTGTGAGGTACTGGGCGTTGAAAACAAAATTGAAAATTAATTATGTCACTCAAATATTATAACAAATGTGATCATTAAAATACTATACTTTATTGAAAACTAAGACCATGAACTTACCGTGTTAGTGGGGGAGGGTACATGTACGTGAGATCTCTTGAGCGGCGGGGACATGTCTCGTAATGGACTGTGTTGATCCTAGATAAAACATAAGTGAAAATTAAATTAATCATTGTTAATTAAAAATTACATTAATCATTATTAAAAACTAAATCCATCAACATACCGGGGGAGTGGGGGAGGGTACAGGTACATGAAATGTCCCTGATGAATGAGATCTCTTAAGCTACGGGGACATGTCTCGTAATGGACTGTGCTAATCCTAGATAAAACAAAAGTGAAAATTAAATTAATCATTGCTAATTCAAGATTAAATTAATCATTATTAAAACTAAATACGTGAACATACTGGGGAGTGGGGGAGGGTACAAGTACGTGAAATGTCCTCGGTGAATGAGATCCTATGAGCGGCGAGGACCTGTCTCCTACTGGACTGTACTGATCCTAGATAAAATAGAAGTGAAAATTAAATGTCAAATATTATTAATTTAAGATTCTACAAAAAATTTGAAAGAATCTCTCCTAAAAATTGGACTTCTCCACCCACTAAAACCACCCAACCTAACCCAACCCGATTGGTTTGGGTCGATTTTTGATGAAAATCGGGTTGGGTTGGGTTGGGTTCTACAAAAAAAATTTGATCGGGTTTTGTTGGGTTGTGTTGGGTTGGGTTGGGTTGTGGGTTGAGTGAAAAACCCAACCCAACCCAACAAGATTTTTTAAAAAATAGGACATTTAAATTTCAAGAATCTCAAGTACATTTTATAATTTGGATGAAATTCAAATATGGTTTGAATATATTTTAATTTTATTAGCAAGTATTCAATTTATTATATTTGAGCTTATTATATTGTACATAATTGATTTGAGTTAATAGTTGATTTATGGGCTTAATTTTTTAAATTTCAAGATTTTTTGCTAATTAGACCGAAGCCCAAACCAACCCAACCCGACCGAAACTTGATTGGTTGGGTTGGGTTTGAACTCATACTTTGGTTGGGTTGATTTTTTATCAACCCGAATATAGTGAGTTGGGTTCGGTTTGGGCAAAAAACCGACCCAACCCAACCCACGCCCACCCCTAGCCACAATAAACCAAAAACATTAAAACACTCAACCAGACAATTCAAAACATCAACCACAACTCAATAAAACTCCCATATCAACAACTACTTCAATAAAATAATTCTCAACTCATAAACATATCAAATTCAAATTATAAACTCCAACTAATATAATAGGAAATAAACTAACCCCTAATAAAATAGTATAGCTTATTTGAAACTAAGGCCATGAACACACCGGGAGAGTCGGGGACCGTACAGGTACGTGAGATGTCCCCGGTGAATAAGATCTCATGAGGGGCAAGGACATGTCTCGTACTGGACTGCGGTGATCCTACATAAATAAATAGAAATGAAAATTAATTATTTAACCTTAAAAGCCAAGTAACAATCTATAATTACATTATATACCAGTCCACGCATGTAGTCCTGCTCCTCCTCCTTGGTCGAAGCCGTCAACTCGTGAAGGACTTCGAGCTAATATATTAACATTCGAACGATTTATAAACCATGTGTCAAGCCATATATTACAGTGATAATAATTTCTGATCAAATTGTACGCTCACCTGAGGATCATCAAGGATAACCGAAAGATCCTTAGTAATTGGCGTCTCCGTTGCTCTCCAATGTAGCATCCGAGGAAATCGCGTCTTCGTCTTAACTTCCAACCTGTCACCTATGGCGGGAATAACCTCGTACGTCCATATCTGTGAAACTTACAATTATTATGATGATGAAAAACATATTAAACAAATTCAAGCTGAAAACTTTAAAATTATTACCTGCAGAGCCAACGGGAAGCCATACGCATCATACTTCATCTCGTCGTTCGCCGTATTGGGCATCAAATACTTTTTCTTCAATATGTTGACGGTATTGACATAAATTATAGACCCCCATGGATAGTTGTTGAAAGCTTTAATATCATCAACAACGTCCAAAGCATATAAGTCGATACCATTCTTTAATTGCTTGTCCTTCACGAAGCTCTTAAGAATATAGACCATGCCCAACATATCAGGACAGGTCAGTAAAGTTTACTAGAGCTCCCCCTTTGTAATGGTCCTTTTTCCTTCAAAATATTTGACATGAAGCCTGGATTTTGAGTGTTTCCTGGACTTTGGGTCCTTTAGTCACCCCACTTTAATCCCGTGATGTGGGAAAACTCAAAAGTCGAGAATGTGACTATCTTCCCATCCCTAGAACAAATTGAACACATCACCGCCGACTAGCTTCAAAAGTCGAAGTACCAGAGAATCTATAAGCTGCGGTGAAAACTGCATCGTGGTCAATTCTTGGAATGGCCATAGGCAAGATCGCTTCAAGATATCTTGATGATACTCTTCAAGGCTCTTTAGAACTTTGGTGAAGCAGTTTAAGTTCCTGTAATGGGAAACTTTAGCTGGACGCTCTCTCAGTTCAAGATCAACTGCATACTCCATCCTGCAATAATTTTAAATGTTAAAACCATAGTTAAAACAAGTATGGCGCAATATCAATATATTTAACCATTTTAAATTGTAGACTACCGCACGTAAAAGAACAAGTAGGAAAATTAAACATTAAAGGGAAATCTTTATTATTATTATTATTATTATTATTATTATTATTATTATTATTAATTATTATTATGGTATATATATTATTATTATTATTATTATTATTATTATTATTATTATTATTATTATTATTATTATATTATTTTTTATTAAAGTTGTGAAATTATAATTACAATTATTAATGTTATGAAACTATTATATATATATTTTTACATTTATGAAATTATAGTTCATATTTTATTATTTCTAATTATTATAAAAATATTAATATTTTTTTATCAACATTATTTAATTATAATTTCATTTATTAACGTTATGAATTTATTAACATTATTTATCATTTTTTACAAAAATAGTTTCGATAATATTATTTTTATTATCGATATTAGTTAAATAAAATGAATTTTATTCAAATTTAATTGGTCCATCTGGCCAGACCATATAGGTCCAACTAGACGAACCTATTAATATTTTTTTATCAACATTATTTAATTATAATTACATTTATTAACATCATGAAATTATTATATATTTATTTTGATACAATTATGAAGTTATAATTACATTTATTTTGATATTATTAATAAATTTCTTATTTGCATTATGAAATTATAATTATATGTCTTATTTCTAATTATTATGAAATTATTAACAACATTATATTATTATTATTATTATTATTATTATTATTATTATTATTATTATTGTTATTATTATTATTATTATTATTATTGTTGACCACAAAATCCAGAAGGACTTTGGACCAACGCGTCTCAGCTCCTCCCTCTTAAACACATGAATCTCCTGCGCACTGTGACAAACAATCAGTTTGCAAAACGGGGCGAGGTGGCTCCCGTTTGCACTCCGATGCCTAAGTCAGTACTCATTTTGGACAAGTATATATTGAGTGCGGGAAATATAAATGTGTAGAAGAGAGAAAATGGAGTGAGAGAAATATAGAGTTAAGAATGAGAAATTGCTAACCCCTTACTTGGAGACGATTGTGCTTCATTTATAGTGGAACTTCTTGTCTCGGATTGCGACACGTGGCATACTTTACACTTGTCATCACCCTAGCTTATGGATGTGACAATCTTGCTTTTCAACCGTAATCATTTCTACATTTCGTAGGGGATGGGCGCCTGTCACGTCTGGGTAAAGGCAGTGTCCCATCACTGACTCCATCTCTCTCTTCTGGTCAATGCCATAAAGCGCCCCGGCTGAGTATAAAGCACATCGGCTGGGAGTTAACCAAGTCGGCTAAAGATGTTTGCTTGATATACCACCTCGGCATTCATCTCAAGGTGATATTCTAGGCCTTTAGCGGGGGGTCAAGGTCCGTTGGGCCACTATTGGGCCTTCGCTGGTGGATCACTGTACCTTTCGTTGGGCCCGGAATCAACACTAGTCCCTCAAATCCGAAGGGATCATTCATGGCCGTGTAGGATTTGCTATGATTTTATAGCTCAAATCCGAGGGGATCGTTCATGATCGTGTGTGATGAAATTCCTCACGCAAGGTTCGGATCCATACTATAGCCGACCTTCTGCCTTAGATCTTCACTCCCTGACGGCCAGGATCGTACCAGCGCATTTTCTAGGCGGCGCATTCAATTCGGATGGGCTATTGGTATTTATTTCCAAGAAATATATGCGTGAAATGGGAGGGGGGTAACATTTCACGGCGCGTGGCATTCACCGTGGTAGCTGAACGATTTTGTCCCTCCCTCTGACGGCTGGCGCTTTGATTAGCCCATTTTCCAAGAAGTATGGGTTACCCATATTAATCATGCGGTTCACGAAAATTAAGGAGTTTAGATTGTTGGGATTCCTATAAATCCTTCTTCATTTCGTTATTCCCCCCTTTTACCATTTTCTAAGAGTCTTTTGCAGCAGTACCTTGGCGAAAGCTTGCTCCGTTTCTTTCTTTCCTGCAAGTTTCAAGTCTTTTCCTCAAGGGCTTTCTACCCAGCGTCTGTCTTTAATAGTCCACATTTTTTCTTGGCGAATCCTTCGTTCCAGTGCACAATTTAAAGCATTCGCCATCTGAAGGTAAACCTCTTGGTCTCTGTATACACGAAACTTTTCTATTTTTAGTTTCTCATTGTGGGTTTGAAAATTTTGTTTTTTGCACCTTGTTTTTCTTTCTTTGAGTCTCGTCCACCTTTAAAACAAAACAAAAAAAAAAAAAGAAAAAATGCAAAGAGTTGGGGGAACGGGTTCACAGCAAATGTTAGCGATAGCGATTCCCATCAGAGGTTTCTGCCCCATCTCTTTATCGATTTTTAGTTCCCGTTTCTTTAGGGAGCAAATTAAGAGGAGGAATAGGAAGACTAGCGGTATAATTTATTTGAGTGATTCTGACAGTGAAGAAGAGAGAAACCAGAACTACATGGCTCATCTGTCGTCCGAAGAGGAATCTACACTAAAAGAACTTCGAAGCAAACGCGATAGAGACATGGGGAGAGAAGGAGCAATGGGTTCTTCTTCTGGCCCACAAGATCTTGACTTGGGAAACAGGGGCCCCTTCCGGGCGCATAGAGAGGAGCTGGGGCTCTCAGAAGAGGAAATAGCCCAGGTCGAAAGTTGGGTGGACCTGGTAAATAAGATATCAGGATATCATGTGGACCCCGATCCAAACCCAGATTCGTGGGAGAGCAGCGAGGTTGCCACTGAAATTCGAGGAGTTGATTTGGCTTGTGCCTCGGCGAAGTTCAGGATGCCATAAGGGGCCCGTTTAGTGCATCCTACACCTTCCTGCCGACCATGCAGTCCTCCTCCAGGCCAAGCGACTATATGTTACGACGCTTTATCCTGTGGGATGAGGTTACCCCTGCATCCATTCTTCAGAGCATTGCTTAGGAGTTATAACCTGTGTCCCTACTAGCTGGCTCCCAATTTTTGGACTCAAGCAGTGGGTACTTGGCTGGTGTGGAAAGAGGTCAACCCTGACCGTCCCATCCCACTGTACATCATTCATACCCTCTACACCTTGAAGAAATCAGTTAGAAGGGAAAGGGATGTGAGGCCAGACGTCAAGGATTGGTATTACTTGTCCCCTAGGGGGTCGTATCCTCCAGTTATCACTGGTCATCCCACCTCAATAAAGAACTGGAGGAACCAGTGGTTTTGGGTTGCAGGGGAGTGGCAAAGCTCTCCTGTGGACCCTTGTCCGAAAATTTCTGTTCCCCGAACCCTTTCCGTTCCTAGTGAGTCTTGCGTTTGCTTTAGTGTCCTTAAGTGTCATGTGTCGCTTGTTTTCATTTCCCACTCACCTTCTTTGGCTGGTTCTTAACATGTTTCTGATTTGTGACAGGGGACACTTTTGCCCGCCTACTCCCTGACGTGGATTTAGCGGCCGTGAGCCGTCTGTTCGCTTACAAAGGTACTTTTCAAGGGGTCATCCAACAAAACAAGCTATTCGTCAAGCACGGTCTTATGCGAGCCATGGGTGAGTTTGCTTTGTTTTCGCTTTTATAGCCTCATTTCTATATACTCTTTTTTTTTATAGCCTCATCTCTATTTCTCTTGCTAGGTTCCAAGGACTTTCCAAAGATTTCTCTGAAAGGTCTCATGGCTACGAAGATTCCCCCTTCACTCCGCCATGGAAGTGAAGTGGAAAGGAATTAAAAGGCGGTGTTGGGCAACCTGCAAGTCGGGTGGCAAAGGAGGTCTCCGAGGCGTCTACAGCCCAGCTTCAGGGCCCTCTTCCAGCCCTAATGCCACCGCCTACTCTGTTGCCTGTGGGCCCTCAAAAGCCTAACACGGAAAAGGAGGCCGACCCTAAGGGAATCCTTCCAAAAGGGAAAGGAAAAAGGTCTAACAGGGGTGGATCCAAGAGAGATAGGGAGGCTAAGGACGCCTCAGTGCCACCTATCTTGTCCGAAGTCATATCTGAGCAGTTATTGGAGGAGGAGCCTGGCCCTTTGAAGAGGCTAAAAAGGGGTAAGGGAAAGGAGTCTACTTCTGCGCCTCCGCCACCAATGGTTGACGAACTGGAGGATGAGCCAACTGTGCCCATTGCAGGGTTGGCCTATAAGGTGACACCGGAGGGGGCAGAAGAACTTAGACATATTAAAACAAGCGTTCTCCCCAAAGATGTCACTTTCAGCCCTTCTCTATTTGACTCCCCCAGTTCTCCTTCAGCCCGGGCCACCTTCATTACTGAGCAGTTTTGGACAGAGGGCTGGTCTGCTTTCTCCTCCAGCGTTAGTCCGTCCTGGAAGTTGCTCGCCGCCAAGGCCATGAATGCCAGGGCGTTGGCCCTTATTGACGAGGTGGAGTCGTCTGTGGATGAGGCGTAGAGGGACAAAAAGAATGCTGAGACTGCTCTCCTGCACGCGGACAATATGCTCAAGGAGATCAATGACCTCAAGGCCCAGCTATCCATAGCCCGCAAATCTTCTTCAGAAGAGAAGGCTAATGCGAAGCGCCTCCAAGAGGACAATGACAAATTGAAGCATGACCTCCATGCCTCTGAATCAGACGTGGCAACATTGTGCAAAAAACTGGATGATTCTAACCGTGCACAGTCCATCGCCTCTGAGGCTCTGACCGCCGCCAATGCAGCCAAGTCCAGGTTGGAAGCCGAGGTGGCAGCAGCTAATGAAGAATTGGGGAGGGAGCGAGAGGCTAAGGCAAAGGCGGAGGAGGACCTTGCCTCTCTGGAAAAGCACATGCAAACGAGGATCACTGAAGTCCTAGAGAAGACTGTTACGACACGGGTGGAGAATGCTTTGAATACTAGAGTGTCGGAGGCTGTCCAGAATTTCAAAGATACCTTTGAAGAGACCCCTGAGTACGAGGCCATGCAGCGGGTTTTTGGGAACTTAGGGGCTAGGATGGCTTTAGGGGACGTGAAGGAAGCCTTTCCAACTTTGGATTTATCCTCCATTGAAGCATTCTACCCCGAGCCTCAAGATGCTCCTGCAGATCCTCCTGATGCATCCAGCAAGGGCTCTCCAGAAGGCGTCCCTCCACAATGATCCCTTCCTACTTTTGCCTTTTTGTTGGGTAGTTTAGTTTTAGTTGTTTTCTTCTCTTTTTTTTTTGTGTAAGTGCTCCGGCACCTGATATTGTAAGTATACCCTTCCTTTGATTTATCAATGCCTCATTTTTATGAATGGAATGGTTTATTTATATTTCGGCGTAGCAACGTTTCTAATCTGCTTAGGCATGAATATTCCCAAGTACGAATGCTTCATAATTGTAAGATGATATGTGGGACATTGTAAATGTTTGTTTGTAAACATCTTGATTTGTAAAATGCACCTATTGTAAATGTCTGTCTGTAAATGTCTTGATTTGTAAAATGCACCTGATTTGGAGCACCTCGGACAAGCATAACTTAGTTCGGCTGGAGGGGCTCCTGTGCCTTTCCTCTTCGGCCATTAGCCCGAGGCGATATCTAAACCTTTGGTCATGGATGACCATATTTTGGGTGTGCTAGTCCCTCAAATCCGATGTGGTCATTCATGAACGGATCGAATTTGTCATCATTTCGCAGCAATAATTCTATTCAAGTTTAATCATTTGCTATACCCCCAGATCCGGTACAGTTGAGGTACCTATGTTTTCTAATTAGATCTGATCTTGACCAACCTTTGAGCGATTTTACCTTAAAACTCTGTGACACCTACATTTACAACTTTGTATGAACCTCTATTAATGTCGCAGTGTAAATTCACCCTAGTCCCCTATTTTTAACAAAGTTCATGCCTGGCGGAGGCAT
This sequence comes from Ligustrum vulgare, assembly GCA_963555705.1. NCBI lineage: Eukaryota > Viridiplantae > Streptophyta > Magnoliopsida > Lamiales > Oleaceae > Ligustrum > Ligustrum vulgare. The sequence continues at coordinate 662,479 of OY743174.1, read as the reverse complement.
GTGGTATTTGCGGCAAAAATAACATAAAAATTTTTTACGTTTGTCTTTTACGCTTATGCACACAGCACTTAGTATATGTATGTCTTGCAAAGCTTTGTCCGGATGTATGAACTAACATAACGCACCAAGGATTTCGGTTTATATGACAACATTTGGTTATATTTGAATGATTCCAAACGTATTGCACGGTGAATGACGGTGAATGAGTGCAGCACCTTAGATTCGAGTGGTTCGAAGCATTTATTGTACTAAAACTCCCAATCCTTACGTGGTGATCGTAGTTTAGCCTTATGAGAGTCCCTTGTCCTTAACAATTTTTATGCATAGCGTGGACGTATGGCGTCATGACCAAAATAATTTTAGAATGTGCGTTTATCCATTATGTTTGTCTAATATAGAGATTGACGTAACTTTTAACGCTGCTCGCCCACGATTTTTGAAATCATATGATAATGTTGCAATCATAGAGGAGGAATTTAGTTTTATTGAAAATAACGGCTAAGGTGGTCCGTGTTCCAAGGATTACATAGAGGTACTCCAGAAAAGTCCTCAATTATGTATGTTCCGGGTACCACCTCAGCAACGACCTTGTAAGGGCCTTCCCAGTTAGGACCTAGAGTCCCTACTCCTGGCTCTTGTGTTGAAGGAAGAACCTTTTTGAAGACCAAGTCCCCAATATTAAAGCGTCGGCTCTTCACTCTTTTGTTGTAGTATCGAGCAATCTTTTTCTGGTATTTGGCCATTACCTCTTGGGAATTACTCCGCTTTTCCATGAGGAAGTCTAAACCGGCCCTTTGCGCTTCCTCGTTCCTAACTTCGTCATAATGAATTTGACGAAGCGAAGGGATTCCGATTTCAACGGGGCATACCGCCTCGGCTCCGTAAGCCAGCGAGAAGGGTGTTTCACCAGTAGCGGTGTGCGAGGTGGTTCGAAGCGCCCATAACACCTGTGGGAGTTCATCTACCCACGCGTCCTTTCTGAATTCCAACTTCCTTTTCAGGGTATTTTTTATGGTCTTGTTCACCACTTCGACCTGTCCATTGGCCCGTGGGTTATGTGGAGATGAGAACAGCTTCCTAATTCCCAGATCGTCACACAACTCATCCACGCTTCTGTTTTTGAACTGTTTCGCATTGTCACTAACCAGCGAATGTGGTATCCCGAACCGGCATATGATATTTTTCCAAATGAACTTGGTGGTGTTGGCCTCGGTGATCTTCATCAAAGGTTCTGCTTCGACCCACTTGGTGAAATAGTCAATTGCTACTATCGCAAAGCAATTGTTACTAGCTCCTCTGGGCATAGGACCAATAATGTCAACCCCCCACTTTGCAAAGGGCCAAGGGCTAGTCACCACAGTTAACTCGTGATGCGGCTGATGTGGTATGGCCGCGTGTCTTTGGCATTTATCACATTTGCACACAAAGTCATGGGAATCCTTTCGCATAGTAGGCCAAAAATACCCCTGTTTGAGGGCTTTCCGAGCTAGCGATAAAGCCCCGGCATGGTTTCCGCAGATGCCCTCATGGATTTCTCTCATCACATACTGCCTTTCCTCTAGCCGCACACATCTCAGCAAAGGAGAGGTGTAACTCCGCTTATAAAGTAAGTCGTCTAAGAGCACGAAGTGCGCAGAGTATTTCTACAATTTCTGAGCTGCTTCGGGCTCGTTTGAAACTGTCTGATGCTTTAAATAGGCGATGAGGGGGTTCATCCAGGACCCCTCTTCTTCAATCGTCAGAATCTCCAGTCCCGGGTCAATGGAAGAGGTCATCATGTGCTCTACAGGGATCAGATTGTGGAGCTCCGAATCACTGCTGCTTGCTAGTTTGGCCAAAGCATTAGCGTTGGAATTTTCTGTTCTGGGGATGTGCTGTAACTCCAGTTTTCCGAAGCGCATAGATAAATCTCTTACTTTGTTCAAGTAAGCGACCATAGAAGGTTCCTTGGTAGAAAATTGCCCATTGAATTGGCTTACAACAAGCTGCGAGTCGCTGTTCGCCACTACGGACGTAATCTTCAACGCTTTTGCAAGTCTTAGCCCAGCTAATAATGCCTCGTATTCAGCAACATTGTTGGAGGCTTTGAATCCAAAACGGATTGCACTGTGCAATTTAAACCCTTCTGGGCTTACTAACAATATTCCTGCGCCGGATCGTCCATCAGCCGAGGACCCGTCAACGAACAATTTCCACTCCTGTCCATCATGTTGGTCGTCCTCGGTGTTGTTTACCATTTCGACCTCAGGTGGATGGGTGAATTCAACTACGAAGTCTGCCAACGCCTGACCCTTTACAGCGGTTCGAGGCGCATAATGCAGGTCGAACTGGCTGATTTCTATCGCCCATTTCAGTAACCTCCCAGAAACGTCTGGTTTTTGCAACACTTGTCTCATGGGAAAATTGGTGAGCACTTGTATGGAGTGTGACTGAAAGTAGGGACGAAGCTTACGAGAGGCTGTGATCAATGAGAGAGCAAGTTTTTCCATATCTGGGTAGCGCGTCTCGGCGTCCAGCACGGCTTTGCTCACATAATGTACTGGCAACTGGTTCCCATCCTCCTCTCGAATTAACACTGAGCTAACAGCCTCTTTGGATACAGCCAAATATAGGTAGAGAGGCTCGCCAGATTTTGGTTTTGATAGCAATGGGGGACGGCCTAAAGAAGCTTTCAGGTCGACAAACGCCTGCTCCCATTCTGGTGTCCATTGAAATCGCTTTCCTCCCTTCAGGACCTTGAAAAATGGCAAGCATTTGTCCGTGGATTTTGAGACGAACCGGTTCAAGGCCGCAATTCTCCCCGTTAAGCTTTGCACTTCTTTTGGGTTTCGAGGCGACTGCATGTTTAGCAAAGCATTAATTTTGTCCGGATTGGCTTCGATTCCCCTCTTATTTACCATGAATCCGAGGAATTTCCCAGATGCTACCCCGAAAGCGCACTTCGCTGGGTTGAGTTTCATCCTATATCTTCTCAAAACATCAAATGCGTCTGACAAATGGTGGATATGATCCGTAGCGATCATGCTTTTGACTATCATGTCATCAACGTATACCTCCATAGTGTTCCCCAATTGTTTCAAGAACATGCGGTTTACCGGCCTCTGATAGGTAGCTCTCACATTCTTCAAGCCAAATGGCATAGCTCGGTAGCAATAGAGTCCCCTATCTGTGATAAATGAAGTATGCTCTTCATCCGATTCGAACATGGGGATTTTATTGTACCCGGAATATGCATCCATGAAGCTTAGCAACTCGTGTCCTACTGTGGAATCAACCAGCTGATCGATCCGGGGCAATGAAAAGCTGTCTTTGGGACATGCCTGGTTCAAGTTGGAAAAATCAATGCACACCCTCAATTTCCCATTGTGTTTTGGTACTAAAACAGGATTTGATACCCACTTCGGATATCGGGACTCTCTGATGAAACCATTTTTCAATAGCTTTGAGACCTCGTCTTTCAAGGCCTCATACTTGTCCGAACTCATGGGCCTTCTCTTTTGCCTGTGCCCAGGGCTTCGGGGATCCAGCTGGAGCCTGTGGCAGGCTTCCTTAGGGTCGATCCCAATCATGTCACCGTGCCTCCATGCGAATACATCGAGGTTTTGAAGTAGGAAGTCCTTCAATTGACTCTGGTATTCGGTTGGTGAATCCAGTTCGATCTGTAATTCTTTGATTGGATCGAGTGGGTCTACGCCGAAGAATTCCAACCTTTCGGCCGGGGTGGGGCAATTGTCACCTGCCATCCTGGGGTCTAAATCTGCTAGATCCTCTTCTAGGGTCATTGTGACATCCTTACCTCCAGAAGGCCCTTCACCCAATCTTTCAGGGTCTGGAGCAGCCTCGGCCATGGCTACATCACTGATCATGTTCAAGCTTCGATCTTGAAACTTCCGGATTGCATTTGTGTAGCAAGCCCGGGATTCTGTTTGGCTTCCCCTTACAGTCACAACGCCATGCTCCGTGGGGAACTTTATGCAAATGTATTTGGTATGCGTTACAACCCCCAAGTCAATGAGACCAGGCCTCCCAATTGAGCCGTGATAGGAGGAGATTTTGTCAACCACCAAGAATTCCATAGGAATTCTGGAGAGGGTCGGTGCTTGCCCTACTTCAGTCATAAGGGTTATGGACCCTCTGGGGTTATGCTGTCCCCCATGAATCCGTATATTGGATCAGGGACTGGAATGAGAGGAGTGCTGATCCCCATCTTATCAAAAGTTACCCCGTAAATAACATTTACCGAGGCACCATCATCCACCATCATCCGTGATAGCCCATTTCGAGCCACCACCACCCTGATAACCAATGCGTCATTGTGGGGAAGTGCACTCCAACGGCATCGTCTTGTGTGAATGTGATAGGGTCCGTCCGAGGTATCCCAACGGGATGGGAATTGATATGATAATTCACGTTGGCGGGCTGCTTGGCCTCTCTTATATACCTCTTTTGGGAGTTGTTTGTGCTCCCACCTGGGTGGGGGCCTCCCAATATTGTGTCGATTTCACGAATGGGGAGGTCGGCCACAGGCATAGGTGGTTCCCGTGTATCTTTAACATGTGCTGAGGTGGTATCTTGACCCTTATTCCTGTCTCTTTGACGATTGTCAATCATTTCTTTGGTTGAATTCTTCCACGGAGCTCTCCTATCAGCTCGGTTGAACTTCTGGCCACCAGATTTTTGAGTTCTCCCTGTGTCGGGGGGGAAGTCACCTCCCCTTCTCCCCTGCGCCTTTTGTTCAGCTAACATATGGATTTCCCTGAAATCCTCTGTTGCGTGACCGTAATATCTGTGGTAGGCGCAGTAAGCCCCAATCATGGGTTGTTTCCCACTTCGGCTGCTTTCCACTTTCCCTTGAGCCGTGGGAGGATTTTGAGAAGGGGTGTTAGAGTGCAAGTGAGGGATAGCTTCCATGATTTCTGCTGCAAAGCTAGATCCTGTCCCCGGGAATGGACGAGGCGCACCACCTCGGTTACCGCCGACCCTGTCCTTGTTTCCTCCCTTTTTGAGGTCCGCTTCATTGGAGTATCCAAGGTTGTATCTCCCTTGGGGGTGATTATCTCTGGCCTCATCCATTTCCTCCGATACAATCTCTTCCTTCATCAGGTCTACCAGGGTATTGTAATCCCTTGGTTTCCTACTCTGGACATCCCTCCAAAACATGCTGGTCATATCTAGCCCTCCTTTTAAGGCGGAAAACATCTCCGCTTCTGTGATATTTTCGCAGATATGCATTTCTTCAGTAAATCTAGCTAGGTAACTTTTCAGAGATTCGTCCCTTCCTTGTCTCAGGTCCTGAAGGCGTTGGAGTGGGAGTTGGCCAGGCCTCGAAGAAACAAAACCATTCTTAAATGCAGTTTTCATATCCCTCCAACTGTGGATGCTGCCCGGAGGGAGTTTTTTATACCATCGTATGGCACTTCCCTCTAGGGTTAAAGCAAAATCTTTACATTTCAGTGTCGGGGTCGCCCCGGCTATCTCCATGCTGGCGCGGTAATTTAACAGGTGATCATCAGGATCACCTCGGCCAGAGTATTTTGCTATTTTTGGCATCTCAAAGTCATGGGGTACAAGGCATCTACGGAGGCCCTCTGTGAAGGGACTTACTTCCTCTTCGTCATCCAACTCGTATGACGGCAGCTCGCTGTTCTCGTCGTGACCGAAATACTCCGGATCACAGTATCGGTCATAGGGCGGCGGAGCGTACTCCTGCCTTTGTGGTGGTGGAACGCGGCCGTAATTTGGCCTTTCATGGCTCTGTAATTCGTTACGAGGATTAGTCCGAACTGCTTCGGCTCTTCTTTCTTGCCTATTCCTAGGCTCATGTGCCGATGCCATCCTTTCTTCCCCCATACCTTGGGGGTCCCTATACATTTGACCCTGCGATAAGGCTTCTTCAACGCGTCACTCGCACCTATTTCTAGGCTCTGCGGCATTGTGCCGACCTGGGTCCGTTTGTCCCCGTCGTTGTCTCCTGAATAACCCTCCTATTCGGCTGAAAATGCTGCCAGAATTTGCGAGAGAAGCCTCCCTGTGTCTAGCTGGGAGTGGGTTTTGTTCCTCATGTGTTTCATGTTCTGGGTCTCGCTCGTAGAAGGGCTCGGATTCCACCTCGGCGTATGCCTGCAGGCCTTGATAATAATAAGGGACAGTGGCCGCCTCGGATGGTGAATACTGTGGCTGCGAGTATTGCTGAGGCATCACAGGTTCGTTTATAGCATACCCTCTGGCATAATGGCATTCATCGCAGCATTCTGTTCTATCTGCTGCTTCTGCATTTCTAACATTTGGGCTGCCATGCGTGTTATATCTCGCATCATGCGGCGATTACGGTGCCGGCGAGTTGGGTTAGGTTGTGCCACTTCCTCATTGACATTTTCATGAAGTCCTTGAGGAACCTCGCCCTCGCTGTGTTGGCCACTTCTTCACCTACGGGGGTTAACATCACCGTCACTTTCATTCATGTTTCAGAAGAATTTTTGGTCTTATATTGCCTTTCAAGGATAGATAGACCTTTGTCTCACTGCTCCAAACCTTTTTCAAGGTTTTTAAACTTATGTTTCAAAGCTTTTACCTTTTTCAAGGTCACTGAATTTATGTTTCAAAGCTCTTTATGCCTATTTTGAGGTTATCGCACTTATATTTCAAAGCTCCTACATTTTTCAAGGCCAACCAGCTTATCTTTCAAAGCTCCTATCTTTTTCAAGGCCAACTAGCTTATCTTTCAAAGATCCTACCTTTTTCAAGGCCAACCAGCTTATCTTTCAAAGCTCATACCTTTTTCAAGGCCAACCAGCTTATCTTTCAAAGCTCCTACCTTTTTTAAGGCCAACTAACTTATCTTTCAAAGCTCCTACCTTTTCCAAGGCCAACCAGCTTATCTTTCAAAGCTCCTACCTTTTTCAAGGCCAACCAGGTTATCTTTCAAAGCTCCTACCTTTTTCAAGGCCAACCAGCTTATCTTTCAAAGCTCTTTGCAGTTATCCGCTCTATTGCAAGAGGTTATTCGTTCTTTTTCAAGACTACTTTTTTATGTGTAGCTTTTTACCATGTGTTTTCGTGGTTAGCAGTATGGTTTCTCACAGACGGTGCCAAAATGTTGACCACAACATCCAGAAGGACCTTGGACCAACACGTCTCAGCTCCTCCCTCTTGAACACGTGGATCTCCTGCGCACTGTGACAAACAATCAGTTTGCAAAACGGGGCGAGGTGGCTCCCGTTTGCACTCCGATGCCTAAGTCAGTACTCATTTTGGACAAGTATATATTGGGTACGGAAAATATAAATGTGTAGAAGAGAGAAAAGGGATTGAGAGAAATATAGAGTTAAGAATGAGAAATTGCTAACCCCTTACTTGGAGACGATTGTGCTTCATTTATAGTGGAACTTCTTGTCTCGGATTGCGACACGTGGCATACTTTACACTTGTCATCACCCTAACTTATGGATGTGACAATCTTGCTTTTCAACCGTAATCATTGCTACATTTCGTAGGGGATGGGCGCCTGTCACGTCTGGGTAAAGGCAGTGTCCCATCACTGACTCCATCTCTCTCTTCTGGTCAACGCCATAAAGCGCCCCGGCTGAGTATAAAGCACATCTACTGGGCGTTAATCAGGTCGGATAAAGAGGTTTGCTTGATATACCACATCGGCATTCATCCCAAGGTGATATTCTAGGCCTTTAGCGGGGGGTCAGGGTCCGTTGGGCCACTATTGGGCCTTCGCTGGTGGATCATTGTACCTTTCTTTGGGCCCGGAATCAACAATTATTATTATGAAATTATAATTACATTTTCCAACATTATGAAATTATTATTATTTTTGTGACAATTATGAAACTATAATTTCATTTATTAATTATAATTATGAAATTGTAATTAAATTTATTATCATCATCATTAGCAAATAAAAATATATTAATTTTATAATACAAAATTTTAATTAATTTTATTCATTCTTAACATTATTTATTTATTACAAAAATAATTTAGATAATATTTATTTATTATCAATATTAATTAAATATAATTAAATTTAGCAAAATTTAATTGGTCGGGCTTGTCGAACCATATAGGTCTGGTCTGGTCCGGCCGGACCAAAGGGTAGACCGGTCCGGCTGGGCCAAATGGTTGTCGGTCCAGCTTAACCAATGTGGTCCGGCCGGACCATCTTCTCTTTTTGCCGCGGTTTCATGCCGTTGTAACCAGGGCGGAGCTCACCATTTCCGACAAGCTCCGTCAATAAAATCAACAAAATATTCATTAAACACCATTTTAAAACTCAATGACATGAGAAATTTATGAAAAATTCCAAAAAACTATCATAATTTTCAAACATCAAACTATATAAACCTACAAATCAAAGCTAAAAATGTGAACCAACCTTGTAGAATATTTGGAGGTGATGAGCTTCTTCTTTGACGGGCCCAAGTTTTGTGTTGAGAGAGATTTGGATGTTTCTTCTTCAACGGACTTCGGTTTTGAGAGTGTTGGATGGACTCAAACTTGCGTAAAGAAAAGGGTATGTCCGACTTTGACAATAATAAACCTTTTTTTTAACTTAAAAATGTGGTTGAAAAACTGACCGGGCGACTCGACTATTTACCACTAATTCCTCGTTTTTAATATCTGATTTTTGATAAATTGCGCCTTAAGCCCCTAGAATTTAAAGCTAGTTACTTTCAGACCTTTTTGTTTAAAAATATTTGAGTTCAGCCCATTTAGTTTTTAAAAGTCTTATTTTGGTCTTTTGATTTTAAAATGCATTATTTCAGTCCTTGCACTTTTGAAAATAAATTAGTTAGTCTCCAAGATTTCTGAAAATCACATGAGTCGGTCCAATAGTTTTCAAAATTATTTATTTCGATCCCAACACTTTTCAAATTCAACTTTGCTAGATTTTCAATTTAATCCCTAAAACTTTTATTTTAAACCTTTAAAAATTCCAAATATTGATTTAAGACTTATTTGGCTAAACGAGGCGTTTGAACATTTAGAAGATTGACGTTTTTCCCGCTCAACAAACTCAAGAAATAAGGTAGATTCCAACCTACAAACTTATTTTCTAAAATGTGCATAAATAATTATTTGTATTGTAGATCTTGCATGTATGATTGTGTTCGTGAGAATTACTTGCTTCTTTAAGCATGATGTTACGAGAATTTACTTGCTTAAGTGCACGAGACTTTAACTTGTATTTATTACTTGTTCATGAGACTACTTGAATATCATGATTATGTATTTTATTTGTAATACTAATTATTTTTATGCGTTGCTACTGAGTATTTCTATGAAATGCTCACCATTTCTTTAAACTTACAAATTTTCAGATTACGGAGTTGAGACGGAGCACACGATGGTGGCTATTGAAGAATTTTTAATATGTTTTGAAATAATTTAGATATTTCGTATTTCTTATTAATGTCTAAGTTATTTTGAACAGTTGAACTTTTGACCATTGAGTTTTAAATTAAATTGAATTTTAGTTGCTTCCGCACAATTTTTATTTCAAATTTGAAGCGTTGACTGTTGGAGTCATTTTTATAAAATAATGTAATTGAATTTTAGGTATTTTTCGCTCAATTATTATTTCGAAAACTAGTTTGAAACGATGACGTGGCGTTCCGGGTGTTTAAAAACTAGAGGATTTACATTATCCTTCTGGCTTTGTTTGTTGCCCCAGTTTGTGATTCTTTGAGTATATTTCTCGTGGTGTATATTTTTCTTGCCTATCTAATTTTCCTTTGAAGAATTAAGGCTTCATAAATTTTTTGTTCAATACTATTTTAAACACTCTCGTCATATTTTTCTTGCCTATCTAATTTTCCTTTGAAGAATTAAGGCTTCATAAATTTTTTTGTTCAATACTATTTTGATCCTTCCAAAGATGCTAATGAAAACATGAATAGATTTAATAAGGTTACTCAAAGCTTAGTGAACTGTAAAGAAAAATTATTTTATGACCAAAATGTTGTATGTCTTTTGAACGCTAAGGGGGATAAATATAAAAAGCTGAGAAATGCCTTAGAATATGGTGGTCAAAAGTTGACATGTGAAATTCTTCGTACCGCCCTTACGAATAAGTAGTTAGATATGAAAGCTTATCATTAAGAAGTCTATAATGTAATATGAACTTCTAGTAAGAAAAAGAACTCCTTTAAGGAAAACAAGACTTAAAATAATTCCAACAAAAGTTGGAACAATTTCGACAACACTAGAAACTGGAATAATTTCAATACTAAACCTGAAAAGGATAATTATCAAAAGAAAAGCACAATCAACAGGTTTAAAGACTATAAGGGGTCAGGATAATTTCATTAGAGTTAGAAAGTGTTATTACTATGGTAAGCCTAGTCATATTAAAGACTGCTTTAAGAAACAACAGAACAGTAGGAATAGCAACCAAACTGGGGCTGTAGCTCAAAATAATAATGGTGTTGTCTCTGTAAAAACTGATATAGATACAAAAAATGATTGGATTCATGATTCTGAAAGTACTTTTCATATGTGTTCTAAAAGGGAATTATCTCTGTTTGTTAAAAGTTTTGTATTTAAAAACGTATTTTTTTAATGTTTTCGAGGTAAGATATGTAATTGAAAAATAGAGAGAGAAATGTATGTAATTAAAAAGTGATTGAAAAATTGTGTTGTTTTAAAACACATTTTTAAACGTGTTTGCCAAACAGAGGCTAAGCAAACATATTTAAAAATATGTTTTTTATAATACAATTTTTCAAATTACTTTTTAACCACATATTTTCTTTCTTCACTTTTCAAATACATATTTTAATTAGAAAAAATAAAAAAATAAATTTTTAAATACAAAATTTTTAAAAAGAGAGTACCTAAGTTGACAAATGCACAATGTTGTTCATAGTTGGGTGGCCTCCTTTGTAATCACAAGAAAACAAGAAACGACCCCACCCACTCCTACCCTACTCGTCAATCGACAAAGCAACCCAGCGATCTTGACGGTTATTTCCACACCTCTTCTCTTCCAGTCTCGATTTCTCCGCCTCACCTGCCCTTTTTGTTTCTTCTTTAATTCCCTTGTTCATTCACAATCTTCTTTATATAACATTTTTCAACTTGATTCAAACTTAAATTTTCAATTCAATTTCTGTTGCCAAGAACCCACCTTTGATTTTTTTTTTTCGTTTCTTGAACAAAAAATGGCTTGTTCAGCAACAGCCCAAATCATTCAACCTTTGTCCATTAACTCTGCCAGATCTGTTGATAAGTCTGATGCTTGCACTAAAATCCTCAATCCCTCGTCTTTTCTTGGATCCACACCTCGCATTAACAAGAAGCTCTTTTCTGTTAACAAAACCTTTTCCCCTCTCGCCAGCCGATCCACCACCGTCTTTGCCGTCTCCTCTGATGTTGTCAAAGAGAAGAAGCTCAAATCTAACTCCACTCTATCCAATCTGGTATTCAATTTCCCATTTATTTTGCTTTTAATGTGATATTTATAGCTTGTGTTTCTATGTTATAATTGGGAATTACAATAATTTCTGATTGTCTTATTCTAGTTTCTAATTGTATATATCAATGAATTATTATAGTTTTTGAAATTTTTAGTTATTTGGGTCCATTGTTGCATGCCTTGGGAAAATAACTTGATGAGTTTTGCAATTCGTTTAGATGTATAAAGTAATATGTGAAAGTGTATGCATGCAGTTGATTACAAAAGAAGAGGGTCTGGAGTTGTATGAGGATATGTATTTGGGGAGAGCTTTTGAAGACATGTGTGCCCAGATGTATTACAGGGGGAAAATGTTTGGATTTGTTCATTTGTACAATGGTCAAGAAGCGGTATCCACTGGATTCATCAAACTCTTGAAGAAGGAAGATTATGTGGTTAGCACTTACCGGGACCATGTCCATTCATTGAGCAAAGGGGTTCCAGCACGTGAGGTTATGAGTGAGCTATTTGGCAAGACCACTGGTTGCTGTAGAGGCCAGGGTGGGTCAATGCACATGTTCTCCAAAGAACATAATGTTCTCGGTGGCTTTGCTTTCATTGGTGAAGGCATTCCCGTGGCTACAGGTGCTGCCTTCACTAGCAAGTACAAGAGGGAGGTTTTGAAGGAGGATTGTGATGAGGTGGCGTTAGCTTTTTTTGGAGATGGTACTTGTAACAATGGCCAGTTCTTCGAGTGCTTGAACATGGCTGCATTGTGGAAGCTTCCTATCGTGTTTGTTGTCGAGAACAATTTGTGGGCTATTGGAATGTCCCATATAAGGGCCACCTCTGATCCACAAATTTGGAAGAAAGGGCCGGCATTTGGGATGCCTGGGGTTCATGTTGATGGTATGGATGTGTTGAAGGTGAGGGAGGTTGCAAAGGAGGCTATTGACAGAGCTAGAAGAGGTGAAGGTCCAACTTTGGTTGAATGTGAGACCTATAGGTTTAGAGGGCACTCGTTGGCTGATCCTGATGAGCTCCGTGACCCAGGTGAGCATTTCAATTTCACTTTTACTTTCTCATTCTTATACGTATATATGTTTGAACTATTCTCCATTTTTTGAATGAATGCCACTCTGTAATCACTTGTTCTAAAGAAGTGCCACAAAATCATCAAAATTCCACATGAACTAAACTATAATAATCATTATTACACTTTCAATGTAAATATCAAAAAACATAATAATTACATATGGATTGTGTATATGTATATGTATATGAAAGGAACTTGTGCATACATACATAAATAAGTATGCAACAATTTTTCATTCTTCACTGAAGAATCTCAATGATTTTGAAGAACATTATGGGATAAATTTAGTTGGACATAATCAATGTTCAGTAAACCAGAAATCGGTTCGACCCGGAAAAGGTAACGGATCAAGAGTCAGAAGGTCGAACCGGATCGAACCGGTTTCGATTAAAAAATTAAATAATTATTTAAAAAATCACAATTTTTTTTTAAAAAAAAACAAGATATTTTACAAATAAACTATCATTTACTCATTTAGAGATAGAATCATACACAAAAATAGATTTTTTACATAAAAAGTAACAGTAATACACAAAAAATATAAAATATATAACAACAATATTCTTTAATGTTTAGAATTATAAATTCAAAGAAAGCAGAAAGCAAATATTTATGGTTTTTCCCACATCGGAAGTGGATGGGATGGGAAACAGTCTTTTATAAAAGGGCTATTTCATTTGCCATTAAAAGGGGTGCCACCTATTTATGGTGCTACCGCCTAAATTTTTAGTTTAAATATTTTTTTGTTTAGTTATTTAATAGTTCAACCGATTTTGAAGGTTTTAAAACCAGAATTTGGTCGAATGGTTGCGATTTAATCACTAAAAACCCGGCTCCCAATCCTGTTTTTAAAGAGGCTGTTTTTGCACTTGAGGTCCTTCAATTTTCTAAAAATGTGCAAGTTGGTCCATATTTAATTGCATGTTCGGTCCGTAACTTATGACAAGTGACGTTTTGGCCTTTCTTTTGCATGTTTTGGCATTTTTTTGTTATATTTGCACAAATTAATCAAAAGCAAATATTTTAAAGGCAAGAGATGTGTATATAAAATGTCCTTATAAAAAATCCTCCTTTTTTGGAGCTTGTGATTGATATTATACTTAATTGAATTTTCTCGTAGGCGGAGTAAAAATTGTATCCGAACAACTTGTTACGTGTACAATTTTTGTTTTGAAATGAAAAAGTATTTAAAGGAAAGATGATTGTGTAAAGTGAAGAGATTATAATTTATAACTAAAGATCATTTACTTGACCAGATGCAATTTCGACATACTTATTTTGTATGCAAAAATGAGCGTCCTGCCAATCTTTGACACACATTAACGCTTCCAAAATGTCTTCTTTGAGTCGGCTATTTACTTCCGACAAAGTCCTTTTACCTGAACTAAAAGCAAACTTCGAAACTACCGTATTAATAGAAGGTGTTAATAGATCATTTGCTATAGCAGAAACAATTGGATATCTCCGTTCGTTTGTTCACCAAAATTCAAGTAATCAAATTGTAAAGAATCTGCAAGGTTTATGTCCCTAAATAATTTTTGTTTAAAATAATTTTTCTATTATTTAGGTGTTGCATGTGGACCAGATGGTCTAGATTCAGATGTGTTTTGAAAAACAGGGGGCATACTGTAAGGAGTTCCTTGTATATCCCTAATTTCTTCCATTAGATCTAATAATTCTACTTCGTCTTATCTAAGTGAAGCATAACGTGATGCAAACCACGTAGCAATTGTAGCTACGCAACCCACAAATTATTGGAATCGACCCAAGAACGCCAAAGAACCACGATTTAGAGATTGATTCAAATTAATTGAACCAAGCAACCAACACAATCAATAGATATGCTGACCTCTTGATCACAATGAAAATAAATCTCACCCAAGATTTGAACAAACAATAATTAAACTCGCAAGTTCGGATTTTATTCAATAAAGAATAAAGTATGAAAGCAAATTGCCTCTCAATAATAATATCAAAGTTGTGTGTTGAATAATGAAAATTACATCCCTATAAATAGGATCAAACCTAGTTTAAGAGTTTTAATTATACTAGGAAACAAATTGCTAAAAATAAGAAAAATAAAACCCTAGTTGCTAATTGACTCAAAATAGAGTTCTAACTAACCTAAAATAGCTAAAAACTGGAAATGGAATAAAAATACGAAAAAGGAATTAAGAATCCGCATTATTTGCGAAAATGCTAACTTACGGCCGTGACAGCATCACTTACGGCCGTAACTATTTTTCTGTTTAAGGATTACGGCCGTAACTTTGAAAACCTGGAATTCTTCATTTTGATCCGAGAGTGACTTACGGCCGTGAGAATATTTGGTTACGGTCGTAACTTTGCTTCTGCATAATTTCTGGTTCTTTTCGACACGGTTTGATCTTCAAAGCTCGTCGAACCTGCTAAATTCTTGTTTTGGCTTGAATATTTAAATTTTCCCGTCAAGCCTGCTATGATTCGTATTATCGAGGTTCTGGATCACATCATACCCTCCTTCTTTAGGATGATTCGTCCCGAATCATAACTTTGTTCATGAATGCAACTGCTCCCCCTGGATCAAAAGGAAAATTTCTGCTTCCATGCCATGAGTTCAATAAATTATGCTCCTTTGATTGGAAAACATGGAAGAGATAGAGCTTGAATTCCCTTTGTCATACGTAGTGTGGTTGAAGTTTCCAAACATAATTAACCTGTAAAAAAGATTTAAACAAAATGGGGAAGGACATGTTAGCTTCATGAGGTACAAGGTATAAAGCATTGTATTCATGATAAATCACCACCAACTCTACTTCTTGAACCATGAGGCTCTTCTCTTCGCCTTTTCCATCTTTTGCAATTTCTTGTTCAATTTTTTTATCTTCAAACTCAACCACATCTCCGACCTCCACAATTGAATCACCATGTTCATGTACTACCTCATCACTACCAAAATGTGGATCTTCCAATTCAAAGCTCAAGATTTGAACTTCTACCCCAACTTCCAATTTTTCTTCATCAAATTTTGGAGTTTGATCACCTAACTCCACCTTTTCAAGCTCAACTACCTCTTTTAAATTTTTGGCCTCAACCAACTCTTTCATGTTTTCATTCTCTACCCCGTCAACTTTCAATTCATGCATATCCTCATCAATAATTTTAACTTCTTGTTCATCCACTTCTTTATTACCCAATTTCACACCTCCTACCTTAAATATTGGATTTTTTTCAACTATTTCTACTTTCAACTCTCCCTCCTTCTTCCCAACATTCATATCCTGAGGCTCTTCTTGCAACTTCACTACATTTTTACCCCTCCGTGCAATCATGTCCTCTTCTAGAAGTCTTAATTGATAATTCAATCTGGATAATGGATTAATCTTTTCCTTCACCTCCTTTTGATCTTTAAGTATCTGCTCTAGTGTTAAACTAGCTAGGGTGATTGATTCTCCACCCTTCACAAATTTGTACATGTTTCTATTCTTATCATAAAATGCTTTCCTCTCATACTTCCATGGCCTACCCCACAACATATGACAAGACTCTAGAGGCACCACATCACATAATACTTCATCACTATACCTCCCAATGGTGAAATTCACTAAGACTTGCTTGGTCACTTTGAACTCCGCACACTCCTTCAACCATGTCATCCTATAAGGTTTAGGATGTTGTAGTAAATGCAACCCCAATTTTTCAACCATGTTGATACTAGCCAAATTAGAGATGTACTCCCTATCAATAGCCAAACTACACAGCTTATCACCCACATGACATCTAGTCATGAAAGTATGATCGAACTCATAATTCATCCCTTTATGTAGCTTTCAAAAATTTGAGAGACTCAAAATAAGAGGGTCCAGATATTGACAAATATCAAGAAGGAATTTAATGTTGACTCGAAAAGGTAAAACAATATCAAGAATTTTAAAGAAATTCAAGAAAGTGGCTCTTGAATTTTGACTAGAAAGGAAAGAATATCAAGAATTTTAATTTGACTTGGAAGGTAAGGATTTATCAAGAATTTAAGGAAATTCAAGAAAGTGGTTCTTGAATGGAAATATTTTTTATTTTTTTTGGTGAATTTTCAGAATAAATAAAATAAATAAAAAAATAATCTTTTTTTTTTATATATATAAATTCAAAAATTCGACAACGAACACGAGAAAACAAACGGAACTTAATTTTGATAAGAATTAAGCAAAATAAACACTTTTGAAATTTTTTGGAACGATTTTCTGGATTTAAAGACTCAACAAACTCAAGAACAAGAAGAACGCAAAAAAAAAAAAAAAAAAACTGAAAAACAAAACACTCAACAAGATATGGAAGATTTTTATGGGACTTGATGATAAACATAAAAATCAATCTGGATAGAAAACTCAAGAAAACAAAATAAAGATATAACCTTGATTTTTGAAGCCTAAGCTCTGATACCAAATGATGCAAACCATGTAGCAATTGTAGCTACGCAACCCAAAAATTATTGGAATCGACCTAAGAACGCCAAAGAACCACGATTTAGAGATTGATTCAAATTAATTGAACCAAGCAACCAACACAATCAATAGATATGCTGACCTCTTGACCACAATGAAAATAAATCTCACCCAAGATTTGAACAAACAAGAATTAAACTCGCAAGTTTGGATTTTATTCAATAAAGAATAAAGTATGAAAGCAAATTGCCTCTCAATAATAATATCAAAGTTGTGTGTTGAATAATGAAAATTACATCCCTATAAATAGGGTCAAAACCTAGTTTAAGAGTTTTAATTATACTAGGAAACAAATTGCTAAAAATAAGGAAAATAAAACCCTAGTCGCTAACTGACTCAAAATAGAGTTCTAACTAACCTAAAATAGCTAAAAAATGGAAATGGAATAAAAATATGAAAAAGGAATTAAGAATCCGCATTATTTGTGAAAATCCTAACTTACGGCCGTGACAGCATCACTTACGGCCGTAACTATTTTTCTGCTTAAGGATTACGGCCGTGGCCATAATACTTACGGCCGTAACTTTGAAAACCTGGAATTCTTCATTTTGATCCGAGAGTGACTTACGGCCGTGAGAATATTTGGTTACGGTCGTAACTTTGCTTCTGCATAATTTCTGGTTCTTTTCGACACGGTTTGATCTTCAAAGCTCGTCGAACCTGCTGAATTCTTGTTTTGGCTTGAATATTTAAATTTTCCCGTCAAGCCTGCTATGATTCGTATTATCGAGGTTCTTGATCACATCATAACGTGATGGTGCGGATGATGTATGACTATATAACATCTTTTATTAATTCATTCTCAAAGATCAAAAGTAAATGAAATAGCACAGCCATGTTTTTTTAAGGCAATTATTATTTCTTCTTACTTTTAAGAAAATACTCCAGCGCAAGAACGAAGAGTAATTCTACTAATTCCGATATATCTCGGTTGAAGATATTTTTTGACATAGGAAGTGAAGTATTAGTTGTCCACTATGCCTAGTGGCAACTCCATCCCGACAATAAATTTCATCATTCCAATGCAAACTCTTCAGAATACATCCAAGTTGTAAGTGTAGATGTAGAACCATTTCCGGACGTACTAAATTGAAGTTGAGATTGGTTTGCTTCAACGTGACCATGTTTGGTCACACGTTTTTTATAGTGATGGTTATGGTTTAAAAAAAGTTCCTCCTCAGCGCCTTGAGGCCCGCCTCAGGCTGAGGCATTAGAAAAATGCCTCATTACCCGTATTATTTAAGGACTGAATGAGGCTTACGCCTCAACTGATTGAGGCTTACGCCTCGAGGCATACGCCTTATTAATTAAGAGGCGTGCGCCTAACAAATGTTTGGTCCTTTACTTTTTAAAACAAAAAATTCACATAATATGCATATCAAATTTAATCATATCATTATATTAAAACCTAAATTTGTTATTTATTTTAATATAAATAAAAGTAAACAATTTAAACTAATCATAAAAAAAGAAAAAATTTAAAGATAATTTTTTTGATTTAAGTTGCTACTTATCTTTATTGATACTTAGCCCTTGTTTGTCCCGGAATCATTTTACAACTCCCCTCAAAACTCATTTTCAACAGCACATTTTTATAGGATTCACCACTTTCACACTTTTCAACCTCTTTTTAACCACACATTCTCTCAAAGATCAAATTTTTTTCCAAAATATCCTACATTAAATGGACTTATAATAATTTGTTATTTTAAAGATTTTTACATTTTGTTTATGTTATTGAATATTCATTTTTATATATTTCAATATTTTTACTACATTTGTTGGTTCACGATGAGGCTTACACCTCAAGACTTACGTCTCGCCTCATGAAAGAAAAACGCCTCAATACCCGTTTCCGTTTTTTCAAACTATGGTGATGGTTGATGTGAGTAATACATACCTACACCATTTTGTCATACCAACTATTGTGCATAATATTTACACACTGCTTTAAACTTTTGGTCTTCGTCACTTGTATGCCCAGTTGAGATCAATTTAAAATGTTCCCAACGTTTTGTAGCTTTCTTACCTTTTTTGCTTCCGTCCTACGTTGGGAATATCGATCGACGCATCTTTTAGGATTTCAACATCTCTTCCAAATCAATATTTTCTGGAACGAAAATGCCATTGAGGCCGACAAATTCTTTGTTAAAGTGAGATTGTGGGGTTGATCCCTCCCAATTTTCCGGTTGAACAATTCCTCAACAAATCGACGCTTGGAATCCATTCTTTTATATATTGAAAAATGGAACTTGAAAAAATAGAATGTGTGAATGTGATTGTAGACTTGTAGTATGAGAATTGAAATATATATAAATGTAGAATGTAAAGATGAAATGTGTATACCATATTTTGTAGTAATTGAATTGAAATATGTTTATTGAGATTTGAATTAGATTATAATAAAATAGGATAGAGAGTAGATAATTTTAGAGAATTTTTGTGTGAAATTGAAATGAAACAATATTGTATTTATAGATGAAAAATGAATTAAAAGGGTTACAAATCTCTAAAAAGTGACCAATCAGTCACATTTTTTGAAATATGACCGTTTAGTCACTTAAACGAGCCGACGAGCCCTCATCGCAATGAGCGCAACGAGCCACTAGCCAGGTTCATTGCTCATAATGAGCCGACTCGGCTCATTTCTCCAAGTTGTTGATTGGCTCCTGTCCAGGCTCACGATTTGGACGAGCTTAGCTGCTCGAGGTCTGAGCTTTGGCGAGCCGAGCGGGCAAGCCACTCGACCCGTTTGCACCTATACATATTTCCATGTAGAGTTCTGGATTGACATGTGTCAAGAGTTTTTGCTGAACGATTGTGCAACTACTATGATCTTAGTTAACAAATGCAGATCATGAGCGAGTGAAATGTTTTGAAACATGTTAATTCATAGCTCAGGATATTGTACTTCTTACCCACTACATTCTTTCTTATGTCACTTCACCTGTTCATAGATAATGTATTTTAGGGTTCTAGATAGTGGGTGGGTGCAATCCAACCCACAGGGATCAGAATGGTTGTACTGGTTGTCTTGAGTTAAATGGAAATCATGAGATGAGGTAGATTGAAATAATTTACTTTAAAATCTATATTTTTACAAGCTTCTGCTTTAATAATAGCCAAATAATGCCTTTGGAGGCACCTTATAATATTTAATTGTTTACTTGGCAGCTGAGAAGGCTCACTATGCCACCCGTGATCCCATCACTGCATTGAAGAAATACATTGCTGAAAACAAGTTGGCAACTGAAGCAGAGCTGAAAGCCATCGAGAAGAAGATTGATGAACTTGTTGAAGATGCTGTTGAGTTTGCAGATAAAAGCCCCGTTCCAGCACGTAGCCAGCTTCTAGAAAACGTATTTGCAGATCCTAGAGGTTTTGGAATTGGACCTGATGGGAAGTACAGATGTGAAGATCCAAAATTCACCCAGGGCACTGCTCATGTCTGACCATATTGTTGGCGTTTCAGTTGTCAAGAGATAGCGTACTCTTTTAATGTGTATTTAGTGTTTCTCGGTCATGTCATCAAGGGATTTTTCTGTTTCAATTTTGTATCGCATTGCTATGTTTGTGTTGGTTGGATGTTATGAAATGACAAACACTGTTCATTGTCATAACAGTAGTATTATTGACTTAATATATTCCATTTTCCTCCCCAGATTTTTTTCCCGTCATCGGAGATGAATTTATTATTCCATCAAAGATGTGAATTACTTGATCAAGTTCCAAGTACTGTCCCTTTCTTTACAGCCATTCAGAGGCCAATACAATTATAGTGTGTATGAAATTGGGAAGAAAAAAAAATTCATCTCCCACTGTCTAAGGTCCGTTTGATAGCGATGGTAAAATTTGGGTAAAAAGAAAATGAATTTCAAGGAATTGAATTCCTGATAATTTATTTTCCTAGGAATTGAAAGTTTAATGTGTTTGATTGATTTAATTTTCTATGTGGAAAAAGTAGGAAAATTTCTAAATATTGTTGCTTGATTGGCATAATATTTCATGACAAATAAAGTAAAATTTAGCAACTTGAGTCATTTTTTTTTTTAACTTTTTTAACACATTTGTACTTGATAATAATAATGTTAATTTTTTAAAAAAATAAAATAAAATAAGTCAACTAACAATGACAAAAGTGATCAAACGCGATAAAATTGGTTTGCCACCCAACCAATTATCACCAAAGTCAAAAGAATTTGTTTGCCTTAAAAACAAGACAAACCAACCCTCAAGTGCTTTTTCAAGGCAAATCAAACAACAACAAATGGAATGTCTGACAAATGAATTCTTGGTTCCATTGCAAATCAATGCTTTCAAACACTGCCTAAGATTTAGAACACCGTTTGAGCCAGCATTTCGAATCTTCGTTAAAATTTGGAAAACATCTCTAAACAAGCATAAACCAGAATTGTCAACCGGTAACATTTATTCATAATCATTTCTGCATGTCTGTGCTCGAATGCTGTCCCCAACTACTCATCTTTTCGCAGATTCTATCAACGAGTATCTCAACTTGATGAAAAAGGATAACAAAGATAATATTCAATTCAAGGAAAACATGTAACTTTACTCCAATATAAGCAAAACCATAAAAAGAAACCAACAACCATTGGATGTAAATGCAGTAATTTCGTCCTGTAGCAAAATGAGCAAGCAGATCAAGCTTGAACCACATTTCTAGTGCCACAAGAAATAAATCGATTGAAAAAGACAAAAATGCAGAAACAATCAAAATACAAAATCAGCTTCGCTAGCATTTTCATCTAGCTGAAGTAAGCCATGATAAAAATCAAACAGTCAAACATATTGATCAGACTACAAACTCAGCTTCTCAAAAAAAATCCACTAGCGGACACGATCAGACTTTATGTTCAAAACAGACTTGATAGTCCACATCTATTTATACTACTTCTAAAATTCCTTAAAGGGATAAATTTTTTTGAACGAAATTACCCTCAACAATAATTTATAATTTTTTATTTGTCCTTTCAATTAATTTTATTTTAATTATTATATATTATAATTAATGTAATTTTTTCTAATTTAATGATGGTCGTTGTTTCTTCAAATTTCATTGATCTATATTTATATCTATACTACTTTTAAAATAACTTGAATTGAGAAATATTTTAAATCATAATACTCTCGAAAATAATTTATAATTTCTTATTTATCCTCCAATTAATTCTATTTTAATTATAGCATTTTATAATTAAAAATAAATTTCACATTTATTTACCGTGTAATGGTCCTATTTTATAAAGAAAATGACGTTACTAATAAATATTGACAATCAAATATCTTACTAATATGACATTGTATAAATGTGATATCACTTTTGTTATTTATTATTAATTTCTTTCAAATTTGTCTATATTTTAAGGTAAATTGTCACAATTTACATATTCATGTTTATTGATTTTGAAGAGACTCATGATATTTTTTATTAGTATATATAACTTATTGTTTTAGCAGCTAAGAGAACTGACATGCATACTTTTAAGTGGTTCAATATTTTTTCAGGTCTGTCATTTTTTGGATTCAAGTCTTGATTTCAATTATTTACAAAAATTGCACGCAAAAAGTATTTGAGGAAATAATACATTAAAAACATTGTTTAGTTGACAGATAGTTTTCAAAAAATAAGTATGTTATGTAATTAATATATATCTTGTTTCACCTTAATGCAAATTTTTTCTATTTTAATGATGGTCGTTGTCTCTTCAAATTTCATTGATCTATATTTATACCTATACTACTTTTAAAATAACTTGAATTGAGAAATATTTTGGATCATAATACTCTCAAAAATAATTTATAATTTCTTATTTATCCTTCAATTAATTTTATTTTAATTATAGCATTTTATATTTTAAAAAAAATCTAATTTAATGATGTCGTTATCTCTTCAAATTTCATTGATCTATATTTATATTTATACTACTTCTAAAGTTGAATGAAGAAATATTTTGGATCATAATACTCTCGAAAATAATTTATAATCTCTTATCCTCCAATTAATTCTATTTTAATTATAGCATTTTATAATTAAAAATAAATTTCACATTTATTTACACATGTAATGATCCTGTTTTATAAAGAAAACGACATTATTGATAAATATTGACAATCAAATATTTTACTAATATGTTATTGTATAAATGTGATATTGTTGTAAATATTATCTTGTATTAGTGAAAGACAATTATACCCCTCTAACCCTAGTTATAATTACTTTGTATATCCCTTTCTTCCCCTATATATATGAGGCTTTGGTTCATAATAGAATATATAAGTTTATTGGTGTCTCTACTTTTCTCTCTAGTTTATAACACGTTATCAGCACGAGTCTCTATCAACTTGAGTTATAAAAATCCCTCAAAATCTCATATATCAAAATATTAGTTAGAAAGTAAAATCATATGCACCGAAATTAATTTGGTGACATATGAAATTTTTTTTTATTACTATTCAATTGCAATTCACATCTATTCATTACGATGTTGTTCAATAGTAATTGCAGCTCATAAATCTGAATCTGATTTTCTCCAACCAATTCGACAGATTTTGATCTTTATATTGATAATTCATTATGTTGTTGCTCCTGAAATAGCACAACAGTATATATTAATATTTCAGAAGAATATTAGGCTCTGTTCGACAAAAATTAATTGGCAAATAAATGGAATGTAAAGTGTCAAATCAAGAAATTGAAATTATTTGTTGATTTATTTGTATTTTCTAGGTAAGATGTGAGGTTAAAAATTGGAGAGGGAAAATGTGGATGGTTAAAAAGTGGTATTGGAAATTGTGTAAATTAAATTTGGGTAATGATGAAAATTTAATTAGTAGTCGAACAGGCTCTTAATTATAAATTTTTCTATTACAAATTTATTGATGTTATTAATTCATTTGTTGTTACTCCCGAAGTAGTACAACATTATATTAATATTCCAGAAGAATATTAATCATAGATCTGTGTCTATCTATTACAAATATTTGTTGTTGCTCCTGAAATAGCACAACATATAATTCAGATGAATATTATTTGCTCCTGAAGAGCATACATTGTAATTTTCAATATTCTAGAAGAATATTAACATTTTATTCTTGAATAATTTCAATTTTAGATCTATAATTATTCCAGAAGAATAATTCGTTATTGCTCTTGAAGTAACGTAATAAATAATTAATATTTCAGAAGAATATTAAATTATTAATCGTAAAATTGTCTATTATAAATAATTATTTGTTACTCCTGAAGTAGTATGACATTAAAATTAATATACTAGAAGGATGTTATTTGCTCCTAAAGAGCATGAATTATAAGTTTCAATATTCTAGAAGAATATTGATTTATTATTTCTTTTGGAAGAATCGAAATAAATTCGCTAAAGTTTACCTTGTTCCAGCAAATTATTATTGTTATTATTTTTTGCTCTTTCAATTTTGTCATTGGAAATCACTACGTTATTTTGAATTCTCAAATACATTATTTGATTTGATTTTACTAAATATTAGTTATATATCTAATTTTTATATATAGAATTCACGTGCATGTTTAGTATCTTTTGCATATTGGTAAAAGATTTAGCCAATAAAAGATTTAGTCAATTTTGTTAATTTCTATATATGGAGATTCTTTTTCCTGATATATGTTTGGTAATTCATTTTTATATATAAATTCATATTATGTTTATATGGTAATTAATATTCTTTAAGATGATTAAATATTTGTAGATGTTCATTCATAAATTCTGATTTAATAATGTATCATGTTGTTGCTCACGAAGTAGGACAACAATAGTAGTATTCTAGAAGAATATTACTTGCTTGTCACGAGCAGTATATTACAATTTCAATATTCCAGAAGAATATTGATCAAATGCTCTTGAAGAAGCATAATTTAAAATATGTTTTAAACGAATATGATGTTGGTTTTCTCGAATAAATACAACACACGTTAGATAAATATTTCAGAAGAATATTTTAACGTCACTCGTGTAGAGTACAAATATTGTTAGCTTGAAAGGTAGAATGAATCATTAATATCAATATTCTAAGAATATTGACTTATTATTTTTGAAGAATTGCAACTTTAGCAATATAATTATCCCAGAAGAATAATTCGTTATTTTGCTCCTAAATAGCACAATAGATATTAATTATTGTTATAATTGAATGAGATTCGAATCAATATTCTAGAAGAATATTGTGTTATTGCTACGTTTCAATATTTTAGAAGAATATTATTTTATTGCTCATGTGATAAATATTGCATTTTTTTCTCAAAGAAATTCGAATTTATTAATAATCCAGAAGATTATTATGATGTAGAATAATATATTGTTGTGATGATTCCTAAAGAATCATAATTTTATCTCATATGAAATATAATAATGGAATATAATTTGCTCCCGAAGAGCCCAATATTATGAAATATGTTATTAATTTGATATTCTGAAAAAGTATTTTGTTGTTACTCCTGAAGAATAACAACTTTATTTTATGATAAATATTTAATTTATTATTTTACTTGTTCACGAATAACATAGTTTCTTTTTCTGCTCAAAGTAAAAGTTAGTATTCTATTAACTTTGAATTTCCTTAGAAAGTGGTATAATTATTCTATATTATTATATCGTTTTGATTATACCAACATACAACAAACATTTATTCGAATGTATGTTTTACATTCAATATTATAGTACAATACTTCAGAAGAATATTGATCTAAATGGACATTCTAGCAGAATATTGCAGCATTAGAAATATCTCATTTGAGTTATTTAATATAATATTCCAAACGAATATTTCAGTTTTGCTCTTGAAGAAGCAATACGTTGTTGCTTTCGAAGAAGCACAACATTTATAAAATAATATTATCTGCTTTTGAAGAATATGATATTATAATTTCAATATTCCATAAGAATATTGACATATTGATTTTGAATGAGTAATAAAAACGTGCTTTCGAAGTAGCATATGTTTCGAAAAATATATCATTTGAGTTTATGTTTATCCCTGAAGGAAAACATATAACTAATGTCATAAGGACATTGATTAGTTTGACTACTTGAATAATATATGATTATATAATGTTTAATCATTGAATTATATCTTATATTGAACCAGAAGTTCAATTTGATTTTATTATTTGGCATGACCAGTTGGACCATCACTAGATCAATAATGATGTGAAATTAAAATGGATATTTAATGAAGAATCAAAAGATTCTTCAATCCAATCATATATGATGTTTGTTCTTTTTCATGAAATTTCTTGATTGTCACTAGCTAAAATAGGGATTAAATTTCCTATATTTCTGAAAAATAATTAGAGTGATAAATGGACCACTATCATCCTCCACGTTGATCATCTAAATATTATTTGTATCTAATAAATTTGATACATGTACTAGATGATTGCATGGTGTTCGCAACCTGAAGTTTACGAAATTATTGCTCAAATTATAAATTATGAGCAAAAAAAAGTTTCAAATTATATAATCAAGAATGTGTCTTGATAATGCTAGTGAACATGAATCTCAACATTTTAATAAGTGTTAGTTGGGATATCGATAAATGGTTTAACATTTTTGCTTGTTAAACGCCCACAATTAATTTAATTGAGAACAAAATACTTTCCTTTTTGTTTAGTGAATTCTATTACACATCTTGCCAACATCATAGTTTTCCCTATTATAATTGACTTATGGTTAGAGCCTAATTTTTCCATATAATTTTTTAATAGTGCATTTGATCCACCACAATGCACTGATATGAGAAATAAAGAATGTTGAGAAAAATGCGTTGTTTTAACATATATCCCAAATGGGTGATATTTTACAACGTCGAAAAAAAAAATGATTGTCAATTTGATTGGAAAATCTTCTCAACATTAGGGGGGAATAGCTTAAAATCAAACAAATGCATCATATTATGTTATATATATCCTCGCGATTAATAATACGAACCAGAAGTTCGATTGAAAATATGAACGAAACGTTCAAAGATAACATAATTACAAGATGTATAAGAGATTAAAAAAATCTTATGCTCTATCTTATATTGATATGTAGCATGCCTGAAGCGTAGCGATATTTGATTCGAATAAAGATCCCCAAATAAATAAAAATAGAGCAAATGATTATAATAGTCTTATTGAGGAGGCATATACTCGTGAGAGAGTATTTATTGACATAATTAATTGTAAATATTCAGAAGAGGTTCAAGTACTTGAAATATTGAAAATTGAGATCTCTATAGTTATGTTTTGTTGGGAAAGAAATCAAATTGAGATGATAATTGTTTCGACACACTTTTTAAAGTACTTGTACAAAAGAAAATTGCGAAGCTAGCCGCATCATAATTTGAATGATAGCGAGGATAATAAAAGAAAATATGTCGAAAAAAATCGACATAAAAATAGTTGGCAAAAATATGCATTCAGGCTAAATTAAACTTATTAAAAAACCTGAAGTTTTGGGACCTGAAGTCCAAACACATAAAAGTGTAAAACCAGTAAAATACCTATAGGTATAGTCGTAATATACGACTTGTTGCGCAACGAATGTTTCAAAGATCTGGCATAGATACAATATTTTATTTGCCTGAAAATACATAATAAGTGCCTATAAATATATGATTATTAGAAATGTATATAATGAAAAATGATTTACTCTGATTACTAGCTTGCGCTCTTTGATGTACCAATGAGTAATATCAAAATGTATGATCATCAACTCGGTACGTTGGGAGTATTCTTTGAAATACCAATGAGTGAGATTAAAAAGGGTAATCAATACCTCGGTACTTTGAGATTGTGGTGAAATAATTAAAGAAAATCTATTTGAAATATAGGAATCGTTACCTATCTAAAGTTTCACAACTTAAATTTGGTGGTAGCAATTTGACAATTGCAATGTGAAACATATATTATGCCTGAAGCATACAATATAATCTTCTAAGGATTAAAAATACTTGAAATATATAGTTCAAGTTTTTAAGAAACTTGTTTGATCAAAGTATACATATACTTTGCGATTTGAATATTTAATATGCTTTGAAAAGATTCAATTTGTAATTGAATGTGATTGTCGTATAAAATTATAATTGAAAATTCAGGCAATCGATTTTCAAGATACAAATTAATGATTAATTATTCACCTGAAGTGAATAAGCTAATTGTTCATTGGAGTGAATAAGTCACTTTCAAATTTTAGAATTGTATTAAATGCATTGATAATATTGATTATAGAACAAGACTCGATGCAGCATGTTCAAATGATTAGAAATATTTTATAGTTCTTCAAGTTCAAAGGAATAATTGAATTTATATTCGAAGAACAAATAATACAAGATATACACAATTTATATATGCTTGATAAACATATTCGATATTGCATCGATTTACAGTTGAAATAATTAAATGCAGTATCAATATAATTGTAATGTTCCAATGAGGGGGAGCTAATATACGCTACATGATAAGTGTTATATTAACGTTTATTTTATACACTTATATCCTTGAATATGCCATAATGTGATTCTATCTAAGTATTATTAATGCATTTTATGTTTCATGTTGTATAGGATCCTAAAAGAGAAGAAAAGAAGAAAAAAGGACTAAATTGCACTAAAAACTGAAGTTTGGGGACTTAGGTGCAAATAGAGTTACGGCCGCAAGACAAATCATCACGGCCGTAAGTGCATGTTGAAACAAAAAAAAATTAAGCAGAAAAGATGTTACGGTCGTAAGACATATCCTTACGGCCATAACCCTCAAAAGGTGAAAATGCGCAGAAACATCTTTACGGCCGTAAATCAGAAGTTACAGCCATAACTTCAATTTGTGAAAAATACGTAGAAACTCAATTACGGCCGTAAAGGAAATGTTACGGCCATAACTATTCAAGTCAAAAATTTCCATAATTCAATTCTTTCCATAATTTTGGGATTTCTTGGTCCCAAAACTAGGGCACGAAATTGAGGCTATAAAAAGGGAATTTCATGACAAGAAAAAAAACATTATTATTTTGAAAAGAGGGGCGGCTTGCTTGAAGAATTGGAGGGAAATTAAGCAACTCGAGAAGGTGAATCAAGAAAGAAAATTCTAGAATTCTTCATGACTATGCTCGGCTAAGCTTCCATACCTAGTTCGAAGGAGAAGTTGTATTTCATATCAATTTGTTATTGCTTTTCCAAACTAGTAACGTTGTTCTAAATTCTTTACTTTGATTTGTTGGATTCTTATGCGTTTTTGATTTCATCAATGCAATTCTTTATTTGATTAAGGCCTTATCATTTAATGTGTTGTATTGAGATTTGCTATTTTGAATGATTGGATTCGTAAACATCTTTTTATTCAAATCATAGTAGCAATTGGAAATTTAATATTTTCATAAAGAATTCCAACTTAGATTAATTGTCACGAGCTTGTGTGATTGATAATCTAATTCATCATAATTCTTCTCAACCAATATATAGTTGTTGTCTTAAATCTAAAGAGCTTGTTTTAGGTTATTCAATGGCTAATGTTTGATTAGAGAGCTTATTCTAATTAAATGCAATTAAGGGAGAATAAGAATAGTTAGAGCTTATTAACTATTTACGGGTGATAAATCAAAAGGGAAATTGAACACGCGTTACTTGGAAAGTGATAACATTGCGATAGAATACAACTGAACCTGAGAACTAGGGTTTGCAAATAATTGACTTTTATTTTATCTAATTTAAGTTTTTATTTTATTTTCACGATATTTACAATTCTTGAACTCGAAAACCCCCCATCTATTCTAATTGACAAAGCACTACTTTAGTTCCCGTTCCTCGTGGGATCGACTCTTAGTTCCGGTATTACAATCAAATCTGATAAATTGCGAGTAAGATAATTATTTATTATTTTGGTGCATTGTGACACGCATCAAATTTTTGACGCCGTTGCCAGGGAACGGTTAACCAATTTAGTGTTAATCAATTAGGATTTTATTTTTCTGCATTTATTTTCACTTTATTTATATAATTTTTCAAAAAAATATATATATATAATTTTATTTGGGCTTCTTTGCTTATATGCTTAAAACTCGGTCAACTAATTGTGAAATTTTTGATCTTGACCCAGAAATTGAGAGGACTTTTCGACAGCAAAGAAGAGCAGCGCGACAAATGACAGCTAACAACAGGACTCTTAAACAACTGGCTACCCCCGATGTGGTTCAGCAGCCATTATGCATAACGTTTCCAACGGTGGAAGAAGGAAAAACTTTCGAGCTTAAATCTGGGCTCATCCACTTATTACCAACTTTCGAGGAAATCCCAGTGAAGATCCGTATAGACACTTAAAGGAGTTCCATGTGGTTTGCGACAGTATGAGGCCCACGGGAATTACCGAGGAACAAATAAAAATGAGAGCCTTCCCATTCTTATTGAAGGATGCCGCCACCGACTGGCTCTTTAGTCTACCATCGGGAACAGTTACTACTTGGAGTGACATGAAAAGGCTCTTCTTGGAAAAATACTTCCCTGCATCGAGGGCTGGTACCATCCGAAAAGAAATATGTGGGGTGCGCCAGAACAACAATGAAACGTTATATGAGTATTGAGAGCGTTTCAAAAAGCTCATCTCCAGCTGCTCCCATCATCAGATTAGCGAGCAACTTTTGGTGCAATACTTCTACGAAGGTCTAGCACCAATGTACAGAACTATGATAGACGCCGCAAGCGGAGGTGCGCTAATGGACAAGACACCAGAGCAAGCACGGGCTTTAATATCTAACATGGCGGAAAATACTCAGCAATTCAACTCGAGTAGGGATTCCCAAGTCCGCCGAGAAAACGAGGTGAGTAGTTCTAATATTGAAGGTCAATTATATGAACTAACAAATCTTGTTAAGCAACTTGCTGTAGGGAATTCGAAACAAGCCAAGGCCTGTGGAATTTGTTCGAACTTTGGACATCCAACGGATACCTGTCCGGTATTGCAAGAAGAAAACAATGAACAGGTAAATGCTGCTGGAGGTTTTCTTTTCCAAAGGCAGCAGTAAAACCCATACTCGAACACGTACAACCCCGGGTGGAGAGATCGCCCCAACCTGAGCTACGGAAATAACAAACCCCCGGGTTTTACTTCAAACAAGCCACAAGGACAATTCCAGCAGCAAGGGACTTTCCAACCTTAGGGACAATATCAACAAAAACCTCAAAATTCAGGTATGTCTCTTGAAGATATGGTTAAGACATTGGCAACTAACACGATGCAATTCCAACAGGATACCAAGTCAAGCATTCAAAACCTGGAAAATCAAATGAGCCAAATGGCCACTGCCATAAATAGGTTGGAATCACAATCCGGAGGTAAATTTCCATCTCAACCCGAAATAAATCCTAAAAACGTGAGTGCCATAACCCTCCGAAGTGGAAAAGAAATTGAGGGTCCGAGGTTGGAACCGGCTGCACCTGAAATGGAGGGAGATGAAAAGGAAGGAGTCGAGAAGAGAAATGACGCTTCGCAAAACTATCAGGTAAAAACTGACTCCCATTTAAATGTCAAACTAACACCTCCACCTTTTCCTAGTAGGTTAGCAAAGACAAACAAGGAAAGCAAAGAAAAGGAGATGTTGGAGATGTTCAAAAAGGTTAAAATCAATATCCCGCTACTAGATGCCATCAAGCAAGTCCCCCGATATGCAAAATTTTTAAAGGATTTGTGCACTAGCAAACGGAAACTGGTGGGAAACGAGAAGGTAAGAATGGGGGAAAGCGTTTCAGCCTTATTCCAAAGGAAATTGCCTCCGAAGGGTAAGGATCCCGGTATGTTCACTGTGCCATGTAAAATAGGTAACACCAAGGTAAATCATGCACTAATAGATTTAGGAGCATCCATTAACGTAATGCCTAGATCCACTTACATTGCATTAAATCTTACTAAAATGACTAAAACAGATGTTATCATCTAACTAGCCGACCGTTCCAATGCATATCCAGACGGGGTAGTTGAGGACGTTTTAGTGCAAGTAGGGGGGGTTGGTGTTTCCGGCAGACTTTTACATATTAGACATGAATGATGATCACTCCCCTAATTCTACCCCTATACTGTTAGGAAGACCATTTTTGTGGACCTCCCAAACCATTATTGATGTAAGAAAAGGGGTGTTAACCATGGAATTCAATGGGGAGGTAATGCAATTTAATATCTATGATGCAATGAAACACCCAAATGATGTATGTGCTGCTTATTCTATTAATGACATTACTCCTGCTGTGCAGAAAATTTTCAAGTTAAATTGTAAGGACGAGCTAGAAACAGCTATCGTGGAGTTGCTAAGGAAAAATGATGACAGCGACGTGGGTATAAGCAAGGAATTGCAGGATGGAATTACTGCACTTAATTCACTGGGACCCGCACCACGCGGGTACACCGTAAAAACAATTCAACTGACAGACTATCCTAAAAAATTGCTACCTTCTATCTTGCAGGCCCCAGTGGTGGAAATGAAATCTCTACCCGCCCATCTGAAATATGTGTTTCTTGGTGATGAAGAATCGCTTCCCGTAATTGTTTCATCCAACCTCACCAAATTAGAGGAAGACAAACTGGTTTGGGTCCTTCGGGAGCACAAAGGGGCGATTGGGATATCAAAGGAATCAGTCCGTCAATCTGCATGCATCGAATATTGCTTGAGGAAGGAGCTCAACCATCGAGACAAGCCCAGCGAAGGTTAAACCCGACAATGATGGACGTGGTGAAGAAAGAAATTTTGAAACTTCTAGGAGCAAGGATGATTTACCCAATCTCAGACAGCAAGTGGATCAGTCCAGTCCAAGTGGTGCCAAAGAAATCCTGGGTAACGGTGGTAGAAAACAAAGATGGAGAACTTGTACCAACTAGGGTCCAATCTGGTTATCGGGTATGCATCGACTACAGGAAGGTAAACGCTGAAACTCGAAAAGATCATTTTCCCCTTCCCTTCATGGACCAAATGTTAGAGAAATTAGCTGGTCATTCCCATTATTGTTTTTTAGATGGTTTCTCAGGATATTTTCAAATTTCCATAACTCCAGAAGATCAGGAGAAAACCACTTTTACTTGTCCATTTGGCACGTTTGCATATAGACGCATGCCCTTCGGTTTGTGTAATGCTCCTGCAACATTCCAACGTTGTATGCTGAGAATTTTTTCTGAATACATAGGGCATATTATAGAGGTGTTTATGGACGATTTTAGTGTGTGGGGTGATTCATTTGATGCATGCTTGGATAATCTATCATTAATTTTGAAACGTTGCATTGACACTAACTTAGTCTTAAATTGGGAAAAATGCCATTTTATGGTAGATAAGGGAATTGTGTTAGGTCATGTAGTGTCGGAAAAGGGAATAGAAGTTGATAAGGCTAAGGTAGACATCATATCTGCATTACCTTACCCCGCCAATGTGCGGGATATACGATCTTTTCTTGGGCATGCAGGTTTCTATCGCAGGTTCATCAAGGACTTTTCCAAAATTGCATCACCATTGTGCAATTTGTTGCAAAATGATGTTCCATTTAATTTCACCGAGCTATGCAAAAAGGCCTTTAACCAACTAAAGGAGCGACTGACTACACCCCCGATCATTCAACCGCCGAACTGGGATCTTCCATTCGAAATAATGTGTGATGCCAGCGACTATGCAGTGGGAGCAGTCCTAGGACAACGGGTTGGGAGAGCGGCCCATGTGGTTTACTATGCCTCCCGAACCCTGAATCAGGCCCAAGCCAACTATACTACCACCAAAAAGGAACTTCTATCTGTGGTATTTGCTTTAGAAAAATTTCGTCCTTATTTATTGGGTTCTAAAGTGATTATTTTTACAGATCATGCAGCTTTACGGAACTTGTTTGTAAAAAAGGATGCGAAGCCTAGAATCATCCGCTGGATACTTTTATTACAAGAATTTGACTTGGAAATCAAAGATAAGGCGGGGTCTGAAAATGTAGTTGCCGACCATCTTAGTCGGGTAGTGAAACCCGAGGACGACCTACCTCTGCGTGAGACCTTCCCAGATGAGGGTTTATTTGCCATCGAAGCAAACCCCCCGTGGTATGCTGATTTAGTAAATTACATGACTGCTAAACTAATTCCTACTGGTTTTTCGCAGGCACAAAAGCATAAGATGAGAAGCGATGCTAAGTATTACATTTGGGATGACTCGTACCTATGGAAGAGATGCCCCGACCAAATCATTAGAAGGTGCGTGCCGGAATCAGAACATCAATCAATCCTCACCTTTTGCCATTCATACGCATGTGGTGTCCATTTTGGACCTAGAAGGATGGTACAAAAGGTATTGGAGAGTGGGTTCTTTTGGCCGACCCTTTTCAAGGATGCGTACATTTTTTGTAAGTCTTGTGATAATTTCCAAAGAACAGGTAACTTATCCCAACGAGATCAAATGCCTCAAAACCCCATTATTGTATGTGAGATTTTTGACGTTTGGGGCATTGATTTCATGGGCCCCTTTCCCCCGTCATTTGGTTGTGTTTACATTTTTTTAGCTGTCGATTATGTTTCAAAATGGGTGGAAGCAAAGGCCACCCGTACTAATGACGCTAAAGTGGTTGCAGATTTTGTAAAAGTTGTCATTTTTAGCAGGTTTGGAATACCCCGACTTTTGCAACCGAACCATTGAAGCCTTGTTACGGAAATATGGAGTGATGCACCGGGTATCAACCGTGTATCACCCCCAAACTAGTGGACAGGAAGAAATTTCCAATAGGGAGGTAAGTCCATCCTAGAGAAAACAATTCGACCGGACCGGAAGGATTGGAGCATTCGCCTCGATGATGCTTTATGGGCCTACAGAACCGCTTACAAAACACCAATTGGTATGTCTCCATACCGATTGATATTTGGGAAACCATGCCACCTACCGGTGGAACTCGAGCATAAAGCTTATTGGGCCATCAAGCAATGTAATATGGATTGGGGTGCTGTAGGGGATCATAGGAAGCTCCAAT
Source organism: Ligustrum vulgare (assembly GCA_963555705.1). Lineage (NCBI taxonomy): Eukaryota > Viridiplantae > Streptophyta > Magnoliopsida > Lamiales > Oleaceae > Ligustrum > Ligustrum vulgare. The sequence continues at coordinate 627,498 of OY743174.1, read as the reverse complement.
TGCAGGAATTGGATGAAATACGAAATGAGGCTTATGGGAATGCAATGATCTATAAAGATCGAACTAAAGCATTCCACGATCAACGCATTTCTCGAAAAAGCTTTTGTGAGGGCCAGAAAGTGCTACTGTTTCAATCCCGGCTCAAATTACACCCAGGTAAGCTTCGTTCTCGTTGGGTAGGTCCATTTGTTGTTACTAATGTATCTCCCCATGGTGCAGTCGATATTAGGAGCTTGCGTACGGATAAACAGTTCAAGGTCAATGGGCACCGTCTCAAGCCGTATTATGAGGGATTCCAAACTGAGAACTTGGAGGTGATTGCACTGGAAAACGCCAACAAAGGGCACTAGTCCCGCGCGGACTCAGTCGAGCCAACGACTGTAAACTGCGGCGCTGCTCGGGAGGCAACCCGAGAGGGGAGTTTCTTTATCTCCTCAACTTCGTATTCTCGTATTTTCTTTTTTGGTTAATTTTAGTCTACTTAGTCAGTTCAAAAAAAAAAAAAAAAAAACATGAATTTTCCAGTGGCCTTGTTACGGCCGTAAGATAACCTTTTACGGCCGTAACTCATTTCCAGTTTTTATACAGAGGCCTTATTACGGCCGTAATTACATTTTTACGGTCGTAATTGTTTCTTTGATTTTTTTTTTCAGAATGTAACTTACGGCCGTAAGTCTGGTTTTTTTCAAAATTTTAAAAGGTAACCTCATGCATAACTCTCACGCCCCCCCTTCTTCGCCTTTCCCCCGATTTTCTCTCACGCATATTCTTCCCATTTCACACCATATTTTCGTTCTTAAGGGAGCCCAATTGCTATCATCCATCACAACCTTCCTTCCTCACAAGTTCTTCAAGGTATGATTTTTTTTTTCTCCTTTCTCTTTTTCTCTTCGTGGCGTGGATATTGTGTTCTAATACATTGGGTTCTCGACTTTTTCCTTTCTACTGAACGAATTTGCATTGTTGAGATTGTGTTTTGTGATTTGGGGATTTGGATTTTGATTGTTTTTCCTACCATGGCATCATTATTAGTTCGCTCTCTAGATGTTCGATGAAATGTCTAGGCGAGTTTTGGGTGTTCGTTTCCTTAAATCTTCGACTCACATCTTCCTATTTTGCTATTCTAAGTGTATTGTTGTTACAATAGGAGTTAAATTGTAAGAAAAGTGTGGCGTTTGATTTTGATGAAGTCATGGGGTACATTGTATATTGGTCATTGCTTGTTATATGTTTTAATGGGTAATTCGGTTATGTGCTCCACTCTTTGACCCCTCATTAGCTTAAATTGTGTCTCTACACCCTTGTTCTGATATGTCATAATGGTTCGTGCCACATGGTTATCACGAACGTCGCATGACCTTGCACTTGACGTGTGCCATCTACCGAAATCATATTAGGATCCTTGTACCTTTGCCATTTTGCATTATGCCTTTCATGTCAACATTGAATTCCGAGTTTGGGTTTAATCGTCACGCAATACGTGCTTGCGCGCATTTTCTTTTAAATTCCTATCCTGCTTGACTTAGTCATTTTTTTTCTTCTCGTTTGCAGGATCTTCTATGGCCCCACCGACTAAGTGGCAGGGGAGCCCTCGTCTGAGCCCCGCCAGGAAAAGAGTTAATCTAAACTGTGCATTAAGGAACGGCTCTTCCTCCCGGAGGACTTTCAGGAATGGAGGAGCGCTGACACCATCATTGCCCCGCGACAGTTTTGGGCTCGCTTCGTCGAATTTGGTTGGGTTAAATTCGCGAGCGATCTGCCTTTTGGGAACCCCCCGCTGGTATACAAATTCTACACCCAGTTCAACAAAGAAATTGGTGACGAAGGATCACTAGACTACCACCACACCAGGGTGGCAGGAAAACGAATCAAGTTTGATAAGGAAGTGGTGGAGACCTATTTGGGGTTAAATAGCACTGGCGCTGGCCCTATGTCATCCAATTCCGATGTTTTCTTTCCAGACCAGGAGGTGCTCCGTTGGGCTTTGAAGCCTGAACTCCATGACTCCCTGAATGTCATTCTTCAGCACTACAAGAACCAGGATCTACAGCAGGACGCCTGGTATCTGCATCAGTGGGGGTCGGAGAGTCTCTTCCCATCCACTAGCCTCACTACGGTATCTATTCGCTACCTCCGGGTCTACTATGCCATCACCATGGGAATCAAACTTGACTTGGGGCAGCACATCTATGATACGATATCTACATACGCCAGCTTGATACCGCAGAAGCGAGGCATGCCGTTCCCATGTTTAATTACCGCCTTATGCCGGGCTCAAAGAGTTCCCGCTGCAGTAGGTGACGACACTTTGGGGCATGGGAATCGCCTCACGAAGGCGAGTTTGGAGAATGCTCGCAGGCAGATCATTGCGAAGCGGGGTCACGGGGATAACGAGTCAGGGGACTCCGATGATGATCAAGGCGCCGAGGAGCCCGCAACATGGGAATCGCCACAACAGCCCAATGCTCCTACCCCTTTTGAGCTACAGATGCTAGGCATGATGCAAGCCTTCCAAACCCAACTGAATGCTATGCAAGAAGATCAACAGCTTCTACTGGGGGAGCAGAGAGCCATTCGGGAGGAGATTCGGAAATTGCAGAGATCTCGAGACGATCATCCTCCACAATAGACCGAGGGAGTTTCCTCTCTTTTTCCCTTTTATTGTTTTACTTTTCAATGAGGACATTGTATTGTCTAAGTGTGGGGGGGATTAACTTGATTGTAAGCTTATCTACTTTATTTTCTCTCTGTAATCGAATCTTTCAAATTCATTTTTGATCTTGTTATCTACTTTTGCTACCTATCTATGCTACTTAGTCCTAAACCATACTTTGATAGGAAGCAGCCCACTTTTGGTGCAATTTTTTGAAAAAATCATTGCATAATTGGATATAAATTGAGCACATAGAGATCATCTCGTCCAAAACTTCACAAATAGGTTGAAAATGGACAGTAAAATTGTCAATTATCTACAACCTAGTCAACCCAACCCACAATAGACAGATTATTCCTTCATATATAACCCTGAGCGTCCCAATTATTATACTTTTGTGAGTAGTCATGGATTGAATTCTTTTAACCCTTATCCTCGACCAATGGACTTAGAGTTGGAATGAAGATCAAGCAATGACCTATAACTCATAGTTGGATGGGAGAAACACATGAAAACCATAATTTGTGAGCTTCTGAGCCTAAGAGCTGTTTTTTTTTATACTTATGAGCTCGTAATTCTTTGATGTGTGTCCTGCATGGTTGGGTTATGCTTGGATGTGCTTTCTTGTGCATACCGTTGTAGCTTCTTGATTCAAGTGCAAATTATAGCAAAGGCAATAGGTTAAGCCAAATTTGACTTGCTAAAAGAACCTACCTTGCTACATGGACCATTAGAAGCCCGTTTGAGCCTTAGCCTTTCTTTGAATTTTTATGCCACACTACAAGCCACGAATACATTTTCTTTCGCATTGTCTTTGTTTTGAACCCATAAAGAAGGGATTCGCAAGCTTTTGTTGATTGAGGATTGTGCTATGGTCTGAGTCTAAGAAGTTGAAATGGTTATCTTGTGTTGAGAGATGGTTGTGTAATGGACTGAATTCAGGGGATTATAATTCCATCTGGTGCAAATTGAGGACTGCGTAATGATTTGAAAAAAAAAAGTTGCAGTCTATAGTCGAAAAAAATATCGAAAGAGAAAAAAACAATGAAAAGGAAGTTAGTCATGAAAATTAGTAGTTGAGGATGTCAAACACTCAACTTGTGAAAAAAAAAAGAGAGAGAAAAGAAAAGAAGAGACTCAAGTGTGAATAAAGTTGGGCAGTTGATTATTGTCCAATTTTACGTATTTTAGGTAGGCAAATAAATGAAAAATACAATTTTGGGGATTTAAATTTTGTAATTTAGAGTAAAACTTATAAAAGATTTAATTTTAATTCTTAAACTCTAAATTGATTTTATTGGTTAATAATTTCATCTATTTAATTTCAGGTACATTTTCGACAATTTCAACTAAAAGATTCCTAATTTAATTGACCTGAAAAAGCCCAAAATGGATAAAAAAATCAAAAACCCAGCCCAAAAAGGATTGTCTCTTTCTCTATAACCTACAGCCGTCTCTCTCCATCCTCTGGCTTGTTCTTTGCCAGCCTTCTCCCTCAGCCACACCTCTCCACCTTCAACCTTACTTCAGCCGCCAACCACTTCATCACCTTCAACCACCAGCCGCTCCTCTAACTCAGCCAGCCGCAAGTAACCCCCCTCTCATCTCCCTCACCTTCAACAGCAACTCTTCCACCATTAACCCACAGCACGCATCCTCAGCCTGTGTTTTCTCCCATCTTCCGAAACCGCCAGCAACACTTCTCCCTCTCAGTCGCAACTCTGAACAGAACTTCTCTGCCTCTATCTTCTCTCCCTCACACAACCAACCAACCTCTCTTCCCTAATCTCTGAACTCTCGGCCAACCAGACCACACAGAACCTCCCTCTGAATTCCCTCTACCTCACGTCTCTCACCTTCAACCCATTCAGCAGCCTCCTTCCCTCACAAAGAAACCAGCGACCACTCACGTTCTCTGTCTTCTCTCTCTTTACCTTCAGCCGCAACCTTTCTCTCCTTCTCAGCCGCTGTCTTCTCTTTTCTCTGCACTCTCACCAGCTTAGAGCCGCAACCCGTTCCTGTCTCTTTCCTTCGTCCACAGTAACCTCCCCCTCAACACCTTCAGCTTCAACCTTTTTCTCGTCTCTCTCTCACTTTCATCTTCTACCCATAGCCGTCTCCTCTACCTCCATCTTCTCACCAACTTCAGCAGAAGGCAACGCATCAAGCAGCAGCAGCTCTAACTTCCAGCAGTACTTCATTCAACCGACTTCAGCCGTACCTTCATTTCAGCATCCCACTTCAATCTTTCAGCAGCAGCCTCTGTTTTTTTGGTTATTTGTTCTAATTTAAATTACTACATTTTGTTTAGATTTTCAATTGTTTTGATTGGTAGTTCATATAGATTCAGATTATTGATTTTAGATATATTTTAGTTATTGAAATTTTATTCCCGAATTTAAATTTCGTTCGAGTAATGGTTAATTGTTTACTTGATTTTTATTTTGTTAATTTAATTATGTTCGGCTAAGTTATATTTGAGGGGAGTTATTCTTAGCTTCAATGGATATGTTTTAATTCGTTATGGATGAATTCTTGTGATTGATAATAATTAACGAGTGTTTTAAAGTTTCAAATTATTTTACTTCGATTGATGTCGTTGATGTGATATGTATTGAATATGCACATAACATGCTCGACTAAATGTCGTAAAATAAATTGATTAATTTTCGTACTAATATTTCCAAATTTTATCGATCTCAAGAAATTCATGCTAAATTTATTTGTAAGGCCCAATTGATAGCGAAAGAATAACTCCACTCAAAAATCCCCTTTCATTGCAATTTAATCATATTCTTTCCAAATTCGTTTTAACACTATTGAAATCATAGTTTAAGTTTCGAATTTAGAAAATATTACGATACCAATAAAACCCCTAGGAAGAATGACCCTGGATTACTGCTAGACTATAACTTGACCCCTTTATACTTGGAGGGTAGATTTAACATCGAGTCAAGTTTTTGGCGCCGTTGCCGGGGATTAATTTGGTGTTAACTGATTTTTGCTGAATTCTGTTATTTTATTATTATTATTTTGTTCGACTACTATTCTTGATATTGTTCATTGTTTATGTCCGTTTGGTTCCGAGATAATTCTAAGCGATTAGTAAGATCGGAACCCACTAACAAATTTTTAATTCTTGAAAATCAGCAGGTAGAAATGGAAAATAATGCAAATCCAATTGAGGCGCCAGTCGTTCGAAGTCTTAGAGATTACATTTTTCCAACGATGACAAGCACTCCGTCATGCATAGTGACGCCTGCAAATGCAGTGATCTTCAACTTCAAATCGGGAATGATTGATCATCTACCACGCTTCCATGGGATGCCATCAGAGAGTCCATATCACCACATTCAGGAATTCGAAGGGGTTTGTTTTACTTTTCTTGAAAGAAATTGCACTGAGGAAGTCTTTCGACTCAAGCTTTTCCCTTTTTCACTAAAGGATAAAGCTAAGTCATGGCTTAACTCTTTAAGGCCTAGTTCAATTACAGATTGGGCAAATATGCGGAAAGAGTTCATTAAAAAGTTTTTTCCACCACAAAGAACCACCGCTATTCAAAGACAAATCATGAATTTTTCCCAAAAGAATAATGAAATTTTTTACACTAGTTGGGAAAGATTCAAAGATTTGTTGTTATCTTGTCCTCATCATGGTTATGAGAAATGGATGTTAACGAAATTTTTTTATGAAGGGCTCAGACCAGAAATGAGACAATTTGTGCAAACCATGAGTAATGGTGATTTCTTTGCAAAAGACCCAAATGAAATTTTTACATTTTTTGATGATTTAGCTGAAAATGCCCAATCTTGGGATAACATTGATGAGTTTGATAGGGGTGTTGCAATAAAAACTGAATTTCCAAAGATTGCATCTGGAAATGGAATTCATTCACTTAGAGCAGATGATGACATAAATGCCCGATTGGCTATCATTACTCGAAAACTTGAAAATTTGGAAACTCAAAAAGTGAATGAAGTCAATTCCTCTTCCACTATTTTAGAAAAATGTTCAATTTGGGATGATGTACAACATTTAACCTTTGATTGTCCTGCACTTCCCCAACTAAAAGAGATGTATTTTGATCAATCTGTTGCTGTTAATATGATTTCCAAGCCTTATTCTAATCCATATTCGAGTACTTTTAATCCAGGTTGGAGAAATCATCCAAATTTCAGTTGGAGGAATGATCAAGGAGGAAGCAATAATGTTGGCAACAATGCTGGACCTTCACAACCAACATCATATATGCCACCGCAGAAGAGAAGTCTGGAAGACCAAATCCAACAATTCATGCAAAGTCAAGCTGCTATCAACAATCAAAACTCTCAGGCCATTAATGACATCCGATCTCAGCTTACAAAGCTGACTACTCAGGCAAGTGCATCAGAAAAAGGTAAGTTTCCAGCTCAACCAATGCCTAATCCTCAAACTCAATACAATGGGGTCGATTAATCCAATCCGAGACATGTGAAAGCAGTAACTACCTTGAGAAATGGTAAGCAAATCCAAGTTCCTGAACTTAACGAGAACTTGGTGGGTAAGCAAGTTGAACCTCCAGTTGATAATACTGTATTAAAATCTCTATCTGATGTTCAAGAACCACCTAGGCCAATAGTAGGTGCACCCCTTGCCCCTTTTCCTCAAAGATTACAACCTGGTAATAAGACCAAAAATCAAACGAAAATTCATGAGATTTTTAAGCAAGTTAGGGTAAATATTCCTCTGTTAGATGCAATTCAACAAGTCCCTGCCTATGCTAAATTTCTTAAAGATTTGTGTACAGTGAAAAGGAAGCTAGCTGTTAAGAATAAGGCCTTTTTGACTGAACAAGTGAGTTCTATCATACAATGCCAAACTCCTCAAAAATTTAAAGATCCTGGTTCTCCAACCATTGCTTGTATGATAGGAACCACTCGTATTGGTCATGCCTTTCTAGATTTAGGTTCAAGTGTGAATCTTTTACCCTTTAGTGTATACACACAACTTGGTCTAGGTGAACTTAAACCCACCCCCATGATTTTACAATTGGCAGATAGATCTGTTAAGATGCCTAGAGGGATAATTGAGGATATTTTGGTTCAAGTCGATAAATTCTATTACCCAGTTGATTTTTTTGTTATTGATGTTCAAAGTACACCTAAAACTTCTCCTCAAATCCCTGTTATTCTTGGTAGACCATTTCTTGCAACGTCAAATGCTTTGATAAATTGTAGGAGTGGTATTTTAAAGTTGACTTTTGGTAATATGTCTTTGGAACTTAACATTTTCAATGCTTGTAGACAACCAAAAGATTTTGATGAAGTGCAGGAAGTTAATGTGCTGGAAGAGCTGCTAGTTGAGTTAGAAGATCCTAATGAGCAACCTGAGCAGAATCTCGAATTAGACAGCATTCAAGACTCTTCAAAAAGTATAACAACAGCAGCTGTAAGAGCTTGGCAGCCAAACATTGAGCCTCTAAATGTCAACCAGACACCAATGCAAACATCAGTAGAGAAGATGCCAACTCTGGAGCTTAAACCTCTTCCATCGGAACTAAAGTATGCATTCTTGGGACCTAATGAATCATACCCTGTGGTAATCTCTTCTACTCTTACTTGTGATCAGGAAAATATGTTGTTGAAAGTGTTGAATGATCATAGATCTGCAATAGGTTGGACTATAGCTGATATTAAGGGAATTAGTCCTTTAGTGTGCACTCATAGAATTTTTCTAGAAGAAAATGCTAATCCTTCAAGGGAATCTCAAAGAAGGCTAAACCCTAACATGAAAGAGGTTGTTAAAAATGAAGTTTTAAAATTACTTGATGCAGGTATTATTTATCCTATTGCAGACAGCAAGTGGGTAAGTCCTACTCAAGTAGTTCCTAAGAAAACTGGGGTTACCGTTGTCGAAAATGAACAGGGGGAAATGATAACTAAAAGGATACCCACTAGTTGGAGAATGTGCATAGATTATAGGAAATTGAATTCCATGATCAGAAAAGACCATTTTCCTTTACCATTTTTAGATCAAGTGCTAGAAAGAGTTGCTGGACATTCATTCTATTGTTTTTTGGATGGTTTTTCAGGCTATCATCAAATTGAAATATCATTAGAAGATCAAGAAAAAACTACTTTTACTTGCCCTTTTGGGACGTTTGCTTTTAAAAGAATGCCTTTTGGTCTTTGTAATGCCCCAGCAACCTGATGCGTGTCGCAATGCACCAAAATAATAAATAATTCCTTACTCGCTAAATATTAATTAATAATGTAGAAGCGAGAGTAAGGGTCGATCCCACGAGGAACGGAAATTAATTTTAGTTGTTCGATCAATTAGAATGGAATGGGGGGTTTTGTTGTGTGAAATTGCTTGAATGAAAACTATGCATAAAATAAATAATAAAATATAACTAGTTAATTAATATGAGAAGAAATCTTGTTCTCGGGTTCGGTTGTGCCCTCAATTAATGTTATACTTTTCCTTGTAACGTGTTTCTATTCCTAATTCAATTATCAATCATAAATAATCAACAAGCTCTGATTATCTAAATTCTTCCTTATGTGTATTGATTCAAAATAAGCTCTTTGAACCAATTCTAGCCACGGAAAATCCTAAACAAGCTCTTAGGATTTAATGCACGACTAGTATGAAAATTTAGAAGAATAGATTGAATTGGATCGTTAATTACACAAGCTCGAATTAATCAATCCAAGTTGAATTATTACTAAACCTGCAAGAGATTTATTTGCTACTAAAGTAAAGATTCAATGACAATTACGGATCAAGAATCTAAACATAGCATATTCATGAATCCAAAGATCAATAATCCAATTGGCCAAATTAAACTATTAATCAAATAAACTCAATTGAACATTCAAAACATAATAATCCAACAATTGAAATAAATGAATAAATTCACGCTACTAATTTGTAGGAAAAGAAAATAACATAATTAAATTGACACAACTTCCCCTTTGAACAAGATATGTAATTTAGCCTAGCATGATTGTGGTAGATTCTTCAAGTTGCTTCATAAATTTCATTGTTGTTGATATTCTTGCGCTTGAAAATCTCCAAAGAATGCTCTATATGTTTCTCTCAATTTTCCTCAATGTGTAGCCTCCTTTTTTTGGTGATTTTGCTCTTTTAATACTCCCAAAATCGTGCCCTAACTTTACCCCAAAGATAGACCTTGAATCAGATAAGGAAATTTCTTCGCGAGAAAGTTACGACCGTAACTTTCCTTGTCACGGCCGTAAGTTAGCTACTGAAAATTTTCGAAATTTGGAATTTGCGGCCGTAACTTTACCATTTACGGCCGTAAGTTCATTTCTGCCGAAAAGCGCCTGTGTTCGATGTTTTGGTCATAACTTTCTCTCCCGAAGTCCGATTGTGATGATTCAAGTTGCGTTGGAAAGAAAACTGAAATATCTAAAATTCTTTGTGAAATAGATCTTCTAAAATTCGAAAGTATTCTATGACAAAATTGAGCTTCAATCTATAACTAAAATTTATGACTAAAATTCATGATCACAATCCTTGCGGGTTTTTGATTTCCAACTTCATTCCAAAACTTCTTTGACCATAATTTTTGCATCTAATCTTCTTCCCACATGCCATTATTGATTTGGAGCTCTTTGAATATGCCCTTGAACCTCACTTCTTGATTTTTTTGTATTTCTTTGGTCATGTTTCCTTTCTTTTCGTTCTTTGCGATCTTACATAGCACAATAAGTGAAATGCATTAAACGATGTTTCAATAGGATCAAACCAATAAAAAAATAAGATAATAAGTGAATTAAATGCGTGCTAATAAAGCACTTATCACAACCTTTCAAAGATGCATGCTTAGCATATTCAGTGACATGATAGAAAACATTTTGGAAGTTTTTATGGATGATTTCTCTGTGTATGGTAATTCATTTGATGATTGCCTAACAAATTTGAAAGCGGTTTTATGCAGGTGTGAAGATAAGCAACTTCTCCTTAATTGGGAGAAATGTCATTTCATGGTAACAAGAGAAATTGTTTTAGGTCATATAATTTCTTCTAAAGGCATGGAAGTAGATAAGGCAAAAGTAGATTCAATTTCTAGGTTGCCTATTCCTTCAAGTGTAAAAGACGTTCGATCATTTTTAGGCCATGCAGGTTTTTATAGGAGGTTCATAAAAGATTTTAGTATCATAGCTAAGCCTTTGACTACACTTTTGATGCATGATACAAAATTTGTTTGGACTAATGAATGCACTGCAACTTTTGAACATTTAAAAAAGGCACTCACTACTGCACCCATAGTTAGATCACCTGATTGGTCTCTACCTTTTGAATTAATGTGTGATGCAAGTGATATAGCCGTAGGGGCAGTGCTTGGCCAGAGGAAAGGTAAGGAACCTTATGTAAACTACTATGCTAGCAGAACTTTGAATCAAACTCAATTAAATTACACTACTGAAAAAGAGCTGCTAGCTATTGTTTTTGCACTGGAAAAATTTCAAACTTATCTTATTGGGACCCCTGTTACCATCTTTACTAATCATTCTGCTCTTAAATATTTGTTCACAAAGAAAGATGCTAAACCTAGACTCATTCGATGGATTTTGTTATTGCAGGAATTTGACATCACAATTAAGGATAAAAAAGGGGTGGAAAATGTTGTCTCTGATCATTTATCCAGATTAAATTCTGAAAATTCAAAAGTTTCTCACCCTTTAAATGATTCATTTCCTGATGAACAGTTATTTAGCTTGAACATTGTTCCATGGTTCCCTGACTTGGTTAATTATCTTGTTACAGGTCATATGCCCTCAAATTGGAGTGTCCAAGACAAAATGAGGATGAAAGCTATTGCAAGGAACTTCTTCTACGATGATCCATACTTATTCAAATATTGTGCTGATCAAATCATCCGAAGATGTGTTCCTGATGACAAGGTACAACAAGTTCTTAATTTCTGTCATTCTCATGCTTGCGGAGGCCATTTCTCTTCACAGAAAACAGCTGCTAAGGTACTTCAATGTGGTTTTTATTGGCCTAGTTTATTTAAGGATGCTCATACCTTTTGTAAAAGCTGTGAAGCATGTCAGAAACTTGGTAGTCTCAGCCATAGGAATATGATGCCATTAGCTCCAATCCTTGTTCTTGAAATTTTTGATTGTTGGGGATTAGATTTTATGGGCCCTTTTCCCCCTTCTTTTGGATATCTTTATATATTGGTAGCTGTTGATTATGTGTCAAAATGGGTAGAGGCTATTCCATGTAGGACAAACGACCATAAAGTTGTGTTCAAATTTTTGAAAGAACATATTTTTTCTAGGTTTGGTATGCCTAAGGCCATAATTAGCGATGGAGGAACACATTTTTGTAATAAACCTTTTGAAACTCTGTTAAAGAAATATGGAATTAGGCATAAAGTTTCCACCCCCTATCACCCTCAAACTAATGGTCAAACTGAATTAGCCAACCGGGAAATTAAAGGCATTTTGACAAAAATAGTTAATCCAAATAGAAAAGATTGGGCTATAAAATTGGATGATGCTTTATGGGCCTATAGGACTGCTTTTAAAACTGTTCTTGGAATGTCTCCTTATAGAATTGTATTTGGTAAACCTTGCCATTTTCCGGTTGAAATTGAACATAAAGCTTATTGGGCAATCAAAACACTCAACTTTGATTTAGATCAAGCCGGTGAATTTAGGAAACTGAAATTGAATGAGTTAGATGAATTACGTTTGGAAGCATATGAGAATGCAAAATTTTCAAAAGAGAAATTGAAAGTTTTTCACGATAAGAAAATTTTTAGAAAATCATTTTTTCCTTCTCAAAAAGTATTGCTATATGACTCTAAGCTTCATCTGTTTCCTGGTAAGTTAAGAACTAAATGGATTGGTCCTTACATTGTGCAAACTGTTTATCCTTATGGAGAGGTTGAAATCTAGGATCCAAAAACTGGTACTGTTTTTAAAGTTAATGGACAACGTCTGAAACCATTTTTGGAAAATTTTTCTACTGATGTTAATGAACTACCTCTGCTGGACCCGGATTCCAGCAGCTGATTTTCTTGGAACTAACTTTCATTATTATGTATATATTTTCTTTTCTTTTTGCAGATTTTATTTTTTTCTTCTTCATTTTTTTTAGTTTTTCATTCTTGAATAATTGCTCATGTGCATAGGCCTCCTCTAAGGTACACTCTTCTCCCTTATCTTGATTTAATTTTGAGACGTGTCTATTAATCACTTTTCATTTTTCTTCTCTTTGAGTAATTGAGGACAATGTCTGATTTTAGTTGGGGGGAGAGTAACTCAAATGTACTTGTTTTGCATTAATTTTTATGATAGTTGAGCATTAAAATTGAGTACATCTTGAGTCTTGAATGATATCTTTGTTATTCTGTAAAGACCTCCCTCCTATTTTTTTTTTTTCATGCACGAATGTAAGCCTTGTGGTAAGATGGATAGTCAACACATACAACTAGAGCTCTCTCAAGTTAAGTAATTTTATTTGTTCATCATGAGAGTTGAGTGATTGGTGGTTTTCTTATATTGCCCTTGTTTGATATTGCTACTTCCATTGGGCATTATTACACGGGTTGTGGATTGTTGGTGGTTTATACTTAAGAAACGATGAAGGTTAATGTTAAATAAAAATTTGTTCCTTTGAAGCTAACTTTATCATCTCCTCTTCCCATCACAAATCCCTTCATATCCACAAAATTATTTCATAGCCACAAATCCCTTTCATTTATTTCACATTAAAGATGACATTACATCCAGACATTGCTTCCATAAATACATAACCTTGTTTCTACTTTCAAGTATAAGTGAAGATGATTATTTTTGCTCTATATTTGAAAAAAAAAATGTTAAGTACATGAAAAAGAAAGAAAAGTGGAGTTAGAAAGTATTTGACAGTCATTGAGACTAGAGGAGAATGTTGAAAAATTATTTGAGAGGATCTCGGTTTCAAAAAAGAAAAAAAAAAGAAAAAAAAAAGAAAATAGAAAGAAAAGGGAGACGTATTGAAGAGAAAGTAAAGGATGTGAAGAAGAAATCAAGCTTGAAGTGTGATTAAAAGTGAAAATTATTATCCTTGCTTATATTTTTTGAAAGTCCTCAAATTCTACTCACTTCTTTTATTTCCTTATCCTATCCCAAAAAAAAAAAAAAAAAAAAAATTGCTACCGTTGCATCTTATACTTTCATTGGAATTTATTGTTCTACTATTATCATTGGAACATGTAAACATTTTCTTTCACCACTCCTTATTAGTTCCCTTGATAACACAATCGTCACCGTTACATTGACATTGATATTTTGATTTTAAGTTGGCTTGTGGTAAGAACGGTTGAGTCCCAATGGTCATGAGTTTTTCATGAGGTCAATATTTGCATTATTTGCATTACTTACATCCACATATATATGGCCTTTGTTTTTTTGAATGCTTGAGTGATTATTTGAAAAACTCCAGGAGTGACCCTCTAACCAGCAGAAACAAAATACACATACCCGTGAGTATATGGAGTTTATGCTTTGCTTGAGTGGATACTCGACACTGTATGTGTTGGGGTTAGTTGTTTGATGGATCGGCTTAAAACACACACACACAAAATTTTGGGAAAGTTTTTATGGATTAATTTGGATATAATGCTTGATCTCTTGATTTTGCGATGTTGTTGTGCTCGACTATCTAAACTCATTCTTGACTTTACAATTGAAGTTTTTCATTGAGCTAATTATGTTTTTAATTCTCTTGAATTGCTAGAGACTAGCAAAAAGCTAGTTGGGGAGTGTGATTATTGTCCAATTTTACGTATTTTAGGTAGGCAAATAAATGAAAAATACAATTTTGGGGATTTAAATTTTGTAATTTAGAGTAAAACTTATAAAAGATTTAATTTTAATTCTTAAACTCTAAATTGATTTTATTGGTTAATAATTTCATCTATTTAATTTCAGGTACATTTTCGACAATTTCAACTCAAAGATTCCTAATTTAATTGACTTGAAAAAGCCCAAAATGGATAAAAAAATCAAAAACCCAGCCCAAAAAGGATTGTCTCTTTCTCTATAACCTACAGCCGTCTCTCTCCATCCTCTGGCTTGTTCTCTGCCAGCCTTCTCCCTCAGCCACACCTCTCCACCTTCAACCTTACTTCAGCCGCCAACCACTTCATCACCTTCAACCACCAGCCGCTCCTCTAACTCAGCCAGCCGCAAGTAACCTCCCTCTCATCTCCCTCACCTTCAACAACAACTCTTCCACCATTAACCCACAGCACGCATCCTCAGCCTGTGACTTCTCCCATCTTCTGAAACCACCAGCCACACTTCTCCCTCTCAGTCGCAACTCTGAACAGAACTTCTCTGCCTCTGTCTTCTCTCCCTCACACAACCAACCAACCTCTCTTCCCTAATCTCTGAACTCTCGGCCAACCAGACCACACAGAACCTCCCTCTGAATTCCCTCTACCTCACGTCTCTCTCACCTTCAACCTATTCAGCAGCCTCCTTCCCTCACAAAGAAACCAGCGACCACTCACATTCTCTGTCTTCTCTCTCTTTACCTTCAGCCGCAACCTTTCTCTCCTTCTCAGCCACTGTCTTCTCTTCTCTCTGCACTCTCACCAGCTTACAGCCGCAACCCGTTCCTGTCTCTTTCCTTCGTCCACAGTAACCTCCCTCTCAACACCTTCAGCTTCAAACTTTTTCTCATCTCTCTATCACTTTCATCTTCTACCCACAGCCGTCTCCTCTGCCTCCATCTTCTAAAAAACTTCAGCAGCAGGCAACATATCAAGCAGCAGCAACTCCAACTTCCAGCAGTACTTCATTCAACCGACTTCAGCCGTACCTTCATTTCAGCATCCCACTTCAATCTTTCAGCAGCAGCCTCTGTTTTTTTGGTTATTTGTTCTAATTTAAATTACTACATTTTGTTTATATTTTCAATTGTTTTGATTGGTAGTTCATATAGATTTAGATTATTGATTTTAGATATATTTTAGTTATTGAAATTTTATTCCCGAATTTGAATTTTGTTCGAGTAATGGTTAATTGTTTACTTGATTTTTATTTTGTTAATTTAATTATGTTCGGCTAAGTTATATTTGAGGGGAGTTATTCTTAGCTTCAATGGATATGTTTTAATTCGTTATGGATGAATTCTTGTGATTGATAATAATTAACGAGTGTCTTAAAGTTTCAAATTATTTTACTTCAATTGATGTCGTTGATGTGATATGTATTGAATATGCACATAACATGCTCGACTAAATGTCGTAAAATAAATTGATTAATTTTCGTACTAATATTTTCAAATTTTATCGATCTCAAGAAATTCATGCTAAATTTATTTGCAAGGCCCAATTGATAGCGAAAGAATAACTCCACTCAAAAATTCCCTTTCATTTCAATTTAATCATATTCTTTCCAAATTCGTTTTAACACAATTGAAATCATAGTTTAAGTTTCGAATTTAGCAAATATTACGATACCAATAAAATCCCTAGGAAGAATGACCCTGGATTACTGCTAGGCTATAACTTGACCCCTTTATACTTGGAGGGTAGATTTAACATCGAGTCAGTAGTGGGAAACAATAAAGTTTGTATTAAGAGTGAAGGAAGTGATGTTATTTCGAATCGACTTAGTTTGCGAAATTCCTTCTCGACTCAGCCTAAATATATCCTTTTTCCCTACCTGACCTGAAGCCCCGTTACAACCAAATAAAGACCTTCGCTTTGCACTTGTGTTATTGTTGGCTCCGGTTATAACAGTTAGGCAATCTGCGGTACTGACTTATCCATGCAGAGAGATGAGCGAAAAATTCAAACCCTTATACACTTTGTGCGAAGAGAGAAATATCTTGTGAGGGTGTTAACTCCCATTACATATGCTTATGAATGGTTTGAATTGCTTGGTCTAGGGTTGGTGCTATGAATGTGGTCGGGGATACTGTGTTGACTGAATTCACATCATAATTAACTTGATTTACGCGACCGATTTCCTCTAGAGTTGGGCGAAACTATTTTCCTTATGGTCACTCAATAATGGTTAGGAGGTGAGTGAACACGAGAGGTGCAAGGAAATAAACCATATCGAGCCATGATTTGGATGGGAAGTAAAGGGCGTTGCATCTCTAGCACACACTAACACAATCCGATCATGCAATGGAACATTTTTGTTAAAGACAAGTGGGTTGCAACCTCAAGTCTCTAAATTGTAATCTATTGTTGGAATCCTATTATTTTCTTTGCAAATCTTTGTTCGAGGACGAACAATGGTTCAAGTGTGGGGGGATTTGATAAGTGTTATATTAACGTTTATTTTATACACTTATATCCTTGAATATGCCATAATGTCATTCTATCTAAGTATTATTAATGCATTTTATGTTTCATGTTGTATAGGATCCTAAAAGAGGAGAAAAGAAGAAAAAAGGACCAAATTGCACTAAAAACTGAAGTTTGGGGACTTAGGTGCAAATAGAGTTACGGCCGCAAGACAAATCATCACGTCCGTAAGTGCATGTTGAGACAGAAAAAAATTAAGCAGAAAAGATGTTACGGCCGTAAGACATATCCTTACGGCCGTAACCCTCAAAAGGTGAAAATGCGCAGAAACATCTTTACGGCCGTAAATCAGAAGTTACGGCCGTAACTTCAATTTGAAAAAAATACGCAGAAACTCAATTACGGCCGTAACTATTCAAGTCAAAAATTTTCATAATTCAATTCTTTTCATAATTTTGGGATTTCTTGGTCCCAAAGCTAGGGCACGAAACTGAGGCTATAAAAAGGGAATTTCATGACAAGAAAAAGACATTATTATTTTGAAAAGAGGCGCGGTTTGCTTGAAGAATTGGAGGGAAATTAAGCAACTCGAGAAGGTGAATCAAGAAAGAAAATTCTAGAATTCTTCATGACTATGCTCGGCTAAGCTTCCATACCTAGTTCGAAGGGGAAGTTGTATTTCATATCAATTTGTTATTGCTTTTCCAAACTAGTAACGTTGTTCTAAATTCTTTACTTTGATTTGTTGGATTCTTATGCGTTTTTGATTTCATCTATGCAATTCTTTATTTGATTAAGGCCTTATCATTTAATGTGTTGTATTGAGATTTGCTATTTTGAATGATTGGATCCGTAAACGTCTTTTTATTCAAATCATAGTAGCAATTGGAAATTTAATATTTTCATAAAGAATTCCAACTTAGGTTAATTGTCACGAGCTTGTGTGATTGATAATCTAATTCATCATAATTCTTCTCAACCAATATATAGTTGTTGTCTTAAATCTAAAGAGCTTGTTTTAGGTTATTCAATGGCTAATGTTTGATTAGAGAGCTTATTCTAATTAAATGCAATTAAGGGAAAATAAGAATAGTTAGAGCTTATTAACTATTTACGGGTGATAAATCAAAAGGGAAATTGAACACGCGTTACTTGGAAAGTGATAACATTGCGATAGAATACAACTGAACCTGAGAACTAGGGTTTGCAAATAATTGACTTTTATTTTATCTAATTTAAGTTTTTATTTTATTTTCACGATATTTACAATTCTTGAACTCGAAAACCCCCCATCTATTCTAATTGACAAAGCACTACTTTAGTTCCCGTTCCTCGTGGGATCGACTCTTACTTCCGGTATTACAATCAAATCTGATAAATTGCGAGTAAGATAATTATTTATTATTTTGGTGCATTGCGACACGCATCAGTACACTCTTTTCTCCTTAGCCGAGGTTTTGTCCCACCAGGTTTTCTTGGCAAGGTTTTTAATGAGGTAGCTGTCATCAATATCTACCGATATACTCTCCTATACGAAACTCCTGAAGAGATCAATATATGGATGATTCAATAGAGATTGAATCAGGGGGAGTAACTATATGGATGATTCAATACAGATTGAATCAGGGGGAGTAGTTGTACTCTTTTTCCTTCGTTCAGATTTTTTCCCACCGGATTTTTCTGACAAAGTTTTAACGAGGCAGCATCAAAATACTCCAGAAGTTTCAAAAAATTCACTCAAGTGACAATGAAGCTGATTTATCTACAAAAGCACCATCAACATCTACATTCAAAAAATCAGTTCACAAGATTGGGATACATCAAGTCGATGATTTTCAACGATCAACACTAGAGGGAGTAGCTGTACTCTTTTTCCTTAACCAAGGTTTTGTCTCATTGGGTTTTCCTGGCGAGGTTTTAACGAGGCAACATTCATCTTAATACTCCAAAAACAATTGTACTCTTTTTCCTTCCTTTGATATTTTTATCCCATTGAGTTTTTATCAAACAAGGTTTTAATGAGACAGATTGTTTGTAATATGTCATTCAAGGGGGAGTGTTGTAAATATTATCTTGTATTAGTGAATGACAATTGTACCCCTCTAACCCTAGTTATAATTACTTTGTATATCCCTTTCTTCCCCTATATATATGGGGCTCTGGTTCATAATAGAATATATAAGTTTATTGGTGTCTCTACTTTTTGTTAGCCCAAGAGTAAACTAACCAAGAGGGGGGTGAATTGGTTTATAAAACTTTTTCGATAAATAATCTCAAACTTAAAAACCAATGGGTACAAGTATGAGCACTTAGTGTTGTAAGTAACTTACCTATCAATGTAGTGTGCTATAAATGTGTAAACTTAATTGATAAAGCAAGAATAGCACTTAGATATAGTGTTGCACAATATAAATTGATAGAATAGAGTAAGTGCAAAGTAAGTAAAAGGGATAAGAGAATGCAAACGCGATTTATGGAGGTTCAATCAACCAACGTGATCTACGTCCCCCGTTACCGAGCTCTCCGTCACGAGCAAGGCCAAATCCACTATATTGATAACTTACAACAAGGAGTATCGAATCCTTAGGTGACTTTACAACAAGGAGCACCTATCCTTTACAATCGAGTTTTCACAAGGCTCTCGAAACCACAAGATATAATGAATTGAATTTACAATTGAAATAACTCTCTTGAAAAATGATATACTCAAATTAAGTACCGAGAGAGTTAGGCTAACACTTCAATAGATAACAATGAATTAAGCTCGAGTGTTAGAGAAAAACTTTGATGCAAATGATAATGAAAAGTTCAATGCAATCAAACAAAGTTTTTCAAAATAATCTCTTGTTAAAATATTGAATCAAATTAAGTACCAAGAGATGACACACTTGAATAATTAACAATGAGTTAAGCTCAAAGTGTTTAGGCAATGGAACTTTGATGAATCAAATGATAATGAAAAATGTAGTACAAATAATCAAAGTTCCTTAATTGAAATTTCTCTCTTTTAAAAGATTAAAACAAGTTTAGAACAAAGAGAGACATACACTTCAATTCCAATATAGTGTGAAGATGTTGAAGAAGTTTAAACAATATAAAAACAAGAATCTTCACAAAACTTTCTTCCAAAAACTTTGATGATTTGATAAAACAAAGTTTAGATCAATCAAAGTTTTATAGATGAATATAAACCAAGTAAGAACAATGAATTTTCACAAGAAAGTTTCTATAAAATCTTTTCTATGTTGTTAAAAATGAATGCAAGAGAGAAGGCTATTTATAGAGCAAATTTCGCACATACTGCCTTTTGCGGTCGACCTATTCAGCCATGCGGTCGACCTCAATATAGCCGTTGCAAGAAAATAGCCGTTGAGTTCAAAAAATGCAGTGCGGTCGACCGGTTGGTGTCATGCGGTCGACCGGTTGGTGCCATGCGGTCGACCTGTAAAAACAGCATTTCAAGATTTTGATTTTTCAAGGTTTTCTGATCAAAGTTGATTTTGAAAAAGATATTTAATTATTCTAAAAATGTTACTTGAGCTTTATGAAGTGCATTGCCAACTATTGATGCATTAACCTTACATAACATTGAAAGCAATTTGTAAGATCTCAATTCTTTGTAGGCTTCATTGCTTGGTCTTCATGCTTCCCGACTTGAAATTTGATCTCGAATATCTTCGATTCTTTCTTGATCTTCTTTGCGTCTCATGTGCTTGATCACATAGTTTTGATTTATATCTTTGAGAGACGATTTGAACATAGAGTGCTTTGAATATTTATCATTACATGAAACATTTGAAGCACACTTGTTAATAACACAATATATTCTTGTTTGTTATGATCAAAACAATAAGGTTAAGTTAACCATAGGTCAACACTTTTCTCTCTATTTCTCTCTAGTTTATAACAGATATCATTTTTGTTATTTATTATTGATTTCTTCCAAATTTGTCTATATTTTAAGGTAAAATGTCACAATTTACATATTCATGTTTATTGATTTTGAAGAGAGACTCATGATATTTTTATTAGTGTATATAACTTATTGTTTTAGCAGCTAAGAGAATTGACATGCATACTTTTAATTGGTTCAATATTTTTCAAGCTTGTTGTTTTTTGGATTCAAGTCTCGATTTCAATGATTTATAAAAATTGCACGCGAGAAGTATTTGTGGAAGTAATACATTAAAAGTATCGTTTAGTTGACAGATAGTTTTCAAAAAATAAGTATGTTAAAACTATGTACTTAACATATATCTTATTTCAACGTAACGCAAGCCTTAGCTTTAAACAAAATTATCTTCAATTTAGTGAATTAAGACAATCAAGTTCAATTCGTTAGCAAGTTTAATCTCTTTTTTCAGTTGTTGTCTTGACGAAAATACTAACTCGATATTAATCTAAGGTAGAGTTTAATTGAGAATTCAATTCCATTATAAATGCATTCTCCACCCAAATTTGTCTTATTCCAATCAAACACACATTCAAATTCCATGGAATTTGAATTCTACCTACTCACAAATTTCATATTTTTTACTTGAATTCTATGGAATTGGATTCTTTAGGGGTATGGGAATTTGAATTCCACCTTGCTATCAAACACTATCAAACACAATCTAATAAATAATCAACATGTAAATGTTTGCTTTTAATTTATACAGCTTTTAGTAAAAATATATTAAAAATATTTAATGTTTATTAAGTAGATATTCAAATCAAGACATTCAAATATATTTTATAATATCATTGCAAAGCCACGTGAGTCGGCTATTACCCAGTACTAATAAAAGTCTGAAAATGGGGAAAGTATAACTGAAAATGAGTATCTTTTGAAGGTTACTCTCTAAACGTAGACACAGCAAAATGGTAGAAATTCATCAGCAAAATAGATGCATCAACCTGAGCAGTCAATGAATTAAACAAACCTGTAGCGATCGGCTGGGAAGAGGCAGAGAGCAAAGAAAGCTAACCGATCATTTCGTGCTGTGGATAGGATTGCAAAATATGAGTTCACAATTGCATAGTAAAACATCAAACTAAGTAGCCAATAGCTAATCTAGAAACTGCACATAATCTTTCAGATCCCTTAGCATAAATATAGAACAAATATTACCCACTGATTAAAAAAAAAAAAAAATCAACAGAGGATGACTACAATTCTAGAGAAGCTAGCATTTTCTAAATACAAATCTAATAATATTACCCACTGGTTAAAAAAAAAAAAAAATCAACAGAGGATGATTACAATTCTAGAGAAGCTAGCATTTTCTAAATAAAAATCTAATTTCTGAAGTGTAAAGCCAGTAACACATTATCCAGCTTTCACTTGCATGAACTAAATATTTAAAGGATTCGACTTAAATGAGAAGATCATCAATAAAACTTTGTTATTATATTTCAATTCAATATGAATAGAAACAAGCAATGTCGTGATTGACAAATTTCTAGCATCTAGCTCTTTACCCTTGAATAAAATTGAAACAAAATTCAAAGAGTAAACAAGAGAAAATGACATGACACGGTAGAAATCCACAACTAATGATAAACCGAACAGGGTCTACAATTTAAGAGAAGATATTGCTTCATGTCTAAAATCGACTCTTAGAGCCAATACTCTTCTAACCTCAGCCGGAGTTAGTCTCCAAGTCATGGGCCCCCAGTTCTCCCCCCAGAAATCTAAAATTTCGGACACCTTTTCTAAGTTTAGCATAGTAGCCATCTGGGTGAGACGAGCAAATTTGTCTCTGACAGTCCTCTGTGTCATACTTGAGAAATGGCTGACTAGTGTCCGGGCATCTCTATCAAGCTGAAGACCCCCAAGTTGATTGAATCGTTTTTGCATCGTGATGACCTCAAGCCTTTCCACAATGAAGTCGATGACGAGGTGCACAAATGAGTCATAATTGTTGGCTGTCATCAGTGGCTGAAGCCACGCCACATTGGTCTCAACAGCATGGAGAAGACTTTGAACCCAGGAATCGTTCAACTCATTTTCTGCATATTCTGCTTCAGATAGTTCATAGCTTATGGTTGCCATGTTATCTAATACTGGTCGAATTCGGGGTGTCATGGTGGCTACAAGTTGCTCCATTCCAACACTTAGCGCCTTCTTGAAATTGTTGCTCATTTCATTCAATTCAGATAAGCAAGATTTAACTCTCTCCCTGTCCACTGGTGCAGGGAATACCTGATTTATGAAAATGGCCTCAATCTAAGCAATGCACAAAATTTGGGTATATGCAACAACAAAGATTTAAAAAAATGGAAAACATAATGTAACGACCCGGGTCCCACTTAACGGGCTGTCCCGGCCGTTAGATGACGACGTACTGTCCCCACCGTACCAATACGAGTTTTTTCAGCATACTTTGTCTCACTCGCACGCTTCCTAAGAAACTTCCCAGGAGATCACCCATCCCAGAATTGCTCCAAGCCAAGCACGCTTAACAGTGAAATTTCTAACGATGGACTTCTGGAAAAGAAGGTGCACCTTGTTGGTATGAGTAGTACCTATCATTTCTTTTAAACTTTCTTAGTTGGGGTATTACAATAACCCCCTGTTAGACTCGCGACATCCTCGTCGCGCTTATCCTATCTAAGGATCTGTTGTCAGGCGTTGGGATTCTAGAGGTGGCTGCCGCCCTATGGCGTAGCACTTAGTTCCCGATTTTCGGCTGGCGACGGTCTTTGATACCATTTGTAACGACCCGGGTCCCATTTAACGGGCTGTCCCGACCGTTAAATGACGGCGTACTGTCCCCACCGTACCAACACGAGTCTTTTCAGCAAGCTTTGTCTTCACTCGCACGCTCCCCGAGAAAACTTCCCAAGAGGTCACCCATCCCAGAATTTCTCCAAGCCAAGCACGGTTAACTTTGGAATTTCTAACGATGGACTTCCGAAAAAGAAGGTGCACCTTGTTGATATGAGTAGTACCTATCATTTCTTTTTAACCTTTCTTAGTCGGGGTATTACAAATAATATAGGGTGGTGCTCATTTACCTATCTAAGATGTTGAATAGATCCTTCAGATTTCCTCCAAAAAAAAAAAAAAAAAAATCGTGTACTTATCATCAAGGATATCGTTGACATTTGTATAAACGAGTATACAGCTTCCCTGCAGCGGATCCGACCATAAGATGCAAATATCATTTTGAAAGAAAATATCATTTTGAAAGAAAACCAAACAGTGGCTCTAATATACTTCTTCGATGTTTGCATTTTGTTGTTTTACTTCATCGATATCAGTATAAATTAAGGTTATGTGAGAATGTGAGAGAGAGAAGGAAGGTAAATTGAACAGGAAGGAGAGAAGCGAGCGGAAGGCGATCAAAGAGATATTCATGGTTAAGACAGACACTTAGACAAACGGAAAGACAGTCTTTTTGTGAATGTAGGGGAGAAAACCTCACTTAGTGTCAGTGATTAATACATAACAAATTACAGAAATGACATGTATTTATTTTCTAGTAAAATACTGCATGTTTAACAGTTAACTGAAATGATATTTCAATGTCATCAGAAACCTTGGACATGTGTCATAGAGATGATCAAATCATGTAATCTTTGGCATATAGACAAAATTACAGATATATTAATTGATTTATATTAAGTTACAACGTGCTATCTTTATTTCTCTAGCAAAAAAATGCAATTTCTACCACAATCATGCCTCACAAAATTGTTCAAAATATGATGATATGACCATGTTAGATCCTGCACTAGAGAAAATCTAGTCGGTTGCCCTAAATTTAGTGTGTTGAAAAAGACTTGTACGAAAGCTTGTCTCAAATACATAGTCCTAACACACCAATAATTGATTTAGCATTTATTAAGCTAGGCATTTCATAAAACATAAGCAATTAACATGCAATTTCATACTAGCATATAATTAAACTTAAAAGCTTATCCACTTGTGTATGGAAGAGGATATTACCTTAAACGTTTGAGATAAAAAGCTATAGTTGAGTCGATTGTGTGGAAGTCTCTTGCACTACCATAGAAATTCAACAAGTTTGCCTTGATTTAATGATTTTCACCAACTTTTGGATGAAGTGGTCTTGTGTGTATATGAGTTGAAAATAATGAGTTTAATATGCAAAGCTAAATGAGAAAAAAAAAAAAATGGATGTTAATGGGCTCATTTAAAATCTCAAATTGGGAAGTTATAACCAATATAGATGGATAATGAAAGAAATAGGTAAATCGGGAAGTGAAGATGGATAAGTTGTGAAATTTCAAATAACATCGAATTCACGGTAACTAACTTTTCTTCCTTTTTTTGTTGGTACCAGCTTTCAACTTAATTCTGTCCTAAAGAAGTCTTGGGTTCGAATCGTTGGGTACGTAATAGAAATCCTGATATGGCCTAATCCTTTAAGGACGGTACGTAAGCTAATGGCACACGAAATAGCCCCGAGTCAATGAAAATTATAGGACAATATGGGAGAAAGCCGTTGATAGTTACAAAAAAACTGCGTTTTCTGTAACGATCACAGATTTTCTCCCATCTGGTCCAATTAGTACCAGCTTTCAACTTAAGTCTCTTTCAAAAGAGATCTTAAGTTCGAATCGCTAGTAACGATAGAAATCCCGCTATGATTTAACCTTAAGAGACAATACGTAAGCTAATAACATATTGAATAGCCCTTGAGCCATAAAGAATGGAGCAAAATAGGACGATATCTGTGATCGTTGCAGTTTACCTTCCATTTTTCAAACATTTACTTGTTGAACTTAGCCTTTCGATTTCTTTCTTTATAACACAAAAATTTTAGTGGGTCTTATGTTTTCTTTTTTCTACCTATACGGAAGGAATATGTGAAGCAAAATATACCATTGCAATTAGAGGATAATGAAAGAATGAAAAGAAGCTTATAATGATATTATAATGTTTATGATTCCATTAAAGATCACATATTATTAGAATTTTTTTGGTATCATCTTCTATTTTCTTGATCTAGTTTATGCTTGTTTGCAAGTTAGACTTTATATTAAGAGTTTTTTTTTTATCTATCTTGTCTTGAGCTTAAGCCTTAAAGTGCTTCCAGACTCACGGAAGTAAAACACCCCAGACTAAGCCTTTTTAAACATTGGATTTTCTATATAGCTGGAATGTAGTTTGACACATCGAGTTGGTGAATGAAATTCAATCTTCGGAATTCATGAATAAACTGACGTGCGAAAATGTAGGGTCTCTCATTTAGGGTTCGAGCTTTGGTAGCTTTCAAAATGCATCAGATGACAGTGTTTAAAATCAAAATTATGTAAACCTAAAATGATTATAAACTGCTATTTCATTTTTCTAATTACTTCTAAAATTCATAAAATTCTAACCAATGGATGAATTTGAAATAGCAAAGCAAACCAGGTATTGGAAATTAAAGAAACAAATAAAATGGCATGTAAAGTCCTCACTTACTTCTGCACATTCTTCTTCGATCTCATGGAAAAGTTTCAGGACATACTCACTACTGATATCCATGTTGTTCAAAGACGTGGCAATCTCAGTTCCAGTCTTCTGCACCCCAACACCTCCCAAAAATAGCTTTGCTCCAAGATTTGGCTCCCTCGTCTGTTGTTGTAGTGCCTCACTATATTCACCCCCCAATAAACTTGAGGCGCTGCTCAACACAGCAATAATCGAGTTGATATAAGTAGAAATTGCCCTTCAACAGCAACTCTGCGGCACATAAAACACGTCATCTACCATGGATGTTGTGAGACTATCAGGTACATGCTCGTCGATTTTGATGGCTTTCCTCACATTTTCCACCATAAAATATCCTTCCAAAATGACGTAGTAACCAGTAACATCCTGAGCAACTTTATTGAAATTCCCACTCCTAAAAGCCTTTGTGGCTCGGGGACCTAATTCTGGATCTACAGAGGTCAAGCTCCTTGTTTTGGACACCATGTACTCGGTGTAATCCTCACCCAACTGCGTCAAAGACGGTATCTCTTCCAGATATAACTCAACCTCTCTAGGTTCGGGCCCTTCTGGGCCAGATGAGAGCAAATTGCTCTTATATGAATTAATATCAGAGGTCAATTTCGCTAACTTCCTGTAATCCATGTATTTTTTTAAAATGATAGATCCCCGTGAATCACATTCCTCGTGAAGCTCACAAATGGCATAAACAATGCCATCCTCACCGCACAAATTCCTCAAAATCTCATTATTATCTTCTACAGTCAGGACAATGTTTTTGAACAAATTCGTCAAACACGCCACGAAGTTCACCTGATCGTTACTAATATTATTGGGATGCTCCAACAATTCCACTTGATGAAGCAAAAAATTGTACCTAAATATTTCGAGTTTGACCAACAAGTTAGCACGAACTGGAACTTCGAACACCTGCAATAAAGACGAGGAGGTGTGTCCTCATCACCCCTCCTATGCTTAAGTCAGTAAAGAGGAAGGGGAAAATTTATGCAAGAGGCTATAAACGGGAAGAAATAATTATTTTGTACCTGAATTGTGATTGAGAGCAATGTATTTATAGAGATGTATAAACAAGTTGTAGTAGGACTGAAATAACTTCACTGGTTGAGTCCTGTTAGGAATCATCCTCCAACTTTTTAGGGATTGTGTTATCACATGTTGGATTAGGAGATAACTCCTAGCATTCGTAAAAAACATATATTCCACGTCAGATAGGGGACCCCACAACCGGCCGCGAGGACAACCTCGAGCAGTTATGACCCCGACCAACATGTGTTATTAAATATGCGAAGTAATTCCTTGGGGTTATATAATCCTCGGGGGTGATCTTATCCTCGGGGTTGTCGCATTCGACATGCGGACAGAGGTATGGTCGGGGTTACTCCATGGTCATGCTCGAGAAATCTTTTAATCGATGCTCATCACTGGCCCCCGCGCATCCATGTGTGAGTTCGGGGGAGGGCAGGATGCGCCAACAATGATGAATTGAAGTGATCAGGGGTGAGTAGACCGTTTTGTCAGATGTCACGATGTTCAGAATGGACGTGACGTTTGGCAGGCCACGTGGCGGTGGGATCGTTGACATGTGGCGTCGCTTACGGCTCAGATCACGCGACCTTTGGTATTCGCGCGCTTTTCACCTTTATAAACAGGGACCGCCTCATTTTCATGTGCACAACTTCTTGAGAGCTTAAGTCAGTTGATCAGGCTCGGGCTAGGTCGTGTGTTTGTTTTTTGAGGTAAGAGTTCGATCTTCAGTGTTAATTTTCAGCTTTTATATAGGAAATGTCTAGTAGCGACAGTAGTTCGACCAGTAGCAATAGCACGAGCTCCTCAAGCAGCTCGAGTAGCGATCAGAATAGGCTTGAAGACACAGGAAACACCTTAATCCCTATGGTGGACACTAGTACATTAAGAGTCAAAGGCGTCGGTTGTAAAGCAGAAAAGGCGTCGGTTGTACAGGAGATGCCTTTAGTAGCGACGCTAAAAGTGTATATTTAAGGCGTCGGTTGTAAACCGACGCCTTAAGTTCTTAAAAGGAGTCGGTTGTTACTTTAACAACCGACGCCTTATCTCAACCAAAGGCGTCGGTTGTTATTTTACAACCGCCACCTTTAGTTGATAAAAGGCGTCGGTTATTAACGAAACAACCGACGCCTTTTTAGAACTTAAGGCGTCGGTTTTTAGTTTAAAACCGACGCCTTTTAGTATTTTTTTTTCATTTATTTATATTTCCCTCATATACCTATATAAACTAGAATCATGTGCACATCAAAAATTTATCTTCAACAAATATATATAATCGAGAAATGCAGAACAAAACTTAATAAGATAAACAGAATTTCGAATTAATTAATCATTTTTTCACAATATTGTTAAAAAATTTGTACATGTTAAACATAAAATGGGCTCAATTTACATACACTCTTCGACGAAGTATTTGACCCATAAATTTCGAACCTCATCAATTTCCTCTGTTGAGTAAAACTCTTGAATGCCTAAGAATAATTAATAAGAATTAATAATTATTATGTTAATTACACATAAATCGTAATTAAACAATTATCTTCAATAAATTATACCTCGTGTAGAGAAGTAAGTTGAGAATAGACTGTGACTATCTGGAACATGTTTCTCATAACATAATAGCCACACTCATCTCCTCCAGGTTGCTGAGGACACTGAAATTTGAATATTTAAAATTAAAACTATTATTAATAATCGAATGAAAGTGATATATATTAAACTAATATAAGAATTTGTAGCAATTTATAAAATTCTAGTTTTCATACCGAGATCTTTTTCCAATTTACATTGGATGTTGCCCTTTTGCCTCCTAACGACCAAAAAGCTCGAAATGCCCTAAAGTTTCAATAAATATTAATAAGTTATAAAAATAATAATAAAACTCAAAATTCTTACATAAATTTTGCCAGAGTCTCCCCTATAAATTGAACGTATCCAATCTGTATAGAGACCTATTTATTGAAAATTATTCAAACTATCATAATCACAACACAAGCACATCAATTTCACCTCAAACTCTCTACGATTATTCCATGAAAGTAACCCAACTTATGTATATGAATACACTAAACACAAAAGTTTGAACAATGCAATAATTACTTACACATTCAATGACGGCTTGATTTCTATGGAATTGATTATTATGATCATAAGATTGGAGTGATTCCCTCCGTTTTATGTTAAATACATACACTCATATAAAGTTGGAAAGAAATGATTGTATACTAGTCCTTATCTTCATTTTTTCTATTTACATCTTAAATATATATTTCATTCAATATCAAAATTTGCCCCACATATCAATTTCGTGAACATGTCAGCTTTAACCTTGGATTGTGATTTTGGCTCGACATTCACTTTTACTACGTACTAACTTCAATGTGACATAAGCTCGAAAAATCTAGCACGATCCTATTGATGGATACCAATTAACACGATCCTATTGATAGATACCAATGAAATGCACGTTTAGTATATATCATTGGATAATATAAATGATTTCTTTTTGGTGAAATATGTTGTTAAAAACTAAAAAGTGACCTAAAAAATCATATTGTTTATAAATGGTTTACCAAATACATTGTTTATATATTTTAGCATCTATTTCGGAACCAATTATAAGCGATTTAATTTGTAATGGATGAAAATGAGTTGTTAAAAATAAAGTTGGATCATTTATTAATTTTGCAAACCAGCCTTTAACGATTTGGACAACCACATGTCTTTGACTCTTTATGTTAAGCCACAGTTTGGTAACTCGTTTATAATTAAGTTTATAAACTATACATTTCTCAAATCACTTTTTAACCACACTATTTTTCCGAATAACTTTTCAATAACATATTTTATTCGAAAACATCATATTCTTTGTCTATAAACAAAATACTTTTACTAAAACTTGGTTGAAATCAATGTGGGACAAACACATTAATTTCATTTCAGTACAGTACTATAAACATATGCAAGAATCTACAGGAAACAATTCATTAATGAATTCCGTTCAATAAAAATCAAGAACAGGCTTAAAGTGGTAAAAAAATCTAACGACCTCTCATTTTCTGTTTTCCTTGTTTTCTACTTCTTGTCAGTCAATTTTCTTGTTCTTTAATCGTGATAAAATACAATTGAAGAAAAAATAATGCTTGATGCAAAACACAACAAACAATTATCAGGATATATCAGAATAAGGCCCACCCTTTTGCTCTAAATCAAAGTTTCTTAAAATGGGTCTTACCGGTGGAAGCGGCGTGTCCCAACCCAGTTACCCAGGTGGAAGCGGCGTGTCCCAGGCGTTGGTGGCGAGACCAAGGTGGTGAAGAATGTGAAGCTGCCAGCGATGAGGTGAGGGCGCGGCTTAGCTCTAGACGAGGCGGCGGGTCTCCAAGATTTTGATTAGAGGTGTAAAGAATATAATTAGGGCTTCAATGGTGATGAAACCGGGGAGTTAAAATGAGGGGATGGCTGGAATGGAGATGAAAACAAGGGGTAAAATGAGTGAAATGGTGGGAGGAGCTGGAATGGAGATGAAAACCGGGGGAAAAATGAGGGGAAATAGGAGGCGCGCGAAAATATAATTTACGTATAGGCGTCATTCCCCACATATGCTTTCTCATGATCATACTTCTGCCGTTTGTCATTCCCCACATATGTTTTCAGGAAACCCCTCTTGATCAATGTTTTTATCTCTCGCTGTAAGACATAGCAAGTTTCTGTGGTGTGCCCATGATCACGATGAAAATCGCAGTACTTGCTCTTGTCACGCTTTTCTGGTGGGGACCTGATTCTGGCTGGCCAGTTCAATTCCTTCATATCTTTGATTTCCATAAGGATGTCAGCCCGGGGGTGTTCAATGGGGTGAAAGAAGGCGGTTTCTCAGTCCTTCCTTTTCCCCGATCATCCCGATCACGCCCCTGCCTCAAACTGTTTTCACGCTGTCTCTTTCGATCGTTTCTGCTATCCTTCCGTTCAGATTTTTCGGGGGACGTATCGGTCTTCTTCGGATACATAGCTTCCTCCATATTCACGTACTTCTCAGCCCGAATAAGAAGGTCAGTCACAGATTTTGGTGGTGTTTTTGATAGGGACATCTTGAAGGACTCACAACTTACAGCTTGAGTAAGAGATGACACTGTAGCAGAAATATGGAGGTCGGGAACTTGCAACCTTTCTGAGTTGAACCTGGTCATGAATTCGAGCAATGTTTCATTTTGTCCTTGGATGAGTCTCATGAGCGAAGCAGCTATCTTCCTTACACGTTTACTACTTGAAAAGAAGGCCGAGAATTTATTAGCAAGGTCTGTGAATGTTGGAATGGATTTTTGGTTCAAGAGTAGAGAACCAATCCCTAGCAGCGCTTGTCAAAGTTTGGGGGAAAGCCTTGGACATAACCTGATCGGGGGCAACTTGCAAATTCATGACGTCAGTGTATATATTAATATGGTTCACTGGATCGGTTGTACCATCATACTCTTTTATCCTCGGGAACTTGAACCTGTCTGGTAGGGGAAAGGCCAAAATATTTGGCGTGAATGGAGTGTTCGATGTGAACCTTACTGGGGCCTGTGTATTTTGTCGCATACCCGCCGTTATTCCTTCCTGGATAATTCTCTCGAGCTCGGTAGGAGGCATGGGCACTGTTCTTGAACTCATAACGTTTGGTGGTGATGGCGGAAATCCTGAAGTACTGGCCCTACCAGTATTAGGGGCATGGTTCTGCGGCTGGACCTGTGAAGCATTCCCCTCCTCGAGCGTCAAGGTACCGTATTGGCTCTGCTGTGTGAGCATTTGCATAAGGGTAGCAACCTATTGACGAAGCTCCTCCAATGCTGCCTGGGTATCAGCAGCGGGTTGGGGGTGTGATGTTTGGTTTCCTGGTAGCGTGGACTGGTCTGCTGGTGTTGCTTGGGGGTACCTGCTCTCCCTCGATAGTGTGATCATGGGCAGGTAAGTTTGCTTGCGGAAGTCCAGAACGTGTATTAACCATGGCTTCTAGTTATGGTTCCCATAGACGGCGCCAATGATGAAGCAAAAAATCATACCTCAATATTCCGAGCTTGAGCAACAAGCTAGCACGAACTGGAACATAGAACACCTGCAATAAAGGCGAGGAGGTGTGTCCTCGTCCCCGCTCCGATGCTTAAGACAGTAAAGAGAAAGGGAAAAATTTATGCACGAGGCTATAAACTGGAAGAAATAATTATTGTGTACCTGAATTGTGATTGAGAGCAATGTATTTATAGAGATGTATAGACAAGTTGTAGTAGGACTGAAATAA
Source organism: Ligustrum vulgare (assembly GCA_963555705.1). Lineage (NCBI taxonomy): Eukaryota > Viridiplantae > Streptophyta > Magnoliopsida > Lamiales > Oleaceae > Ligustrum > Ligustrum vulgare. Next base: position 594,824 of record OY743174.1, on the reverse strand, counting down.
CTTCACTGGTTGAGTCCTGTTAGGAATCATCCTCCAACTTTTTAGGGATTGTGTTATCACATGTTGGATTAGCATTCGTAGAAAACATATATTCCACGTCATATAGGGGGACCCCCACAACCGGCCGCGAGGACAACCTCGAGTATTTATGACCCCGACCAACATGTGTTATTAAATATGCGAAGTAATTCCTCGAGGTTATATAATCCTCGGGGGTGATCGTATCCTTGGGGTTGTCGCATTCGACATGCGGGCGGTAGGTGTGGTCAGGGTTGCTCCATGGTCGAGAAATCTTTTAATCGATGCTCATCACCACTAATTGCTCGAATTCAATAAGGAATCTCATGGAAATGACATTTTTCAAGTAATTAACATATAGCTGCAAGACTTCCTCATCAAGACCAAGAGGAGTGTAAAGTTTGATGAAATGGAGAATGGTGGGATGATCCCGCTGGTTTACAGCAGCCGAGAGCCTCTTCTTGGTTATGCTTTCCAATTGCTTCTTGTAGGAGAGGAGTTGTTCACGCTGATCCGAGGCCGCGGAGTCATTAAACTTAGCGTCAATTTGGAGAAACGTCTGGATGAAGGTATCAGCAGACTCGAAATCCTCCAATAGAAGTGACCTCTGAACACCGTCGAGACAACTCGAGCGGTCGACGATTTCATCAATGAGTAGAAGAGTGTTGTTGATGCGAGATTGAGCGAGATCGAGGTGTCGCGCTTTGGCGGAGACCTGATCAGCGAGGGAGGAAGTGGGTCCTACATTGGAGAGCATATAGGCTGTACAACCTTGACAATATCAAAAACCTCGGAGGATTTGTAAAGGCCAGAGAGCTGACGGTCCAAATCGGAGCGCTGAGAGAGAATAGTCTTGAGCTCGAGCTCTAGGGCTCGCTGGTAAGCTATACATTCATGGAGGAGACGAGTCATGGCTCCGACATCCGTCAGCTTCTGCGCGAAATCCAATGCCTCTGCCGTGCCGAATTGCACCGATGAATTCATGGCGGAAAAATTGGTGGAGGCGTCATCTTCCGGTTCTAGCCGTGGTGCCGCTGCCATTGTTGTGAGATACAGATTTGCCGTATTGGACGCCACATTTTTATATATTTTTCTTATTTAAAAAAATAGTTCAAAATGAAATTACCGAAAAACCTTTATAATTCTCTCTCAATTTTTTTATTTAATATAATCTTTAAATACACTACAGTCCCGTGTTACATTCGTTTTTATGACTTCATTCTTCCTTTGTTATTTCTCTAAATCATTAATGGTCGACCTCCGCCAGCAAGAATGTCTCAAGATTACATTTTTAAGAATTGAATTTCATACTTTTACTTCTCCAAATCGATTAATTCATATTAAAGAGAACCACAAATTTCAGAAAATTTAGTGGCTATCTCAAGGTAGTTTCCAAGGAACCGATGCCGCCAAGATCAAGCTCGCGCGAAATGGACGGAGGATGTGGCAGTGGAGGAGGAGCCGGCGGCGGGCTATAATCCTGGTGTAACAACAAAAACTTCGAGTCCAAATCCAAATCTGAAGTGCCTGATACAGTGATACTAAAACTGAGCTAGGGTTTGACAAGATTGTTAATATTGTGAGCTGTAAAATATTGAAACGAAATGCGGGAAGAACCATTGACTAGCAAAAATAGTCATAACATCCGATGACGGAGATTGACGAAAGTGAAAATTGATCGCATCTGTAAGTAATTGAGAAAATCTTAGAGAGATTAACATGAATATTTGAGGTCATATGATACGATGATAATTAACAGGTTACATGATTTCTACGAGATATGGTGATTAGACGATTGATAAATGTTATGGTTATCCCGTGAAGAATCGTGTGAATATTAAGTTAATTGATCTTATTTTTGATGGATTATTGAATTATGGTGAAATATTACATATGATTGGGAATTTTCATTTTGAGTCATAATATATGGGTTTATTTAAAGTTTTGGTGATGCAGTTTCGATTAATTATTATCGGTTGTACATTTGAGGTGAGTAAAGTATTTTGCTACGAAAATAGGAAATCGGAGAAGATCATTTGTGTGACTTTTACTGAGATCGTATCTTTAGGTTAAGCAAACTTGATGAGAAATCCTATATGATTCACAGAAGTCTTATTCAATGGTGATAGACTTAATCAGAGTATTGTTCATAGTGTGACATGAATTGAAGTTTTGGGAGAACGGGAAAAAATTGAATATTGAACTCCAGATTGGGAAATTAGTGAGGTTTCTTAAGTTTGAGAATATCATATATGATCCTTATGATGCTACTTTAAGTTAGTATCTTAGCCTTCAGTTAGAATGAGTATGTGATATCAAGTACGTGATGCATGATTTAAATTTTTGGACTAAAGGATTTAAGTTTGAATTCTCCGATTTTGAAAAGGAAGTTTCAGTCGAACTTATAAATGACTTCGTTGGTACATCTTTTCAAAAAGATTCTACCAAGTTTGGGTTTTGTACTCAATATTTTGGAATTGATATCGCGCTTATTTATTTTGGATCATAAGGATTTATCCTCGATCAATCTTCTTGATTTTTAGGATTAAACATTTGGGTCAATGAATATTTTTTTGGTTTCAATATTAGTATATATCCTATAAAAGGTACCTTTCGTTTTGACAAGAGAGGGAATTTAAGATCTCATTTCATCGGACCATTTAAAATGCTAGAGAAGTAAGTAATGTGGCTTATTGTTTGACTTCGCCACCAGAACTTGCAAATGTTCACAATGTCTTTCATGTTTACCTACAGAGAAAGTGTGTTCATGATTCAAATCACATGGTGAATTATTAGTTTATTGCAGTCCGGAAAGATTTGACTTATGAAGAGGCACCTATGTGCATAATAGAGAGAAAAGTCAATGTCTTAAGAAACAAAGAGATTCCATTAGTCAAAGTCCAATGGGGTAGACAAGGTAGTGCTGAAACTACTTGAGAAAAGAAAGAAGAAAGAAGTCTGGCTTAATAACCAGATATATTTAGATCAAGAAAGTTTAAAATTTCGAGGACGAAATTATTTTAAGTGGAGAAGGTTGTAGCGACCGAAAAATTTTCAAACTTAAAAGACTTGTTTTACCAAACTTGTCGCTACGACTCTCCAACATTAACAATTATTATTCAAAACCAGCGCTCTCGTCTAGTCATATTAGTTATTTTAAGATTTTAAGAAAAGAAATTTAAATTCGTCTAAATCTTTAAGTCCAAATTTCGACTTTAAACTTGTCCCAATTTCATCCTTCATTTTTAAAAGTTCAATGGGGAAGACCTGGTAGTGATGAAACTACCTGGTTCAAGAAAGAAGAAATTTTGATCAAGTATCCAATTATTTTAAATTAAGAAAATTTTAAATTTCGAGGACGAAATTATTTTAAGGTGGTAGGGTTGTAGCGACCGAGAATTTTTTGTGACTTATTTAAATATTATTTAAAACGTGTCGCTATGACTTTACCTATTTATTTTAAACACAATTTCGTCTAACCAATTTAAGTTAAAATTTAAATTATTTAAATTTATCGTAGTTCAATTTCAATTTTTATGAAAGTACCTTATTTTCATTATTTATTTATTTATGTATTTTAATCCAAATTATAAATGAGATTAAATTAATTTTCATAATATTCAAATTTCAGAATTTTATTCAAAATATCCCAACGTCACCATTTTAAATCTTAATTCAAAATTTAACGATTTTAAAGTCCAAATTTATTTATTTCGTTATTTTGATCTTTGTCCAAGTTAAATTCCTTTAATTCCAAAAATTTAGTTTTTAGCACAATTCCAATTGGTATGAAAGATCCATTTCCCACACATTTCCAATAATTCCACCTCCCATTTCCATTTTTCACACTCCCTAATCCTCTCACTCTTTCCCCTAAATCTCACATGTTCCTATTTCAAATTCACACACGTTTTGATCACATCCACCAGCCTGCACTGCCAATTATCAAATCTCCCCCTCAATTCTGCATTCAGTGATTTCAGTTCCTGCAATCCATCCTCAATCAGCATGTTACCAACTTCAACAAGCAATCTTCCATTTTCAGATTTCAAACTCCCTGATTCTCTCCCTCATACTTCCTCAGATGACATTTACAATCCTGCAATTCATCCCAATCAGCTGAACACAAGCAATCTACCAAATTCAGCACACAAACCATGACTTATATCCCATTTTTCATTCTACACGAGCTCACCCTGGCCAGACAATCCTTCTGGTAATTTTCTACTGCATTTCTTCAGCATCTCACAGCCATCACCAATTTTCTGCAAGACCCATGTCACCAACGAAAACTACCAATCATCTTCACCACCCTTCACCACCGAAGACAGCCTCCCAGACCTCATCACCTGCAGCACTACCACCAAACCGGTCACTGCCTTCTATCATCATCATCATCATCACCTCGACCAACCAGACCTCCAAACCATTTTCATCCCCACCTCAATCACCACAATCAGCCATTTCCCTGCAACCAAGAAATCAAACCAGTCGCCACCACCATCACCGCAGACCACAAACCTGCAACCACTGCCATCTCCCTACCACCATAGCCACCTCCATCACAACCCAAACACCACCACCCATAAACCTGCACAAATCACCACTGCACCCAAATCCGAAACTCGCACACCACACAGTCCACACTCCTCAGTCCCAACTCGAAATACCCTCAAAATCAAACTCAAAACCAAGAAGAGAAGAACCCAAAACCCAAGAATACCCAAATACTTACCTCGACCATTAATTTCCTCGCCGGAAAACTCAGCTCCAAGCCGCGATTTTGCCTCGGTATCTCGCACCAAATCCTCTCAAAACCTTAACCCTACCTTGCCGTCACTCGCCGCAACCTGCGGCGACGTTTCGCCGGCGACCCGCCGGCTATAGCACCGTTTTTCCCTAAACTTCCGCCCGTCGCAGCCCTTCGTTTCTCTTCGGTCCGATTTAGAGAGAGAGAGAGAGATATTAGAGATAGATATTATTATGTATATGTATAAGTATAAATGATATGATTTTTAAGAGTTTCATTTTAGTCCCCAAAGTTCCAAATGATTCATTTCAACCCACGAGTTCAAATATTTTAAAAAACTCTATCCCTTAATTTAAAAATCTGATTATTTCAGCCTGAATATTTTAATGGCATTCTAATTGATTCCTTAAAGTTTTGAAAATTTACATTTTAGTCCCTCAACTTTCAAAAGTATTCATTTTAGTCTCTCAACTTTCAAAAGTATTCATTTTAGTCTCTCAACTTTCAAAAAGTATTCATTTTAGTCCCCAACTTTCAAATCATCAATTTCAGTCCCAAAATTGTAAATTATCATTTTTAAACTATGAATTTCAAAAGACTAATGTAACTTATGGGCTAGACGAAGCGTACGGAGATTTAAAGGAAATTGAAGTTATTTCCCGCTCAACTTCGCACTCGTCGGATTTAAGGTAGACTCGCCCCCACTAATTGATTTATATTATAATTGCATGTGTTATGTGGATTTGTGTGATTTTATGCTTAATTGCATGAGAAAAGAATATCTCTTTTGAGATAAATAATTTATATTATGCTGGGCATAACTTATCTGCTAGCCAAGAAAAGAAAAGAATGTGTTCATTTGCGTTCACTATGTGATGCCTATGAATAAGAAAAGAATGTCACTACATTATTTGCATGATTACGTGTTCAATTATCTTGTAGATTAATTACTGGCGATGAGTCTACTGAGTATTTCATTTTGAAATGCTCACCCCGTGGTTTTAACAATTTTGCAGATTTCGGCGACGGTGGCGAGTGATGGGCAATGGCGAAGGATATAATTTGATATTATTTTGAAAGTCGTGAATTTTCGAAACAATCATTTTAAATTATCAAGAATTCTCATTTTTATTAAGTTTGTAAGAATTATGTTATTATCGCTAAACTTATATCCAATAAATGCGATATTTAATATTTAATTTATTTTCCGCAACAAAGTTTATTTAAGAATTTAGAAAAGTGACGTTCCCGCGCTCCTCGGAATTCGGGGCGTTACACTGTGCAAACATATCTTCTAATGATGGCTTCCTTGACTGTTGTGGTTATTGATGTTGAAAACCTGGTGGTTTTGTTTGAAAGTTTCCTTCATAGCCCTGACCTTGATTGTTAGACCAAGAGAAATTAGGATGATTCCTCCACCCTGGATTATATGTATTGGAATAGGGGTCATTTTGATAATTCTGAAAATTTTGTGCGTAGCTGACCTCCTCATATTGCATTCAACGTGCTGAGGCTAAAGGACAGCTAGCTGTAACATGATCTGGCCCGCATCCTTCGCAAACTGGTGTTGGTTGTTGCACCATGTGCATAGGCCGAGTTAAATTGTCCAGCTTTTTTTTATAGAACTTCCATTTGAGCTGCCAATTGTGTAACTGCATCGACATTTCTTGGAATTTCCCTTCCAGTAGGCCACATTGCCTGGTTCTCCGAAATTCTCTCATATAGTTCAGTGCTCGGTCAATATCTAATCTCATTATCGATCCCCCTACGGAAGCATCAATCATATTCCGGTATTCATGATGCAATCCTAAATAAAAAATGTATATCTGAGCATTTTTTAGAATGTCCAGATTTGGACACTTTAAAATAGTCCTTAAATCTCGTCCATGCTTCAGGGTAACTTGTAAGGTCTCGTTGTTTGAAAGTGTGAACTTCATTTCTTATTTGGAGAACTCTAGATGGAGGGAAAGATTTCATGGTGAATTTTTGCACAATTTCATTCCAAGATACAATGCTTCCAGGAGCTCATGAGCGTAGCCATTGCCTTGCATTATCTTTTAAAGTGTGGGGAAACAAATGCATTCGAAAAGCATCTTCTGACATCCCTTCATAACTGATTACATCGCGTAGCATTAAAAAGGCTTGAATGTGATCATGTGAATATTCAGTCACCTTACCAAAGAACTGGATGTCTTGATGATTTGAAATAAATTAATGATATCAGGTCTAAGGTGGTAATTTTCCTGCCCAAATGGTATATAAACAATTGTTTGTTGTATAGGGACGGGTGCGGGATTTACATAATTCCCAACCAGAGCTTGAGGATTATCGAGAACTATTCCTGGTTGAATTTGCACTTCTTGCTCATGAGGAGCAAGTGGCAATTGATTTTGATTTTGATTGTTATCCATATTCCTATTTTCTTTTTGTTCTCTTCTATGTTGTCTAAATGTTCTTTCTATTTCATGATCTATTGGTAATAGTTCGGCTTGTTAAAACCTAGCATATACTACTCAATGACCAATGTGAAGAGAAAACAAGGGATACGAATAATCAAAAGAAAATAAATACTAAAAAAATAAAAAATAAAAATTAATTGAATTAAAAGTAAACTAATAATTATACTAAATCTGTTATTCCCTGGAAACGGCGCCAATAATCATCGGGTAAGATTTGGTTTTGATGACGGAAGGGTTGATAGTGATGGTGATAGTGGGGATGTGTCTATAGCCAGCTTAGGTAGGAGAAGGGAGCGAGGTGATAGGCGTGAAAGGGGGCATAGAAGGAGGCATGAGGATAGAGATGTTGAGGATGGGGACCTTGGGAGTATTAAAATGGAAATACCTGCATTCCAAGGTAGGAGTGATCCAGAGGCATATTTGGATTGGGAAACCAAAGTTGAGCTACTCTTCGATTGTCATCATTATTCTGAGAAGAAGAAGGTGAAATTGGCAGTAGTTGAATTCACGGATTATGCAATTAGATGGTGGGACCAATTGGTGACGAGTAGGAGGAGGAATCTTGAGGATTCAATGGAGACTTGGGGTGAACTAAAAACTATAATGAGGAAGTGGTTTGTGCTAACTCATTACTATAGGGATATTTATCAAAGGCTGCAGGGTTTGACTCAAGGGTCAAGGAGCGTGGAGGATTATCACAAGGACATGGAGGTGTCTATGACCAGGGCCAATGTGGTAGAAGATCGGGAGGCTACCATGGCAAGGTTTTCTGAGCGGGTTGAACAGGAAAATTGACAACATCATCAATCTACAGCACTATGTGGAACTAGATGAAATGGTACACATGGCCATGAAATTGGAAAGACAACTGAGGCGAAAGGGAGCAGCAAGGCAACCTTCGAGTTCGTAACCAATACGGGAAGTCAACGATGATCTTGTCCCGAAGACAAAGGAGGAGCCAACAGCAAAAGGTAAAAATATTGCTAAACCCCAACCTACTAGGGATAGGAAAATCAAGTGTTTTAAATGCTTAGGTTTGGGACACACTGCTTCCAATTGCCCTAATAAGTAGGTTATGATTTTGCGTGAAAATGGGAATACTAGTTCGGACGATGAGTTTAAAGGAATTCCAAGATTACAGGATGTTGGGGCTTATAGTAGCGATGAAGAGGGGCTAACTTATGCAATGAAGGGGTCACTAGTCAATAGACGTGTCCTTCATTCTCGGGTTAAAATAGGTGAAATTGATGAGAAATTGGACAATCTGTTTCACATTAGGTGCTTAGTGGGTGAAAAAGTATGTGTGACTCGATGTTAAATCTATCCTTCAATTATAAAGGGGTCAAGTTATAGTCTAACAATAATCCAGGGTCATTCTTCCTAGGGATTTTATTGGTATAATAATATTTGCTAAATTCAAGTTTTAAATTATGATTTCAAGATGACTTAAATGAATTTAAAGATGATATAACTAAATGCAATGAAATGGGAATTTGAGTGGAGTTATTTTTTCGCTATCAATTGGGCTTTTCAAATAAGATTAGTGTGAATTTCTTGAGATTGATAAAATCTAGACATATTAGTACGAAAATTAATCAATTTATTTTACGGAATTTAGTCGAGCATGTTATGTGCATATTTAATACGTATCACATCAACAACATCAATCGAAGTAAAATAATTTGAAATTTTAAAACACTCATTAATTATTATCAATCACAAGAATTCATTAATAACGAATTAAAACATACTCATTGAAGCTAAGAATAACTCCCCTCAAATATAACTTAGCTGAACATAATTAAATTAACGAAATAAAAATCAAGTAAACACTTAGCCATTACTCGAACAAAATTCAAATTCGGAAATAAAATTTCACTAACTAAAATATATCTAAAATCAAACTAGCATCAATAATCTAAATGTATATGGACTAACAATAAAAACAATTAAAAATCTAAACAAAATGCAATAAATTAAACTAGAACAAATAACCAAAAAAGAGGCTACTGCATGAAGATGAGCTGCTGGGTGTGAGCAGTTGACAGACGAGAATGGTGAGGGAGAAAACTGATGACTGCTCTGTGGAGGCTGCCTGTTGAAGACTGCAGGTTGGAGGCTGCTGAGTGGTGAGGAAGAGAGAAACCAGAGTTGCGGCTGTTGGAAGAAGGTGAAGGAGAGAAGCTGAGGTTCTGTGAGATTGGAGAGGACGGGAGTTGGCTGCTGCAGTAGGTTGAAGGTTCGGACAGAGAGGAGCTACGACTGGTAGTGGGTTATGCTAGAGAATGGTGTTGTAGTGGTCGTGAGTTGCTGCTGGTTTTGGGGTGAAAGAGAGATGATGGCTGCTTGTGGGTTAGTGGTTGTGAGGGTTGGTGAAGTTGGTGTTGCCGTGTTGAAAGGCTGAAGGTCCAGCTGAGTGTTTTTAGTGAAAGAGAGAGCTGGTGTTGAGAGAAAGGATTGGCGGCTCTGTTGGTGGGTGGTGGAGAGAATGGGTTGAAGTATGTGGGATTGAAGGTGAGAGACGAGGCAGAGAGGGAGAAGGTTAGGTTGCCGGTTTCTTTGTGAGGGAGAAGTGGAGTATGGGAGAAGAAGGCTGAAGTAGGTTGGTTTTGTAGGGTGAGGGAGCTAGGTTGAAGTATGTGTTGTTGTGGGCCAAGAAATGTGAGGTTGAAGGTGGGTTCACACACTTTGGGCTTTTTCGGGTCAATTAAGTTGGAAATATTCGGATTAAAATTGTCCAAAATATGCCTGCGATCAAATAAATGAAATTAATAACAAATAAAATCAATTTAGAGTTTACAAATTAAAATGGAATCTTTTACGATTTTTGCTCTAAATAATATAATTCGTATCCAAAAATTGCAATTTTTTTATTCATTTACCTATCTAAAATAAGTAAAACTAGACAATAATCACACTCCCCAACTAGCTTTTTGCTAGTCTCTAGCAATTCAAGCGAATTAAATACATGACTAGCTCAATGAAAAACTTCAATTGTAAAGTCAAGAATGAATTTAGATAGTCGAGCACATCAACTTCGCAAAATCAAGAGATCAAGCATCATATCCAAATTAGTCCATAAAAAAATTCCCAAATTTTTTTTTTTTTTTTTTTTGTTTTAAGCCGATCCATCAAACCACAAACCCCAACACATACAGTTTCAAGTATTCACTCAAGTAAAGCATAAACTCCATATACTTACTGGTATGTGTATTTTGTTTTTGTACTGGTTAGGGGGGTCACTCATGGAGTTTGAAAACTGATCACTCAAGCATTCAAGAAAAGCCATATATATGTGGATGGCAGCAATGCAAATATTGACCTCATGAAAGCTCAAAACCATTGGGACTCAACCGTTCTTACCACAAGCCAACTTAAGATCAAAATATCAATATCAATGTAAAGATTATGATGGTGTTATCAAGGGAACTGATACAGAGTGGTGGAAGAAAATATTTACATGTTCTAGTGATAATAGTAGAGCAACAAATTCTAATAGAAGTATCAGATGTAATATGGTAGCATTTTTTATTTTTTATTTTTGGATAGGATAAGGAAATAAAAGAAGTGAGTAGAAATTGAGGACTTTCAGAATATAAGTAAGGATAATAATTCTCACTTTTAATCACACTTCAAGCTTGTTTTTCTTCTTCACATCCTTTACTTTCTTTTCAATATGTCTCCCTTTTCTTTTGACTTTTTTTTTTGGGAACTGAAATCCTCTCAGATAATTCTTCAACATTCTCCTCTAGTCTCAATGACTATCAAATACTTTCTAACTCCACTTTTCTTTCTTTTCATGCACTGAACGTTTGTTTCTAAAAAATGGAGCAAAAATAATCATCCTCACTTATACTTGAAAGTAGAAGCAAGGTTATGCATTTATGGAAGCAATGTCTGGATGCAATGTCATCTTTAATGTGAAATAGATGAAAGGGACTTGTGGCTATGAAGGAATTTGTGTATATGAAGGGATTTGTGATGGGAAGAGAAGATGATAAGGTTAGCTTCAAGGATCAAATTTTCATTTGACATTGACCTTCATCGTTTCTTAAGTATAAACCACCAACAATCCACAATCCGTGTAATGATGCCCAATGGAAGTAGCAATATCAAACAAGGGCAATATAAGAAAACCACCAATCACTCAACTCTCATGATGAACAAATAAGATCACTTAAACTTGAGAGAGCTCTAATTGTATGTGTTGACTATCCATCTTACCACAAAGGTTAAATTCGTGCATGAGTTCTTTACAGAATAACAAAAATATAATTCAAGACTCAAGATATACTCAATTTTCATGCTCAACTATCACAAAAATTAATGCAAAACAAGTACATTTGAGTTACTCTCCCCCCAACTAAAATCAGACATTGTCCTCAATGACTCAAAGAGAAGAAAAATGAAAAGTGATTAATAAACATGACTTCAAAATTAAATCAAGATAAAGGAGAAGAGTGTACCTGAGAGGAGGCCTATGCACATGAGCAATTATTGAAGAATGAAAAACTAAAAAAATGAAGAAAAGAATAAAATCTGCAAAAAGAAAATAAAATATATTTATAATAATAAAAGTTAGTTTCAAGAAAATCAGCCGCTGGAATCAGTGTCCAGCAGAGGTAGTTCATTAACTTCAGCAAAAAAATTATCCAACAATGGATTCAGACGTTGTCCATTAACTTTAAAAATAGTACCAGTTTTTGGATCCAAAATTTCAACCGCTCCATAAGGATGAACAGTTTGCACAATGTAAGGACCAATCCATTTAGTTCTCAACTTACCAGGAAACAAATGAAGCTTAGAATCATATAGCAATACTTTTTGAGAAGGAAAAAATGATTTTCTAAAAATTTTCTTATCATGAAAAACTTTCATTTTCTCTTTTGAAATTTTTGCATTCTCATATGCTTCCAAACATAATTCATCTAACTCATTCAATTTCAGTTTCCTAAATGCACTAGCTTGACCTAAATCAAAGTTGAGTGTTTTGATTGCCCAATAACCTTTATGTTCAATTTCAATCGGAAAATGACAAGGTTTTCCAAATACAATTCTATAAGGAGACATTCCAAGAACAGTTTTAAAAGCAGTCCTATATGCCCATAAAGCATCATCCAATTTTATAGTCCAATCTTTTCTATTTGGATTCACTGTTTTTGTCAAAATACCTTTAATTTCACAGTTGGCTAGTTCAGTTTGACCATTAGTTTGAGGGTAATAGGGAGTGGAAATCTTATGCCTAATGTCATATTTCTTTAACAAGGTTTCAAAAGGTTTATTACAAAAATGTGTTCCTCCATCGCTAATTATGGCCTTAGGCATACCAAACCTAGAAAAAATGTGTTCTTTCAAAAATTTGAGCACAACTTTATGGTCATTTGTCCTACATGGAATAGGCTCTACCCAATTTGACAGATAATCGACAGCAATCAATATATAAAGATATCCAAAAGAAGGGGGAAAAGGACCCATAAAATCTAATCCCCAACAATCAAAAATTTCAAGAACAAGGATTGGAGCTAATGGCATCATATTCGTATGGCTGAGACTACCAAGTTTCTGACATACTTCACAATTTTTACAAAAAGCATGAGCATCCTTAAATAAACTAGGCCAATAAAAACCACATTGAAGTACCTTAGCAGCTGTTTTCTATGAAAATAAATGGCCTCTGCAAGCATGAGAATGACAGAAAGTAAGAATTTGTTGTACCTCATCATCAGGAACACATCTTCGGATAATTTGATCAGCACAATATTTGAATAAGTATGGATCATCATAGAAGAAGTTCCTTGCAATAGCTTTCATCCTCATTTTGTCTTGGACACTCCAATTTGAGGGCATATGACCTGTAACAAGAAAATTAACCTAGTCAACAAACCAATGAACAATATTCAAGCTAAATAATTGTTCATCTGGAAATGAATCATTCAAAGGGTAAGAAACTTTTGAATTCTCAGAATTTAATCTGGATAAGTGATCAACAACAACATTTTCCACCCCTTTTTTATCCTTAATTGTAATGTCAAATTCCTGCAATAAGAAAATCCATCGAATGAGTCTAGGTTTAGCATCTTTCTTTGTGAACAAATATTTAAGAGCAGAGTGATCAGTAAAGATGGTAACAGGGGTCCCAATAAGATAAGTTCGAAATTTTTCCAGTGCAAAAACAATAGCTAGTAGCTCTTTTTCGGTAGTTGTGTAATTCAATTGAGCTTGATTCAAACTTCTGCTAGCATAATAGATTACATAAGGTTCCTTACCGTTCCTCTGGCCAAGCACTGCCCCTACAGCTATATCACTTGCATCACACATTAATTCAAAAGGTAGAGACCAATCAGGTGATCTAACTATGGGTTTAGTGGTGAGTGCCTTTTTAAGTGTTCAAAAGCTGCAATGCATTCATTAGTCCAAAAAAATTTTGTATCATGCATCAAAAGTGTAGTCAAAGGTTTTGCTATGACACTAAAATCTTTTATGAATCTCCTATAAAAACCTGCATGGCCTAAAAATGATCGAACGTCTTTTTACAGTTAAAGGAATAGGCAACCTAGAAATTGAATCTACTTTTGCCTTATCTACTTCCATGCCTTTAGCATAAATTATATGACCTAAAACAATTCCTCTTGTAACCATGAAAAGATATTTCTCCCAATTAAGGAGAAGCTGCTTATCCTCACACCTACATAAAACATCTTTCAAATTTGTTAGACAATCATCAAATGAATCACCATACATAGAGAAATCATCCATAAATACTTTCAAAAAGTTTTCTATCATGTTACTGGATATGCTAAGCATGCATCTTTGAAAGGTTGCTGGGGCATTACAAAGACCAAAAGGCATTCTTTTAAAAGCAAACGTCCCAAAAGGGCAAGTAAAAGTAGTTTTTTCTTGGTCTTCTAATGCTATTTCAATTTGATGATAGCCTGAAAAACCATCCAAGAAACAATAGAATGAATGTCCAGCAACTCTTTCTAGCACTTGATCTAAAAATGGTAAAGGAAAGTGGTCTTTTCTAGTCATGGAATTCAATTTCCTATAATCTATGCACATTCTCCAACTAGTGGTACCCTTTTAGTTATCATTTCCCCCTGTTCATTTTCGACAACGGTAACCTCAGTTTTCTTAGGAACTACTTGAGTAGGACTTACCCATTTGCTGTCTGCAATAGGATAAATGATATCTGCATCAAGTATTTTTAAAACTTCATTTTTAACAACCTCTTTCATGTTAGGGTTTAGCCTTCTTTGAGATTCCCTAGAAGGATTAGCATTTTCTTCTAGGAAAATTCTATGAGTGCACACTAAGGGACTAATTCCCTTAATATCTGCTATAGTCCAACCTATTGCAGATCTATGATCATTCAACACTTTCAACAACATATTTTCCTGATCACAAGTAAGAGTAGAAGAGATTACCACAAGGTATGATTCATCAGGTCCCAAGAATGCATACTTTAGTTCCGATGGAAGAGGTTTAAGCTCTAGAGTTGGCATCTTCTCTGCTGATGTTTGCATGGGTGTCTGGCTAACATTTAGAGGCTCAATGTTTGGCTGCCAAGCTCTTACAGCTGTTGTTGTTATAGTTTTTGAAGAGTCTTGAATGCTGTATAATTCGAGATTTTGCTCAAGTTACTCATCAGGATCTTCTAACTCAACTAGCAGCTCTTCCAGCATATTAACTTCCTGCACTTCATCAAAATCTTTTGGTTGCCTACAAGCATTGAAAATGTTAAGTTCCAAAGACATATTGCCAAAAGTCAACTTTAAAATACCACTCCTACAATTTATTAAAGCATTTGAATTTGCAAGGAATGGTCTACCAAGAATAACAGGGATTTGGGGGGATGTTTTAGGTGTACTTTGAACATCAATAACAACAAAATCAACTGGATAGTAGAATTTATCGACTTGAACCAAAACATCCTCAATTATCCCTCTAGGCATCTTAACAGATCTATCTGCTAATTGTAAAATCATGGGGGTAGGCTTAAGTTCACCTAAACCAAGCTGTGTATACACACTAAAGGGCAAAAGATTTACACTTGAACCTAAATCTAGTAAGGCATGACCAATACGAGTGGTTCCTATCATAGAAGCAATGGTTGGAGAACCAGGATCTTTAAATTTTTGAGGAGTTTGGCACTGTATGATAGAACTCACTTGTTCAGTCAAAAATGCCTTATTCTTAACAGCTAACTTCCTCTTTACTGTACACAAATCCTTCAAAAATTTAGCATAGGCAGGGACTTGTTGAATTGCATCTAAAAGAGGAATATTTACCCTAATTTACTTAAAAATCTCATGAATTTCTGTTTGATTTTTGGTCTTATTACCAGATTGTAACCTTTGAGGAAAAGGGGTAGGGGGTGCACCTACTATTGGCCTAGGTGGTTCCAGAACATCAGATAGAAATTTTAACACGGTATCATCAACATGAGGTTCAACTTGCTTACCCACCAAGTTCTCTTTAGGTTCAGGAACTTGGATTTGCTTACCACTTCTCAAGGTAGTTACTGCTTTCACATGTCTTAGATTGGACTCATCGACCCCATTATATTGAGTTTGAGGATTAGGCATTGGTTGAGCTGGAAACTTACCTTTTTCTGGTGCACTTGCCTGAGTAGTCGGCTTTGTAAGCTGAGATCGGATGTTATTAATGGCCTGAGAGTTTTGATTGTTGATGGCAGCTTAACTTTGCATGAATTATTGGATTTGGTCTTCCAGAATTCTCTTCTGCGGTGGCATATAAGGTGTTGGTTGTGAAGGTCTAACATTGTTGCTAGCATTATTGCTTTCTCCTTGATCATTCCTCCAACTGAAATTTGGATGATTTCTCCAACCTGGATTAAAAGTACTGGAATATGGGTTAGAATAAGGTTTGGAAATCATATTAACAGCAATAGATTGATCAAAATACATCTCTTTTAGTTGGGGAAGTGCAGGACAATCAGAGGTTAAATGTTGTACATCTTCACAAATTGAACATTTTTCTAAAATAGTGGAAGAGGAATTGACTTCATTCACTATTTGAATTTCCAAATTTTCAAGTTTTCTAGTGATGACAGCCAATCGGTCATTTATGTCATCATCTGCTCTAAGTGAACGAATTCAATTTCCAGATGCAATCTTTGGAAATTCATTTTTTATTGTAACACCCCTATCAAACTCATCAATGTTATCCCAAGATTGGGCATTTTCAGCTAAATCATCAAAAAATGTAAAAACTTCATGTGGGTCTTTTGCAAAGAAATCACCATTACTTATGGTTTGCACAAATTGCCTCATTTCTAGTTTGAGCCCTTCATAAAAAAATTTAGTTAACATCCATTGCTCATTACCATGATGGGGACAAGATAACAACAAATCTTTGAATCTTTCCCAACTAGTGTAAAAATTTCCATTATTCTTTTGGGAGAAAAATTCATAATTTGTCTTTGAATAGCGGTGGTTCTTTGTGGTGGAAAAAGCTTTTTAATGAACTCTTTCTGTATATTTTCCCAATTTGTAATTGAACCAGACCTTAAAGAGATAAGCCATGACTTAGCTTTAGCCTTTAGTGAAAAAGGGAAAAGCTTGAGTCAAATGACTTCCTCAGTGCAATTTCTTTCAAGAAAAGTAAAACAAACCCCTTCGAATTCCTGGATGTGGTGATATGGACTCTCTGATGGCATCCCATAGAAGCGTGGTAGATGATCAATCATTCCCGGTTTAAAGTTAAAGATCGCTGCATTTGCAATGCATTTGCAGGAATTATTATACATGACGGAGTGCTTGCCATCGTTGGAAAAATGTAATCTCTAAGACTTCGAACGACTGGTGCCTCATTTGGATCTGCATTATTTTCCATTACTACCTACTGATTTTCAAGAATTAAAAATTGGTTGGTGGGTTCCGATCTTACTAATTGCTTAGAATTATCTCGAAACCGAACGGACATAAACAAAGAATAATATCCAAAGATAGTAGTAGAGAAAAGAATAATAATAAAATAAAAAGAATTCAGCAAAAATCAATTAACACCAAAATAATCCCCGGCAACAACGCCAAAAACTTGACTGGATTTTAAATCTACCCTCCAAGTATAAAGGGGTCAAGTTATAGCCTAACAATAATCCAGGGTCATTCTTCCTAGGGATTTTATTGGTATAATAATATTTTCTAAATTCAAGTCTTAAACTATGATTTCAAGATGACTTAAATGAATTTAAAGATGATATAATTAAATGCAATGAAAGGGGAATTTGAGTGGAGTTATTCTTTTGCTATCAATTGGGCTTTTCAAATAAGATTAGTGTGAATTTCTTGAGATCGATAAAATTTGAACATATTAGTACGAAAATTAATCAATTTATTTTACGGCATTTAGTCGAGCATTTTATGTGCATATTTAATACATATCACATCAACGACATCAATCGAAGTAAAATAATTTGAAAATTAAACATTTGTTAATTATTATCAATCACAAGAATTCATCCATAACGAATTAAAACATACCCATTGAAGCTAAGAATAACTCCCCTCAAATATAATGACGCGGTCCCGGACGGGGAATCTCGTCGCACACGCGGAATAACGACAATTAAAACCTAGGAAAGATCTAAATCAGATCGACACAAGACAAACAACGAAAAATAAGGATAGAATGACGGTAAAGCCTTGACCCGAAAATCACGACGCAATTTATGGCGATGCGGATTGAAGAACCAAGATTGGTGAACGCCACAAGGACTTGTCAATTTCCTTGATAAGTATCGAATTTGGAAACGCCACAAATATTCTTGCGAATATTTGATAAGTTTGCTGGAAGAACGCCACAAAGATCGGATCTTTGATAAGTTCAAGAAAAAGGGAATAAACTCAACCTCTCAATTTTGGAGAATCCTCTCACAAATTTTATTAATCAACTCAAACTTGTCTCTCTTTTACAATGAATGGAAAAGCGTATAAATAAGCAAAATATCCTAGCATCTAGTTTACTCAAAATAGAATTCTAATTATACTAAAATTCTAAACTAGGAAAATAACCAAAAACTAAAAAATGAATAAAATAATTAAAATCTCGCAAAAATCTGGCCGCTACCCAGTTACGGCCGTGACAATCCTTTTACGGCCGTAATGGCCTTTCTGATCAAAAATCTGATTTATTAGTTACGGCCGTGACGAATTTCTTACGGCCGTGAAGTTTCCCTTTTTTGAATGTTACGGTCGTAAGCGTCGTTCTGCAGAATTTTTTCCTTTTTCTTTGACAATTGATTACGGCCATGACAATAGCTTTTACGGCCGTGATTATATGATTTACGGCCGTGAATGATTTCCCTTACGGCCGTAAGGCCTTTTCTGCATAAACAATTTCGTGCACTCGGCTCGGCTTGATTCTTTCGTCTTCTCGGTTCGCTTCCAACATGGAACTTGCTCCATTTTCCATGTAGATCACCGTCACACTGCCGATGTCTCGACTTCGCCTTTCGATGCCTGGTCCGGATAAATAAAATAATAAAAAAGAGTCCATTCAAGAACCACTTTCTTGAATTTCTTGATCCTTTGTTTCCATTATTCTTTTTCTGTGTCCTTCAACAAAAAATCTCACAATGTCCAATTCCCATGAAAACACCAAAGATCGTATGTGGAGATTTTTGAATGAAGCTTTGATTAGGTTGGATAAATTAGATGAAAGGGAAGGGAAATTGAAAAAGGGGCGATCTCAAGCAAATCGTAGTGATTATAGGCGTGATCCTAAACCTAGGGATGGAATCAGGGTTAAGAGAGGAGCTGAGATTGATCCAAACGCAATTTTGAAAATTCAAAAAGAAATTTATGAGGAAAGATTGAGGTGTGAACGGGAGGCAGAAAGAAAATATTTGGCTAAATTGCGAAAAAAGGAGGAGAAACGAAAGGCGGTGATTAAATGGCTAGAGGAGAGTGAAATACATGTTATAGTTGAGCCTCGGGATATGAATGTTGAAAAGAAGGAGGGAGGCTTGAAACATGAATTAGAAGTAGTTGAAGAGACCCCGGACTTTGTGGTAGGAGTTGAAAACGTGGAGTTATGTGAACAAACTCCAAAATATGATGAGGAATTAGAAGTTGGGGTAGAAGTTCAAATTTTGAGCTTTGAATTGGTAGATCCACATTTGAATACCGTTGGGGGAGTGCATGAAATTAGTGATAAAAATCTGGAGGTAGGAGATGTGGTCGAATTTGAAAGTAAAAATTTTGAAAATGTTGTTGAAAATACAAAGGAAGAACGAGGTGAAGAGGAGGGCCTCGTGGTTCTTAAAAATGAAGTGGAGATGGTGGTTTATCATGAATACAAGGATCCATACCTTGTACCTCAAGAAGCTAACATGTCCCTCCCCATTCTATTTAATTCTTTCTTGCAGATTTCTTACATTTGGGAGCTTGAGTCACACCAATCATGGCAATTCAAGCTCGAGCTTCAATCCATTCATGTAACCCAAGTTACAAAATACTATTGGTCATCCCACTGGCATGGAAGCAATAATTTTCCGTTTGATCCAAGGGGAGCAGTTGCATTCATGAACAAAGCTATGATTCGGGACGAATCATCCTAAAGAAGGAGGGTATGATGTGATCCGGACCCTCGACAATCGGAGTCATAGCAGGCTTGACGGGAAAATTTTAATATTCAATCCAAAACAAGAATTCAACAGGTTCGACGAGCTTTGAAGATCAAACAGTGTCAAAAAGAACCGGAAAACTAAGCAGCTGACCTTTTACGGTCGTAAAAGTTGGAGTCACGGCCGTAACGCAGCTATCGCAATTTTGGGCAGAACATGACTTACGGCTGTAACAAATTCTTCACGGCCGTAACTTCGGTATCAACTTTGGACCAGAGAAGGGCTTACGGCCGTAAGCCTGTTATTTACAGCCGTAACGTATTAACGGATCAGAATTTTCCCAGATTTTCGTATATTTTATTTCCGTTTCCTATTTTAGCTATTTTAGGTTAGTTAGAATTCTATTTTGAGTAAATTAGCGATTAAGGTTTTATTTTGTTTATTTATACGCCTTTTTGATTCATTGTAAATTAAGACTTCGATGATTAAATAAAAAAGAGATTGAATGTTTTTTCAATTGTTTAATGTGTGGATTCACATTACAAACCCAAACTTATCAAGATTGATTATCTTGTGGCGTTCATCCAGAACTTATCAAATATTTGCTAGAATATTTGTGGCGTTCAAATCAGAGACTTATCAAGGAGATTGGGCAAATCCTTGTGGCATTTCGAAAGTCGTGGTTCTTTATTCCGCATTGTCGAGCCATCGCGTCTTGAATATTGGGTCATGATTCATCCGTCCGACCACAACCTGAGTTCGGAACTTTCCGGCGTTTATTCCGCGCTTCGAATCTCATCATATAACTTAGCCGAACATTATTAAATTAACGAAATAAAAATCAAGTAAACACTTAACCATTACTTGAACAAAATTCAAATTCGGAAATAAAATTTCACTAACTAAAATATATCTAAAATCAAACTAGCATCAATAATCTAAATGTATATGGACTAACAATCAAAATAATTGAAAATCTAAACAAAATGCAATCAATTAAACTAGAACAAATAACCAAAAAAGAGGCTGCTGGGGTGATGATGAGCTGCTGGGCGTGAACAGTTAACAGGAGAGAATGGTTAGGGAGAAAATTGATGACTGCTGTGTGGAGGATGCCTATTGAAGACTGCAGGCTGGAGGCTGCTGAGTGGTGAGGAAGAGAGAAACCAGAGTTGCGACTGTTGGAAGAAGGTGAATGAGAGCAGCTGAGGTTTTGTGAGATTGGAGAGGACAGGAGTTGGCTACTGCAGTAGGTTGAAGGTTCGAACAGAGAGGAGCTACGACTGGTAGTGGGTTATGCTGGAGAATGGTGTTGTAGTGGTCGTGAGTTGCTGCTGGTTTTGGGGTGAAAGAGAGATGATGGCTGCTTGTGGGTTAGCGGCTGTGAGGGTTGGTGAAGTTGGTGCTGATGTGTTGAAAAGCTAAAGGTCCGGCTGAGTGTTTTTAGTGAAAGAGAGAGCTGGTGTTGAGAGAAAGGATTGGCGGCTCTGTTGGTGGGTGGTGGAGAGAATGGGTTGAAGTATGTGGGATTGAAGGTGAGAGACGAGGCAGAGAGGGAGAAGGTTAGGTTGCCGGTTTCTTTGTGAGGGAGAAGTGGAGTATGGGAGAAGAAGGCTGAAGTAGGTTGGTTTTGTAGGGTGAGGGAGCTAGGTTGAAGTATGTGTTGTTGTGGGCCAAGAAATGTGAGGTTGAAGGTGGGTTCACACACTTTGGGCTTTTCGGGTCAATTAAGTTGGAAATATTCAGATTAAAATTGTCCAAAATATGCCTGCGATCAAATAAATGAAATTAATAACAAATAAAATCAATTTAGAGTTTACAAATTAAAATGGAATCTTTTACGATTTTTGCTCTCAATAATATAATTCGTATCCAAAAATCGCAATTTTTTTATTCATTTACCTATCTAAAATAAGTAAAATTGGACAATAATCAATGTGGAATGGTGATTGATGGGGGTAGTTGTACTAATGTAGGTAGTACACTGTTGGTTGAAAAGTTGGGGTTGTCAAAGTTAAAACATCCGAACCCTTATAAATTACAGTAGTTGACTGAGTTGGGGGATCAAGGTGAACCGGCAGGTAGAGGTCAAATTTAGCATTGGGGGTTACAAGGATAAGGTTGTTTGCGATGTAATGCCTATGCATGTTGGCCATATTTTTTTGGGAAAACCATGGTAACATGATAGGAGGGTGGTGCACGATAGTTTTAAGAACCAATATTCATTTGTATAAGGTGGGAGGAAAATTACTCTTATGCATTTGTCTCCTAAAGAGGTCCGAGAGGATCAATTAAAAATAAAAAGTGAGTTTGACAGAAAAAATAAGAGTGTTAAGGCCACGACCTCAGAAAAAGGAGAGGGTGTGAAAGTTGAAAACAAGAGAGTTGAGGCCACGACCTCAGAAAAAGAAGATAATGAGTGCAAAAAGAAAAGAGATTCCATCCACAAAATGAGCTTATTTGCATAACGGTTGAGCTACAAGGCACCATCCCTTGCACTTAACCAAGCTAACAATTCTCTTCCCGGTTCTGCTAAATCTGTTTTGCATGTACCTAAGTCCAACAACGATCTTAAAATGAGGACGAAATCCATTGACACAAAAGAGCAGCCCAAAAGGTTGAAAGAAAGTATGAGGCATAAGTATGATCATCAAACCCACAAAAGCAGGAGGTTTTTGAAAAGTCGACTAGGAGTTGATTCGAGGTTGAATCCTTTTTAAGAGAGGGGGGATGATTTGATCCAAAATAGTATTCAAAAGGAGAAGTCGAGCTACCAGTAATACGACAGTGATCTACGTGAGAAACGGAGCAAGTTTCATGTTGAAGTCGAGCTGAGGAGGCGAATGGATCAAGCCGGGATAGAAAGGGGAAGTTCAGCCAAAACTATAATCACGGCCGTAACACGTGCAGGTCAGGGCCGTAAGTCACTCACGGCTCAAATTGAAGATTCCCAAAAATTACAAATTTACGGCCGTAAATGTTGAAGAATTCATTTACTACTCTTGAGCAAAAGTGAAGAATTCCAAGACTACCATAATTACGGCCGTAAGAAATATCGTCACGACCGTAAAGTAAGTTTTTGTCTCCAATTTGAAAGCTCTTAAATTGTTACTTTGAGTTGAATTTACTAATATTTGAGACTTAAATTTTGTATAGAAGTATTAAACTTGTTTATGGGCTTCATGTATAAAAGTCAAGATTTAGGTTGATTTTTAAAAACTAAAGATTATTAAGGTCATCAATCTTGTTCTTATGAAAGTGTTTGAAATTAGTTTCATACTAGAAAGTATCTCAATTCTTGTACTTAGACCTTATTGTTAGCCTAAACTCTTTTACTATATATTTTACATGATTCACGACATGATAAAAGGAGTTGAACTGGTATCAAATCTGCTGGAATGTATACTTCGAAAAGTTACTTTGCATATGTTCAAAACTTGATTTTGAATTGATTTTATTGAAGTAAGAAATATGAGGTTTAAATTAATGAAAGAAGAAGTTTTAATGGAGTTTTTGAGGTAAATAAGATTGAATGTTATGCCTAAAGTTTGTTATTAGATTAAGTGATATTTCAATACATCAAATGTAGGCTAAGAATCTGCTAGAGTTCCACACTCCAAAGATCCCGTTGTATGTGTGAAACTTGGAATTTTGATGTTAGTTAATGTTGGATTTCATGTCTAAAACTTGTTAAAGACTCTAGTTATGTTTTATGTTCAATGTACATGATTAGAGGTGTGTTAATAAACATCAAATTGAGTTTAAAAAAGACTGCTGGAATTACTCAAATAAAATATTCCTTTGTATATGCTTAAAAAGGGAATTTGAGACTAAATAATGTTGGCCTTGATAACTAAATCTTGTTATAAGTTTAAGATATGTTCTATATCTAATATATATGAGGAAAAAGTATATTAAGATGAGATAAACATGATTTATAATTATGTTGAAATTGTGTACTTAAACGTATCACCTTAGTGTTGTGGTTATGTGTATGAAATGTGGAGAACTTGTTGATATGATAAATGATTTAATCCTTACTCTCTTATGTGTTAAATTAAGGATGATATAACACGTTATTATAAGTTTGAATAAATGTTTATGAGAAGGAATTTCGCGTGATGATAATATGATATTGATGTCTTAAATAGAGATCATGTGCAAATTTTATGTCATATACGAAGAAAAAATTATGTGCATGATCTTTCAAGCAAGATTTGCATGATTATCGATGTTTCATGTGCATCATGACATCATAAGCATTTGTAATCATTTAAGCACTTAAAGAGAAAAATTATGTTTTCAAGAAATGATCATGAATTTTAAAAATGTCCCTATTTAGGTCATTGCATTTAGGGAAAAAGGCTCCCTAATTGGTTATGGACTGTGAGGTACCCTTCGAGGATAAGTGTCTCACGAGATACCCTTCGGGGATAAGTATCTCACGAGACACCCTTCGAGGGTAAGTGTTTATTTTATGTTAGCAAGCCCAAAGGAATGGAGGCCAAGTCTTTTGTACTTGGAGGCATAAAAGCACGCCAACTATTTACAAACGGTGACCCTATCTTAAGTACACATATAATTCGCACGATGCACGACCCTAATATGAGAAGGGCCCAAAGTAAAAGATAAAGAAAGAATGAGAACAGTGAAAAAGATTTTCGCTATGCACATCACTTTTCAAAGAAAGAAAGAAAAGAAAAGAAAGCATAAGACGGTGAAAAACATTATCACTATGCATATCACTTTTCAAAGAAAGAAAAGAAAAGAAAGAAAGCATGAGAAAGTGAACTCATGAATATCACTTCATGCATTACATTCCTGTCATAAATATGATATTGATTTCTTGAATGTAGTTATACGAAAATAAATGTTTTGAATGTGATTTGAGAAAAAATATCAAATGATATGTTAATGTGATTATGATTTCATTCACTTATATGAGAGATAATGTCGAAGTTAAGAGGTAAAGTGTATGACTTATATTCATTTATGAAAATTTGAAAGTTTGACAAGAAAATAATGAGAATGATAGATGCTTATATGACTTTATACACTTTATGTTGAAATTAACCTCTTATTACATGTATCAAATTTTATTCACTGGACCTTGCACTTTCTTTATAGGCAATGAAGCATTCATCCTTGTATGTGTGGATTCCCTATGGAAGATTTCAACCAAGAATGAAGAGTATTATTGGTGACCAAAAGAGAAAAATGATTAAGCTTTCCTATAGTTAGAACTAAACTTGGAATGAAAGTATGATCCCCTTTACATTTAAAAGTCAAATATAGTTTGGGCTCAATTTTGAGATGTAAAGTAAATGTTTATGAAAGGAAATGAGCCTTGTATTTTAAAGTTCCACTTAAAGTTATTTTTGTAAATTTTAAAATTTTATTGACTCAATTGTTATTAAAATGCAAGGTAAGAATGATGATCTTAAATGATGCGATCCTAATCGGGAATCTGGAATCTGGACGAAAATGCTAAACAACACAATTAATGACCTAGGAAAGATCTAATTCAAATTAAAACTAAGAAACAATAAATAAAATAGACGATAGAATTCCAACCCAAACCTCATGACGCAAGAAATTAACGATGCGAAGGAAAGAACTAGAATTGTTGAACGCCACAAGGATTGCCTAATTCCTTGATAAGTTCAGGGTGAACGCCACAAGGATTCAATCTTTATAAGTTCAAAAATAAAGGGACTCCTCAACCTTTAACAAGAGAAAAGTCTCTCACAATTTAATTTAATAATCAACCAAATTGTCTTTACAATGAATGAAATTGATAATATAAAGTAAAATTGACCTAAAACTAGGTTTAGCCGCTAATGGGCCAAAAATATGGAAATAATAAAGCAAAACGGAAAATAAACCTAATACATGTAGCTTCATACCCAAGTTTAAATCATGAAATAGAGCACCATCAATCATAATTCAACATCCTCATTTAAAAATAAGTTTTAAGGCATGAATAACTCTAATTTAAAGTAGTAATTTAATTTATCATAAAAAAGCAACTTAGTTTCCAACAAATTTTGAAATAAGTCATTAAAACATGCTTTCATCACTCACACCTTTCATCAAACACCTAGAAGTTAATTGTGTTCTTAACATAAATCTTGGAATATGATTTATCCAATCAACACCCATTTATAAGAATACATCAAATAGCATAATTATGTAAACACCATATGAGAAACTAACTTAATTAAAACACAAACCAAGTTTTACTCACAAAAGATGAAGTGTTTCCTTAGTATTTTGAACCTGAAAAATTAGAGTTTCATTGGTTAAACAAGTCGAAAATTAGGGGAAACTAAAATACATAAATTAACTTTTAATTTGAGGAAGAATTTTTGCTCAGAAACATTTTGATTATGCCGAAAATTCAAAACTTGCTAGAGTAGAATAAGATGCTACTAGTAGCGTCCATTTCTATAGAATATTAACTTCGATTCCAGCATCAAAAATCCTCTTTTTCTTGCACTTTATAAAATATAAAAGTGATGAATCTCTTATTATTTTAAGTATTCAACTCTTCCATCTTCATAAACTTTAAAAGAAAGTAGTATATCTTTAGATTTTCAAAGTTTTGCATAAACTTACCTTCTCAAATTTTTTCGGCAGAGATTTCCCTTAGTTTCTAAATTAAAATCTTCAGGGAAATGATATTATATTTATAGAGGTTTAGCTTAGGGGGTTTTTGGCATAGCTTATTTACTTAATTCCTACTTACTTGATCTTTTATTACATTATTTTATTAGTTTAACAGTTATTTATATGAGTATTGGATCGAATTTGTATTCTGGAATAAAAAAGCACACCCAAACAGTCCTTATGCAAGAATTAGTGACTTGGGACAAGTGTTTCACTCACGTAATATTTTAATAATAAAAAACCTAGATTTCATATTTCAAGTTGTAACTTTCAGCTCGATATTTGAATGTCAAAACAAAATCCGTTTAGGTCGCTCTGTGTGCCGTTGGAAAGTTCATACTTCAAGCTTTGCAATGACTACACATGCATCGAAAACGGACCATTCTACAACCCATACCATTCATCCAAAAATGGCTGCTCGATTGGATTTCCATTCTTGACCAATTTTCTGAATTTCTCAGCACTTTCATCATTTCAAGTATGCAATTTCAACTTGATATTTGAATCACTTCCCCACCTCAACTGTGCTCAAATTTAATAGCAATATGTATATCTCATTGTGGACTATAAGGTAGTATAACATGCAAAGACATAAGATTACCATGTTGTTCGTACTATCCTCTCAAACTTAGCTACTCGAGTACAACTTTACACTTAGAATTATTTTGAAGATTTTCAGCATTCCAACTACATCTTACATGCAAATTTTGCTCGATTTTTGAAGAACTTCTCGAACTCAAATGTATCCAAATTTGATATCAATACTTAGATATCATCTTGAGCTATAAAGTGGTGTAACTTGCAATGGCTAAAGATCACTACATAATACACAAAATGATCCAAAAGCCGTGTTTATCAAAATGGCAAAACTGTAATTGATAGGAGTTTCTAAAATTTCTAGCTTAGTCATCAACTTTGAAATTCAATTCGATTGAGTTCAAACATTATATATAACCCTATTTTATGCCAAATTAGTCTCCAAAATCTCAAATTATGCCAATTTCTTCCCTTTTCTCATAAATTCTATATTATGTCATCATACAAAACATGAAATTGGCTCTTTTATAAGAAAATATTTGAATCCAACTTTCTAAATAAATCAACTAAGGTAAGAAATTTTTGGGTTGTTACAACAACAGTCTTCTCCCTCGAAAATCGGTGTCGCTATCTCAATCGATCAACCTGCCACCTTCCATCGACGACTCCTCTCTATCCCCTTTTTCTTCCATGGTGGCCACCGGTACGTTCTTCACAATATTTTATTAAAACATTCACCATACTTTAGATTCTTCTCAATTAGCTCGTTGCTCAACTTAGCTCCAAAAGTTATCCAATTTTGCATTCTTTCCATCAATTTCTTCATTCTTTATATTTTTGGGATATTTTCTGAAATGTAAATAAATAGACACAAATTAAGTAGTATTTATTCTAAAAAGAAATAATATTCTAATTTGACATATAAATAAGTGTATAAAACACACTTATCACAACACTTACTACATATACAATATCTGGCCTAGTATGAGATAAATAAATCAAGTTTTCAACAAATCTGTGGTACCTTTCTTTATGAGTGGAAGTTGCATTCAAGTATAGGAACAACTTATAATTTTGTTCAATAAGGGTATTATCAGGCTTGCATCCAAGCATGGCTATCTCAGTTAACAAATGAAGAATGTATTTCGTCGAGATAAGAAAATACTGTTCTTTGATTAGGTCACCTCAATTCCTAAAAAATATTTCAAATAACCAAGCCATATCTCAAATTTTGAGGCCATGTATCGTTGTAAGCTCTGAATTTCATATTGATCTTCACACATCACCATCATATCATAAACATAGTTAATTAATGAAGTAAATTTACCCTCTTTGTGCTTCAAGAACGAGGTGTGATTGGAGTTTCTTTGCTTATAGCCAAAGCTCTTCATGGACTTGGTAAATCTACCAAACCAAGCCCTCAAGGATTGTTTCAATACATACAACACCCTCTTGAGTTTGCACACCTTTGTAGTAGATGAACACTTATCTAATCTAGAGGATGATCCATGTACACTTCTTTTATAAGATCTACATATAAAATGCATTCTTTACATCGAATTGAAGAAGTGGTTAATCCCGATTGACTGCCAAGGATAAGAACACCCTTACCGTATTGAGTTTGATAACAGGTGTAAAAATGTCTTGATGATCGATCCCATAGGACTTTGTATACTGTTTTGCAACTAACTGAGCTTTATACATCTCAATGATTCCATCCTCCTTGTGTTTCATAGTAAACACCCATCTACACCTCCACAGCCTCTCTCCCATTGGTAGAGGCACCATCTCCTAAGTGTAGTTTTTTTTTCAAGTCCAATCATTTCCTTTGCAATAGCTTGAGTTCATCTAGAATCTACAAAAGCTTCCAAAATTTTATGAGGGCTAAAAAAAGAAGATAATTGTAGCAAATAAGATGCACATGATTTGAACAATCTATGTGAGGTCATATAACTTCAAATGGGATATCTAGTTTTGCAATTAAGGCCAAGCTCATAAATAGTAGGTGGTATACCACGATTAGAACATGGTGGGAGATGATAAGAAGGGTGTTCAGTGTTATCAGTATCACTATCAACAAGAGACACATTAGTATCATATCAACAAGAGGTGCAATAGTATCATTATCAAAAAATAATTAGGGTTCTTATTAGAAGGATTAGAGGGTCATCAAGAGAAGACTAGCTCGAGGAATGAAGAGACATTGTACTATAATGGAAAGAGAGATGTTTAAGTAAATCCCGCAAGCGCACGGGATTGTTGACAAGTAATAATTATGATGAGTTGAGAACATCGTTCACACGAGGAATAAAGTCTAGTCCTAATTATCAATTTATCGTCGATTCAATTAAGGGAAACAATAAATAAAAAGATGATTTTGTTTGTCTATTCTAAATAAAAATTGCAATGAATAAAAATTAAATAAAAATGTGTTGGAGAGTAAATATGAATGTGAGCATTTATTGGAATCCGAATCCACATGTTACCATCTATCTCAATTCAACAATTTCTACAGTTTAAATCATTTGACAATCGATAATTCACATGAAATTAATTTTCTTTTTCAAGACAAATTAAATCTATCATAAACATGAAACGAATTTATTTCTAGTCCGAATACGAATGTTTAGAACGCATTAAGTCACAAAATTATCATTTAGATTGTACATGTCATAGTGTTATACCTAACATCTAATGTTCATGTGTTGATTATGCAATGTTCAAACCTATTGTGACTTTTTCAAGACTATAACAAGTAACAATATATTTAATTAGTGATCAATCAATCAAATAATAACAACAAAGCATGCACAATCAATCAAGACAACAAAAGAAATTCCTAAACTACTATTTATCGAATTAAAATAAATAAATAACAAGTTTTATCATCATCCAACACACAAGGGAGTTTAGCCTAACATGTTAATTGATAAATTAAACACAAAGAATTGGAGAAACATCACCCGGTTGAAAGCTAAAAAGAAACTAGAAATCTGCCTATGTCTCTTCTCCACGTACCGTGTACTTTTTTTCCTTTAATTCCAACCGTGAATTCCTCTAATTCATCAACCCACCAGCGCTCAAATCCTCCAATTCCAGCCATGAATTTCCTTCCAATATATCCCAGTCAGCTTCCATTTTTAATCCACCAAAAACCAACAGCCGTGTACTTTTTTTCAATCTAAACCAGCCGACTACTTCTCTATTTTCTTCAATTCAGCAGCTGAGCAGTTGGGACTATTTTTGTTGGATATTGGTTTAATAAATCGATAAATCAAGAAATTGATTAAGTATTGAAAACTGACTGAAGTGACTTCGTGTCGACTTCGGCAAATACTCAAACTCGGCTCAATCTGTTTAGGCAAATTTGTTTGCCACTTTGCCGTTTCAGGGTGCATAAATGGGGATCGACTTACCCGGTCAGGTCCCGGGGGTATATTTGGCATTTCAAAACCAATATCGGATGAATGAGAAATTAAGGAAAATGACAAAAATATGGTCAAAATTTTGTCCATGCGATCGCACAGTTTTAAAACCGTGCGATCGCACATCAAAAATGATTAAATTTTTGTTTGACGTAAAGTCGTGTAGCCGCAAGGCTTATAAGCGTGCGGTCGCATGATTGTCAGGGAAAATGTGTCTTTTTGAAGAGTTGCATGATTTGGAAGGGTTGTATGATTTGGCTCCCACCACTTTGTCCACAACCATTCATGTTCTATAAAAGGGACCCTTGGGGTGTCCTAAAAACACACCAATGATATGCAATATCACTCTCACTCTCTTCTCTCTTCCTAAATCAAATTCTTGCATTTTTGTGGCATTATTTGATTTTTTTCTTGTTCGTTTCATTTTGGAGTACATAAGCTGAAATTCTAGTTCGTTGTACCAGTGTTTTGGAGTGCTACAAATACAAGTTAAAGTCGTTGTATCTTGGAAGTCGATTGCCATATCCCATTGACAACTTTGCGGGGCAAATTCGACTTAAGGACAAAGAGTCCAACTCTTGCCTCGACTTTGTCCTTACTTCTTTCTTCATGTTTTTCGTGTTGTTATTCTGTACATTTGTTGGAACGGATTTCATATATTTCTTTGGCGTCACTATATACAAAATATTCCAACAATTTTTTCTCCCTTTAGTGCAACAGCCAACCACTTTCTTTTTCTTCAACAATCGGCTGCTTTTCTTTTCAATTTATTCCCCACAATCACCAACTTGCTCTCCTTTTTAATCCACCAAAAACTCCCCACTTTTGGTCTCCCAAAGTCAGCTCCTTCAAGAATAATGCTCCCACAATTCAATTCTCTCCCATATGTATATATATTATCCAAGAATTTAATCCTCCAATGCCGTGTGTAATCTGCCCGCTTTATTTGTTCCACAACCGATCATAATTCATGCCAACATGATTCCTTTCTCCATTGATGTTTAAGTCCAATTATAATTAGGTTGTAGGAGAAAAAAAGCCTTTAGTTCTTCATGATTAATCACTCCTCCTCAAATCTCTCCCTAACAGTGATAAATCAGTTGGCAACATTTTTAAGATGAACTGGTTTTAATCAAACCACACATTCAAGGAGACATAGAACGTTTTATAAATATGATCATAACATTTGTACCACTTTTGATTGGTTTCATATCCCATAAAAACGCACTTCACGGCATGAGGTTCAAGCTTAGTACGTTGATGGGAGTGCAAGTGAACAAAGGGTAAACATCCAAAAATTTTAGGTGCCAAAATAACCATCGATGGAAGAGTGCGATGGTCAGATAAAACATCTAATGACCTCCTAAAATTAAGGACATTAGACAATGTACGATTTATCGTGTAGATTACTGAATTCATTGCACCACCCACATATAAGAAGGCACATGTCCCTAAACAAAAGAGAACTAGTAACCTTTAATAAGTGTCTCTTTTCTTCTTTGTGCCACCTCATTTTATTGTGGAGAATAAGGACCTAAAGTTTGGTGAGTAATACTTACCAATGCATGAACTCTATCAGCTTATGTATTTCCTCCTATTATCAGAACGAAATTTTTTTATTGGAACACTAAAATGAGAAGTCACCATTAGATGAAAATTTGAAAAATGGTACTCACATCACTCTTGCGTTTCAATTGGTAAACTCACATCATTCTAGTGCAATTATCCACAAAGGTTACAAACCACCTCATCCCATTAAGAGCATGAATTGTTGTTGATCCCCACGCATTCGAATGAAATAGTGAGAAAAGGAATTTTGCTTTATTATCACTCAAATGAAAAGTAGAACGATGACTTTTTGCCAAGACATAAGTTTGTAAATAAAATCCAAAAAATTACATTTAAGAAATAGTTACAGAAATAATCTCCTAAGATAACAAAAAGAGGGATGCCCCAGACGCCTATGACATAACTAAATCTCCATATTTTTCTTAGACACCACACCGTTATTTACCATGAGGTTATTCATTTTCCTGTTAAATTTTTGGAAGCCATCCTCCAGAGAGTACAGTCACACACTCTCCTTATCACTACCAATCTTCTCCTTAGTACATGTGTCCTGAAAAACACGTTGAGTAGTGAAGAATATGACAGCACAATTATGAGATTTTGGTATTTGGGAACTAGAGAGAATGTTGCAGTTTAATGATGGTACAATTAAACATTGGTTAAATTAGGGAATATTATGATGGTACCGATACCAACAGATGAAGATAAAATCATATGGTATTGGTAATGACATATTTTGGGCAATTAGAGGATAAATGACTAAATATATATTGATCACAATTCATATGATCCGTTGTTCCAGAATCAATTATCCATTCTCTATTTCTAGTAAAACACATTCCCAACTTAGTAGTGAATCTCAGGGTCATGGAAAGATTTGCAGTTGAACTAACATTCTCTTCCTTAATGCTAGAAGAAACTTAGGATGCCTTCATGGCTGCTGTATGCCAATCTGGATATCCATGAATTTGGAATCGAGTATCCATAGTATGACATGTACCTTAAACAATGAGTTCACTTCTAATTATTCTTCTATATCAATGTTTTTCTAGACGTCATCATAGCCCCTTCTCCAATCCTCCTCCAAGAATAGCATCCTCATGATTGACTTCTACACAAACCACATCGTAAGTAGTTTGTATATGTGGAATGGTTTGATAGCAAGTATTCGACATCTCACTTCATCCAATTGAGAACCAAAAGCTGTCAGAAACATATACATTCGTTGTAAATTAAACTTCGTACTATATCTTTGGCACACTCCATAGAACGATCATCAATATCATCAAGTATTTCCAAATCTTCTATACTTTTCTAAAGTAGGAGATGATAGATCCCACATTCTGACGAATAAAAATTACCTCGCAGTATAATTGTTAGGCCTTTGATGTATTGTATTCAACATAATATATCTGCATGATTGCTTTCATATTTCTCTTGGTATAGACAACCAAAGAAAGAGAGATCTAATATCTTTTATCATTGCATCGAGGAGCCAAGATTTGATATATATATATATATGTAAAGTGAGATTGACATAATCATCTCAAGTAAATATTATGAGACAAAGAAATAATCAAAAAGGATAAAAAAAAAAGGATAAAATCTTGAAATCTCATATTTAATTCCAAGAGATCGCTTGGTTATATTTTAAGTGGTTCTATATACTAAAATGGCCCTAAGAAACCACCCGGCCTTCATCCCTAGCAATCGATATAGGTAAATCTTAGCGGCTTCTTGAAGTCTTCCTCTCTTTACTTCCACATGTTGAATCACATTAAACCTTGATCACCATATCAGTGTATCTTGTTGCATAATCACAACACAATTTGTGACGAATTATGTTGAATGATTTAATTACTAGCTCTTCATTCTTGAAGATGGTGATAATTTCATTGTTCCTCACTACAGACAGGCATCTCACTATTAATTCTTTTGAAGAACATAAATAACTAGCAGTAGCTTAATGTCTTAAATAACATATTAATATTCTCAGCATAGTTTTTGATACAGTCATCACCAAAATCTTTCCCTAATAAGGTCTTGTTGGTTCCCCCTCTCCATAGCACCTTTTTGTCGGAGAGATTGCATTTAATTCGTAAAATGTGTGAAAGGGATGTTTACTGTTAAATGGCATGGAACTTTAACAAGAAAATGGTTATAAGCTTCTACATTCTCTAATTATTTTTGTTGATGTAAAATATTTGTAATTTTAAACTTTTTTGGAGATGTAAGGTAAAAAATTGACTTGTCTTTCTCCGGCCTTGAGGATAGACGTTCGGAATCCTTTATCGGCTCTCTTTATAAGTTGGCTTCTTGCCTTGCCTTATCTTCTAATTCTTCACATGGTGAATGATAACTAGGCTTATATGTTTGAATCCATGAATGGGCTGTCCAAGGTCCATTTACGAATTAAAATGTACCCAAGTTTGATTGGGGCCCATTTACGAATTTTGGGTTTTTGCCCTAAGCCCAATTTTGATTCGTTCACAGTTTATATGAATTTGGACAATTTGAGGTGATAAAGACATAAAAAAGTGTGCAATTAATGGGTTCTAAAACATAAGCTGAAAGCAATCTGTTACCTCCAAACCCTTTTCTGTGACTGTTGTGTTGGACTACTTCATTGGCAGCCTACCTACTTGAAAATCTTTGTTACTACAGCATCTTCATGTTCCAATTCCCACTTGTCCCTTTGTATAGTATTTTATCCACCAAATCATAATCTACATCAAATTGTTACCCATTGCCTTCAGAAAACATCTTTACATTGCAACCCTACCCTGAGGACAGATGAAATTGGCAGGTGGGGAGACATGCATGATATTGATGATTAGCAAGGTTAGGTCTTTTTAGATCCTCTTGTTCGTCGTGTATGTGACCCTCGATTTATTTATTTTTTTAAAGAAGAAAACAAAAATAAAGGTAAGATTCAAATTCAAACAATATAAAGCACTAAATAATATGCAACTCATCATAAAAATGAAAAATAAAATAAAAAATTCAAAAGTATTAACTAACATTAAACCATTAACTAAGGTCCAATATTTGAATTGCTTGGATTAGTTCCACAAGAAATTGCAGAATACGTTGTCGTATTGTAAAAGTAACACGAAATGGGCTTAATTTTTTATTTAGTTGTGCCATTAAAAAATTGAAATTCTTGATTTTTTGGGCTTCCATTTCTCCCATAAATTAAAAACTTTTAAACCTCAACCTAATTACCCAACATTTCTTCCTCCTTATGTTGTATATTGTATATGTGTGTGTATATGTTGCAATCTTGTAGAGGCCAAGATTAGGATAGCAGAAGGATAAACTTGAAGTTAAAAATTCTAAAATCTTGTGGGTCGCGCCTTTAGGGACATCAAAAAATATTGTGGGGTGGAAATTGAAAGGGGAGGAGATTTATCTCCAAAAACAAAAGCAAAACGTGAAGAAAATCCTGAAGGAAAATAAAAACATTAGCTGCTTGAGTTAATGGCAAAGTCAAGGAAAAATCTTGAAAACATTTATGAGACTATCCAAGATCTGGGGCTCTGAAATGTGCTTCTTGCTTTTGAAGACAATGAACTCGAAAGAAAAAAATTGTTTCCATTGTTAAAAATATTGACATAGGAAATAATAAAACAATCGTGACAGTTAAGTTGGAAGATGAAAAATCACAACATTTTGAACCTATGACTAAAATTGGGGAACAACCAATCTCTAATAGTAGTTCTGATGATGATGAAGAGATCATTGTCCATGAAAGATTAAACATTGGAAGAGAATCTGATCTTACACCTACAATTAGAGATCCGAAACCAGAAAACATTGAAACTAAGATAAATGAAAAACCATCATCTAGTAATCCTAAAGGAGATGGTAAACGACATGAAGGTGATTTTACAACTAGACTCATACCAGGACGTGGCACTGATCATAATCTTTTGATTTTTGATTTTATCCCCAAAAAACAAAACCAACAAGTTACAATTCTAGATTTAGATTGTACACTTGAACCAGAAAATTTTATTGATTCGTGGTATAGCCACATCATGGTTGCTATGATAGTTAATAAAGAAATCATCAGGAGTGAAACCAACTCTTGCAATTACGTACTGGGTAGTACAAGAGGAAATGCAAGATCCTTCTTGGAAACCTTTGACTTAAATGTTAAAAATGAAATTTGAAAGGATTCGGAATACAACATTCCAAATTTTATAAAAATAATTGTTGAACAACTCTACAAACAACTCATAGGACAAGCATATGAAGTTTCCAAAAGTGAAAGAACTATAATTGAAGTTACTGACGCATTAAATCAATCTCTTTATGTGATATGTGTTATTTTGAAAACTATGCATGTGAATTTTCAAAATATTTCTACATATGTTCAACAGATAGTTGGAGTGGACTAGTGGAAAAATTTATCAGAAAACTTCTTGAACCATTCAATTATGAGGTTATGGAACTTTTTAACATAACCACTAAAAAACAAAGCGAAATCATTGATCCAAGGCTCAATTTTGGAACTGATGCATCTACTGGACTTACCATCACTCTTACAAGAATTCTTCTTGTAGACAAATGCAAAGAAAGCTTCTTGGTAAGAAGTAGCAGAATTGCAGTAACCAAAAATCCCAAAATTTGTTGTGATAATTATCTCAACAGAATTCCAAGACAATATGGTTGTCTGCCATCTGAAACACAAACACCAGTACAGAAATAGGAATTCGCGTCGGTTGTAAAACGGAATACGCGTCGGTTGTAGCGGCGACGCATATGACACACACGCGTAAAGTCAGCTTTGGGCGTCGGTTTTATCTTTAGAACCGACGCCTAAACTTTTTTTTTTTTTTGAATATATATTACATGACCTGGACGTGGCCTACAGTGACCCAGGCCACTGCACGTCGTAGCTTGCAGTGACCTGGACGTAGCCTGCAATGACCCAGGCCACTGCATGTCGTGACCTGCAGTGGCCTGCAATGACTCAGGCCACTTAATATCTCATAATTTCAACTCCAATAATTAAAATTTATCTATCTACTAACTTAAAATCAACAATATAAATTTAACACCCAAATTTATATATATTAAAATTTAATTAACACATTTATACATATTAACATGTAATTATCATATTTATATAATAACAAATATATATATAGATATAGATATATATATATACATACACAGAGGCTAATTATATACATATCTATATAGATTATATATATATATATATATAGACACACACATATATATATACATACACAGAGGCTAATTATATATATACATATCTATATAGATTATATATATATATATATACACACACACACAAATATATACACAGTCATATATATATACACACACACACACACACACAAATATATATATATATACACGCAGACACATATATATACACATAAATATATATACACAAATACATATACATACTTATAAACAAAAATGAGAATCGGGTCTTACAATGTAGGTGGAGGCGGCGGCAGTAGAAGTATACCGGGAGGTGGAGGCGGCGGTAGAAGAGTGAGGGCGGTGGAGGCGGCGACATTCACAAGAGAGGGAGAGGCGTGAGAGTAGAGAGAAATTGTGAGAGAGAGGGGCGTGAGTGTATAGAGAGAAAGAAGTGTACTGATCAAAGAGAGAAAGAGGCGCGAGAGTTATGAAAATACCGGGAAATTATTTATGAGATTGCGCGTCGGTTTTT
This sequence comes from Ligustrum vulgare, assembly GCA_963555705.1. Lineage (NCBI taxonomy): Eukaryota > Viridiplantae > Streptophyta > Magnoliopsida > Lamiales > Oleaceae > Ligustrum > Ligustrum vulgare. Next base: position 557,095 of record OY743174.1, on the reverse strand, counting down.
TCTCGCAAGAACGCCGGTTTCTCGCGTCGGTTCACCTGAAACCGACGCGAGAAACTGGCGTTTCTTGCGTCGGTTTTTCCAAAAACCGACGCGCAAAGTCGGCGGTCCAACTTTGCGCGTCGGTTTAAATTAGAAACTGACTCATTTTCCTAAATTTTAATTACGAAAATGCCACCGTCCTATTTTATGCGTCATTTTTTTGAAAAACCGACGTCTGTTCCTCATTTTTTTTATGCCTTTTTGTACTAGTGAAAAAAGAAACACAAAATCTTTTAAAAAGAAATAATACATTTTTGAAAAAATATAAGAAGCCTTATAAGCAAAATTATTTCCGTTAAAAGAAATATTTTAAACGAGTGAAGTATCCCAATAAAAAAAGGCAACAACAAAAAATCTTTTAACAAAAACTAAATTTTGTCCACAAAAGAAGAAAAATTGCAGATGTTGGATTTGTAATGAATCTGGACGCTATGCAAATGAGTGCCCAACTCGACTTGGGAATGAAGAAAGTGTTAAACTCCATGACACATTCCAACAAAAGGGCTTCTATCCAGTAGAAGATCTTAGTAATACTGAATCCCTGTATTATCTAACTCCTGATACTGAATTTGAACCTTTAGAATCAGAATCTGAGGATAAGTAATAAAAATATTACAAATCCTAACTATATCTATATTCCCATCAAATTAAGTTTTGAAGGATATAGAAAATTTGCTATTCATGCATATGTAGATACTGGAGCATCAGTATGTACAACAAGTAAATGGATTATCCCTAAAGAATTTTAGGTGACATCAGAAAAGATTTTAAACCTAAAAATTGCGGATAAATCTGAAATCGAAACTTCTAAAGTGACCAAAGGTTTAGACATTGAGATAAGTAGTTATCAAAATCACAATGGAAAACTTTCTATTTTAGAATTCCAATAGTATATCAGTTGGAAACTGGTATTGATTTTATAATTGAAAATATTTTTTGCCAATTATATCATCCTTTCATACAAGAAATTGAATCCATAATTTTTACTCTCAATAGTAAAAGATTATGGATACCACAAAGGAACATTGTTGCCATGAATGTCTTTCTAGAAAAATTTCTATAAACACTAAAAATCAACAACTGAAAGAAATCTTTCAAAAATCTTCAAGGAGAAAATATTGCTCAAAATGGCATATTTTCATATCCACTAAAGAATAACAAAACTTTAAGAAAAATTCTCATGGAGAAATTTTTTTCAAGTTAATGGAAAATTGTTGCTCAAGAAATCTTTTAGATCCTCAAAAGAATAAAGGAAAATGATTGCAACTATTGAATTACTTGAGGAATTCAAAATCACTATCATTAGAGCTGAAGCAATGACTTATAGCCCTAAATATAGAGAGGAATTCTCAGTACAAATCAAGTAACTTGCTAGAGTTACAGGTCATTTAATCGAGTAAATCTCAATTTTCCTCACCAGCCTTCATGATTAGGAAAGAAGCAGAAAAAAGAATCGGAATGGTTAGAATGGTAGTTGACTATTCTCAGCTTAACAAAATTACTTAGACTAATGGATATTCGATTCCAAATATGCAAAGTCTTTTACTGTTAATCAATTGGAAGAAGATTTTCTCTTCATTTGATTGTAAATCTGGCTTTTGGCAAGTTATACTTGACCAAAATGCAAAACATTTTACAGCATTCAGTTGTCTACAAGGACGCTATCAATGGAAAGTAGTACCATTTGGCTTAAAGCATGCCCCAGATATTTTCCAAAGACATATGGACAACATTTTCAAAATTCATAACAAATTTTGTTGTGTTTACATTGATTGTATCTTAGTATTTTCTGATACTGAGGAAGATCATGAAAAACATGTCATCACGATTTTACAAATTGCATGCAACATTAGCATAGTGCTTTCCAAAAAGAAAGCAAAATTGTTTAAATAAAAAACTAGATACTTTGGTTTGGATATAGCTTATGGTTATAAACAAATTAAACCCCATATCCTCACACATGTTCAGGAATTTCTCAATGAAAATCAGGACCAAACGTAATTAATGAGATTTCTTGAATGTCTCACTTATGCAGAATTTTCATTAAAGATTTCGCTAAAATGAGAGTACCACTTCAAAAGAAACTCAAAAAGGACTTTAGATGGAATTGGACTAAAGAAGATACTCTTTATGTACCAAAAATTAAATCTAAAGTTAAAAATCTACCATCATTATACCATCCAAGAACGGATGATAAAAATGATTATTAAAACTGATGCCTCTTAAGAACATTGGGGAGTAGATTTTTGAAAGCTCTTGACACACAAAATCAATAAGCAAGATTATGTGGTTATGCTTCAGGAACCTTTTCAGGTGCTAAAAAGAATTATCATATAAATGAAAAAAAAAAGCCTTGAAGAAGGCTATTACAAAATTCAGGTTATATATCATTTCATATAAATTTCTTATTAGAACTGATTCAAGTACATATAATTCATTTATGAAGAATCGGGTACAACTAGATTATAAGCAAGGATGACTTGTCGGGTGGCAAATGTGGTTCAGTCATTATGATTTCGATATAGAAATCATCAAAGGTAAAAACAATTCATTAGCTGATTCACTCATGAGAGAATTTGCTTTTGCAGGTCAAAATGAAAGACATTAAAGATCAAATTGAAGATCTTAAATTACATATTGAGATGGAAGAAACTGGAGTCTCTACAAGGCAACAAAAAATACAGTTTCTCAAGAAGAAGTTGGCAAGACTTCTCCAACAAGAAATTGCATCAACTCCCGTTTCAACCAGGTAGGATGAAACCTCGAATAAATAACCCGAAATAGAAGGAAGTGAAAGTAACAAGATTACTGGAGCTATTACAACAGTCTTGGGAAAGACGCTTGAAATCGAAAGTAGTAAGACTACTAGAGAAAGTAATACAGTCTGTGAAAATAAAGGGAAAAAAAATATCTCACATTTTCAAAGAAGCAAAAATTGAAGAGCATGATGACGCTCAATGTTCGAAAGAATAAAAGGGCATTCATTCAAAGTCCAAAATTCTACGTGGTTTTTGATGGACCACAAAGACGATTCTACACGAATTGGACATAGGTTGAACCTATTGTCAAAGGAAAACCTTATAAACACAAAAGTTATAAAACCTACATTGAAGCCAAACAAGCCTTTTCTGACTTTCATGAAGCAAAAGGAATTAGCCTAGTTCCTTACAAACAACTCTTTGACCAAAGCAACTTAATCCAGAGCTCAAACTATTGTCAACAAAACATTAGGTCTAGGCCTAGATTACCGGCACATTTGTTCAGACCACCACCATCAGAAAACCAAAGGATTAGGATGATATCCTATAAGGATGCTGCCCAATCCAATCCAAAAGAAAGCCCAATTATCTTAGGGATTAAATTTCAAGACTTTCTCAACCTTGAAGAAGAAGCAAGGAGAGTTGGAGCCTCTGCCCCAGAAGGAGATTATTATGGTACAATTGAGAAAAAAATTGGATAGTTCCTCTTCTTGGAAGGAGCTGAAACGACAATGGTACAAATATCATTTCACCATGGATTGACAAAAATGATTATCCAAGGGAAGGACTTTAATGAAATCAAATTAATTGATAACAATTTAGTCAAATCTTTGAAAGATTTTGATAAATTTTTTATTAAGGATAAAAAAAAATTGAGAATGATTCTCAAAATAAACAACACAATCCCATTCTGGAACGAGGAAAATGTTATCGTAAAAGGATATCACCAGATTCAAATAAAAACAGTCCCAGAAATTGTTCTCAATAGGCCAATTGAAGGGGAACTCACTTGTATTTATGGACAAATATTAGATGACTCAAGATCATTATCCTATCAACGGATAATTACTAGATTAAAAGCCTTTGACGGTAATTTAAAAATCAAAGTAAATCATTCTTTAAGATTTATTTTGGCAACAAGCAAAATAGGATGAACAATCAATACAGAAGGAATCAAATCAATTTGTAGATTCAAGCAAAATTTCTACAATTTTCCAAATAGACCATCAAATTACCAAGGACAGCTTTGCAAGCCTCTCAAATCAAGTCTTGGAAAAAATCACGCATGCCAATGGTGTGAAAAGACAAAAAGGACAGAAAAATCCGAAGGAATCCAAGAGCCGGAGGAATCCAGACCCAGCACAAACAGCTTGCCTTAACTTTTGCTTTTTCAATGGACCAGAAAAAGGAGGAAGAATGACAAAACCTTTTTGACAAGAAGTTTCTCGGTGAAACGCTTGTCAAAATTTTTAAAAACGGCACGGCATGGTGGGGACAAGTCATGAAAAACAACTATAAGCAGGACCAAATCTCTTCCTATAAGAAGATAGATCGAGAGGAAGAGAGGGGAGGAGAAATTTTTACTTTTAAAAATTTTCTTGTAACTTTCTTGAATTTTCAAATGTTTGATCGAGGCTAAACATCTCCAAGACAGTTGATCCATTCATGTATCATTGTATGTAATTAAATAAGTTTAAGAGTAACTACTCTTGAACCTTCTTTAATAAAACTTCACATTTTATGTCCATCTTCTTTACATTTCTCTCTTGTTTACAAATCATGTATAGATCAATACTGACGTCCAGGGTCAAAAGGAGTACCGCAAGGCAGGAGGCCGTTAAGGAAACAAGACCAGAGGAGTCATCATAGTGAGGCACGAGGAGTACTCAGGAATGAAACGCAGTGAGATACAACCCAAGTCCACAAACAGTAAGAAGGTTTAAAGTTTGCATTTACTTATAATTTATTTTTACATGTACTACATGATGAGTTCTACTATTCATGGATTTAAATTGATTAATTTACTCAAAATTTTAAATAATTTCTAAACAATTCACCCTGGCCTAAAATTGGTATCAAAGATAAACTTGAAGTTAAAAATTTTAAAATCTTGTGGGTGAAAGCCTTTAGGGACGTCGAAAAATGTTGTGGAGCGGAAATTGAAAATAAACTACAAAATGACTTGGAGTGATAGGAATAGTGGAAAACGTTGGGGTGATCACCCCTACCCCTCCAGCCCTGCACTTGCCAAGGATCATGATATTGGGCGCGTGCATGTTTTTACTTTTTGCAATCCTAGCCACGAGAGAAAATGTAGTAGTTATTTTGATAGTTGAGTTTGTTCTACTAGTATTTGATCAAAGAAAATAAACACCTCACTTTACGGATAGCATTACTGCACCATTTGATGATGTCTTATAAGTGCTCAACTTGTGACCTTTTTCTTGTAGTCGGAAGATGTAATCTTTGGTTGAACGAGTACTGTCGGCTTTCAGGGAATGAAACTAGATGCAAGAGTTGTGCACAACTTTTAAATTGGCCGGAAGATCATCATCAACAGGTATTCAGGGACGAAGGCAGCTAGTGGCGAGCTCGGCCGGTCGCTTGTGCTGGATTCGGCAAAAAAAACAATTTTTACCTTATAATTTTAATGTCAATTTTTTCCTCCCTTAACTATGTAGTGACCGTTCGTGCTGAATAAAATTCACTCGTGCTGGATCTGATTCCTGGATTCGTCCCTGCAGGTATTATTATGCCCTTCAAAGGAGCAGAATTGATCAATGAATTGATAAATGGAGAGAGTTGTTAACTTCATTCTATGCAATATTTGACGTTAGGAATCCCACTTAGCTTGTGGGGTTTCTGAAGATTCATATATATAGAATTGATATTACCATGACTAATCCTCGATACACTTCTAACTTCTCAGTACATCATAGCAAATTGAATATCACCAAAATTTAATACGTTGAGGTCAAAAAATATGTTGGCATCTTTCTATTTAAATTGAAAACATGTAACAATAGATCTACCGGAAGAAAATGTACACATCACACTACAACACCTTTATGGCATGCATTTATGGGATGCAGAAATTGCACTATGTAAAAAGGGCATAAATAATCACTATTAACAGCGCACATAAGGAGCACGCCGTAAAAAAAGTCGTAAAAGAGGAAATTAACGGCATTCAATTGCATGCCGTAGATTGAAGATATTAATGGTGTTCGAATGAACACAGTAAAAAAGACATAAATATTTATGGCGTGCTTTGTCACATTCAGTAAGAGAGACTTGAGTATTTATGGCGTGCTTAGCTGCACGCCGTAAATATCACATATTGTTCATGACGTGCAATGACGCACGCCGTAAAAAAATTAAGACTATTTACCCATCCACTTTTCTCCCTCAAAAAATTCATTCTCACGCCCACAAGTTTCTTCTTCCTCATTTCCTCACCAAACCAGCCGACAATCGGGAGTGCTGACACAGCAACTGCAGAATCTGGATGTCAGAGTTAACATCTCCACTTGAATAAGGGAGTTCTTGATTGTCTGTAGTACCGATCCACCATTTTCAATCGTGTAGTAGAAGGTTGGATTGCTCATTCATTTTTTCGATTTTTTTATGAATCCACAATATATCTCCATTTTTTCAATTTTCTCCTACTTTTCAAGACTGAAAATACAAGTATATAAAATCTTATTTTCTATCAGATATTTTATATATTTTTTAGAATATTACCATAAAATAAAATAAAAAATTGTTAGACCAAGAGATGAGTAGTTCATGGAGTTTTGTTTTTTAAAATATTGTTTTGGGCTTTGGAGTTATTACAGGATTGTATTTTTCAATTATTTTTTTTAGTGTTGGAAGTGCAAATACAGTTGATTATCTCGATCTGTTTTGTTTGAGTTGCTCTTTTGTTTCCTGAATTGATTGGAGACATCTAATTTAAGGTATGATATATCTTCCTTTTTATATTTTGATTTGGATTGTTTGGTCTTGGCCCGTTTTTTGGAATGTGCTATGATATGCCCTCCTAATTGGAGCCATCCAATTTATGGTATGATATGCCTTCCTGTTTAGTGTAAGGTCGTGATGCAAATCAAGCAACTAGAGAAACTGGTTCCAAACTAGTTTTATAAGAAGTTTGCTCCTTGTGGAGACCAACTGTACAAGTTAGTATTTTTTTCTCTTTTTGTAGTCATGAAATTTGGCTCTTAACTTGCTCAAGTGAATAAATAAAAAAATAGCAATATCAATCCTTTCTATTTTACGTTATGGTTCGCAGTTTCATTTAAAATTTAAATCAGATTCCGTTAGGTAATTATTTGCTACCATATTTTAATCTCCTTCATTAGAAGGCATTGCATGATAACTTATGAACACAACAACAGACTCAATTCTGTGGAGTTGAAGTGGTCATTTGGGATAATGGAATCCTTCACACGAAAAACCACTACAACAAAAACAGCCTACGGCAACGCGCAAAAAATGTTGCCGTAGGCCTTTTGCAACGTTCATGTATATGTTGCAAATCGCAGTGTTGCCGTAGAGGGAAAGGATACGGCAACGTTCATTGCGCGTTGCCGTAGACCTTTGGCAACGTTCACTGCGCGTTGCCATAGACCTTTGGCAACACTCATTGCGCGTTGCCGTTGATACTTTTTGCAACACTCGTTGCGCGTTGCCGTTGATACTTTTGGCAACACTCGTTGCGCGTTGCCGTTGATACTTTTGGCAACACTCTTTGCGCGTTGCCGTTGATCTTTAACATTTTTTTTTTAATTTTTGTAAATCAATATAAATAATTCCACTAATAACCAATAAATTTCTCAAACATATATATAATATATAATATATGAAACACGCGTGCTATAAAAATAAATCAATTATTCAAAATAAATACTTAACAAAAATTACGGTACTCTGTTCTTCTACATTAAAACAAAATCTGCAATATATGTTTTTCACCTATTTGATTAAATATCTAAAGTTTGATATTTACTATCCCTCTAAATTATAATAATATCTCTAGCAGACCAACAACCATACAAAAAGGAGCTACTATGCCTGGTTTCTGAAATCTAGTTCGAACTATGCCCATGACAAACCATCTTGTGAGAGAACTACAAAATTGACTTTTACCTGCAAAGACATAAAAGTTTAATCATCAGGACTCCAACTACACTGAATGCAAAAATGTAGAAATAAATCATACTAAATATTAAAATTATCATTTTCGATTGTAAAGCTTTACAAAAATTTGGACAGAGCCTCCCCTATAAATTGGACTTAAACAACCTGTAGAGGGATATCACAACCACCATAATACTTTAAAACATCAACCTAAAAACTCATTCATCATTAAACTACAATCAAATCAATCAAAAATTCATCCCCAACTCCAGGCCAACAATAATCTAGAATCAATACTCATCACGACCAAATTATTTCAAAACTTAATCCGCAACAATAGAAATTGAAATTCATCTGTAAATAAGTTTTACCTTCATCAAATAAGTCTAATACAGCTTTTAGGCCAAGCAACAGTACTTCCCATGGCTTCACTAAGCAATCGAAATTCATCTGTAGGTCTGTATAATGCCAAATGACTCATGTACACTTCTTCGACCCAAACCTTCCAACAATCTCGTCCAAGTGGCATGTGATGCACCTTTGCACTTGGGTCTGTTGTTGCAATCTTCCCTTCGGCAACAATTTCTTCCTCATCATACTTGTACCAATGCAAGAGTTGACACCTTGCATTCTCCATATATGTACCTCCTTGAACACCACTTCCTTGATGTGACTACAAATTTACAGTTAAATGAAGAAATTTGAGATTTGAAACGACCTCAACCAGGTGAAAACTCAGAATGGCCTGAAACTAGTAAAAATTATGGTCTCTTCAATTTTTTGATATAAAATCGTTTTTCAAAATGTAACACCCCAAGTTTAAAATCTTAAACCTAGGCATGTTAACTTCCTTTCACATTAAATGCGGAATTAAAACATTTCAAATATAAATATTTCACTTATCTATTACAAGATTCTACAAAAATTTTGGCAGAGTCTCCTCTATAAATTGGACTTAACCAACCTGTAGAGGAATCTCAAAATATTTTAAATCATCAAACACAACTCATTCAACATCCAACCTTCTACAATAATCCAAGATTTATCCCAAACTCCTCAACATAATTAAATTCAAACCATGTTCTCCATTTAACTAAATGGAGAATTGCTAAACTACTAACGAGATAAATAACTTATCAAAATTAAATTCAATAAGCAATTAAGAGAATGAACTAATAAAAATAACCAAAGAAAACATTTATGAAATTTCAATAAAAATTAAATTCATATTCACATAAAACAAACTATACAAATTCACCATAAAATTGCAAAAAATAGCAGAGGTAGTTCATTAACTTTAGGAGGCATTGTTTACTATTATACACAAAATAGCATTGTATCAATGATTAATAAATATTTCAAAACTCTACAAGCATCACAATTCGCCAATCACCAATTCACAAGCAAATCCCAATTTACAACCTAAAAATCAATAATCACAATTCATAAACAAATCAAAGTAGTTGTCTATATTGTCTGTAAGATTTACATGGAAATAGCCCTCGATCGACGATAAGCCTTCTTCTTCCCCATTTTTTGGTGTTTTCAAAGTAGTTGTCTATATAGTCTGTAAGATTTACTCAAATTAGTTTTTGGGAAAATATCTGAGCTTTGACAGTAGCAATGTCTAGTAATATGATGGATTAATTTTTGGAGGTTAAAATGATGGATTAATTCTTCAATTCTTCAACTCTGAGGGGCAGGGGCAGCCCTTTGGAGGTTAATTTTTCTGTGTTAATTATAATTTTTTTTTGTTAGTTTTATGAATTTACAGATTTATGATTTTTTATTTGAATGTAGAATAATGATTGGCTGCATTTCATATGATGTAGTTTGTCATAAATGCCTACCAAGTAGCAATGTTTATTTGGAAATGTGTATTCACTGATGTTTATTTGGAAATGCCTACCAACTAGCATTGGGAATTAAGCACTGATGGTAGGAACAGGGATAGAATTAACCTACGAGATAAGTTCCCTTTCCGGCTAAAGTTCTTCATTTATTTGGAATTTTGGCTGAGCCTTATGTTAGCACTCATTATTTCTCTCTCGTCCACTATTTGTATTTTTAGTTTCAGCAAAATGACTTTTGCCTAGCCTATTCTTTCTTTTCAATTCTAATCCCTTTTCATACATGTAGTCTACATATTTTAACATCTAGGAATTACACATGGAACATACACCATTTTCAAGAGAATTTCTTGTTAGTTGGGTTAGGTCTCTATATTATATATGCAAAAAGTGCACTCTAATAGTAAAATTATGTACTTGTATTATCAACTACCATGATCAACTAATTAAAACATTTTGATTAGACTAATATCAGTATAAGTTGGGATATATTATCAAATACCATGATCAACTAATTAAAACATTTTGATTAGAGTAATATTAGTACAAGTTGGGAAGTTTTTGAAGGATTCCTGAAAAGTTTCATTGACACCTAATTCAAGTTAGCATACCTTTTTGTTTAGGAACCTCGGTGAAGATAAAATTAAATACTTCAATAAATATGACTTTTAAATACTCCTAACTAACGTTAAAACTTTCATTCAACCTAATGTGACCTTACATTAACACTAAAGCACATAAAACCAGTTAAAACACCTTTCATACTCCCAATTCTCAAAACTTTACATTTTAAATCCTTAAAAAGCATAGGAATGTAAGATTATAATTAATGTCTCAACTAAAATAACCTGCATTAATAAATTCCAAAAAAAATCTTAAATTCTAATTTAAGTTCCAAATAAACTCTTAGACCTAAAAATTACAAATTCCAATCCAAAAGTTAAAATTTAAACAATTTACTAATCTCATAAATTCGAAATCCTCAAATTTACCCTAAAATAACGAAACCTTAATTAGATTAACTCAATTTAAACAAGGTAATTTTCACAAATTCTAAATATGAAGAATTATCATTATAATTCAAACTTTAACCTAGTTAACTAAGCCGCAACATTATCATTACATACATACATACACACACATATATATATATAGACATAAACACACACATTGTCCAACATCTCAAATTAGCAACTTAAAATTCAAAAATCTGAACAACCCATGATCTGAAATTAATACCTAAGGATGAGATTTACATCAATACATATATAGACATTACCCAATTCTCCAAATTTAACAATTAAAATTCGAAATTGCAACTAACTTAAATCTGAAAATCTGAAAAATCTTAGCCTATATACATACACTCAACATATATATATATATCAATACACATAAACCCGTTTGTGTGTGTGTGAAAAAAAGTGTGTCGTGTGTGTGTGTAAAATCGCGAGTGACTGCGCGACCGTGGGTGCGCTCGAGCAGTTGCGGTCGAGAGGGAGGAAAGAAAACAAAAAAAAAAAACTAATCTTACCATGGAGGGGAGGTGGTGGAGGCCGGGGTTGTGGTTGGTGTCGCCGGAAGAGGTTCGGTGAGGACGGGAGACAGAGAGAGCGCAGAGACAGAGAGAGAGCAACGTCGAGAGAGGGAGAGAACGAGAGACGAGGGAGTGAGGCGAGGTTGAGTGTCGTGAGTGAGGGATTAGATTAGGTTTAAAGTTTATATTTTGGGAATTTGTAAATACGTTCTTTTTTAAATTTTTTATAATATCTCTTTTTTGAAAGTAAAAAGTTGAAAAATACGTTCTTTTTTAAATTTTGAAGAATACTATTTAAATTATTTTTAATTAATTTTTACTTAATTTTTTTTTTTTTAATGTTGATATTGAATTCAATCTCAATTATCAATTCTTAGTCAAGCCTACAAAATTTTGATTTTTCAAAAATTTTTAAACCCCTCATCCCACAAAAAAAATACAAAAAAATTACAAAAACAAAAAAATTTCAAATTAAACTCTTTGGCAACGTTCATTGCGCGTTGCCAAAGGTACCCTTTTGCAACACGCATTGCGCGTTGCGAAAGGTACCCTTTTGCAACACGCATTGCGCGTTGCCAAAGGGTAACCTTTTGGCAACGCGCAATGAACGTTGCCAAAAGGTTACCCTTTCTCAACGCGCAGTGCGTGTTGCGAAAGGTACCCCTTTTGCAACACGCATTGCGCGTTGCCACCCTTTGGCAACGCGCAACGAACGTTGCCAAAGGGTATAATTAGCAACATTCACTTGCTGAATGTTGCTAAATGTCAAATAAATCAACCAGTGGCAACATGCAACTACTGAATGTTGCGGTAGACCCCCTTTAGCAACATGCAATTAGCGAATGTTGCCGTTTGCATGTTGCAAAAGGCCATTTTTGTTGTAGTGAACACATGTTCATTCAGTTTTTTTTTATTATATCTGATGAGTTTTATGGTTGTCGTCCTTAGGTATATGTTTGATTGGGTCACGTTTGATGAAATGTAGTGAAAAGTTTTACAACTTCCTGTTATTGATGCTTGAACGCTAGATTGATCAAAGTGATTTACCATTTAAATCAATTTCAATAGAGAAATCTTAGGTTGCGTTCTCTTTGTGTTTCAATTTCCTGTTTTCATTTTCGAAAATGTTTTCTGTTTTCCATTTTCTGTGACTTTTTTCGAAATTGCTGAAAACGCGTTTGGTTTGTTATTTCTGAAAATTGTTTTCGAAAATGAAAACATGAAAAACGTGTTCTGTTTAAAATTTTGAAGAAAATTATTTCTGTATACTTGTAATTATATTGTTTGTGAATATAAATGAAATAAATATGTCATATTTGAGTTGCACAACAAAAATAAATGAAATAACCCCTATCACACAATTTGGTTATACCAAAAAAGTTCAAAAATTCATGTTGCCCTTCTAAAGTAATCGTTCCACATTTGGGTAATAATTTTCCATTCTAAAGTAATCATTCCATTTAATACTTTATATATATACATCTTTCTAGTAAGCACTCATAACGTTTAAAATTTAAGTTTCAATAAAATTTACAAAAATCAATTTACGTTAATTAATGATGCTCTTACAAAATAAGTGTCTGCAATACAAAAGTAACAAATAAATGTTTAATAATTAAGCACATGATACATCATCAGAAAGATAGTTGAATTTGGAGTTTGACGCAAAAAACAGAGTGCAATTCGGAGTTATACATGTTTGAAGACAATGACCTATAAAGCAAATACGAGAAAGACTAAATTGAAAGAAAAGTAAAATTTGTGAACTAATGTGCAACAAAATCTGAAGTTGAGGGACCTAAGTTGCAAATAAATTAGGGTATTTTCGAAAGAAATTTCAAAATTTGAGGATTAAAATGACAAGTTTTTAAAATTAGGGACCAATAATATAATTAAAAATGACAAATTTTGACAAATTTCATATTTTTTTGATCTTTTTTTTTTTAAAAGTGGAAAACGCGCGTTTTCCGCGTTTTCCACTTCCAAGGTATAAATTTTGGAAAACGCGGAAAACGTGATTTTCACGTTTTCCATTTCCTTTACAAATTTTGAAAACGTTTTCGAAAATTATTTTCGAAAACGGCGTAAGAGAACGCGTTTTCCGCGTTTTCGAAAATGGAAAACGGAAAACGGCTGGAAAATGTCAAAGAGAACGCAGCCTTAGTATGTCAAAATATTTTTGAAGGGCACAATTGTTAACATAAACTAAATGTTTCTTCAATTCTTACAGGGCACAAGGTATATTTTGTACCAATGTTAACTAGTTAAATTGCTACTGTTCTTTTGTGTAATGGTAAGTGGATTTAAAAGAATATACAATTGGCTCCTCTGTTGTGTACCCATAGGGCAAAACATGACCTCATCTTACTTGTCTATATACATTTTAACATTATCTAATTTGGATGATTTGCTCATATTTTCTTCTTAAAATTCTTGGAGTTTAATTAAATTGTTAGTGTGCTTTTTATTCATTTTCCTAACAATCTACCTCTAATAAAACTCATGCACATGTAATATAATTTTGAAATACAGTTAACTTGAAGAATAAAATTTGTATTTTTAGAGGATAAACTTTGGTATTGCTTGGTCGGTTTTGTAATGGAGCTCATGATGTGTTTCGGCCTTTAAAGTATATGGCTAACTAGAGGACATGACACCTTGCATTAATGATTTTGACATCTTTTATATACTTATATTGCACATTGTATTAATAATTTTGACATTTCTTATATCCTTGTATTGCAGGCTTAGGGTGGAAGACTTGGTTTCATTCAAACAAGTCCTCAATTTGGAAGATGAAGTTATACATGTACATTTTGGTTATTGTGTATTAAATCGTGCTAAATATTTTTATTTATCGAAATTGTGTAAAACATGATTTTATATGAATTAATGTGTATAATTTTGTTCTATAATTATTATTTGTTTGTTGGTAATCATATAAATATTTTTTTTTAAAACTAAAAGATCGGATAAATAGCACAAAACGTCCCTACCTTTGACATGTATTGTGCAAAACATCTCAACGTTGTGATTTTTTACGCTGAATGTCCCAACATTTACATTTTCATGTTGGAGACTTCCTTTTCGTTATATTTAACCATATCTCACTGTTAAATTAAAATTGAACAATAAACATGAGGGGCATTTTTGTCCAATTTCATTTTTAATCCATTTCTTTCTTTTAACAAAGATAATTGGCACACAACGTCCCTACGTTTGACACTCATTATGGAAAGACATCCCAACGTTCATTTTTTTGGCGAATAACATCTCTACCTTTAGATTTTTTTAGGGACTAATCTGCAAGAAAATCAAAATGTAGTGACGTTGTTCGCCAAAAAAATGAACGTTAGGATGTTTTCCCACAACGCGTATCAAATGTAGGGACGTTTTGTGCCAATTATCTTTATTGAAAGAAAGAAATGAATTAAAAATGGAATTGGACAAAAATGCCCCTCATGTTTATTGTTTAATTTTAATTTAACAGTGAAATATGGTTAAATATAACGAAAATGACGTCTCCAACAAAAAAATATAAAGGTTGGGACGTTCAGCGTCAAAAATCACAACGTTGGGATATTTTGCACAATATATGTCAAATGACGTTTTGTGCTATTTACCCTAAAAAATCATTTACTGGGTGCAAGATGCATGTCGTAAATATTTACGGCATCACGCAGTAAAAGATTCACTTTGTTGTAGTGCCAATGTCAATATCATGACTACGTTTTTGCTTGTGAATAAAGAGTGGCCAGAATGTCATCTTCTTAAACTACATGAAAACGACATAAATCAACCAACTTTCTAATGTATATTTTATATATTGCAAGCATGCTTAATGGAAAAGTATATATCCTGTTTGGTGGAGATAAAAAATCAAATTTTTAGTAAATTTTGATCACTACAAGAAATTTACTTTCCGCATACAAAATAAATTTGTAGGGAAATGTTCTTATTCGTGGGTAAAAGTCTTCCCAGACAAAAATAATTTGTAGGGAGGTTTGTGTGGCAAACATCGAGGGGATAGACATAAGCCGACAAATTTGGTACCTTTGTGTGCAGAGGTAAGCGCCTACGAACCCTTTCGCTACAAAAAGCATTTGTCGTCTAAGATCTTTCCCAACGAAATGATTTGTATGCTAATATTTATTTTACCTACGAAATATGTTTCGTTGACTGAAGTTCGAGCCTACAAATCTTTTAGAGACAAATATTATTTGTCGTCTAATTTCTATCCCTACACAATTTTTTGTATTCTAATGTTAGATTGGACTA
This sequence comes from Ligustrum vulgare, assembly GCA_963555705.1. Taxonomy (NCBI): domain Eukaryota; kingdom Viridiplantae; phylum Streptophyta; class Magnoliopsida; order Lamiales; family Oleaceae; genus Ligustrum; species Ligustrum vulgare. The sequence goes on along the minus strand of OY743174.1, from coordinate 541,490 downwards.
CGAAATATGTTTGTAGGTATAGAGTAAAATGATGTTGTAGGCTAAATCATAATTTTCCCCACAAATAATTGTTTGTATGGAAAGCACTTTGTAAGTTAATTTCTTGTCTACACACTTCAGTTTGCGGGGAAAGCTTATTTATAGGATAAATTTTTTATATGTTTCAACAATTATAGTATTTGTAGGGAAACTTGAATCAATTTTTTTTTTAAAATTTAAATGTAGTATTAAATATTGTTTGTTTGTGCAAAATTATAACAATATGCAAAAAATAAATTAAATTAAAATTTCTAAAATAAACCAATATATTACTAACTGCAAATATTGTATCAAACTCCAAATAAAAACTCATTGTCACTGAATGTGATTGTAATAAACTTAAAAAGAGTTTAGCAAACATACTCTTTCGACATCTACACAATAAAAATAACATAAATATCTATCCTCATAAATTAATTAAATATGCTACTCATCCTCATCAAAGTCCAGCATCGGGATTGTCAACGGATATCTCCTCCAAATGAGTGTCTTTCGAAAGCTGTTGTTCCTCATCCTTTTGCAAGAGATATTCATCAACTTTGACAAGTATCTCATCCTGCAAGATATGATAGATAAAAAAAATAGATATATATAAATAGACATCCAGAAGATATATAACACTAATCAAGAAAAAAATCAAAGCACAAATGCAAAATTGAATTTTTCTTACATATTGAGTCTTAGCTATATTATACGTCCAAAACTCATTTTTCCCTACAAATCATTATATACTCTAAAAACACTGCGCTCAGTTTCCTAATTCTAAAATTTGTTATCTAAAAATAAAATTCCTAAACTCAAATTGTGTACCAACCAGATTTTCAAGTATTTCAAGACTAATCACTTTGATCAGCATCAAGCATTAAAAGTAATACTATTGGTCATGGTAAGCAAAATCAATTTTTGACAAACATAATACATCATACATAGCTACATCTATATCTGAATATTTCTAAATGCAGTTTACATAAATTAGACTTTAGTGTTCTGTATCTGTGCAAAGAGCAATTTTTAAGATATGCAGGAGTACTTTCTCCCAATTGCTCAAGCATAAATATTACATAAGTTTCTAGTCAATTGTGGAGAACCAAACCAAAAACTCTCCTAAAAGGGGCATACGGCAAACTCAGGGAAGATTTAAATTTTAGATTATGTACAAGAAGATCCATGTGTTCTATAAAACTTTGGAAAATAAAAGAGAGAAGGGCATTGCATCACCCAACACATCTAAATTGAAAAATAAAAGAAGTGCTAGTAGGCTCAGGAAATCTAAGGAAAGAGAGAAGGGCATGGCATTACCCACCAGACTGAAGCGAGCATTCTCAAAATTTGACCGAACATGATGAATCTCCTGAGGAAATTCCAGAAAATATCAAAATATGTATCATTGGGTACTACTTCACATACACAAAATGTGCTTTACATAATTATGTTACCTTAAGGATGTGCTGAGATAATTAACTTATCAACCATAACTATCTTACTAACTTTTGGCTTACACACTCATCAAGTCACTTGGACAAAATTTCATAATTATCAAACTTAATCAAAGGATAAACCTGTCGAATAGTAGGGCAAGCATGAGGATATAACAAAACCACCACAAGACTTTACAGAGAACATCAAAAGTAATATGAAGGTAAAGATTTAAACTTTGTGCAGATCGAGAGAAGTATACTCACAGAGCAATATTGAAGAATATAAGAAGCTCGTGTTTTGGAATAAAGTAGCCAGGGGAATTTTCTTTCCTTTGTAGTCGTAAAATAAAGAAAAATAACCAGCTGTTGTAGAGGCAGCAAGTAATACAATTGATAAAAACCCAACAATGGGATCATATTGACATTTGCAAATGACAATGCCCTTCCCATTTAATGTAGTTCAAGATTCAGGCTGCAAAATTGAAGTGAGGATTGAACACAAATCAATTTACAAAGAAGAAGCTAATTATTCAAATGTAACCTATGTATCAAAAACAAACAGAGGCAATAATCAAGGAATTGAACACCAATACAAATACCAATAATACATTAAATTGATTAAGCACAATATAAAAACCAATAAGTATGGAAATTATCATTTTAATAGAGATGTGAATACAAACCTTCTTATTTTCAACAATAACACCAAACATGAAGGATAGCAAACCAAATGTCTTTACTGTTAAAGACATTTGTTTCACAGTAACCACCATTGCTTCTTCAAATTTCAAGTTACCTGTATTTTGTTTCCAATGTGAAAAACCATGAAAAGTTAAGAATGAACCAGCAAAAAAGTAATAAAATTTTGTAATATATTAAAAATTGAAAACCTTCTTTTCCTTCTTTTGCAGTTGATGAAATGAAACTTAAAATTGGGGAAAAAGTGGCCTTTATCAAAATCAATTCACAACCTTAGAATTAAATCAATTAGCAGGACTAAGAATCTCTAGATGCACTATACTCCCAAAATCTGAATTTGTATTTATGTCCACATAAAGATCTGAAATTTACATATTTACACACACCTATACATACATAATAATATATGCCTACACCTAAGCACCTAACCCATCAATTTTTAACAGTCAAAATTCTGAAAATGAACCTAAAATCTTGATAGTTCAAATTGAAATTATACATAAATACAATATATATATATATATACATCAATACATGCATACAAATCCTTATATGTAATTGTGTATGTGTGTACGCGGTGTGTGTAACCCGTGTGTGCGCGGTGCGAGTACGAGGGGAGGGCGGGGGCTGCACTTACGGTGACAGGGAGGTGCACAGTGGTGGTGGTGACCGGCGACCGGCGGTGCACGAACGGAGAGAGGGCAGTGGTGAGCGGTAGAGAGAGAGAGAGACGTAGGTGAGAAGGAGCGACCGAGACAGAGTGAGAGGGTGAGTCGCGAGTGATGAGAGAAGTGAGGTTTGGGTTTAGGTTTAAATCTTTGAAAATTTGCAATTTAGTCCCTCCTTTCTCTCCATGTGCATAGTTAAGTCCATAAGTTCAAATTTATTCTTCAATTGCCACTAAACTTTCCCCCAACTTTCCATTTAACACAATAAAATAAAAAATAGCATGTTTAGGCAATAAAACAATTAATCACATAAAATTGCACGTAAACTATTAAAATAACAATCTATAAACTTTTAAATTGGTACATTGATCGAGACGGCTTCCAAGTCCTTCCACTGCAAAATAATTCAAATTATCGACATTAAAAATATCATTAAATTTAAAATTTATAATAACATTAACATAATTATTACGTGAAATTTAAGGATGCACGTAAAAATGAAAAGCGGTATTACAATCGAGGTATGGGTTTTGGACTTTTGTTAGGTATGGGTCACGTATATGAGTCGGTTTCAAAGCTACTTATTTACGTTGGTTCTTTTTAGAAATCAACACATAAAATTCAAAAAAAATTTACAAAATTACTACCGCGTTTTTATATGCGTCGATTTTCTTGAAAAGAGATTTACATTTGTTATTTTTTTGGGTAAATTTGTACTAGTGTTCCTCTTCGATAGTGAGAAATATTGAGATGTGATAAGTCGAGTGGAGGGAAGGTGGGAAATGTGATAATAAATCTTGGGTGGACAGCTTCATATTCTAGGGCAAAGTCGAGTGGATGGACGGAAACGTGATAAGTTTTTACTTTTAGAAGGAAACTTTTAATTTATTTTTTTCCTAAAATTTAGATTAAATTTTTATTCTTTTTTTAATTATTTTTTCTTATTAAAATAAATTTTGTAGGGAAATTAAAAAAAACGAGGATTTTTCTTTAATTATTAGCCTAAAATAGGTCATTTTTTGTCGGCAAAAAATATATCTTATGCCACGATTTTTTCGCATGAAAAATATACATGTTTGTAGTCAAAAAGTCCTCTAATCTTGAAATTTTTGGAGTTAAATGTTAGCCCTACGAATCCTTGTTTTGCGGGGAAAAGTGATTCCCCAACGAAAATCTCTATGACCTGATAGGAAAGGTCAATCCCTGCTTCGAAGCGACAATCTTATTAGTATAAATAGCAATAAATCAATGAATAAATTTTAAAAATATCTAAGTAAAATAATTCTACAAAATATCAAATTTGTAGGGTAAAATAAACTCACGTTACGAATTAAAACTTGTCTTCTAAAATTTTGGAGGCAAAATTATATTCCAACGAAAATTATTTTTGTGAAAAAAATTTAACTCCGCCTACAAATCTCATTTTATAGGCAGAATTTCGTAGGCTAAAGTATGCATATTTTTGGAGCCAATGTTTTACACATACAAAATCTTATTTTGTGGGAAAAAATAATCTTTACCTACAAATCTCCTTTTTTAGGCGGAGTTTCGTAGGCTAAGTTACATATTTTTGGAGCCAATTTTTTCCACATACAAAATCTTATTTTGCGGGGAAAAACAATCTTTACCTACAAATCTTATTTTGTATGCGCATTATTTGTAGGAAAATCAAAATTTTCTTGTAGTGGATAAAAGTTGATGAGATGTGTGGTTTAAAGATTGTGAACCCTATAAAATATATAATTGAGATTAATTGTTGAATTTTGACTTAAATTAAAATCAAATTTTAAATGGTATCAAACTGAGGCATTATATAAAGACTTATGTATACGTTCACATGATTTGAGACGTGATCTCTAGCTACCAGTCTTTGGTCCTAATAAAAAGTTACAACACGTTTGGGGCCTGATTTTAATAAATTGTGGATAGTAAGAAATGAATGGATAAAAAGGTTGTGTTTGATTCTCTTTATTTGCCTAAAAAATATCAAATCATAAAAAACGTTTTTCACCTTTGGTATTTGTTACATTTGGCGGCTATGTGGCAGCAATTTTTTTAAGTTACAACACGTTTGGGGCCTGATTTTAATAAATTGTGGATAGTAAGAAATGAATGGATAAAAAGGTTGTGTTTGATTCTCTTTATTTGCCTAAAAAATATCAAATCATAAAAAACGTTTTTCACCTTTGGTATTTGTTACATTTGGCGGCTATGTGGCAGCAATTTTTTTTGTTTTTTTGTTGTTTTCTAGGTAAGATGTGTAGTTGAAAATTGGAGACAAAAAATATGTATAATTAAAAAGTGATTTGGAAAAATGTTTTGTTTATAAATTAGTTTATAAATTGTAATCATTATATAAAATAACACATTGTTAGTGTTTGATTGGTAAACTTGCATTGGAAAAATATTTTCTATGGTACAACCAATTAAAGCACACTTAGCCTATTTGCATTGGAAATATCTTCTTACCAATTTAGTGAGAAAACATTTTTCACCCTAGGTGGAAAAGTATTTTCGTCACGTTTGATCATTTTTGTTATTGTTAATTAACTTATTTTTTTCAGAAATTAACATTACTATTATCCAGTACAAATGTTTGAAAAATTGATTAAAATAGCTAAATTGTTTTATTTATCATGTAAAATAATATTAATCAAATAACAAAAGTAGGATAAATTCTAATTTTCTCACCTGTAAAATTAATCCAATCAAATACTTCCAATTGACATTTTTCAGAAAATAATTTTCAAGCAAATCAATTTCAGGAAAATATTTTCTTGCCATCAAACACGGCCAAAGTGAAAATAATTTAAATTTCAAAAAAAAAAAAAAATCTGAATAAAATTATATTATCTAGAAATTATAATTACTCCCACAATTAATGGTAGATTTTTATTTTTTTTCTTTTTTGTTTTCTTGGATTGAATTATAAGCACAAATACTCCTAAAAAAGCTGTGGCTGAGAGTTTGATTTTTCTTTTTGCAAAATCCAATGATAGAAAAATATGACTAGTTTTAGCATTTATTTGGCCATTATTATAAGAACATGAGATTTTGGCTGCAGTCACTAAAATTTCAACGAATTTTAATTGCGTTGTCAAAATTTTAATTCTTCTCAATTGATTCACTAATGATGGAGAGTGGGAGGATGGAATATAGGACCAAGCAGCAACATTCCTGGATAGTTGGGAGCGGAAAAAAAATGATCCAACGGAGGTGACAACTTCAAATGGCCATAGAATTTGCATACGACATCAGAATCGCTATTATGACCATTTTTCGGAAAAGTCTTGACGATCCAAATGTGACTCACCACTTCGTCATGATAAATAATGGATTTTGTCCGTTTGAGGACTTTTGCTATGTCAAAACTACCATTTTATGATTTTTGTTATTTGTTTTTGAACTTTTTGCTATTACTTCAATTCGGCTCAATCATATAGTGGGCTTAGGGTCCAGTAGGGTTTATTATTTAAGTTCTTTGCGTACAATTGTAGGTTTTTGATTGATTTCGAATAAAAGATTCATCATCTTTCGAATTGCAATTCGTGTTCTATACATTTGTCGAAAATTAGTAGGCGCGGCCTACATCAGTTGGTATTAGAGCATTAGGTGACGTGGTGATTCTTCTTTTGTGATAAAAAGAATGGTTCTTGGTAGGGGATGTGGGCATGGACGAGTGGCTATGAATAGGCAAGATGCCTTGGCCACAGTTCAACAACAAATGCAGGTGATGACCGAACAGATGGTTGGATTAATGGCCCTTGCAGAGCAATTTCAAGGTCGAGCCGAGCACGCACAAGAGGATGGTAGGAACCAGGCGCGGCGTCGACGTGGTGATGCTTGTGCGGCGAGCGACACAGATTTCGACGTAATTATAGAATCTGGGGAAGAAGCGGAAGGAGATGACTTCCTTGACCTACCGCCTTTCTAGGGGTGGACGTTTGTCTGTTCGGTTCGGTTATTGAAGGAATCGAAACAAAATCAAAAATCTCAGTCCGATTTCAGTTTGGTTATCGGTTATTTTCGGTTCTTGTTCGGTTCCTATTAAAAAAATAAAAATTTATGCAAACACGAAAAATATCTAATTAATTATCTCCAAATTCATAAAAATCTCTTACTTGACAATTATATTGTGACAATGTTCTTCTATCTATCTAATAGTGACATAGAACTCTAGAATCATAAATGATGAAACGAAGGTTATTGAGATGTTTTTAGATTTATTAAGGTTAAAACTCTTCTCATATTAACACTTTCATGTAGTGTAATATTGTAAGTTGACATGCCACACAATGATTAAATGAAATATGTATTGTAGTATGAATATTAATTGAGCAATTTCAATTTGGCATATTGAAATGTAACAAAAAAAATTAGCACGGATGTGAAGTTGATCTTTTGAGAGTGATTTTATGAAAAATGATTTTTTGGGAGAAGATTTACGAAAAATATAAAATATATTATATAATGTGTGATTGAAAAGAGTGCAAGGAAGAGTGATTTAAAAAAATAAAAAATAGACAATGGTTTAGACAAATGTAGGGTATGTTTGATGTATATCTTTTGAAATAGACTTTTTCAAAAGTAATTTTGTGTTATAAAGTAGAGAAATTTATGAATTCACGCGTAAAATTTGAAGAATGTAGGGTTGAAATGAGTTTGAAGAAAAATTATACCAAATAAGGGCTTAAGTTTAGTGATTCAATTGTTGTGTTAGTGAAAGTTCAGTGATTGCAGATGAAATTTAACTATTCAGAACAGCAATGGAGTGTTCGAAGGCTATGAAAATATAATAATATGAAATATGGAGTGAAAGCATATTTCTTCTGATAGTTTGTTAGCTTTTAGTGACGTGTTCTTTCCTTATTTGTTGTTTTACTTTTCAGTTTTTCCCTTCTTTGAGCTCGTATTCAGCTCAATATAAATAGAAGGTTTGGTACTGTATTTCCAACAATGAAGTATGAATGAATAAAAGGATTTTCCTCCAAATTACAATTTGAAAATTCTCATGGTATCAGAGCAGCAAAATTGAATCAGTATTATGACAGATAATCTCAATCCTAAAGAGCCTACTGAAGCAACCGGAGCTACAGAGCATCAACACACATTCAAAGATGATTCGATGCAACTTCAAGCATCTGACCATCCAGGAATGCTACGGTAAGTTCTACACTCACTGGAAGCAATTATTTGAGGTGGAACCGATCCATGAAAATAGCATTGGGCGCTAAAAACAAACTAGGGTTCGTAAATGGAAGGTTGGAGATACTGAGTGAAAATTCTGGCAATTCGAATAGTGGAAACGGGTAGATTGTATGATTATCTCATGGATCCTTAATTCAGTTTCTAAAGATATTGTAGATGCCTTTCTATATACAACTTCAGCTAGAGAACTATGGATTGAACTGGAGGAAATGTTCGGAGAGTCCAATGGACCATTGTTATACCAGTTGCAAAGGGAGAGTAGTAGCATGACGGAAGGAACTATGCCTGTGATGGTGTACTACACGAAGCTTAAAAAGTTATGGGATGAATTTGTTGGGAACCCGGGTTGTTCTACTCACGAAAATTTATTTCTTGTGATAGATAATCCCGTTATAGGATTTTCTGTTCTATGTATTCAACTTGGAATAAATAATTTTGTGCACACAAAAAGAAAGAGATATTACCCTTGTAGCGTGCTTTACAATAATCTCTTTTCGCTGCTTCTTGATTTCACCAAAGCTTCAAACCCTCAAGCTTTCCTCGGTGTTCTCCAATGGCAGCTGTGCAGGTGTGTGGTCACCTTTTTCAAAACCTAGATTAAACTAGGATTATGGTTTCTTTGTAAAGAGGAAACACACACTACACACTTTAGTATGTGTCTCGCCACTTTTCCAATTAGGTTAAGAAAAATAGTCTTGGGAGACTATTTGTAACTTATTTACACTCCAAAACCCTACCAGGCCTAGTACCATAACCCAGACTCATTTCTGCACAACCCAATACAGGTAATAAGCCTGTATAAACCCATTATAATGAAGCCACCGAGGGAACCTGATCGGACCCAATTAAACTAAGCTCCAATAAATTAATTATGACCCGATCAACTCTTGATCAGTCAAGATTAATTTATTAATCACGTTCTATTCCACTAAAAGAACAAGATTGCACTCTTAGTACAATTGAAATTACTGAAACAATTAATCAATAATTATATCCTCTAACTTATTGTTTCTACATGTTACCCCCGTCGATCAACTCTGTAGTGACCGAGAATTTTTACACAATTTAATAATTATTTCAAAGTCTCGAAAAATGTACCGCTGCGATCTCACCCATTTTTACGTTAACATCGCGACGCGTTCGTCTAGCCAAGTCGAGAAATGTAAAGTCAATTCGATTTTAATTAAATTCCGAGTTTCCAAAATTTTATTATTTTAATTATTTATTTAAATTATTATTTTCAAAATCATTTTAAATCTCAAATTATGTCAATCTTATTTTATCAGTTTCATTCTCCCAACCAGTTGAATTCCCGTGCGAATTTTCCTCGAACTACGTGCATTGCTTGTCAAGATGTCACACCACCAACCCCCATCCATCCCATCAATCCCATACCCTATCTATTCTCATACTCTACATCACCAACCCACTTCATTATTCATCCAACCCATACTCCACCAACTCAATCCTCACACTCCCTATACATCCTCCCTCAACACTATTTCCATGGCAGCCATGTTCAACCACATCACCACTGCCTCCTCCAAAATTCACACACCACCATCACCATCTTGCAACACCTCAACCACGGCCAAACCCCCACTGCCCATCCACCTCCTCCAACTTCAACCTTACAACCCAAACACCAATCATCACCACGACATCTCCACCACCGTGCAACCACCACCAATTCCAGTTCAGTTCACAACCAACCAACGTTTTCAGCACCTACACCTTCACCACCGGAAATCACCCTGTCTTGACACCCCAGTAGCCAAGGCCGCGACCCCAGCCACCGTCCGCCATCCACCAAACCACCACACGCAGAAACCATCATCATCACCACCAGCACCGCCATCAACAGTCCACAACCTTCCAGCCACCATTGTCGAGCATCCATCACGCACATCACCACCCATTTCCACCTCAACCACCATTCGAAACCGCTACAATCCCGACGCGACACCACCACACACACCCATCATCATCACTGCCCAATCCCAACAAAAATCAAACCAAAAACCCAAGGAAGAGAGCCCATAACCCCAGAAATCCCTTTTTCTTACCTCAATCGCCGGTAAGCTAGCCGGAAAAACTGCGAATTCAAGCCTCGATTATTCTCGATTTTTCGCACCAACCTTGCTATTTTGTCACCGCCTCCTCCTCCGTATCACCGCCACGCGACGGCGATGATACCGTCGTGGTATCGCCGGCAGTTGGCGCCGATCGAGCTCCCTCGCGCCTCCTCCTCCCTCCCTGCTCTGGACGGTAATGAGAGAGAGAGATGAGTAAAGAATGGTTTTATTAAATTTTGATTTTTCAAAATTGCAGCTTGGTCCCTGAAGTTTTAAATTGTTTCAAATTAGTCCTCAAGTTTTAAAATAATCTAAAACAGTCCCTACAACTTAAATGTTTTAAATCTTACTTTAAATTTCAAAGGTTGTTATTTTAGTCCCAAGGTTTATGAACTGTTTATCTCATTCCCTGCCGATTTAATTCATTTGATTATAAATCCCAAGTTTCAAAAATATTCATTTTAGTCCCTCAACTTTCAAATTATTCATTTTAACCCCTCAATTTTCAAATTAGTCATTTTAGTCCCTCAACTTTCAAAATAGTCATTTTAGTCCTCCAACTTTCAAAATCAGCGATTTTCAGTCCCTAAATTGTAATTTATCATTTTAACTATAAATTTCAAAAGATTAATTCGACTTAATCTTCTAATTGGCTAGATGAAGCGTACGGAGAATTAAAGAATTGAAATCGTTTCCCGCTCAACTTTGCACTCGTCAAGTTTAAGGTAGACTCGCCCTATTAATTGATTTAAATTATGATTGCATGTGAATGTGTATGTTATGTGACTTAGGGGTGGGTATCAACCTGCCCAACCCGCCAAAACCGCCCAACCCAACCCAACCCAACCCGATCGGGTTGGGTTGGGTTTTGATGAAAATTGGGTTGGGTTGAGTTATAAAAAAAAAAAATTTGTTTGGGTTGGGTTGTGGGTTGGATGACAAACCTAATCCAACCCGACCCAACCCAACCCAATCAAAATTTTAAAAATATAAGATCATTTAAATTTCTAGAATCTTAAATCCATTTTTAATTTGGATGAAACTCAAATATAATTTGAACATATTTTAGTTTTATTAGCAAGTATTTAATTTATTATATTTGAGCTTATTGTATTGTACATAATTTATTTGAGTTAATAATTGATTTATGGGCATAATTTTTTAATTTTCTAAGAATTTTATTTAATTGGACCAAAGCCCAAACCACCCAACCCAACCCAACCCGACCGAAACTTGATTGGGTTGGGTTTGAATTCATATTTGGGTTGGGCAAAAAATCGACCCAACCCAACCCACACCCACCCCTAATGTGACCTATGTGAAAGTCATTTTTATGAAAAGAGACAAGAATGTATTTCTTCGAAAATAATTATGTTGTTATGCTTGTCATAACTTATATGCTTTTATGCATGAGAAAGAAAGAAGAGAATGTCTTGCAAGATAAATGATGATGTTATGCATAACTTATGTGCATTATGTGTACGAGAAGAAAGAGCAACCCACACCCTATGATTTCTAAAGAGCCTATGATTTTTCAGAAAGAAGCCAGGTGCTTAAATGCACAAGAAGAGCAACTCACACCCTATATTTTCTAAAGAGCCTGCATTTATGTGTTCAATTATATTGTAGATTAATTAATTGGCGATGAGTCTACTGAGTATTTCATTCGAAATGCTCAACCCGTTATTTTAACAGTTTTGCAGATTTCAGAGACGGTGGCAAGTGATGGATGAGGGTGGTAATAATCGTTAAATGGTTGAAAGTTTGAATTTAATGATTTCCGTATTTTCCAAACATTGAATAATTTTGAGAACTTCAGTTATTTGAGAAGTTATGACATTGTCAATTTCTGTACAATATTAATGGTTCGATTTACTATTTCAAATTGTTTCATAAATGTTTTCAATTTTATCGACCATTACAGTTTATTTAATGTTGCCAAAAATGAATTTCAATTATTTCTTCCACTAAAATATTATTTAAAAAGTTAAATCAGACAATGACGTGGTGAACCGGGTATTTAGAACTCGGGGCGCTACAAACTCGAATATTCGGAGCAAGTTAAAATGACCAAAATGCCCTTCTCCGAATATTCATAAATTCTCAACTCTCATCTTCTATCTGACAGTTCGATGTGATCCCATCACTTCATAGAATTCAACAGTCACTGTCGAATTACTGAGCTCAGATTCAACTGTCCAATAGAAGAACCAGTGAGATTATGATCATACCTAAAAGGTGACGGATTTCATAATACGAATATATGTTCCTCGTTAGTTCACTTTAATTCCCAAAGTACCGAGATATTGATCTGCAATTTGATCTCACCCATTGATACCTCAAAGAACTTTAAGTTAGTAATCGAAGTCCATTATCCGATTAGGATTAAGGTCCCACGTACGATAATCAAGTGAAATTAAATTTGTATGGTCAATGTCACAAATTAATTTCACGTGGTCCCGTCCAATACGTTCCAAACGTACTCTCAATTTTATTACCAAAGTCAAAGATAGACTTTAATAAAATCGAGACAATCTTATCAAAATAAATTGTCCATATTTATTTACTGATCGTGAACGTTAATTTTAAATCGAATCACAAATTGAATCTTTCTGTGTTTAACAACTTAAACACTCAATTTGTAATATCAAATCGACCCGTGGACAAACGCAACTTCATATTAATACAATCAATTAATATTTTATTTTAAATGTCGTGAATTATACTCTATGGGCATATATAATTCCAACAATCTCCCACTTGCCCTTAGAGTATACATGAAACATCGAATCATCCATCTCTTCAACATCATCATTACATTAATGATTATGTTCTCAACCAAGATGATAACTCATTTTAATGTAAGTCAAGGTTGTATAACAAACAATCCAAGATTGTGTTATACCCAACCAATTAACCACATTATCTCCCAGTTATATTCCAATTTTGACGACTCTCGAAAGTCCTAGTCAAATCAGATCTTAATTAGTTTTAATCCATCAGATCACCAACTGAATAGATAAGCAAATATTTACTCGTTTTCCGAAAACGCTTCAGTATATGCTTTACCTCTATTCAATGATCTGATTCTGGATCAAACTAATAATCACCAACAATATCCCCAACATAAGATATGACCTATCTAGTGCAAAGTAAGGCTTCCTATAGCCAGAGCATAAGGAACCTTCTCTATCTTACCACGAGTCTTAGGAGAATACTCATAAGATAGATAAAGTCCACAAAGAACATTATTCCTTTCAAGACTTCAATATTGCAAATGTAGATAGTATCTTATTATTACATGAAACTTGAGACTATTCTATTTCATTTTTCTCCCACTCCGAAAAGTACGGATGTCTAGAAAAAATAGACAGTCATCTACAAGTCCTTCAAGTCTAATTGCTGGTGCCAACTACTATTTAATGAAAATACACTCACACATTAGTAGAGTGTCATTCAAATAAATAGTCGCGAAAACTGTCTCATCTTTCTGTATACACGAGTATACTTAAGATATATCAAGATTTTGATCAAGAACATGTATCACAATCGTTTGATCAAATTATATATTCCATATCTTGAACAATTACCCAAATCCAAAGTTGGAAACTTGTAAGTCATGAATTTTACTTTCATGGTCTTTAATATGAACTCATCAGATTGCACTTTGTAAATGATTTCCTCAAGATGCATTCAAGAAACAACATCTTGACATCCATTTTTCGTACATCATTTTCAAAATGAACGACAATGGATAAAAGATCCAGGTAAACATTTTGCATGGCAATTGGCGAGAAGGGTTTCACAAACCCACAACAATAAGCCTTGCACTAAAGGCATCAACCTTTCCATCTACCCCTCTTTTATCATCTTAAAAATCATCACACCCTATAGGTTTGACCCCATTGGGTGCGTCTACAAATATCCAAACTTGTTGGATTACTAGGAATCTAATTCAGAGTTCACATTCACCTTCCACGGTTTCAAGTCTATAACTTTTACCACTTCCCTAAATGAGGAGTTCTTCTCTTATTTCAGTAGAGACTGTCTAAAAAGACTCTCCGTAGAATAAGCGTTAAGAAGGTGGTCTTACAACCCTCCCAATCCAATTAGTCGCTGGAAGTGTATTTCCATTATGTCCAAACAGAGTTACTTCCTCTCCTCCCACTACTTGGTTATATCCCTTACTAGGATCAACCTCTCCTCTACCTCCTTATAAAGAAGAGGCAGAACAGTGAGAACAACTTTGACTACAACCTTTGGCTTTCCCCTGTCCATTGAGATTATTAGACAATAATAGTGGTTGAACCACTTGCCCATTTCTCCCACTAGGATCAGCAACCATCTGTTCCGTAGGAAGTTCCAAATCATCAAGATTAATTCTATGCGGAAACCTGGAATCAAGTTGTTTGAACCATGTTCTAACATCTTATCCAATAGAATTTTACTTGTGGATTTGTACTCTTCTATATGCCTTATCCTCTAAGAAAGTTACATTTGTACTGAACAAATACTTTCTTGACCAGAGGACTATAGAAGAAATAATTTCTAGTTTCGTTGCATACCTTATAATCAAACCTTCATTGTTGCCTACATCTCGTCAATCCTTGCTTTCAGCTAGTGTGCCAAAATTCCCCAAATCTGAATGTGGTGTAGACTGGGCTTGCACCCATGCCACAACTCTAGGGGTATTTCAGGAAATGAATCAATGGTAATAGGCTATGAAGGAACCTGACTATCTCCGGTATACATTCCCAAATGAAACTAGTAACGAGGATAACTCATCATTGATTTGGTATTACCTTGTTCTCCTTTTCCGATAAATGGTTCCTAAACTCATATGAGAGATATACAAACCTCGATCAAATCGAAGTATCTCGATTCTCTTAATTACTTCTCAACTTCTGTCCAAAATTCTAGAAATTCTTCAACATTTCAGATCAATGAGATATAAGTATAGAATCGAGATATGGAGTGATCATCAATAAAAGTGATGAATTACTCGTACTCTCTCGTATCTTGAGCACCAAAGAATCCACACATATCGAAGTGTATTAATCCCCAAACTCTTAAGTCCATTTAATGTATAAGGACTCTTGGTTATCTAATCCTCTAAACAAGATTCAGAAAACAATATAGATTCCACCTCAGATCCTGTTGAGGTCCATCCCTTACTAGTATTAGAATCGAGTTTTGGATAGGTGTGACCAAGCCTAAGATCTTAATCATTTTACCCTCTAAATAAAATTCAAAAGCCTACATAGATTCCACCTCCAAAATACTTAGAGGCTATCTTTACTAGTCTTTAAATCTTATTTAGATAAATATGTTTAGCTTAAGATCTTATCAAAGAGTTCATTAATACAAGGAGTCATCTGTCCCTTATCACTTGTAGTAATATTACATTCAGAACCATTTACAAGGCTTTGAGATTGTTAACCATTTGTCTCGCAATAATAAGAGCATTATTTAACTTAATTCCAACTAATAACTGGAAATTAAGTGCTAAATAATTTCGCTCAAATAATAAAGAGACAAAATAACAATTAAATTGTTTCGCAAACATAAAAGTCCAACGGCTCTTTCCATATTACCGTACCCGTGCTTATTCTTATAGTATACTCTATCTCATTGTGTCATTTGGTCACCTAGGACCATATTGCAACAACTTGCAATAGTGATTAGTTACTCTAGAATCTATAATCAAGATAGACTCAATTACTAACCATAACACAATGAATAGTCTTACTCCATTATAGAGTTTCCAGGAAAGGCTACTTCCTCATTAGTCCTATCTTTGCTTAGAAGCAAAAAGGTTAGAGGGCCTACCATACTATCCGTTGCTTTAAAATAATCTCTTCTCTATGAATAGCTTACATTGAACCTTTCAGAGACACGTTCATCCTGGTGAATATAGTCCACACTGAACTGCAAGAGATCGTCTTAAAATATTTCTCAAGCATTATGTCACATGAATCAATGTTTGCAAGTGGAACCTCCACCACGTTAAAGTGACCAATCATGTTTTACCAAATGGTCTCTTGTAAAAAAATCGTGATCGGTTCATAAGTAGAGATATATTATAGCTTGATAGCATATTTTGTATAACTCCATAATTAAAATGTTCAAATTATCATAAATACCCTTCCATCGAGAAAATAAATATGGTATCCTATTTTGATGGTTTTATTGCGAAGTACTTGACGTGAGAATCAAAACTAAGTAATAAACCATCTCATCAAAATAAAACCATTTTCGTTGGAAGATTTATAATTATTTTTGAACAAGGATCTTCTAGCACGAACAAATGTCATAAGTGGAAAGAATTATAACGAGACATGTTACAGTTTTCGTAAATTAGTTGGTGATGTCTAAACATATAACTAGTTGTGGAAATAAGACATTCAAATAAAATAAATGTATTAAACACGAGTTGCATAAATGATGAATACTTTCATATATGATGCATGAAGAAAAATTATGCACAAGTAGACCCAAAACTACTATAATATGACGACAACCTAAAACCCCAAAATCTTAAACACATTTCTCTATAGGAGAAATAAATGTGATTTATGTTTAGGCTGGGACCCTCCCACTAAATTAAATATATCCAGCATCTCATGCAATATTTAATTTATAGTCGTTAAAATTTGGCCATCATTGACATCGTTTGGATATTCTATAGAAAGTCCCCACGATGTCATTGATTTAAGTATCTAACCTCTATATTGATAATATTTCAAGTACCAAATTAATTACGTTACCTATATGGTAATCATGATTAATTCACACTTAAAACATTGCCACCTAATGGGCCCAATCTAGTAACCAAAACAGTGCAGCCCTCCTATAGGAAGACTAATTAGATTAGCACGAGACATACACAAATTTTTACTAATGGGCTAATAGGGGAGGTCGTGGGTTCAGAATATTTTGCACCCTCACTCACTTAATATTTTGAACTGTTGGGTTTTAATTTAATAATTACCAATCAATTTTAACTATTAAAATCGATTTAATTATTAATAAATATATTTATTTTCTAATCTAACATTTAGAAAATAAAATAAAATATAAAACAGTGCATGACAATATAGTACCTAGAGCGATGTTTATGCGATCTACATGACATGTTATTTAATGACATTCATTCACAAATTAATTAAAGCAATAAATAAAAGCGATAATAAATTAAACAAGAACATAATTTATGGCCAAACCTAGACATGAAATTACAAATCAATTAAAGAGTCTATTGAGTCACAACTCGGTCCAATTCTTCAATTCCTATTTGCAACTGTCCAGCCCATTACTTGAACTCTTCAAATAATATTTCTTAGCCCATCATCAAATTGGTTCAACCTGCAAAACTACAATCTTCAACCCAAATGCCAAATTCCAAATGCAGTGATCCAATTAAATATTCCAGCCCAGTGTAAAATTCAGTCCACATTGCATTGGCCGTGCTAAACAATTTAGCCACATTGCAATTAATTAAAATGGACAAATTTTACAATTTTAGGGCCATATTTAATTTCATCCATATCTGGCCCACAAACTGAATCAACCCAAAAGTCATTCCAAAATGTTACTGATCCAAAACTAGGCCCAAATGCCCAATCCATGAATCTACTATTTCTCATTCGTGCATATATCGACAGAAAACTGGGCGTAAATGGAAAATGACGCCGCCAACTGCCCATACCATGCCATCACCGGAAGTGGGCCTCATCACGGAATCAAGGAGCCGATGACCAGAGTCGTCGTGTTGTCATGACAGTATTCGGGCCACGCACGAGCACGACATCAATACTGTGGCTCCTCGCCGTCTTCGCCATTCGCCGGAGAGAAGATCGGGGAACGCGAGCAGTTGGAGATTCACATGGTATCACCACTGCCGCCATTACTGCGCATCGACAGCGTTTGGACAACAACGACAGCGACATCATTTCGCCATCATCGTCTGCAACCACTCAATTTCGCCATCTTCGTCTGCAACCACTCAATTGGTTCCGTCACCACTGCAGTAAGGTTGGGACAACAACGCCTTCGTGCGTCAAGCGCATCGGTATCACCTGTAGTGCGGCTGTTGGCTTTTCCATGTTTTTAGCGAATTTGCAGTTCAAGTCCGTGTGCTTTGGAGATGGTGAAGTTGAGTACAAATTTTGAAATTGCACCAATGGTCCTCTGATTTTGCAATAGAAGTCCTTCAATTTGAAACCTTGTAAATCTGGTCTTCTGATTTTACAATGACAATAGAAATTACACAAACCCTTATTCTAATGCAAAAATCAAAATCAAAAGGGAAAACATGGAGTCGTAATCCACCCCTTTTGTTACAAGACTCGATAATACAAATACAAGATTTTACAAAATAAAATCTAAGGCCATAAATTAGTTCAATCAAACATCATCCATCCAATAACAACATAAATCACATAATCCTAACACCGCTCAACTAACACATGCATAACAAAATTATTTATTCCTAAATAAACAAAACAGTATCAAAAACCTGAAGCTCTAATACCAATTGTTGGGAACCTGAGTTGTTCTACTCACAAAAACTGATTTCTTGTGATAGATCATCCCGTTACAGGATTTTCTGTTCTATGTATTCAACTTGGAATAAATAATTTTGTGCACACAAAAAGAAAGAGATATTACCCTTGTAGCCTGCTTTACAATAATCTCTTTTCGCTGCTTCTTGATTTCACCAAAGCTTCAAACCCTCAAGCTTTCCTCGGTGTTCTCCAATGGAAGCTGTGCATGTATGTGGTCACCTTTTTCAAGACCTAGGTTAAACTAGGATTAGAGTTTCTTTGTAAAGAGAAAACACACACTACACACTTTAGTGTGTGTCTCGCCACTTTTTCAATTAGGTTAAGAAAAATAGTCTTAGGAAACTATTTGTAACCTATTTACACTCCAAAACCTTACCAGGCCTAGTACCATAACCCAGACCCATTTCTGCACAACCCAATACAGGTAATAAGCCTGTATAAAACCATTATAATGAAGCCACCGAGGGAACCTGATCGGACCCAACTAAACTAAGCTCCAATAAATTAATTATGACCCGATCAACTCTTGATCAGTCAAAATTAATTTATTAATCACGTTCTATTCCACTAAAAGAATGAGATTGCACTCTTAGTACAATTGAAATTACTGAAACAATTAATCAATAATTATATCCTCTAACTTATCGTTCCTACATGTTACACCCGTCAATCAACTCGAATATTTGGAGCAAGTTAAAATGACCAAAATGCCCTTCTCCGAATATTCATAAATTCTCAACTCTCATCTTCTATATGACAGTTCGATGTGATCCCATCACTTCATAGAATTCAACAGTCACTGTCGAATTACTGAGCTCAGATTCAACTGTCCACTAGAAGAACCAGTGAGATTATGATCATACCTAAAAGGTGACGGATTCCATAATACGAATATATGTTCCTCGTTAGTTCACTTTAATTTCCAAAGTACCGAGATATTGATCAGCAATTTGATCTCACCCATTGATACCTCAGAGAACTTCAAGTTAGTAATTGAAGTCCATTATCCGATTAGGATTAAGGTCCCACGTACGATAATCAAGTGAAATTAAATTTGTATGGTCAATGTCACAAATTAATTTCACGTGGTCCCGTCCAATACGTTCCAAACGTACTCTCAATTTTATTACCAAAGTCAAAGATAGACTTTAATAAAATCGAGACGATGTTATCACAATAAATTGTCCATATTTATTTACTGATCGTGAACGTTAATTTTAAATCGAATCACAAATTGAATCTTTCTGTGTTTAACAACTTAAACACTCAATTTGTAATATCAAATCGACCCGTGGACAAACACAACTTCATATTAATACAATCAATTAATATTTTATTTTAAATGTCGTTAATTATACTCTATGGGCATATATAATTCCAACAAAATTGACTTGCTTACTGCCAATTCCGACCTGTACTTGCGGAGCAGCTAAAGAAGTGGCAGATCTGAATACCTTCAACAGATTAATTCAATTCCTCATGGGATTGAATGACTCATTTGATCACATTCGTAATCAGATTCTAGTTATGGAGCCTTTGCCTTCAGTTAACAAAGCGTACTCGATGATCCTACGAGTTGAGAAGCAAAGAGCTGTGCATCAAGCTTATCCAGATACATCTGAGAATACTGCTTTCACGTTTAAAACGACAGGAAATGCTAGAGGAGGAGTTGCTTGGCGTGGATCTGGAGCTAGATCTGGAAGGGGCAGAGGTTTTAATGGTAGACTTACTGTGGAAGAAAGAGCTAATTTACACTGTGATCACTGCAATATGTCTGGACACAATAGAGAGGGATGCTTCAGAATTCATGGTTATCCGGATTGGTTTAAGAAGCCTAAGGATCAGAGGGGCAGATTTAGCTATAACAAGCCAGTGACAAACTTAGCTGAGGCTCCATTACATTTTGAGGAGAATGCTACAAGAACAGAGAAAATGTTATCTCAAAATCCAGACATATCAAACATGGTTCAACAGGAGGTTATGAAATTCATGAAATCCAAAATGCAAATAAGCAACACAGGAGCTACTGGAGCTGTCAATTTTGCTCATTTTGAGGACTTTGCAGGTATACAAACTGTGTCCAATCTTTACAATGCTTTTACTATGCTTGACAAAATAGAAGTAGGATCCTGGATTTTAGACATAGGAGCTAGCAACCACATGTGTACTGATTTAAACCTGCTATGTAATCCAAAACCTGTCTTGACACATACACCTGTCTTTCTTCCAGATGGCTCAATAAAACCTATCACACATACAGGAAATATTCCATTAAATCATAAACTCAACCTCCTTGAAGTCCTTTTCATTCCTAGTTTCAAGTTTAATCTTCTCTCTGTTGCAAAGTTGTCTGAAAGTGCTAAAATCAAATTCACATTCCATCCCACATACTATCTTTTGCAGGACCTACAGACTGAGGAGACACTGGGCATAGGAAAGCTGGTTGGACAGTTATATATTCTTGAGAGATCTAGCCTTGTAGGAAATAGCTTAAATTCCTTGTCCTTTACTGCTCCCAAACAGTCTGTTTTTACTTGTAATTCTCAGAAAAATGCAAATAAAGGTTGTGACAATACATTGATTGAATGGCATTGCAAACTTGGTCATGCTTCATTACCTGTTTTGCATCACTTAGATTTCATCCATGTTCCTTCTAATAAACTTGAGATTTCCCTACTACAAAAATGTGAGGCTTGTCACAAAGGTAAGCAACAAAGGCTACCTTTCCAAAAGAGTGTCATCAACACAAAAGAGATTTTTGATCAAAAATCATGTACATATTCACCCCAACAAAATGGGGTAGTTGAAAGGAAACACAAACATCTATTACAAATTGCAAGGTCCTTGATGTTTCATGCCAACCTTCCAATAAAATTCTGGACATATTCTATTCTTCTAGCTACATTCATTGTCAACAGATTACCTAGTTCTCTTCTTGAGTGGAAAACACCCTATGAGATCCTTTTCGGGAAGCAACCTGACTATCACATCCTTAAGCCTTTTGGCTGTCTTTGCTATGCATCAAATATCTTGCCACACAAAACAAAATTTGACCCAGAAGCCTACAGATGCATATTTCTGGGCTATAATCATGGCCAGAGAGGTTTTAAGCTTTACAACATGGATTTAAACCAAGTGATCATTTCCAGGGATGCCAAATTTTATGAGCAAACTTTTCCTTATCAAAATCATAATGAACATATTGAAACTACTCCCCTGCCTCTGCCTTTTGATGAACATAGTCCTATTCCTGCTCATGAGATTAGTGCAATGCCTCATAATGATTCGGTTCAGATTCCTACATCACCTGTTCATTCCTTATTTGATGAAACTTATAGATTTCTCCTTCACCCACTTCCTCTCATTAATCACCAGTACCTCAAGAATCCTCTCATCCATCATCAGTACCTCAAGAATCATTTACTGCTGATGATCAACCTCATGTTGAAATGAGGAGAAGTTCAAGACAAAGAGAACCACCAACTTGGCTTCAAGATTTTGTTACCACTTTTCCTAAATCTTCATCTAATGCTTGTGTTACCAAACTACATCCTCATAGCTCCTCACACTCTCCACCCACTTTTCCATATACCATTTCACCTTATTTCAGTGAAACATATGTGGCATTTCTAGCAAATGTGTCCAAAGTGCAGGAAACTTATTCTTATTTGCAGGCTAGTAAAAGTACAGATTGAGTTAAAGCTATGGAAGCAAAGTTGAATGCTTTGGATGATAATAAAACTTGGGAGATCACTTCTCTACCACCGACAAAAGGGCAATAGGATCTAAATGGGTCTACAAAGTTAAAATGAATCCAGATGGCACTGTGGACAGATTTAAAGCAAGATTGGTAGCTAAAGGTTTTAATCAGATTGCTGGAATTGATTATAAGGACAGCTTTTCACCTGTAGCAAAGATAGTCACTGTTAGGCTTTTTATTGTCATTGCCACTTCTAATTCGTGGGGTCTACACCAATTGGACATTAATAATGCTTTCCTACATGGTTATTTGAGTGAGGATGTTTATATGATTCTTCCAGAGGGATACACCAAAGCTGGACCAGGGCAGGTTTGTAAACTAAAACGGAGCCTGTATGGATTAAAACAGGCCTCAAGGGAATGGAATGCAGAATTTTGTGCAATCTGGTCATGACCACTGCCTGTTATTAAACAGACTGATAACATTTTTTTGGCTCTACTTGTGTACGTTGATGATGTCCTTCTTACGGGTAATGACAGCAAAGCTATTGATGAGGTTAAATCTTATCTTGATAAGATCTTTACCATCAAAATCTTGGGTTTTGCTAAATATTTTCTGGGCATTGAAATAGCAAGAAGTGAGTCTGGGACTTATCTTAACCAAAGGAAATATATTTTAGACATACTTCAAGATGCAGGGTTGACTGGTGCTAAACCAGTCAGTACACCACTTCCCAAAGGTGTAAAGCTTTCAATTGATTCTGGTCCTGCACTACCTGATCCTGATAAGTATAGAAGGTTGATTGGTAGACTTCTCTATCTGAATATTACTAGACCGGACATTACCTTCAGTGTTCA
This sequence comes from Ligustrum vulgare, assembly GCA_963555705.1. Classification (NCBI taxonomy): domain Eukaryota; kingdom Viridiplantae; phylum Streptophyta; class Magnoliopsida; order Lamiales; family Oleaceae; genus Ligustrum; species Ligustrum vulgare. Next base: position 518,259 of record OY743174.1, on the reverse strand, counting down.
CCAACTTAGCCAATTTTTACATCATCCATGTCTTGATCATTGGGCTGCAACAATTTACCTTCTCAAGTATCTTAAAGGTTGTCCATCTAAGGGTTTATTTTACCCTTCTTAGAGTTCTTCCCAGCTGGAGGCATTTTGTGATGTTGATTGGGCCTAGAAAATCAGTGACTGTATATTGTATATACTTTGGGGGGGGGGGGTGCTCTGGTTTCTTGGAAGAGTAAGAAACAGACCACCATCTCACGATCCTCGGCTGAGGCAGAATATAGGAGCCTCGCAGCAACAGTTTGTGAACTCCAGTGGTTAACCTATATCTTGCAAGACTTCAAGATTCCTCTTTGTTTGCCCATACATTTACGATGCGACAATAAAGTAGCCCTTCATATTGTCGCCAACCCAGTTTTTCATGAAAGAACGAAGCATTTGGAAATTGATTGTCATCTGGTTCGGAGTAAATTCAAAGATGGTTTTGTTGATCCACAATTTTTGCAGTCCAAGTTTCAATTAGTAGACCTTTTTACAAAAACCTTGGGCACTTCTCAGTTTCTCTTCCTACTTTCCAAGTTGGGCTTGCATGATTGGCATCAAGCTCCAACTTGAGGGGGGGATGAAAATATAATAATATGAAATATGAAATATGGAGTGAAAGCATATTTCTTCTGATAGTTTGTTAGCTTTTAATGACGTGTCCTTTCCTTATTGGTTGTTTTACTTTTCAATTCTTCCCTTCTTTGAGCTCGTATTCAGCTCAATATAAATAGAAGGTTTGGTACTATATTTCCAACAATGAAGTATGAATGAATAAAAGGATTTTCCTCCAAATTACAATCTGAAAATTCTCAGGCCACAACACCTTTTTAATGTGTTTTTTTTGTATTTTCTAAGTAAAATGTATAGTTTGAAGAGAGAAAATGTATTGTTAAAAGGTGATTTGAAAAATTGTGTAAAAAAGTTTTTGTTTGAAAATATATTTTTTAGATAAAATATAGTTAAAAAGTGAAAAAAGAAAATATGTGATTAAAATGATTTGAAAAATCTATATATATATATATAAAAGTAAGGAAGTGGTTTGGTGTGAACACATTTTGTGAATAAGTGGTTTAGTGTGAACACATTTTGTAAATTAATGACATTTATTATTTTTATTGTAATCAATGGTGATTTTGAAAAATTATGCATTAGTTTATTGTTGTTTAAAATATGAAATTCTTAAAATTAATTTTTTATTATCTTCTTATTTATTTTTTTCATGCGAATTTTTTATCCATTTACTGATTTTTTTTAATGATTCATGCTTGACGTGACAATATTATTAATCAACAGCATAAGGTATAATCCTCGAATAATTTTTTTTTTTTTGAGTAATTTGGTAGTAATTGTTATAGACTATTATTCATTTGTTACTTTATTTGTCATTTTTTTTTTTAATTTTTGAGTAAGTGGTTTAATGTAAACACATGTTGTAAATTAATGACATTTATTATTTTTATGATAATCAATGGTGTTTTGAAAAAATATGCATTAATTTATTGTTGTTTAAAATATGAAATTCTTAAAATTAATTTTTTATTATCTTCTTATTTATTTTTCTCATGCGAATTTTTTTTTATCCATTTACAGTTTTTTTTTTATTATTATTCATGCTTGACGTGACACTATTATTTAATCAACAACATAAGGTATAATCCTCGAATAAATTTTTTTGAGTAATTGGGTAGTAATTGTTATAGACTATTATTCATTTGATACTTTATTTGTCATTTTTTTTACTATTCAAATATTACAATACAATAATTTTTAATTTTTATAGTTTACAATTTTTTTTTTAATTATATGGATTAAATTCCATATATAAATGATTTTCTTATATATGACTTATTATTTTTCATCTAAAAACTACGCATTCATTTATCATTATTTACACTATGAACTTCTTCAAATTATTTCTATCATGCGACAGTATTTTTTATCCATTTAAAATATAATGATATACTTTTCTTATCTAATTCTTATACGAACATTGCAGAGTACTTGAATATTGGTGATCCAACATCATAAGGTATAATTCTCGAATAAATTTTTTTGGAGTAATTGGATAGTAATTGTTATAGACTATTATTCATTTGATACTTTATTTGTCATTTTTTGTTTTGTTTTTTTTACTATTCAAATATTACAATACAATAATTTTTAATTTTTATAGTTTACAATTTTTTTTTTTAATTATATGGATTAAATTCCATAAATAAATGATTTTCCTATATATGACTTATTATTTTCCATCTAAAAATTATGCATTCATTTATCATTATTTAAACTATGAACTTCTTCAAATTATTTCTCTCATGCGACAGTATTTTTTATTCATTTACAATATAATGATGTACTTTTCTTATCTAATTCTTATACGAATGTTGTAGAGTACTTGAATTTTGGTGATCCTACATTTAATTATGAAAATTGCAGGGCTTTTTTTTGGTATGCGGAGTGTATGAACAAACAATATAATACAAATAAGCAGAAATATTCACTATATTTTATTCATTCTATTTATATCATTATACATATATATGTTGGTTCTTATAAAAAATAGAAAAATATTATATTCGTAATTATATGAGAAGACATGATGATCGTGCAACGCACGGGTAAAAATACTAAAGGGATATCGAAAACAATATTGATTTACCTCCACGTGTCAGGAATCTCCAATCTCTGAAAAGTAGTGATGAGAATTATGCCAGTTAAGCTTCACCAATGGCGACCCACCTTTTATTTCAAATATTATTTATATTACGGCGGGAGGAAGATATTTTGCTACAATTCACTGTTGACTTTATTGCTTACCGTCCACTAATTTTTACTTGTTTAAGTACTCAAATTCTTCTCCAGTCTTGACAGAGAAAATCATTATTTTGAGGAATTGGAGGTGGATTTTTAGGACCTTTTTCAATTGCAGATTGCCCGAAAATTTTGATTTTACGAAGAAATTTTTTACTCTATGCTGCAAAAAATGGATAAGAAGATCATGGAAGAATGGGAGAATCGGACGTCGCTTAGGGTTTTGTTAGTCGAACCTGATGATTCCACCCGTCAGATCGTCGCTGCTCTACTCCGTAAATGCAATTACCGAGGTAACATAATTAAAGAAACTGGAATTCAGGCTTTCCCCTCTGTTCTGTAGTGATGATCTCTTCAATTATTATTATTATTATTATTATTATTATTTATTTATTTATTTTTTCCAAGTTTCTTTCCGGATTTTTGATCGAGAAATGAGTTATCCATGTTGAAAATCTGACACGCATGTATAGTCATAGAGAATAAGTTTCTGTACAATGAGTAGGAATTATAAGAAGGAAAGATCCTCTCTTTAAGCAACTTTCCATTAATGTATTCCCATTAGGCTATTCCCTTTCTTTATTTCTTCTTCCAGGTGAGATTTAATTGCTATTGTTGACGAAATTGTAGTTTGTCTTCTTGAGTAGTTGCTGCACTCTCAGATGGTCTAAAGGCATGGGAGAAACTTAACGGGAGACCTCGTAATCTCGACCTTATATTGACTGAAGTTGAAGTGCCATCAATTTCTGGATATGCTCTTCTTAACCTGATAATGGAGCATGATATTTGCAGAAATATTCCTGTCATAAGTATGTTACTTGAAGACATTCCCCCCCCCCACCCCCCCCCCCCCCTCCCTTTTCTTCACTTTATATTTTATATATTATGAAGGCTAATAAAGCATTATCCTTTTCTTGAGTATGCAGTGATGTCTTCAGAGGATTCAATGAATATTATTCTGAAATGCGTGTTAAAAGGAGCTGCTGACTTTCTTATTAAGCCTGTTAGAAAGAATGAGCTGAGGAACCTTTGGCAGCATGTGTGGAGAAGACAAATTGTATGCTTCTTTTTTTTCTGCCCATCATCATATGCGACATATTAACTTCTGTTCTGTCCATAAAATTTATAGAGTACCCCACACTAAACATTCATTTTGACCAGCAAAGTGCAGGAAATGTTGTTCAGAACTTAACCGCTGTTCAAACGAACATGGACACAACATCTGAAAATACTGCAATAAGCAATCATTCCCACGATAAACTGGTTTCTGCTCAGAGAAACAAGCTATGCAGCAATTCTAGTGATTCACAAGTATCATTTGTTGTCTTGACTTCAATCGGTGGAAATTCTCAAGTGCCAATCTCTGCGTAATTGAGTCTAGTTGTATCTACATGTGTATGTATGACTAAGACGTGCTCATAATGTAGCTCAAACCTTACAGCTCTTCTGGATATATCCTCCAAGGACCTACTTTTGCATCAAAAACCTTATAAGCTCTATAGATTTTTTGACAGATGAACAAATCCTCCTTTTTTAAGATTTTACTCCTTCAAATAATCAACATCGCTTTATATATTATGAAATTGCAATTAATACTATCATTTTCAGAATATGCATGGTGTGCATTTATGAGGACACTTATAGCTTGAGGGAATTTTTTTCCATATTAGGTTGGCTTCATGAAGTTTCACATGGAAACTGCATTTTTTGATAACTGCTGTGCAGAGATCTTGTACAACACCTTACTTGGAGGCTGAGAGTGTAACATGCCAAATATGCAGGGTCAATCACCATTATTATCTGGAAATGCATCTGGCTTGAACAATACCAGAAGGGATGACAAATGTGGTAGCACGTTTGATAAATCAAATTTACCTAAAAATTATCATGAGGGTACAGAAAATTATTCATCTTTTGGTCATCATGGGGCTCTATACGTGTTTATGTGAGTGTGTTGCTAAATCAATATTAGATACTGACAGTCTGATTTGCAGCAAACACGAATAATTCAGGACAGGAAGTTGCTACATGTCCTGGAGCTTGTAACTCAGTGGCTACCAGATCAGTTGAGGGCCACGCTTGTGCATCAACAGCTGTATCTGCAGATATTGAGTCTGAAAATCACTCTGAAAACAGTTACATCAATAGTGAACTTGCTGATCCCCCAAGTGAAGCCATTGATTTAATTGGTAAATTTGAAAATTGCAAAGAAATTCACAGCCACTTCAGTGGCAATGATGGTGCAGGAAAGTTAAATTACCGTCCGAAGTTGGAGCTTTCACTTGAAAGATCATATCCTAGATGCTTAAAAGATGAAGAGGCTGAAGAATTCGATGCGTTAAACCACTCTAAAGCATCTGCTTTTTCAAGGTATAGGGACTTTTCAGTTAACATTTTCCTATATGAATGAATCATCCTTCAAATATGATTTCCAAAGTATTGTTTGCAAAATAACTGAATAAATTATTTTCTGTGTTCATTGTTTTGAATTTCTGTGTTAGGAAGGCAATGTAATTGTTATAGAATTTACTTTCTGTGTTCATTGTTTTGAAATTCTGTGTTAGGAAGAAAATGTATTTGTTATCACCTTTCTGATTCTTTTCACATAAAAACTCTGTCAGATTAGTTCTAATTTGCAGTTAAAGGTTCACTGGCCTTTCAACACTTGAATGACTGATTGTATCCTTGAGATTGCTGATCTTGTTTTCTAATTTTATTTCATAAAGCCATAGGGTGCAAGGTTTTGTCTTCATGGAATCCTTGCCATGCATTAAAGGAAAAGATTTGTGGAGAGTCTAGCCTCTCAAACCCCCCACCCTCCATTTCACTTATTGTTTGTTTGTTGCATTATGGATTTGCATTGCTGCTTAATCTCTAATCAAGTTGCCAAACTTAGAATTTGTCTCATCCGGGAGAATGTTCTTCAGGTCCTTGTAAGGCTTGTGATGAGATTCGAAGCGCGGAAGAAACGCCGAAAAGTTCCGAACTCAGGTTGTGGTTGGACGGATGAATTATGACCCGATATTCACGACGCGATGGCTCGACGATGCGGAATAAAGAACCACGACTTTCGAAACTCCACAAGAATTTGCCCAATCTCCTTGATAAGTCTCTGATTTTCAACGCCACAAATACTCTCGCGAATATTTGATAAGTTCTGGATGAACGCCACAAGATAATCAATCTTGATTAGTTTGGGTTTGTAATGTGAATCCACACATTAAACAATTGAAAAACATTCAATCTATTTTTATTCAATCATCAAAGTCTTCTTTACAATGAATGGAAAAAGCGTATAAATAAGCAAAATAAAACCCTAGTCGCTAATCTACTCAAAATAGAATTCTAACTAACCTAAAATAGCTAAAAACTGATAAGGAAATAAAATAATGCGAAATCTGGAAAAATCTGATCCGTTAAGAAATTACGGCCGTAAAGATGACACTTACGGCCGTAAGTGTGTTTCTGTTTAAGGTTACGGCCGTGATCCCTTATTTACGGTCGTAAATCGAAAATCTTGAAATTCTGCATTTTAACCCGAGGGGAGGTTACGGTCGTGACATATGTTGGTTACGGCCGTGACAGTCCTTCTGCATAATTTTCGGTCCTTTTCGACACGGTTTGATCTTCAAAGCTCGTCGAACCTGTTGAATTCTTGTTTTGGCTTGAATATTTAAATTTTCCCGTCAAGCCTGCTATGACTTCGATTGTCGAGGGTCCGGATCACATCATACCCTCCTTCTTTAGGATGATTCGTCCCGAATAATAGCTTTGTTCCTGGTGTTTCACTTCATCTCCTGGATCAAACGGAAAATTTCTACTTTCATGCCATGAGTTCAATAAATTGGAATCCTTTGATTTGCTAACACGGAAGAGATGGAGCTTGAACTTCCTTTGCCATTCGTAGTGTGGTTGAAGCTTCCAGTCATAATTAACCTACAAAAAAGATTTAAACAAAATGGGGAGGGACATGTTAGCTTCATGAGGTACAAGGTATGGATCCTTGTATTCATGACAAACCACCACCAACTCCACTTCTTGAACCACGAGGCTCTTCTCTTCGCCTCTTTCCTCCTTTGCAATTTCTTGTTCAATTTTTTTATCTTCAAACTCAACCACATCTCCGACCTCCACATTTGAATCACCATGTTCATGTACTTTCCCATCACTACCAAACTGTGGATCTTCCAATTCAAAGCTCAAAATTTGAACTTCTACCCCAACTGCTAATCCCTCATCATTTTTTGGGGTTTGTTCACATAACTCCACGTTTTCAACTCCTACTACAAAGTTCAGGGTCTCTTCAACTAAATCATGTCTCAAGCCTCCCTCCTTCTTTTCAACTTTCATATCCCGAGGCTCAACATGATTTTCACTCTCTTCTAACCATCTAATTACCGCCTTTCGTTTCTCCTCCTTTCGCAATTTAGCCAAATATTTTCTTTCTACCTCCCGTTCACACCTCAATTTTTCCTCATAAATTTCTTTTTGAATTTTCAAAATTACTTTTGGATCAATCTCAGCTCCTCTCTTAATCCCGATTCCATCCCTAGGTTTAGGATCACGCCTATAATCACTACGATTTGCTTGAGATCGCCCCTTTTCCAATTTCCCTTCCCTTTCATCTAGTTTATCCAACCTCATCAAAGCTTCATTCAAAAAATCTCCACATACGATCTTTGACGTTTTCATGGGAATTGGACATTATAAAATTTATGTAGGATACAGAAAAAGAATAATGAAAAAAAAGGATCAAGAAATTCAAGAAAGTGGTTCTTGAATGGACTTTTTTTTTTTTTATTTTTTTTTATTTTGAATTTTAGGATGAATTTTCGGAATAAATAAAATAATAAAAAAATAATAAATTTTTTTTTTATAAATCCGAAAATTCGACAACGAACACAACAAAACAAACGGAACTTAATTTGGATAAGAATTAAGCAAAACAAACACCTTTGAATTTTGTTGGATTTTTATGTGGATCAAACAAAGAAAAAATTTACTGGCACGAAGAACAAGAAAATCAAGAAAAGAAAGACTCAACAACAAGATATGGATGATTTTTATGGGACTCGATAATAAACATAAAAATCAAACTGGATAGAAAAACCTGAATTCAGAGTCCAGCTCTAATACCAAATGATGAGATTCGAAGCGCGGAAGAAACGCCGGAAAGTTCCGAACTCAGGTTGTGGTTGGACGGATGAATCATGACCCGATATTCACGACGCGATGGCTCGACGATGCGGAATAAAGAATCACGACTTTCGAAACTCCACAAGGATTTGCCCAATCTCCTTGATAAGTCTCTGATTTTCAACGCCACAAATACTCTCGCGAATATTTGATAAGTTCTGGATGAACGCCACAAGATAATCAATCTTGATTAGTTTGGGTTTGTAATGTGAATCCACACATTAAACAATTGAAAAACATTCAATCTATTTTTATTCAATCATCAAAGTCTTCTTTACAATGAATGAAAAAAACGTATAAATAAACAAAATAAAACCCTAGTCGCTAATCTACTCAAAATAGAATTCTAATTAACCTAAAATAGCTAAAAACTGATAAGGAAATAAAATAATGCGAAATCTGGAAAAATCTGATCCGTTAAGCAATTACGGCCGTAAAGATGACACTTACGGCCGTAAGTGTGTTTCTGTTTAAGGTTACGGCGGTGATCCCTTATTTACCGCTGTAAATCGAAAATCTTGAAATTCTGCATTTTAACCCGAGGGGAGGTTACGGCCGTGATATATGTTGGTTACGGCCGTGACAGTCCTTCTACATAATTTTCGGTTCTTTTCGACACGGTTTGATCTTCAAAGCTCGTCGAACCTGTTGAATTTTTGTTTTGGCTTGAATATTTAAATTTTCCCGTCAAGCCTGCTATGACTTCGATTGTCGAGGGTCCGGATCACATCAGCTTGTCTTTAATTTTATATATATGGCCAGGAATTTATTTCTTATAATCTTTTCCCTAGTGTTGGAGCTATCTCACTGTGTTCTTTAGGCTCATATATGCTCTTGGTATATATTCTTTCTATTTACCCAACGGAAAAATCTCTTTATCTTCCCATTAAAAGTTTAAAGATAAAATCCCATATCAAAAGAACGTGTCTAGATATACCGAGCTGGCGAGATTGCAGTGCACGCAACCTTCCCCTTGACTTCTCTACTTGTGTATATATTAGTGGATGTAACCTGACATCTAACTCTATTTATTCTTTTTCACCAGATATGGAAGAAGCAAGACACTGCTTCCAGTTTCTCCTAAATTTTCAGGTGAATTTCCTGCAAAGAATGATGGTGAAACTACTTCTCATGATCTGTTGGTCGATCAACATTCTATCTTTTCTACTAAGGGTTTTTGTGGTTCATCGACAAGCAATCATGGAAGTCTGAACCTTTTTGGTCAATCCGGATGGCCTGAAGCAGCACTTCCCGTTGCCCAGATTGTTTTCACTATGGTTCCTAGAATAAGGGTTGACAGCTCATTCATAGGCAACATTCAATTATATCCTTCAGTGTATTATCCTCACTCAAATTTCCTTACATTTTGGCGTCCCAAATCAGAGCATGAACAATCACCCAATCCACCAAGTTCTTCAATTCGTTCGGCTTCTGAAGTTTGCAATTCGGAACCGGTTCTCCAGCCATTTCGTGATAGTATGAATTATCCTGTTGAGCAAACTGTGCTAGCAGATGATAAGTTTGAATCTATGCCTGCAATTTTAAATGGTTGCTCAACTCCCGGGTCCAGTACTTTGTGCAGTGGCATTGCAAGTGATCATAGCAGCAAGGGATGTGAAAGCTTTTGTAATAGGGTTAATGAGATGCCAAGTCCAGCCTTTGCAAGAGCCGCTCTCTCTGAGACTGTAAATGACAGTAAAGTCCTTGTTCATGACGGAACCACCGAGACAAAATCTCATCACATCAGCGAAAGGGAAGCAGCCCTGATTAAGTTTCGATTAAAACGGAAAGCTCGCTGCTATGATAAGAAGGTATTTAGCAATTTTAAAATTGATTACTGCTTCTGATCTTTTTGTGGAATTGATTTGAAAGGTAATCAATTTTAGATTTTTGTCCGTTCAAAGGTTATCTATGTTACTATCCCTGTAGAAGTGAAGAAAAACCCAAATATCAACCTCCAGCTCGTGCTCTTATAGTTATGGCAACAATATTTGTATCGTTTTAATGATTTATGAGGAAATATCCTCTAATTACTTGCCAAATTCCACAACCAATTGTTAGAAACATGCCATTTTACTTCAATGTTGCTTCTGATTGAAAATTCAAATTTAAAATTTGATGCAAATGCTAGCACACTCTAACATGGATATTACACAGGTTCGATACCAGAACAGGAAAAAACTTGCAGAGAAGCGTCCCCGAGTGAAAGGCCAGTTTGTTTGCCAAAGTCCAATCTGAAACCACCCCTCTAGTTGCTAATAATTTGCATTAAGATTTCACATTGTATCTGATGTACTTCAACATCACAATATTGAGTAACTTTACTGTAGTTTATTCCAAAGTTCTTGTGCATGTGCCGTGTTAAGTTCAAAGGTAGGTTTTAGAGAAGCGAGGAACGTTTTGTTTAACTTAGGTAATAGGGTGCTGGTGAAACTTTTTTTTAATTAAGGTAGCTGGGCACGTGTAGTAATTATTCAGTTGTATGTGCCTTTTGATTCTATACTCAAAACAGTATTATATATTTGTGAAATTAAGTGAATATAGTCACTCTCTTATGGTTTGATAATTTAAAAGGAAAATATTTTTGTTCTATTTTACTGTCATTTGAGTTTTTAATAGTTTTATCAGAACTATGCTCGTTTTGATGTGCTAGGAAATTTGTTGGGTTTGTAGAGATGTGTCAAACGGGCTGAGCCCGTTTTTTAATAGTTACTTTTATCAGAACTATACTCGTTTTGATTCCCTAGGAAATTTGTTGGGTTTGTAGAGAGGTGTCAAACGGGCCGAATCGAGGGGCCCGGCTCATTTACCTTGAGTTTGGTTTGGTCCATGTGCATAACCTAAGAAATCCGTGTGGGAAACAAGCTGAGCCGGCCCGTTTCTAGCACTAGCCGGATCAAACCAGTGACGTCTTTTTTTTTTAGGAACTTAAAAGTTAAAAGAGTTAAAATAGAAAATTGAATTGGACATCAAGATATATTATTATGTTATGTGGCATTTGTAATATTTAATTTATGCTTGAAATGTAACATTTTTGTAATATTATAACATTCTTGTAAGTCCGAACTAGATTAAGAATTTAAAACTTAAAATCTATAATAATAATAATAATAATAATAATAATAATAATATTGTTATGTGTTTTTTGTTCTTTATAAATTTTTTAACAAAATCATTACAATTTATAGTGTGTTTTCTAACGTAATCATTACTGTTTATAAATCAATTTATAAACAACACAATTTTTCAAATCAATTTTTAATCATCCAAATTTTCTCTTTCCACTTTTCAACCGTACATCTTATTTTTTAAATAGTAAAAAAATTGTTTATAAAATGCTACAATATTACTGAACAGAGCATAATAAACTAATTTATAAACATCAAAAATAAAAATAAAAAATAAAAATGCATGAAAACGATCACAAATGTACAAGTTGGACAGGAGTTGGAGCTCATGAGTCGACATGGGCCAGCTCGCGAGTAGGCCCATTTCGCGGCTTGTTAGGCTTTCACAAGCCTGCCCACGAGCAAAACACGAACTATCTAAATTTTAACATTTTGTTTAAAAATATGTTTTTTTTATATTTTTTAGGTAAAATGTATGGTTGAAAAGCTAAGAAAAAAATATTAATGATTAAAAAGTGGTTTAGGGAATTAAGATGTTAAAACATGTTTACCAAACAGAGGAAGTTTGGACCATTAAAGCACATCAAATTGCTAATTTGGAACATAAAAAAGCAAGCGATTTAGCCACTGTTCGGATAAAACTTTTGTGATTATGAACTATTTTATTTGGTTTCTCGAGGTAAGATATGTGGTTAAAAATGAAGAAAGAAAATTTTTGTGGTGAAAAGTGATTTAGAAAATTATGTAGATTATAAATTTGTTCATAATCACTTTACCAAATGGAGGCGAAGTATCAAAATTTATTCATGATATACTCTTTCAATCCCAATTATATAAGCTGATTTGACTTTTCACACAAATTAAGAAAATATATTTAGCCCCTATTTGGCTCTCATTATATGGAAACTAAATTTATGCAACACTCAGTCTTAATCAAACATTTTAGTCAAGCTTATCATTTTTACTTTTCAAAATCACATTATTTCTCAAATAATGAAAGCCAAAAAGGGACTTAATGTTATTGAAAAAGTAATTTTTGTGAAGAAAACTATTATTTTCACCCGTGTGATGCGCGAGAATATGTTTGTGATAAAAATTTTAATCAAAATTTATAAAAATGTTTTAATTATATGTACAATCATATTAAATAAAAACATAGTATAATAACATTTTAATACAAAATATTATTGAATTCAAAACTTTAAAAAAAAAAAAAAGACAACTAATCAAAATAGAAAATGCAACATGTATAAAACTAATCAAAATTAGGAGATCCTGATTTTTATAAGATTTTTCTTTTTCTTTTTTCCTTTTAAAATGTTTTCTTTTTTAAAATTTTTTATTTATTATTTATTTGTTCGTTGAACATTTTTCTCTATATAAGTTATTTTTATCTTTCATATTTTAAAACATTTTGAAATAAAATAAAATATAATAAATAAAATTAACAACCACAAATCTATATTTGTTTTGAACTGGTAATTTTTGTGTATTTAATTTTATCTCCAAATGAGTAAATGTTACTTTATTTGTAAAATAATTTTTTTAAGAAAGTTTTGTGATCATTGGAATAATTATTAATTTAATAATTAAAATCGGTTTGACTTTGGTTCGATTCAATCTGACTTTATGACCCTTGACCTGTTGCTTTTTATGTCGAATCGATTTCAGGTTTTCTGAATATATATTATGTACGATATAACTTAAATGTTATAGTTTGCTCTCACTTGTTATCTTGTATTAAACTTCTCGTTGATATCTTCGATTTGACGCCTATATTACATATTTCTGGACTTCAAAATAATATAATAATTATCAAAATTATAATAATTATTACAAAAAAAAGAAATTTATAGAATTAAATGATATTATTTAAAATAAATAGGATACTGAGAAAAAGTAAAATATATATAAAGTAAAAATTTTTACGTTTGATTTTTGAAACGATTTTTACGGACAATGTATTTTCAGTTTGCTCTCATTTGTTATTTTGTATTAAATTTCTTGTCGATTTGTCACTCATACTACATATTTTTTCGATTTCAATAATTATCAAAAGAATAATAATTAATACAAAAATAGTTTATAAATAGTATTATAGAACTTAAATGATAATTTAAAATGAATGTGAAATTGATGAAAAGCAAAAAATATAAATTTTTTTACATTTGATCTTTGAGACGATTTTATGGATATTATATGTTTACAGTTTGATTTCATTTGTTAGCTTGTATTAAATTTCTCGTTGAGATCTTTTATTTGAAACTCATATTAAATATTTTTCGATTTCAATATAATACAATAATTATCAAATGAATAATAACTATTACTTCCTCCGTCCTATTTATATGTGTTGCATTTCCTTTTCTCTTGTCCAAATTATATAGGCATTTTTCTTTGTTGGGAAGCATTTGTTTTGTTTATTTACTAATGTACTCATATTTATTACTTTTAATAATAATAGTTTTGATACTTAAATAAGGCCAATTTAAGAATTTATATTACAAAAATTACATTTTCAATAACATTAAATATGTTTTCTTAATTTATGTGAAAAGTCTAACCAACATATATAAATAGGACGAGGGGAGTACAAAATAAAAAATAGTTTATACATTGAAATATATTAAAATATTGATGTCATTATTAGAATATCACGGATTCTAATGTCATTAATGACACATGTACCATAATAATTGTTAAAATATTTATTATATTTTTTTATTTTACATATTCTATTACAATAATTATTAAAACTAAAAAAAATTAATCTAAATTATTAAAAACTTATTTGGATACACTACAAGAAAAATGTCTAGTAGTGACAAATATTTCTTAATATTGTGATAGTTATAAGTGTCATAAAAAATTTTGTGACAGATTCAAGAAGTGTGTGTATTTCGTGTGTCAGAAAAAAAATTGTGACGCTTAAATGCGTCGCTATAATTTGTGATGCTTGCATTTAGTGACATCTTCAAGTGTAATTATTAAATGGGTTTTAGTGATACCTCCAAACATTACTATTACTTTAATGACATATAAAAGTGTCTATTTTTGTTATATATATATACTTTTAGTGACATATAAAAGTGTCACTAATTTTATATATACGTTTTTTTTTTTTTTAAATTTGAAATTATACCTATTAAACCATCCACACATAGCGAAAATTATCTTAAATACATCACTAATTCACAACAAAAATTCATAAGAATCTACACAATCTCACCAATACACATAATTATTATGCTAAACAAAAACATGATCATTAACATATATGTTCCATGCTACAAAAAAACATAATTATCATGTCATTAACAAAACTTTCCTTTAGCTCTCAATCATTAGCACAAGTTCCATTAGGTGAAGTATTGTGTGCATCATTCTCATTCAAACCACAAGAATCCTGAAAAGTAATAAATAACAATATAGTTATAATTATTATACATTCCATCAAAATAAAGAAATGAATCAAATTAGCACAAGTGAAAATTTTCCAAGTGTGATGATAATGAAGTTTTTCATAATTTGCAACAAACCTGTGGATTGAATACACAAGTGCTAGATATTGGGTCAAACAATCCAAATGCGGTGCGATATATCTGAACCTTCATCTTTCAAGTTCGCAATTGTTTCATTTATCCTTTCCATATAGGTATTCATCATTTCCTGTTGTTGAGCAAGTAACATCTCAATTTTTTGTATTTGAACATTTGGATGATTGTGATTTGCCTCTTCACTCCTCATTCTTTTAATTTGAGCACGAAATCCAGTCACTTGTGATTTTGTCACCCCAGTGCCATAACCACGTGCTCGTCCTGGCCTATCTTCACCCATGAGTTTATACCAAACAACACTTTCCAAATCTTGTTCATTCTCATAAGATCCCATGGCTCTGAGTTCGGTCAATATCCAACGCAGTCGTCATCTACAATGCAATAGAAATCAACTCAACCAAAAATAATCAAAATAATAATACGTTAAAACCATTTTCCAAATGCTCACCATGAACTCTCTTGACTCATCTTGTACAAAAGAACCATCTTTCTGTGTATGCGTAATTTCGAATAGCTTAACAAGTCCAGGACGATTTTTATTCTTGACAACCTATCATAAAAAAAAAAAAAAAAAAAGGTTAAGAGAGCAATCACATATTCACCTAATGTAGAAAATTACAAAGTTAAAAATATGTATCCTTACATATTCATCTTCAACTTGAGCATAACTCTTAGTACCCGCGGTGTGCACATGAGCCTGCGTAGCACGAGCATCCTTCCCTTTCCTATATAGTTCATATAAAAATAAAAAAAAATCATAGAATTGACAATGCATGCAATGAATAATAAAGAAATATAATGAAATATTCTTCATTATATAACCTTAATTTTATTTGATTTCATATCACTCTTAAACTTAAGCCATTGATGATTAGCAAAATCGGGTGGGGCCTCCATCTCATCAATCTTAGTCTCAATTTCAGCTTCTTGGAATACATGATTTTTTACTTGATTATCCAACTCTTCACCATGTATCCCACAACGCTTCAAATGTGCCTTTAACTTTTCCCTCACACTGACTTTTGCATAATCAAATATTTGCATACACAATTAAAGCAAAGGTAATGAATCCTCATCCCTTATATTTATCCTTTAAAATTGACAATCATATATCTTTTTGCAAAACAATTCTCATAAAATTTGAAAACTCACTAGAATGCTTCATAAACACATGTATATTTCATAGCTTAGAAAATTCACATTATGCAATCACAAATAATTTGCATTTCTTTCAAAAAGAGAAAGATTCCACTTACAAGTCGTATATAAGGCCTAGCTCGATTGATAAACTTTTCCTTTAGCCTCCTCAATTTCACCTGCAACAAAGTATGCGATTTCTAGTCATTACTCTATTAAGAAAAGAGTTACATGAGAAATTTTTATCACTGTAAATATTCACAGCATTAAAAATGACTAATCACATGAGAAATTCAAAAAGGAAAAACAGTTTCACCAAACAGATGATAATGCCATCACATGGATACCTTAATTATTGAATACAAATCTTAGACCTACTTTATGTTTAAAACATCTATTACACAAATCGCCAAATAACTCACAAACTTTTTATTCGAAATCAACAAAAACCTAGAAATAACGATAAAAGGCAAATATTTTCTCTGTCTTTTCCATGTTGTATCAAACATAGCCAATTATAAGCCCCGTGGGTATTTCAAGAATCACCTGTGTTGTGTTTTGTTTACTAGGCTGCCAAAATGTTTTAAAGTAGGGTCAGGTCATTCCTAGTTTGAAGGATGAGCGAATGCATTATGCATAAATTGACATCATGTTCTCAGCCTTCAGTAAAACTTGGTCAGAATCTTAATCTTTCAATACAATTTTTATATTTACTAATGAGAATTTGTTGAGAAATCAGCTATCATGTACCTTATATGCATAGGTTTTTTTTATTAGCTTGCTCTCTTTCATATTCTTCTATTAGAGTTTACCATATATAGAGTTGTTACCTCCTTAATATTCATAGTTGGTTTACTAGCTCTACCCATAAAATCCCCCCTCCCCCCACTGCTCTTTCTTTAGGAACTTATAGTCCATTTTGAATATTTAACAACAAATTTCAAGTAGCAAGCACAATCATAAAAATCTCAATCACAAAATTTGTCCAAGGCATATATTTAGCAAGAGAACCAAATACTAATATTCCAAAAACTAATATACGGATCCTACCTAGGAAGTATTTTTCTATTGGAATATAAGTTCTTCTGAAATAGCATGCATCAAGTTCCTTTCGAAATCTCAATTAAGCATTGTAAAACTTACCGATGATGACTTAATAGAAGACCCATAGCTGCTGTAAATTGCTACACTGACAAACAAAATGAACAAGATCAGGATTTTTAGCAGTAGCATAGCTTAAGTCTTGTGAAGTGATTAGAGAGCAGACATAATACATAGCTGGAAGGTAAGCTTGAATCTTTACTCTTCCATATACTCATGGTTCAAGCAAAATTAATACAAGATAAATGCTAAAAAATCACTCTTAATCAAAACAAGTATAAGCAAAACAGAACAAAAAATGTATAATTCCACATTGTGAAGTAAATTGCTACACTAACAGAAAAAAATGAACGAGATCAGGATTTTTAGCAGTAGCATAGCTTAAGTCTTGTGAAGTGATTAGAGAGCAGACAGAATACATGGCTGGAAGGTAAGCTTGAATCTCTCCTCTCCTTCCATTTGATGTACTGTGACCGCAACACTCATTAATCATCAAATGCAAATTAATTTGTCAAAGCATCCTCTGCAAGTAAAAGAAAAGAAAACGTTATGAATTACTATGTAGAACCATGTAACAGAATTAGAAAACCAAGAAACCATAATTCAAAATTCAAAATAAATTCTTAGATTTCTGGGAACAACATGAGCTGGACTGAAACAATATAAACAATTTGAAGAAAATTATTTTTTGGATAATCTGTATATAGAGAAGCAGCAGGATTTACTATGGGTTGTTCTAAAACTACAAAAAATCTTAAAGTATTTCTGGAATAAAAAGGACAAAAAAACCAAGATGAATTCAAGAAGACAAACTTTAGGTTTCGATCACTCATCACAAACCTTACCTAACAATCAAACTTCGTTCACTTCTTGAATCTAGCACGAACAAAACGAAACACGAACAAATAAATATATTCACAAATCAAGAGGAAAACGAAACACGAACAAAAGAAAACTCAGCAATTGGATTGTGAGATTTCACATGTGAGCTGAGAGATCTGTTGAAATTCTTCAATTTTAGTAGAAGATTTGATTTTGGAATACTTGGGTTTTGCTTGGGAGAGACACAGAGCGGCATTCAGAAAGATTAGGGATTTTTGTTTTGTGGCTTTGACAAAAGAAAGTGAAAAAGGTCGCCAATTTCATGGTCTATACCGCTGCCGCTAAAATTTTCACATTTTTGGGATTTTTGGCGCTCCAATAATTTTTGGAAAAGTGGATATTTCCGACGGATTTTCACTATCCATCGAAAAATTAGTCCAACAGGAAAAATTGAGTTTTGAAGAATTTGGGTTGAGTTTTGAAGAATTTGAACGAAAGACGAATTTGGGATTGGAGGGAGCGTGTTACAATTTCACGCTTCAGTGAAATAGGCAAAAATTGTGACATTTGGATAGTGAGGATTTTAAATGTCACTAAATTATAAATAAATTATTTTTTAATTATTTTTGTATGGATATAATTATTTGTGACGCTTGAAACTCTCATAATATTTAGTAACGATTTTAAGTATCACTAAATTACAAATAAATTATATTTTTAATTATTTTTATATGAATATAATTATTTGCGACACTTCAAACCATCACAATATTTAGTTATTTTTTCAACCGTCACAAAAATTGTGACACTTGCATCACATGTAACAAAAAATATGTCACTACTAGACATTTTTGTTGTAGTGATAGTAAATGTCAATTTATATATTTAAATAATAAACGATAGTAGATTTCAATAATTTTTATGCGTTATTGTTAACTTCATTGAAAACACAAAATTTATCTAATTTCTGCACTTGATTCTTGTATTTAGCATTATTTTTTATTTAAAAAATCTATCACAATAATTATAAATGTGTGTATAATCTAGACTCAGCAAATATTTATATTTGACCAATAAAATTATATTTTATTTACAAAATTAAGTTGTTACAATAATAATTACAAAAATCACCAATTATCATAATTTGACAATTGGACAATGTGGGAGATCAAAAAATTATATCGAAAATTTTATACCATATAAAATTAAGAATGAATAAAAATATTAGCATCTATTCGGTAATTTTGTCTATAAATTTATTTACAAACAACATTTTTTATCCACTTTTTAACTATATACATTTTTTGAAGCCATTTTTCAACAATGCATCTCAAAAATGAAACAACAATATTTTTGTTTCTAAATAAAAATAGAGCTTTCGAACTGAGCTTTAAGTATTTTCTATAAATTTATTTACAATAAAAAAAAAAAATTCTCGTCCATGTTTATCTACACGGGGTAAATACGAAATTACAAATTAAAAATACATTAATCAACACAAACTAAAATACAACATTAATATACACATATTTTTATTTTATTCTATTTTATTTATTTATTTATTTATTTCAAAAATTGTAAGTGCATTTTGAAGGGAAAATGACATTTAATGTTTTTTTCTTCTCGCTTTTATTTTGATATATATATATATATATATATATATATATATATATTCTCAACTTATTCTTATTTAAATATCAAAACTATTATTATTAGAAGTAATGAATAGAGGTACATTAGTAAATAAATAAAATAAATATTTTCTAATAAAGAAACATGTTTTTATAATTGGGACAAAAGAAAAATGAAAGGTAATCTATATAATTGGGATGGATGGAGTAACAAATTTTAAAGCTATTTATTTCCGTTTCTAAATTTAAGATTATGTGCTTACACACTAGTTTGAGTTTGCGCCTTCAGTCTTATCTAGTCTAAACGTCTGCTAATTTGGCCCCTCTCGCTCTCTCCACGTTAAGGTGTGTGATGTTATAAAATTTTCAAACTTTGAATATATAGTAATGTTGTAATTATAAATTGATTTATTTATATTTTTAAGATAAAATATTTGTTTAAAAAGTGAAAAGAAAAAAAGGTGTAAGGATACAAAATAATTTTAAAAATTGTAATATTTATGAATTAATTTATAAATTTTAACGAAGGACAAAGTGATAAATGAAAAGTAGCATAGAAGAATATAATAACTAAAAAGGCTGCAGAATGAAGTGCTGAACAAGAGAGCGACGAGGCTTTTGTTGATCCCTTAAGTGCATATTTCACAAGAAAAAGTTAAAGGAACAATCACATTTAACAATCACTTGAACATTCCTATCACATATGGATATTTGATAGGAATGTTCAAGTGATTATTCAATATGTGTTGGTCATGTAACAAGATCCATTTCACAATTCTACTCCACCGGAGAGTTTAAGACGAATTTACTCGAACATAAGTGAAAAATAAGCAATTTTTATTTATGGACTTTGCTTGGTGAACAACCAAGTTCACTTAGACGAATTTACTCAACATAAGTGAAAAATAAGCAATTTTTATTTATGGACTTTGCTTGGTGAACAACCAAGTTCACTAAGTGTGTAGACCCATCACACATGTGAGTCACCAAGTTGTTCAACTTGGTTATTCATTTAACATTTTCCTTTTTATTTGTTACTTATTATAGTATATAAGAAGAGAAACCCAATTCTTCTTTCTTGTATCCTTTTTGTCTTTTGTTCAACATACACATGTCCCTCCTATCTTCTTCTTCTTCCACCTTTCATCTTCTTCAATTGCCACGATTTCCATTGCATTAATCCCTCGTTGCGTAACATTATTTTCTTCTCTATATAAAACACCATTTTCCCATGGCTGAAGCCGCTGAATCAAGTCAAGTCCATTCCTCAGAAGCACCACCTATTATGACTGAAGAAGATCTGAAAAAGCCGCCGCCACCAACACCATCACGTCCACGACATGGCCCATTCGCATCTCGATATGTGATCAAAGATCGACACAGAACCTTCGCGGCCTTCATAGTCATCTTCCTGGTGTTAGCAGGAATCGCAGCCCTTATAGTTTGGTTAGTTTATCGTCCCCATGACCCGAAATTCAAAGTTGTAAGTTTAGTCATTTATGATCTCAACTTCTCATCCCCACCTTACATATCCACCACTATGCAATTCACTGTGGTCACTAGGAACCCTAATGAGAGAGTCTCCTTTTACTATGACCAGTTATCTGCATTTGTTTCTTACAAAAACCAGGTCATAACTCCTCCACTGAGTCTGCCACCTTTGTATCACGAATCTAAGAGTACGGTGGCTCTGTCACCGGTGCTGGGTGGCGTGGCAGTGCCGGTGTCGGTCGAGGTGGCCAACGGGTTAATGATGGATCAGTCTTATGGGGTGGTGAATTTGAAGCTAATCTTTACTGGGAAGGTGAGGTACAAGGGAGGAGCCCTAAGAACTAGGCATTATGGAATATATGTGAATTGCAATGTGTTTGCAGGCTTCAAACAAGGGTTTACAGGTCAGGTGCCTTTGCTTGGATCATCAGAATGCCAAGTTGATGCATGATTATCATCATTTTGTAATTAATTATGCATATTTTACTTATTTTCTGCTCTTTTGTCATTTCAATTTTGAGTGATGATGCTTGATTTTCAATGTGTAATACAATATACCTAATTATACTTTCAAAATTATTGATGGATCTGTCGAACAAGTTATTTTAAGCCTCTGTTTGGTAAATATTGTTTATAAATTTTGTTTAAACGGCTACTAGCACCATCTCATTGGACAATTTTTTGAAAAGTAACAATTTTTTTTGGGTCAAATATTCCCGTTCAACATTTTTTACTTTTCAAAAAAATAGACAAATTAAAGAAAATGTTTCCACGTCGCTATTTATAACAATATTTATAAACAATCATTTATGAACGATTTACCAAATAGATGCTTAGTTATTTTCCAACTTGTCATTTTTATTGACGAAATTTACTATTTTGGGAGGTTTTGAGGACTCGTATTAGTTATTATACTCTGCTAAATAACAAAAACTAAATAAAATTAAAAAGTTGGCATCTAATGGTTGATATAGGAAAGTAATTTTGACGGTGATGTTTTGGAATAGATCTTTTGTTATCTTCATAACAAAATGCTTTGTGGTGAAGTCATGAATATAAAGTGGGGGGTTTTGGGGGTTGGGAGTGGGAGTTGGAGTGCAACTCTTAAATATTGTGTTGTTCCTCTATAAGAAAAACGATGTTATATTTGATAAGTATTCCACAAGAATATTGCATTGTTTAGTTTAAAAGGTAGAAAGAATTGTTATTATCAATATTCTAAAAAATTATTGTATTTACTAATCTAATATCCCGTTGTATTCCCGGAGAAGCACTTCTAAAAAATATTTCCAACAAGGTGACCTCATAATTTCCAGGCAAACTTGATAATGCTACTATCCGCATTGGATGTGTTAAATTTATCTAGTCATATAGACAAAATAAAATAAATGTTATATGTCACGTAAACATGTTAAAGTTATAAAGACATTCATTAATGTCACAATGTATGTTTTAATTTTTAATTAAGCCCATGTATATTAGAAATAATTATTTTTAAAGTAGTGAATTTTATATATCAATATGGTACTCATTTTAAAGCTCTCATTAAATCATATAATATGACATTGACAATAAAACCAATTATTTTTTTATCGATGTTAAAAGTTAAAGAAGAAAGAAGAAAAAAAAATGAATAAATAAGGATAGGGTGGGTGAATTTGAGTGTAAATTTGTTCACCCTCATAATAGAACAGTCATGTTCTCCTGCGCACAGGAGAACAGGTTTGAGCTTTGCCTTGCATGTGCAAGGCAAAGCTCAATTTAATAATAATAATAAAAAAAAAAATTAGTCAAGGCCCTGGCTGACACACACTTTTAAAAAAAAATTAATTTTTTTTTGTTTTACACTCTTTTTTACGTAATGATTACAATTTATAAATAACATAATTTCTCAAACTACTTTTTAATTACACATATTTTCTCTCTCTAATTTTCAACCATTGTTCAAATTTGCTTATTTAGTTTTAACCTAGAACAAGTTTTTATAAACCAAATTTAAGTGAAACTCAATATTTAACTGATTCAAGTTAATTCAGAGCACCTCTAACCTATAACATATTTGTAGCTCTAAAAAAAATAAATTAGTAATGAGTTTCAAATGAGTATAGAAGCAAATCTGCCTCCGACCCGTCATTCTTAAATAGGTATATGGGTAGCGTATGGAGGTTGTAAATTTTTAATGGGTAAGGTTTGGGTTTGGCAAACCCAACCCATACCCGACCCATTGCCATATCTCTATTTGGCCTATGTTTGGATAAATGAAAAAATTATTTATAAACCAATTTATAATTTACACAATTTTTCAAACTACTTTTTAACCTTACATCTTTTTTCTTTCCAAATTTTAACCATCCATCTTGCCTCGATTTCCAAAAAACTGGATTATAATCGAGGCAAGATGGAGGGTTAAAATTTGGAAAGAGAAAAGATGTAGGGTTAAAAAGTGGTTTGAAAAATTGTATAAATTATAAATTGATTTATAAATATTCTTTTCATTTATTCAAACATAGATCAAAAAATAAAATAAAAATAACAGAGTGTTCGGGGGCTTGAGCCGTCGTTAATTTTTTGAATTTTTGGTGTTTTTAGGTAGATTAATGGTTGAAAATTAGAGAGAGAAAATATGTATTGTATAAATTATAAATTGATTTATAAATATTTTTTTCATTTATTCAAACACAGATCAAAAAATAAAATAAAACTAATGGAGTGTTCGACGGCTTGAGCCGTCGTTTATTTTTTGAATTTTTGGTGTTTTTAGGTAGATCAATGGTTGAAAAATTAGAGAAAAAAAATATGTTAATTAAAAAGTAGTTTGAGAAATTGTGTTATTTATAAATTTTAATCATTACTTAAAAAAAAGTGTAAAAAATAAAAAATAAAAAAGTGTGTGTCGGTTGACACACACACAAGGCAAGGCCTACTAAAAAGCAGGTCTTGCCTAATTTTTTTTTTTTTTTTTATATTATTAAATTGAGCTTTGCCTTGCACATGCAAGGCAAAGCTCAAACATGTTCTCCTGCGCGCAACAGAACAGAGCTGCATAATAGAGTGTTATTGTGATCCTATTTTTGTGACAATGAAATGCATGTATTAAAATTTGTAAAAATTGAATTTTATCGGTCTATATTATATTATAAATCGAGAGTTTTGATATGAGTATAGTCTTGTTATATAACTTTACTATTTTAAAAGTTTCTTATTTTTAGTGATAAACTGTTTAATTATCTATAAAATAAATTAATTTTGAAGTAACAAAAATTATATATCAAGATTATACTAATATCAAAACTTTCGGTGCATAGAATAATATGGATAACTTTTCTTTTCATATTTATCAATTTTAGACACATATATTTTTCCCTTAAAAAAGAGGGTCGCTATAATCCTTTTTTGTTATGATGAACAAATTCACACTCGGTGAATTTGGAGTTGGACGGCTACTATTGGACATTTTTAACAAAAAGTTGACACATTATCATTTAAAATGTTAGTTAAATTTAACAAAATAGTTAACTTGTAGTTAAAAAGATTCTCTTAACTTGTATTTTAACATATATCCAATATAGATGCTCAACTATTGGCTAACTTATTCTATTAACATATACTTTAATACATTCAATGTAGATGCTCAACATCCGCATTGAACGTGTTAAATTTAGCTAGTCATATAGGAAAAGAATTGATGTTAAATGACACGTATATATGTTAAAGTTAACACATTCATTATTGATTCAATGACTGTGTTATTCTAATTAACCGCAAAAATATGATAAATACTTATTTTTAAAATAGTAATATTTATATATCAACATGGTACTCATTTTGAAACTCTAATTAAATCATATAATATGAAATCGATAATTTTTTTTTATTCGATGTTAAAAATTTAAGAAGAAAAAAGAATAAATAAGGATGGGGTGGAACCAGTAGCTGCTGATTTTCCCTTTTCAAGGTAATATTTTTGCTCTTCGCGTGCTTGTTATTTTCAAGTTTCTATTCTTGAGTGCTTGTTTGAGAATTTTTTTCTTTGCATTTTTCTGTTGAGTAAGTTTGAAATTTGGGAAAATGGAAAGAGTTGAGGGAACGGGTCCACAGAAGTTGGTGGTAATGACGATTCCTATCAGAGGTTTCTGTCATTTGTCCTAATCAGTTTTTAGTTCCCACTTTTTTAGGGAGCTTGTGAGGAGGAGGAATAGGAAATGTAGTAGTATGATATGTTTGAATGATTCTAACAGTGAAGAAGAAAAGAACCAGTCCTATATGGCCCAACTATCAGTTGTGAAGGAGGCATCACTGCAAAAACTCTGGAGCAAACAGAGCAAGGATTTGAGGGAGGAAGAGGTGGTAGGATCCTCTTCCGATGCACAAGAGCCTAACTTGGGTGTTAAGGAGCCCTTTAGGGCGCATAGGGAGGAGTTAGGGTTGTCGAAATCGCCCAAGTCAAAGATTGGGTTGATTATGTTAATAAAATATTGGGTTACCACATCGACCCTGAACCTAATCTGGAGTCGTGGGAAAGTAATGAGGTTGAATCTGAGATCAGGGGAATTGATTTGGTGGGCTCCCCCTTAAAATTTAGGTTACCAGAAGGAATTTGATTGATACACCTCAACTCTTCTTGTCAACCCTACAGCGAGTCCACCCCCAAGTCAAGTTGCATTATTTTATGACGCCTTTATGTGTGGGATGAGACTTCCTCTCTGTCCTTTCTTTGAGGCACTACTCCATAGCTACAACATATGCCCTTATCAGCTAGTCCATAATTTTTGGATCCAGGTAGTGGGTACATGGCTGGTATGGCAAGAGGTTAGTCCAGATCATCACCTTTCTCTCCACGTCTTCCACACCCTCTACATTCTAAGGAAGTCCGTGAGGAGGGGGAAAGATGTTAGGTCAGATGTTAAAGATAGGTACTACTTGGCTCCCCAAGGCACTCATTCTTCTGTCATCACTGGACATCCTATGTCCATAAAGGACTGGAGGAGCCAATGGTTTTGGATTGCTGGAGAGTGGTAGAGTTCACCTATCGACCTTGCTCCTAAAATCACCGTTCCCCTACCTCTTTCTACCTCGTGAGTTCCTGCTTTGTTCTTTTGTTCTTATGATTATGTGTGGTTGTGTGGTTACTGAGGTCCTCTGTTTCTCATGAAGAGAAAGTTGGTGAACGAAGTGACAAGGTCAATAATCGGTTGGAAGAAGCGTGATCTCCGGGTTCAGGAGCTCTTGGTGAAGACCGTTCAGGGTAAGGTGAAAGATATTGTTGATGCTAAAGTAGCCGAGGTGGTTTAGAACTTCGAAGACACCTTTGAGGATACCCTAGAATATGAGGCAATGCAGAGGGTGTTTGGCAACATCGGGTCCCGAATGGCGCTAAGGGATGTAAAGGAGAGCTTCCCAGATTTGGATCTTTCCAAGATAGAGGCCTTGATGCGAACCCCATTGGTGTTTGGACAAAAAAATTTCACAACAATTTAATAATAAACCCAAAAAAGCAAAAAGGGTAAAATAACACCATAACCCAAGTTTAATCTAGCCAAAATTCAAATGTTAAAGAACCTAGCCCAATAGATACAAATAAAAAAATTTCAAGGTGGCGGAAATAAACAATACAAGAATAATATACTAAAAATGTAGTTGATTAACTTCCAAAGATTACAAGATAAAAGAACAAAGGTTTAACTCACCCAAAGAGGAGTCTCTCAAGACCAAGCACTATGAACATTCAATTTATCAAGGGTTTGAGAGGAAAAATGTTATTTATATTACAAAATAATAAGGAAAGAAGGAAGTTTGAGAAATTGCAAGAAAAACTCGAAATTTGAATTCGGGGACTTTCGGTTGATCAAATGGTCGATCAAAATGAAATTTTTGTTAAACATTGATCATCTGAACTTGACTGAGGCTGCCTCCAAAAATCCTGCAGAGTTTCGGTCGACCAGGAGTATTTTCTGTCGACTGAAATTGGTTGAGTCCAAATTCACAACCAACTTCTTGTCTTTGGCTCTAACTTAATTTTTGGCTTCTTTTCTTGATTTATTCACATAATTTAGCCTCGAATCTTGAACCTCTTTGGCCTAGGATCTCGTCATGGGTCCCACCAGCACGTCCATCAAGGTTTAACTTTCTCGGATCTCATCATCCACTCCTTCTTGAAAAAGATTCGACCTAAAATCTTGCTTGACTGCATTGTCATGAGATTCCCTGACCTTTGATCTTGCACTGTGGATCACGGGTTCGTTCAATGAAGTTGGACTTTCTCGATTCTCATCATCTCCTCCATCTCAACAAATATTCGACCACGAATTGACACCTACAATAAAAAGAGAAAAATCAGACACAATAAATGTAACTGAAATTTCATACTCACTTGGTAAGATCAATTTGGAAGCATTGTCTTTGGTCTTGCCAAGAGTTTGAAATAAACCATCACCTCAGGGTAGCAATTTAGGTTTTATTTGATCGAGGGGTTGCTCCTTCCATGAATGAAAACAAATCCAACTACCCGGATCAAATGTGATACGCTTCCTACTATGGTTGGAGTTGGAAGTACATTGTTCACCAATCCCCTCAAATGGAAGCTCGAACCTCCCGCAAAGGAGCTTAACCAATTTTGCATTTTTGTGTCCACCTAAACTAACTCTTCCATCAATAAACAAGTGCATTAAGTTCATAGGAGTTAGTAGTTAAAATCACAAGCAGTCTTAAGTGGGGAAAATTTGCTATTAGGATGAATAACTTCATTGCAAGCAAATTTAGCAAGATGTAGACAATTTTTCCCACGCTTTAGATCATTTTCAAGGGTAGGGCAAAGGGATTGTGTTACAACATGATTAACCACTTTGGTTTGGTTATCGAGTGGTGAATGACAATTGATTAAAATCAAAATTTTGGTTCCCAATTTTTCCCAAGAACCCTCCCAATGGTGGTTAAGAAATTTTGCAATTATATCCAACCCAATACCCCAAGTGACATCATGTAAATGCACTACTTCCCAAAAGAAAAGATTTGCTCTATTGAAAGTATTGTTGGTTTCATGACATGTAATAAAATGTAACATTCTAAAAATCCTACCAACAACCACAAAAATAGCATCATTTCCTTTCTTTGATCTATGTAAACCCAATATAAGTTTTAAATAAATATCAATACAAGGTTTACTAGGGGCAGGCTATGATGTGCATAAAGCTTGAAGCAAAAATTTAGACTTGGTCCCGCTACACATGATGTATGTACTACGAATATAAACACGTGAAACACCAACTTTCATTTTAGACCAATGAGAATGTTCATTTAACAAAGTTAAGGTCCTCTTAATCCCCAAAAGTCCCATCAAGCACCCAACACGTGTCTCTCTTACTTGCAACTCTCGCATAGGACATTTAGGAACAAACGAACTAATTTCCAAAAATAAATAATCATTATGCTTAAGGAACCTATCAAAGTCCCTCTTACTACATGATTCAAACATAAAAGACAATTTTGGGTTATTAGCATACATTCTCTTAACATAATCAAAAACAAAAAGAATTTGGCACTTAGGCAACTAGGCATATAAAATTTGTTCTCACAAAGTAAGAATTCATCATGCCCATAAAATTTATCAAGTACAACATTTTTATAAATCAGAAATACATTTGCAAAATTCACATCATTCTCATACATCTCTCTCATACGTTCAAAATTCAATAACCTTGCACCAAAAGAAGTAATAAAAGCATATCTTCTAGATAATGCATTGTTATTACAATTTTTTTACCTTGACGGTATTTGTTGATGTAGGAAGTTGCCTCCATGTACTTCAACCACTTACAATGCCTTTGAAACTCTTCGTTGATTTGGCCATTTTTCTGCGATAAAGGAGTAACCAAACTAGGTGGGAAATGTTAGATTCTTTAAGTGCGAAGAGCATTTTTGTGTGATCTTTTCTCTCAATTTCTTTGGTGACTCTACTCATTTCCTCACCTTTTTCTGAGGTAGGTTCCTCAACTCTCAGTTCTTCTCTCACATCTCATTTTTCTAGTGTCGTGACCCCAACTCTCTTTTTTTCATTTGGCCTCACCTTTGTTCCTTCCTCAATTTTCCCAATTGAACTTTCTTCTACTTTTCTATTCTACCATTCTTCTTCAAACTCCTTTTTGAGTTTCATTTGATCTTTGTTAACCTCTTCTGCACTCAAGGATAGGAGTACAACCTTTTTCCCATTCAATTGGAAGCATTACAGGTTCTTTTTTGTATCATATTTCACGTTCCAATAACTTTGCCAAGATCTCCCCAAAATTATGTGAGTAGTGTGCATGGGAACTACATCACATAACACTTGGTCACTATAGGTTCCAATGTTGAAGGTAAGAAGAACTTGTTCACTCATTCTCACTCCTCCATAGCCACCCAACCTTTGCAATATATAAGGATTAGGATACATCATCATCGATAATCCCAATTTCTCCACCATACTAGCACTCACCAAATTTGTGCAACTCTCTCCATCTATAATGAGGCTACATGCTTTATCATTCACTAGGCACCTAGTTTGGAAAATGCTTCTTTCATGCCTCTCTATCTCACTGGCATTGGACATAGATGTTGGTGGATTAATAAACATCTCCACCTTTCTCTCCTCACTACCACTCCCCCCATGGAATGATGAGATTTTCTGATGAGAATCATAGCCGGCTTGATATAAAGACTAAATATTCAAGCCAAACAAAGTGCAATCCAGTCCATATGCCAGAACTAGATGAACAAACTCATGGGCTAGAGCCCTTGAGCCCACTGATTTTATGGCTAAATTTCGTCGTTTGGGACTTCAAATCGTCGAGTCAATTGTGCAAATGAAAATTTACAATATTTCCATAATTTTAATATTATGTTTACTTTGTTTTTATAATTGTTTCCAATTAAATTAGGACTTCATTATGAGAGATTTTATCTATTCACTAATTAGATTAGATTTTATTTAGATTCCTAAGTAGACTAGGATTTTTATTCCGGTAGCCTATATAAAGGCATCTTCATTGTAATACAGTAAGACTTTGATTAATAAAAATTGTGTTGAATTATTTCTCTCCCAAATATTGTTCTTGATTGAACACTTTCGAACTTATCAAAGATTATTCGATTCTTTGTGGCGTTCACCAAACTCGAACTTATCAAAGGCGTGGGAAACCTTTGTGGCGTTCAACCCACGTGGGTTCTTGTCTCCACATCTTAACAAGTCCAAGGTTTAATATACCTTGGGTTCTTGATTCGTGAGGCTCGGGTCTCCATGTTACCGTTCGTTCTAACCTCAATTCGAAACTTTTCTTGTTTTATTTAATTCTTTCTTGCAGGTTAATTGCACTTGGGAGTTTGAGCCACACCACCTATGGCCAAGGAGGCTCATGATTCGATCCATTTATGCCACCCAAGTTACAGAATGCTATTGGTTGTTCCTATGGCATGGACGCAGGAATTTTCCATTTGATCCAGGTGAGAAAATTCTACATCAAATCCCCAAAAGAAAGATGCATTTGAAAAGTAGGAAATAAATTGATTCGAGGTCGAATCCTTTTCAACAGAGGGGCGATGATGTGATCCGGGAAAGAAGCTCAAAGGATAAATCAAGACACGGGTGATGCAATTACAATCTACATGGAAAATTGAGCAAGTTTCATGTTGGGCCCGAATCGAGAATCAAACTGGATCAAATTGTTTCAAAATGATGAAAAAAGGTGCAGCCAGGTCGGCCACTCTACCGCATGGTGAAAAAGAGGCGCGATCACGCCACTGCATCAAAAAACAACCCGAGAGGTTTAGACATAACCACATGAAGGTTAAACCATGCAATTGCACAGTTGAAATCGGAGCAGAATTTCGCATATTTTTTTTCCTTTTCAGTTTTAGTTATTTTAGTTCAATTTAAGCTCTATTTGGAACCCTTTAGCGGCTACCCTAGTTTTAGGGTCATTTTCTTATTATTTATATGTTATTTCCATTCATTGTAAAACACTTTTAATTTGATTAAACAGTTTTTATTGAGGATTCAATAAAATTATAGGTGAATTCCTATTTTTCCTAGAACTTATCAAAGAGTGAGTTTTTGTGGTGTTCAATCGAACTTATCAAATATTCGTGAATATTTGTGGCTTTCAAAATCAGAAACTTATCAAGGAAACTGGACAAGTCCTTGTGGCGTTTCAAAAGTCTTGGTTCTTTATTCTTCATCGTCGATCTTCACGTTGTGAATGTTGGGTCAAGATTCCACCGTCCATCCACAACCTGGGTTCGGAACTTTTCGATGTTTCTTCCGCGCATCTCGAATCGTATCATCTTGTATCAAAGCTGGACTTTGAATTTAGGTTTTTTCGTTTATTATATCCTAGTTTAATTCTTATGTTTATCATCAAGTTTTCCATAAGAATTATCCATATCTCGTACTTGAGTCTTTTATTTTTTTTGAGTTTCTTGAGTATTTGATCCAGAAAAATATCCAGAAAAATTCCAAAATTATTTTTACGTCTATTTCTCATCCAAATTAAGTCTTGTTTGTTTTCTCGTATTCGTAGTCGAGTTTTCGGATTTAAAAAAAAAATTAATTTTTTTTTATTTATTTCAAAAATTCAAGAATCACTTTCTTTAGTTCCCTTAAACATCTTATTAATCCTATCAAATTCTTCTTTCATTTGATGTCTATTCTTGAGATTTTTTTGAATTTTTGAATTGCCACGTAAGAGATGAATTATGATTGGAGCTCTGTTTTCAAAAGTAGATATTTTGTAGGTGATAAGGTGTGTAGTTTAGCTATTGATGGGGAGTACTTCTCTAATTTGGTTAAGATCACGCTGGTTGAGAAATTGAGATTAACTCTAGTACCTCATTCTAGCCCTTATAGAATGACGTGGATAAATGAGTGTGGGAAGTTCAATGTAACTAAACAAGTTTTAGTGACTATCACTCGTGGGAAATATATTATTGGAGTATGGTTTGACGTAGAGGTTTTTCATATATTGTTGGGAAAACCATGGAGACGTGAAAGGAGGACAGTTAATGATAAGAGTATGCACATATACAGATTTTTTAAGGATGGGAGATCAGTTGTACTAGGTGATTTAACATTAGAACAAGCACTTGAAGATACAAAAAGGTGATGAAGGAGAGTGACCCAATGTTATGTTTGAAGAGGCAATTAAAACGTCTGGAACAAAAGATTACTGTACGGAAGGGTGAAAAGGCAATTAAATTGCAAGAAGAGCCTCCGAATGAGAATGTTGAGAAGGAGGAGGGGGAGTTGAAAATTGAAATAGTTGAACAAACTCCGAATTTTGAGGTAAAAAATAAAAACCTGAGTAGTGAGGAGGGTGTGCCTCAACAGGATGATAAAATTATTGATGAGGAGGTGCATAAGCAAAAGAATGGTAATGTGGAAGAGGAGGTTGGGCATGAAAAATTAGGAGAGGTGGTTGAGTCCAAAAATTTAAAAGAGGTGGTTGAACGTGAGAATATGGAGTTAGAAGAAGTGGTTGAGCTTGAGAGAGAAAAAAAAATAGAAGAGGTTGAGGAAGAAATTGCAAAGAAGGAGGTGAAGAGCAGAATTTCGTTGTTGGGAAAAATGAATTGGAAATAATTCATCATGAGTACACGGATTTATACCTTGTACCTCATCAAACTAGTATTTCGCTCCCCTTTTTATTTGACTCTTTTTTGTAGGTTGATTACACATGGAAGCTTGAGTCAAATCCACCTTGGCAAATTAATCTCATATTTCAATACATTCGTGTTCACCAATTGGAGGATTGCCACCTATAGAATTCATGTCATAGTGTCCATAATTTCCCATTTGATGCAGGTGGGGCAGCTATAAATCATGAACAAAGTCATGGTTCGGGAAGAATCATCCTGAAGAAGGAGGAAATGATGAGAATCATAGCAGGCTTGATAGAAAGACTAAATATTCCAAGTCAAACAAAGTGCAATCCAGTCAACTATGCCAGAATTAGATACATTATATATGTTTTTTGAGTGGAAACGAGCCACTGAGCAAAACTCATAGGCAAAAGCCTTTGAGCCCACTGATTTTATGACCAAATTCCGTCGTTTGGGACTTCAAATCGTCAAGTCAATTGTGCAGACATAAATTTACAATATTTCCATAATTTCAAGATTATGCTTCCTTTCTTTTTATAATTGTTTCTAATTAAATTAGGACTTATTTATGAGAGATTTTATCTATTCCCTAATTAGATTAGATTTTATTTAGTTTTCTAAGTAGACTAGGATTTTTATTCTGGTAGCATATATAAAAGCGTCTTCATTGTAATACACTAAGACTTTGATTAGTAAAGATTGTGTTGAGTTATTTCTCTCGCAACTATTGTTCTTGATTGAACGCTTTCTAACTTATCAAAGATTATTTGAATCTTTGATGCATTCAGCAAACTCGAACTTATCCAAGGCGTGGGCAACCTTTGTGGCGTTCAACCCATGTGGGTTCTTGTCTCCGCATCTTAACGGGTCTAAGGTTTAATATATCTTGGGTTCTTGAGTCATGAGGCTCGAGTCTCCATGTTATCGTCTGTTCCAACATGAATTCGGAACTTTCCCGGCGTTTTAATTCAATTCCGTGAGCAATCTCCGATCAAGATCACATCATTTTCATTTTCACACTTTCAATATTTTCATCCATTCCATATCTACTCCTATCAACCCATTCTTCACTTCTTCTACCCATTCTCTCATTTTGTTATCTACCCCCATCACTATGCAAAATATTTCCAAATTTATCCCTCACTCTTCTCGTATTATCACTTCTTTCTCCATTACTCCTAGTTGAGGCATTCTCCCCTCTTGTTCCTAACCTCTCCAACCTTCACCCAATCTCTTCCATTTTTCTAGTGAAAGTGGTTGAACGAGTTTGCAACATCTCCTTCAAGTCATGAGTTTGAACAATGGAATTTTTCCCACTTTGAGTATTGAATTTTGACATGATGTGCAAGTGTAGTAGTGTCCTCACAAGTAATATTTCACTCGTGTTTCACTCAAATTAGGATTTTACTTGATAATGAGCTCACCACTCTTGCCCTTTTCCACTCAAAGTTTCCTTTCTCAAGCTCTCCAAGGAAGGTAATCAACTAAACCTAGAAGTATAATTCTTGTGAAGTCAAAGAAATCGCAAACAACAAGGGAAATTTAGAAGTAAAGTAGACACAATAGTAAGTGGAATTTATGTGCTTGCTATATTCAAAGGACAAGTGATGTGTAGGATAAGATGTTAAGAACACGACTTCAACAATGAGATTGAACAACCACAAGTATTGGCAGGGATAGATGTAGAGCAAATAAGCCCAAAGAGTGTAATTTTCAATGAAGCAATTTAGCAAACACTTCGCACTTAATCTTTAAATGGTCTTGAGTGTATATGTTGTGGATGGATGGAAACCCCCCAACAACTCAAATGTGATAAGGAATGAATGATCAATAATACCCAATGTAAGGAACAAGTGATATGTGGGATAAGATTTTAAGAACACAATTTCAACAATGGAAATGAGCAACCACAAGTATTTAACAAGACATGGGTATTGAACAACAAGGCATTAATAAAGTAGATCTCATTGAGACATTTTACCAAACATTTTTTGGGCACACTTTAGATAGTGTAGAATTTTCAAGTGTATGGATAATGGACCCCCCCCCCCCAACAAACTCAACAATGATAACAATCAATTACCCAATATGTAGGAATCATCAAATGCTCATGGGTACATCAATTTTTTTCCAATTTTTTGTAATTTTCGTTTTATTTATTTATTTTTATTTTTTTTTTTATTTTTTTTGAACAACAAGAACAACAATAAGAAGGTAAAAATAGGTTTACCAATTTTTGAGTCAATCTCTGATACCAAATGATGTGAACTCCTTTAGTGTTTGGACAAAAAATTCTCACAAAAATTTAATACCAAACCCAAGAAAGCTAAAATGTTAAAATAACACCCTAACACAAGTTTAATCTAGCCAAGATTTAAAGGTTAAAGAACTTAGCCCAATGGATATAAATAAACAAATTTCAAGGTAGCGAAAATAAACAACAACACATGAATAATACACTCAAAATGTAGTTGATTAACTTTCAAATATTACAAGATAAAAGAACAAGGGTTTACCTCACCCAAAGAGGAGTCTCTCAAGACCAAGCACCATGAACATTCAAGTTATCAAGGGTTTGAGAGGAAAGTATTATTTATATTACAAAATAATAAGGACAGAAGGAAGTTTGAGAAATTGCAAGAAAAACCCCTAAATTTGAATTCGGGGACTTTCGGTCGACCGACACGGTCGACCAAACCACTTTCTATCGATCAAATGGTCGATCAAAATGACAGTTTCGGTCGAACGTTGATCAGCGAAACCTGACTGAGGCTGCATCCAAAAATCATGTAGAGTTTCGATAGACCGAAAGTATTTTCAGTTGTCCGAAATTGGCTGAGTCCAAATTCTCTACCAACTTCTTGTCTTTGGCTCCAACTTGATTTTGAGCTTCTTTTCTTGAGTTATTTACATATTTTATCCTCGAATCTTGAACCTCGTTGACCTCAGATCCCATCATGGGTCCCACCAGCACGTGCATCGAGGTTTGACGTTCTCGGATCTCATCAGGCCTTCTATCCGGAGCTTCAAGATGCTGGAAAGGATGCTTCTTCTAAACCCGTTGATAGTACCCCAGTCCAAGTTGCTTCTGCCTTCGGTAAAAGTACTTCGATCGAAGACACTCATCCTGCCGTTTAGTTTTTTATGATGTTTTTGTTTTAACAGCTTCTCACCAAACTTTTAATGACTCGTTTATTTTTCTTTTTAGAAAGTAAATTTCTTTTATTTTGATGCTCATATATTTTTATTTGTTGGTGATACATCAATTTTATTGCGCTTGACAGTTTAGATTTTTGATTTCGACTAACCGTAATCATTGGATTTCAAGTTTTACAATCAGAATCTTGCTACGTAGCTTAAGTTAGTTAAGAAATCCCTGAGTAACTTCAAATAAAGAGAAAGTGTAGTTAATCTTGCGATGTAGCTTAAGATAGTTAAGAAATAGCTGAGTAACTTTAGCTAAAGATGAAGTGTAGTGTTTCCAGTTATGATAGTCCCTCAAACCTAAGTGGGGACATTTATGTCGTTTAATTAGGTTTGAATGATAGGTTGCTAATTTTTCCGTTTTTAGTAGGGAGTCCCAAGCAGTGCGCTCGAAGCATCCTGACTTTCTTGTGTACAAAACATTATGGCTACTTTTTGTTTAGCTAATAAACTTTGTATAGCATAACTTATTTGTAGTTTGTTTTGAATAAGCAGTTTTCGCACTCCAAACATTTGTATGTAATGATAATGGTGTCATTATTGTCTCACAAGAAGATGACGCGGTTCCAACTTTGTTAATTGGGGGTGACTTTGGTATGCTAGGTAGTCCTCTGCTCTTGTCCGAGATACTTGTGCTTAGTGTAATGCGAATTTTCAGATCCCTTGTCAGGGGGTTCTTTTATACTTTTGCATCAATGTAGAAGTTAACAGGATGCACTGGCATTTGGCTTGGTTACGTTTGTCACAATAACATTCAACTCACTTAATATAAACTTACATAAGGAAATCTTTCGTAGCATAAATTTTACAAAATACGAGGCATATCCTTTAAGCAAATGATGACGGACCTTATTGATAATAGAGGCGAAGATGATAAGTGTTCCAGGGGTTAGACAGAGGGATTTCGAAAAGGTCCTCTATCCGGTAAGTCCCTGGTACCACCTTGACGGTGACCTTCTAAGGTCCTTCCCAATTAGGACCCAGAGTCCCTACTTCTTGCTCTTGAGTTGGAAAAAATACTTTCTTCAAGACCAAAAACCTTCTCTTCACTTTTCTGTTATAATTGCGGGCCTTTTTTTTTTTTTTTTGGTAGTGGGCTAACACAACCTATGACTCGTTCCTTCTTTCAAGAAGGAAATCAAGATCCACCCTCTAGTTTTCTTCATTTTTCACTTCATCGAAGTAAATTTGGCGAGGCGAAGGCACTCCGATTTCTAATGGACATACTGCCTCAGATCCATAAGCCATTAAAAACAGAGTTTCTCTTGCGGCAGTATGCAAGGTAGTCTGGATTGTCCATAAGACTTGGGGAAGTTCATCCATCCAAGAGCATTTTCTTGATTCTAACTTTCTCTTCAAGGTGTTCTTTATGGGCTTATTGACTGCTTCGACCTGTCCATTCAGTCGAGGGTGGTATAGGGAAGAGAATAGCTTACAAATCCCCAGATCATCACACAATTCATCGACCTTCCTATTCTAGAATTGGTTCGCGTTATCAGTCACTAGGGAGTGCGAAATGCCAAACCCACAGATAATATTCTTCCAGATGAATTGGAAGTATTAGCCTCGTTGATTTTCATCAATGGTTCGGCTTTGACCCACTTGGTGAAATAATCTATCGCCACAATTGCAAAGTAGTTGTTTCCACTACCTCTTGGCATAAGTCAAATAATATCAATTCCCTACTTTGCAAAGGGCCATGGGCTCACACAACTCTTAAATCGTGATGGGGCTGGTGCGGTATGGTGGCTTACCGCTGGCATTTGTCACATTTCAAAAAAAAGTCGTGCGCAACCTTCCGCATAGTCGACTAAAAATATCTTTGTTTCAGGGCTTTCAGCGCTAAAGATAGCGCTCCGGCGTGATTTCCACATATACCCTCATGTATTTCCATCATGATATATTTCCCATCTGCTGGTCCTACACAACGCAACAAACTTGGTTATTGAATTTTCATTTCCAAACTTGGATTTCATTCTCTTAGTAATGGTTATTGTTTCTTGGAATTTCATTTTGGTTAATTCAATTATGGTCGGCTAAATTATATTTGAAATGAGTTATTCTTAGCTTCAATGGGTATGTTTTAATTTTTTATGGATGAATTCTTGTTATTGATATTTTCTTGGATTAATGTCGTCGATGTTGTATGTATTGAATATGCATACAACATGCTCGATTAAATGATGTAAAATAAATTGACTAATTTTCTTACTAATATATCTACATCTCATCGATCTCAAGGAATCAAAATAATTTTTTTTTTTTTGCAAAGCTCAATTGATAGCGAAAGAATAACTCTACTCAAAATTTTCTTTTATTGTAATTTAATTATATCATCTTTTTATTCATTTAAGTAAACTTGAAATCATAGTTTAAGACTTGAATTTAGCAAATATTTCATTTAAGTAAACTTGAAATCATAGTTTAAGACTTGAATTTAGCAAATATTATTATACCATAAAAATCTTTAGGAAGAATGACTCTGGATTATTGCTAGGCTATAACTCGACCCCTTTATACTTGGAGGGTAGATTTTCCATTGAATCAAGTTTTTTGCGCCGTTACCGGGGATTATTTTTGGTATTAATTATTTTTGCTGAATTCCATTATTTTTTTCTCTACTATACTATTCCTTATATTTTTTTTTGTTTATATCTGTTTGGTTTCGAGATCATTCTAAGCGATTAGTAAGATCGGAACCCACTGACCATTTTTTTAATTCTTGAAAATCAGCAGGTGGAAATGGCAGATAATGAAAAACCAAATGAGGTGTCAGTCGTTCAGAGTCTTAAAGATTATATTTTTCCAACAATGGAAAGCACTCCGTCATGCATTGCGATTCCTGCAAATGCAGGGATCTTCAACTTTAAACTGGAAATGATAGATCACTTGCCACGCTTCCATGGAATGCCATCTGAGAGTCCTTATCGCCACATCCAAGAATTCGAAGGCGTTTGTTTTACTTTTCTTGAAAGAAATTGCACTAAGAAAGTCATTCGACTTGAGCTTTTTCCTTTTTCACTAAAGGATAATGCTAAGTCATGGCTTAACTCTTTAAGGCCTAGTTCAATTACAAATTGGGAAAATATCCGGAAAGAGTTCATTAAAAAGTTTTTTCCACCACAAAGAACTATTGCTATTCAAAGACAAATTATGAATTTTTCTCAAAAGAATAATGAAAATTTTTACACTAGTTGGGAAAGTGTAATACCGCCATTCATTTTCGTGCCCTTTAAAATTTCACGTCATATTTATGTTAATGTTATTTGAAATTTGAAATTTAATTAATTTTACGTCAATGATTTGAATTATTTTGCAGTGGAAGGACTTGGACGCCGTCTCACTCAATGTGCCAATTAGAAAATTATAATTTTTTTTTACTTACAATTTATGTGAATAATTGTTTTATTGCTTAAGCTTGCTATTTTCTATCTTATTTTGTTAAATTGAAAGTTGGGGGTAGTTTGGCGGCGATTGGAGAGTAAATAGAACTTATGGACTAAAATATGAACTTAAGGGAAAAGAGGGACCAATTTGCAAATTCCAAATGATTATATCTAAACCTAACCTAACTTCATATCCTCAGACCCGTTCCTCTCACTCTCGGTCTCTCCCTACACCTCGTCTCTCTCTCTCTCGCCTCTCTCTCATCTCACCGGCAACGCAACTGCGACCTCCACCGCCTCCCTCTTGTCGCTGCATCGGTGGGTAACTCCTACCCTTCTCCCTCATGCACGCACACACATACAACACAACGCGCATAGACACAGCACACCCGCACACAACACACGTATTGGATTGTTGTATGTATATATGGAGTTGTAAGTATGTATTGATGTATGTAAGAGTATATATATGTGTGGGTAAGTGTATTATTACTATTTCAGATTTTATTTATTCTAGATTTCGAATTTAATTGTTAATTGGAGAGTTGGTATTGTGATTGTGTGTGTGTGTGTGTATATATATATAGGGTGCACTTTTCATACTCCTAATGTGATAGGTTTAATTAATTGAATTAAATTTTTAGTTTAAATTGAATTATAATTGTACTCTTTGAAATTGTGGAAAATTATGTAATTGTATATTGGATTTCAGAATTTGGGATTTTAAGACTATGATACTTTGTTTGAAATTGTACTTTAAATTTCGAATTATAAATGTTTATTTTCAACCCTTGAAATTAAGATTTTGAGGTTTTGTTTGATTCTAGATTTTAATTTGACGATCATGTTTGAGTATCTTCAAATTCTTAATAACGGGATTTTTAATCTAGAAATTTTGTAAAATTTAGGTTAAGCTAAATATTGCAACTTAAATTTGAATAAATGAATGATAAAAAAACTCGTAAGTGCATGTAATTGGATCCCTCGTTTTGAATATGATATTATATGCATTGGTCATGGGTTAAGGACACGTTTGAGTTAAATTGTAAGTCACATGGAAGTCTTGACCTCGGTTAGGAGTTTTAAATGTGATTTTGAACTAAAAATATATTTTATTTAATGAATTAATATAAATTAGGATTACTGGGTACATTGACGTCACGGGCATCTGAGACTCTTCCACTTGCAAATCCAGATAACGGTAAATACTAAGGATGTCAGGTAAGTAAACTTCCCCTTCTCTCAGCATAGTTGAATGTTTAATGTGGAATTATGTGCTTAATTGACATTCGTGTTAATTACGAAATTCAAATGCTTTTCGTTTACCATATGCAAGTATATGTATTTAAGGAAATGTTGAAGCATGCACGTTATCATGTCATTGCATCATTAAGCATGCATTGACATCGAAATGGAGAAGTC
The DNA here is from genome assembly GCA_963555705.1 of Ligustrum vulgare. Lineage (NCBI taxonomy): Eukaryota > Viridiplantae > Streptophyta > Magnoliopsida > Lamiales > Oleaceae > Ligustrum > Ligustrum vulgare. The sequence continues at coordinate 477,718 of OY743174.1, read as the reverse complement.
AAATGTTTTAATGAAAGGAATGTGTCGAACTACAAATTTTTGTCAAAAGTTATGTATCCCAGAAATTTTTAAGAATGGGTGTACTTCTAGGTCATGAAAGAAGTGAGTGGGAAATGGGGCGCGGGGGAGCGGCGTACCCTAATTAAGTCGCTTTGCGACGGAATGTTCAACCGCTTTGCGGTGAACTGTTAAACCTCTATGCGGTGGAAAAGTGAATGTTAAACCGCTTTGCGGTGGAAATGTGAATGTTAACCTGGTTCCAAATAAGAATTGCCCATTGCTCTCCGATTAACATTCACGAAGGAAATGTTAAGTGAAAGTTTTGGAAACGTTAAGCGAAAGTCTGAAAAGTTTGAAAGTTCTAGAAAGTAAAGTAAATGGGGATACACATTTCAAATTTTAAAGTATTTCATGTCATAAGCATGCATTACATGCATAAAGTTTACTTACTGAGCTTTAGCTCATCCCAATCCCTCCCCAATATTTCAGGTGATGAAAGTTAGGTGATCCGAGGAGAGCACTTGGCGGCTAACTCAGACAATACCACAATTTATCATTTTAAATAGGGTTTGAATTGGAATTTCATAAATGTTTTAGTTATTTTTTTTATTATTTCATTCTTTTAATTGTTTATTGGATTTAGTTTTTGATAAGTCATTTATCTCCTTAGTAGTTTATCAATCCTCCAATTAGTTAAATGGAGCTCATGGTTTAAATTTATTTATGTTGAGGAGTTTTGGAATTGATGTTGAAGTTTAATTTTGGAATTGTGGTTGGATGTTGAATGAGTTGAGAATTGCATTTGTAATGTAGGTATGACCCCCCTCTACAGGTTGGTTATGTCCAAGTTATAGAGGAGGTTCTACCGAAATTTCTGTAAAATTTTTATAGAAAAATGAAAATGTTGAAGTTTTAAATGCTTTGTTTCCGCATTTAAGTAAAGGGAAGTTAACATGCCTAGGTTTAAGATTTTTGAACTTGGGGTGTTACAGAAAGATTCAAGGATTTGTTGTTATCTTGTCCCCATCATGGTTATGAGCAATGGATGTTAACTAAATGTTTTTATGAATTGCTTAGACTAGAGATGAGGCAATTTGTGCAAACCATGAGCAATGGTGATTTCTTTGCAAAAGACTATAATGAAGTTTTCACCATTTTTTATGATTTAGCTGAAAATGCCCAATATTGGAATAATATTGATGAGTTTGATAGGGGTGTTACAATAAAAACTGAATTTCAAAAGATTGCATCTAGAAATAGAATTCATTCACTTAGAGGAGATGATGACATAAATACCCGATTGACTGTCATCACTCGAAAACTTGAAAATTTGAAAACTGAAAAGGTGAATGAAATCCATTCCTCTTCCACAATTTTAGAAAAGTGTTCAATTTGTGAAGATGTACAACATTTAACTTTTGATTGTCCTGCACTTCCACCATTAAAAGAGATGCTTTTGATCAATCTGTTGCTATTAACATGATTTCTAAACCTTATTCTAATCCATATTCGAGTACTTTTAATCTAGGTTGGAGAAATCATCCAAATTTCAGTTAGATGAAGGATCAAGGAGGAAGCAACAATGTTGGACCTTCACAATCAACACCTTATATGCCACCACGGAAGAGAAGTCTAGAAGACCAAATCCAACAATTCATGCAAAGTCAAGCTGTAATCAACAATCAAAATTCTCAGGCCATTAATGACATACGATCTCAGCTTACAAAGTTGACTACTCAGGAAAGTGCACCAGAAAAAGGTAAGTTCCCAGCTTAACCAATGCCAAATCCTCAAACTCAATACAATAGGGTCGATGATTCCAATCTGAGACATGTGAAAGCAATAACTACTTTGAGAAGTGGTAAGCAAATTCATGTTCCTGAACCTAAAGAGAACTTGGCAACCAAAATATTTTGATGAAGTGCAGGAAGTTAACATGCTAGAAGAGCTGCTAGTTGAGTTAGAAGACCTAGATGAGCAACTTGAGCAAAATTTCAAATTGGACAGCATTGAAGACTCTTCAAAAAGTGTAACAACAGCAGCTGTAAGAGCTTGGTACCCAAGCATTGAGCCTCTAAATGTAAGGCAGACAAACATGCAAACCTCAGCAGAGAAGATGCCAACTCTAGAGCTTAAACCTCTTCCATTAGAACTAAAGTATCCATTTTTGGGACCCAATGAATCATACCCAATGGTAATATCCTCTACTCTTACTTTTGATTAGGAAAATATGTTATTAAAAGTGTTGAATGATCATAAATCTGCAATAGGTTGGACCATATCAGATATTAAGGGAATTAGTCATTTAGTGTGCACTCATAGAATTTTCCTAGAAGAAAATGCTAATCCATCAAGAGAATCTCAAAGAAGGCTAAAACCTAATATGAAAGAGGTTGTTAAAAATAAAGTTTTAAAATTACATAATGCAGATATCATTTATCCTATTGCGGACAGCAATTGGGTAAGTCCGACTCAAGTAGTTCCTAAAAAAACTGGGGCTACTATTGTTGAAAATGAACAAGGAGAAATGATAACTAAAAGGGTATCCCACTAGTTGGAGAATGTGCATAGATTATAGGAAATTAAATTCCATTACTAGAAAGGATAACTTCCCTTTACCATTCTCAGATCAAGTGCTAGAAAGAGTTGCTGGATAATCATTTTATTGTTTCTTGGATGGTTTTTCAGGCTATCATCAAATTGAAATAGCATTAGAAGACCAATAAAAAACTACTTTTACTTGCCCTTTTGGGACATTTGCTTTTAAAAGAATATCGTTTGGTCTTTATAATGCCAAGTAACATTGCAAAGAGGCGTGCTTAGCATATTCGGTGACATGATAGAAGTTTTTTCGGAAGTGTTTATGGATGACTTTCTGTAGATGGTGATTCATTTGATGATTGTCTAACAAATTTGAAAGTTGTTTTTTTCAAGTGTGAGGATAAGCATCTTCTCCTTAATTGGGAGAAATATCATTTCATGGTTACAAGAGAAATTGTTTTAGGTCATATAATTTCTGCTAAAGGCATGGAAGTGGATAAGGCAAAAGTAGATTCAATTTCTAAGTTGCCTATTCCTTTAACAGTAAAAGATGTTCGATCGTTTTTAGGGCATGCAGGTTTTGTTAGGAGTTTCATAAAAGACTTTAGTGTCATAGCAAAACCTTTGACTACACTTTTGATGCATGATACAAAATTTTTTGGACTAATGAATGCACTATAGCTTTTGAACATTTAAAAAAGGCACTCACCACTGAACCTATATTTAGATCATCTGATTGGTCTCTTCCCTTTGAATTAATTTATGATGCAAGTGATATATCTATAGGGGTAGTGCTTGACCAGAGGAAAGGTAAGGACCCTAATGTAATCTACTATGCTAGAAAAACTTTGAATCAAGCTCAATTGAATTACACAACTACTGAAAAAGAGCTGCTAGCTATAGTTTTTGCACTGAAAAAATTTCGAAATTATCTCATTGGGACTCCTGTTACCATCTTTACTGATCACTCTGCTCTTAAATATTTGTTCACAAAGAAAGATGCTAAAACTAGACTCATTTGATGAATTTTATTGTTGCAAGAATTTGACTTTACAATCAAGGACAAAAAATGGGTGGAAAATGCTGTTATTGATCATTTGTCTTGATTAAATTCTAAGAATTCAAAAGTTTCTTACCCTTTGAATGATTCATTTCCCGATGAACAATTATTTAGCTTGAATATTCTTCCTTGGTTTGCTGACTTGATAAATTATCTGGTTACAGGTCATATGCCTTCAAATTGGAGTGTCCAAGACAAAATGAGAATCCGTACCTATTCAAATATTGTGCTGATCTATTCATCTGAAGATTTGTTCTATGTGATGAGGTGCAACAAATTCTTACCTTCTGTCATTCTCATGCTTGTGGAGGTCATTTCTCTTTACGGAAAATAGCCGTTAAGGTACTTCAATGTAGTTTTTATTGGCCTAGTTTATTTAAGGATGCTCATGCCTTTACTAAAAATTGTGAAGCATTTCAAGAACTTGGTAGTCTCAACTATAGGTATATGATGTCATTAGCATTAATCCTTGTGCTTGAAATTTTTTATTGTTCGGGATTAGATTTTATGGGTCCTTTTTCTCCCTTCTTTTGGATATCTTTATATATTGGTAGCTGTTGATTATGTGTCAAAATGGGTAGATGTTATTCCATGGAGGACAAATGACCACAAAGTTGTGCTCAGATTTTTTAAAGAACATATTTTTTTTCTAGGTTTGGTATGCCTAAGGCCATAATTAGTGATGGAGGAACACATTTTTGGAATAAACATTTTGAAACATTACTAAAGAAATATGACATTAGGCATAAGATAGCCACTCCTTATCATCCTCAAACTAATGGTCAAACTGAATTAGCCAACCGGGAAATTAAAGAAATTTTGACAAAAAAAAGTGAATCCAAATAGAAACGATTGGACTATAAAATTGGATGATGTTTTGTGAGCTGATCGAACTGTTTTTAAAATTGTTCTTGGAATGTCTCATAGAATTGTGTTTGGAAAACCTTGTCATTTGCCAATTGAGATTGAATATAAAGTTTATTGGGCAATCAAGACACTCAACTTTGATTTAAATCAAGCAGGTGAATTTAGGAAATTGAAATTGAATGAGCTAGATGAATTGCGTTTGGAAGCATATGAGAATGCAAAATTTTCAAAAGAGAAAATGAAAATTTTTCATGATAAGAAAATATTCAGAAAATCACTTTTTCCTTCTCTAAAAGTATTGTTATATGACTCTAAGTTTCATCTATTTCCTGGTAAGTTGAGAACTAAATGGATTGGTCCTTATATTGTGCAAACTATTTACCCTTATAGAGACGTTGAAATCTTGGATCCAAAAACTGGCGATATTTTTAAAGTTAATGGACAACGTCTGAAATCATTTTTGGGTAATTTTTCTGTTGAAATTAAGGAACTACCTCTGTTGGACCCTGACTCCAGCGGTTGATTTTCTTGGAGCTAACTTGTTATTATCATGTATATATTTTATTTTCTTTTTACAGATTTTATTATTTATTCTTCATTTTTTTTTAGTTTTTCATTCTTGAATAAATGCTCATGTACATAAGTCTCCTCTAAGATACACTCTTCTCCTTTATCTTGATTTAATTTTGAGTCGTGTCTATGAATCACTATCCATTTTTCTTCTCTTTGAGTCATTGAGGACAATGTTTGATTTTAGTTGGGGAGGAGAGTAACTTAAATGTACTTGTTTTGCATTAATTTTTTATGATCGTAGAGCATTAAAATTGAGTACATTTGGAGTCTTGAATTATATATTTGTTATTCTGTAAAGACCTCCTAATTTTATTTTTTTTATGCACGAATTTTAGCCTTGTGGTAAGATGGATGGTCAACACGTGCAACTAGAGCTCTCTCAAGTTTAAGTGATTTAATTTGTTCATCATGAGAGTTAAGTGATTGGTGGTTTTCTTATATTGCCCTTGTTTGATATTGTTACTTCCATTGGGTATCATGACACGGATTGTGGACTGTTAATGGTTTATACTTAAGAAATAATGAAGGTCAATGTCAAATAAAAATTTGATCCCTTGAAGTTAACTTTATCATCTTCTTTTCCCATCAGAAATCCCTTCATAGCCACAAATTCCTTTAATTTATTTTTCACATTAAAGACGACATTGTATCCATAAATATATAACCTTGACTTCTACTTTCAAGTTCAAGTGTAAGTGAGGATGATGGTTTTTGCTCCATATATGATAAACAAATGTTCAATGTATTAAACCAAAGAAAAGTGGAGTTAAAAGATATTTGACAGTTATTGAGAGTAGAGGAGAATGTTGAAGAATTATTTGAGAGGATTTTAGTTACCAAAGAGAGAGAGAGAGAGAGAGAGAGAGAGAGAGAGAGAGAGAGAGAGAGAGAGAGAGAGAATGGAAAAGAAAGTAAAGGATGTGAAGAAGAAAATAAGCTTGAAGTATGATTAAAAGTGAAAATTATGATCCTTGCTTATATTTGGAAGTCCTCAATTTCTATTCACTTCTTTTATTTCCTTATCCTATCCAATACCCAAAAAAAAATAAAAAATGCTACCATTGCATCATATGCTTCCATTAGAATTCCTTGTTCTAATATTGTCACTAGAACGTGTAAATCTTTTCTTTCACCACTCTTTATCAGTTCCCTTGATAACACCATTATCACATTTGCTTGACATTTTGATCTTAAGTTGTCTTGTGGTAAGAACGGTTGAGTCCCAATGATTGTGAGATTTTCATGAGGTCAATATTTGCATTACTGCTATCCACATATATATAGCCTTTCTTGAATCCTTGAATGATTAGTTTTCAAACTCCATGAGTGAACCCCTAACAAGAACGAAAACAAAATATACATACCAGTGAGTATATGGAGTTTATGCTTTCCTTGAGTGAATACTCGAAATTGTATATGTTAGGGGTTAGTGGTTTGATGGATTAACTTAAAACACACACACACACAAAATTTTGGGAATGTTTTTATGGACTAATGTGAATATGATGCTTGATCTCTTTATTTTGTGAAGTTGATGTGCTTGGCTATCTAAATTCATTCTTGACTTTACAATTGAAGTTTTTAATAGAGCTAGTCATGTTTTTAATTCACTTGAATTGCTAGAGACTAGCAAAAAGCTAGTCGGGGAGTGTGATTATTATCCAGTTTTACTTATTTTAGATAGGTAAATACATGAAAATACAATTTTTGGATATAAATTAGGTTATTTAGAGGAAAACTTATAAAAGATTCAATTTTAATTCTTAAATTTTAAATTGATTTTATTTGCTGTTAATTTTATTTATTTAATTGCTAAGACCGTGGACAATTCCAACTTGAAAAAGCCCAAAAATGGATGAACCACCTTCAACGGTTCAACAGCCCACACAACTCTCGGATCTCTCTCTCTCTCTCTCTCTCTCTCTCTCTCTCTCTCTCTCTCTCTCTCTCTCTCTCTCTCTCTCTCTCTCTCTCTCTCTCTCTCTCTGACCAAACTAATATCCAGCCCATCAACTTCAACATCAATAAAATCACAAAAGGGATAATTGTATAGATTACTTACTTTAGATAATAAAACTGATTTTTACTACTCAAATAAAAAATTTTGAAAAATACTTCATTGTTACTAAAAAAAATTGAAAAGTATCATAGGTATCATATTGTGATACTAACATATTTGAGAAGTATCAAAAGTATCAGATTGTGATACTTCACGTGATTATGAAGTATTTTTCAGTTTTTATGATTTTATTATAAGTAATTTTCAATTTTTATAAAATTCAAGTAAATTTCAATTTGATCCCTAAAAGTAGTGTAATTATGTGAATAGCCCATCACAAAACCTCCACTCACAGCTGCTCTCCACCTCCTCTAACACAACCAGCACTCAACCTCACGTCCCCAGCAGCCCAGCCTCCCCACTACCCAGCCACACTCTCACTTCGCTCAACCACACACAACCAAACTCCCTCTCTCATACTTTCCTCCCACAACTAGCCGTACCTCAAAGCAATCCAGACTTCTCTCCAGCTCGTCACCACTCGCCAGCCACATACTTCAGGCAACAGCCCCTTCACTCAATTAACAGCAGCCGCCAGTCTCCCGCCGTGAACCACACTCGACAGTAGCAGCCTCTCAAAACAGCTTTCACCCAACATTTCAGCACCTTCAACCATCGACAGATTGAGTAGAGAACTGCAAAGTGGCGTTTGGGTGATTCGTTCTAGTTTCTAATCCTATTTTGCTTAGAATTTTAGTTATTTCAATTATATGTTTTAATAAGTTCAGATGTTTGACATTTTACTTGGATTAATGTCATTGATGTGGTATGTATAGAATTTGCACACAACATGCTCCACTAAATGCAATTAAATTGACCAATTTTCTTACTAATATTTCTACATTTTATCGATCTCAAGAAATTCACACTAATTTTATTTGCAAAGCACAATTGATAGTGAAAGAATAACTCCACTCAAATTTCGCTTTTATTGCAATTTAATTATATTACTTTTTATTCATTTAAGTAAATATGAAATCATAGTTTAAGACTTGAATTTAACAAATATTATTATACCATAAAAATCCTTAGGAAGAATGATCCCGGATTATTGCTAGGCTATAATTTGCTAAGTTGCACGGACACAACACGCGACACGACACGACATGACACGACACCGACATGCTGACACGTGATTTTTCAAAATGATAGGACACGACATGTTTGGGGAGACGCAATTTTTTTTTATTTTTTTACTTTTTATATTTTAGTTTAATATACAATAACAAGTCTATTTATTGCATCTAAACAAATATATCGAATGAAAATAAATTTTTTATTTAGTTGTCTAAATGCAGTCATAACACGAAATTTAACAAAACATAAAAGAAAATAATCTATGAATCTTTCATTCATCTTCAGCTGCTTCCTCAACATCTTCATCTCTATTATCAATAAATATTACTGCCTCTAATTTCGATTCATCTAGCGATAAATTAGCAACTTGGAGCACTCTAACATCTTCAAATGAATCAAATATATCACCATCAATATCCCATATCATAGTATCCCCTTTGAAGTATTGTGGACTCCTCATCGATAATAGACGAAGATTGCTATGAACAAATACCAAATCCTCAGCACGTTTTAGAGTTATTCTATTTCTTTTAAGCGAATGCACAAAGGAATAGGTACTCCAATTTCTTTCACGACAAGATGAAGAAGAATGTTGTATCAATAACTTCAAGGCCAATGATTGAAGCATTGGTGCATAAGCGCCATGATTGACCCACCAAGTCTTTGGATCCAAGTGGTAACGAATCATGTATAGAATCAAATTCACCAAAATCATTGTCCATAGTTGAAAACCTAGCATACTCAACAATCACTTTTACGCGTCCTTCATTTGACAAGTATTTGTTGAGACATTTCTTTCTTTCTCATGACACTTCTAAATCTTTATGAGGAGTAACTCGAGCAGGATCCTCTTTAAGTCATTCCTCGATATAGTATCTGATATACAAAAGCAAATAATTAAATGATAAAAAAAATTAGTGACAAATTGACAAATAATAATATCAAAATCAAAAAATACTAAAACACAAATAAAAAAATATTATGTAGAATTATCTTGGATTTAAAGAATGAGTCAAACAATGTAGTGGAGTGTTACTCTTTGTCCAACGATCAATAAGAATCTTATAAATAACATCATAGAATGACGACATCTCATCTTGATGTTTTCCCTCATGCCTATAGATCACCGATTTCACTTTTTCTATCATGGTATCCCACAAATCATAAACCAAGTGAAGACAGGGTTTATCTGTATCACAACGTCTAAACATATCATAAATTGGTGCTGTGAATGAAAGAATATAACTTATGGAGTCCCACCAAAGATCATCAAGTATTTTTTGTTTCACAAAACTGGCCTTTTGCACATTATCTTGTCGATAAGTTGTCCACCTTTCACTTATAACCATATTCTGCAACCCTCCTTTAATTAGCTTAAATCTTTTAAGCATAACAATTGACGAAGCAAATCGGGTTTCTGCTACAGAAAGCAATTTCAATTACATATTAAATTCCTCAAAGATTCCCAATACCATAGTGTGATTCATGATAAAAATTTTAATAACCATAACATCATCGTGAATACTAGTAATCCAATTGCATTCCTCATACGTAATCTGATTATTATTAACATTCTTCGCTGCACATATATTCTTCAAAGCAAGATTCAAAGTATGGAAGACACATGGTGTCCAAAAAATATGAGGAAATTCTGCCTCAATTATTTGACCAGCAACTTTTCAATTTACAACATTATCTGTAATTACCTGAATAACCTTCTCGTGTCCAATTTCATTTATAACATCTCGCATCAAGTTCGAAATAAAATATTTATCCTTTATTTCACTCATACAATCAACGGCCTTTAAAAACATTGGTCCACTCTCATACACGGTTATGAAATTAATTAATGGCCTTCTTTGTGAATCACTCCATCCATCACTCACAATGCTTACTCCTTTTTATGCATATGTGCTTTTTATAGGCTGCAATAATCTTTCCACATTTCTCTTTTCTTTTTGAAGAGTGGTTCTCAATTTATTATAAACCGGAGGCACATATCCTGATAAGTGACTATTTGCAGCAATACTATAAGAACTGACATAATAAGGATTTTTGGCAAGATTAAATGACACACCATCTGTGTAAAATAACCTAGCAATTTCTGAATCCAATTGTTTACGAGATGTCATATTAAAAGCTTTTTCAAGTGCACCAATCTTTCTTTTCTTTTGCTCCATCATATAAAAAGTAGCATAATCATTCCTAGTAGCAGTACCAATGGAAATTCTTTCCCCAGGAAATGATACTCTTTTGGGCTCATTATTTTTCATCATTATTTTAGCTTCATCGTCTAACTTTTGCATCTCACTGATATCTTTTGTAGTTACATTTTTACAAGCTCCTATACCAAAATCAGACAATTTCAACAAATGTGCCCTAACTCTTGTATATGAAGATTTTTTCTGTTGATGAAAAAATTGCACTACCAACTAATATTACTACCCCCTTCATTAATTCTATCATATTTTGTTACGTATTTCTACAATGGTTTAGAAATTTCATCATCTATCGAAGTACTAGTACTATCAGAAGCAATTGATGAACTCATATTTTTGAACTAAAAAGTAAAATCATAATATATATATATATATATATATATATATATATATATATATATATATATTAATAAATTATCACAATCATAAAAAAAAATATTAATAAATTATCATGATAAAGAGCCTCTTTGTCACTTGACCAAAATTTTTAATTATGTATTTTGAGAGACAAAATTGAAATTTAAGGGGGTGGGGGTGGGGGGGTGAAGTACCTCAGAATTATTGATTTCGCAGCAGCACTCGGAATTACTTTGATATGTACAATTTTCAATTCTACATTCATATTTATAATGTTGTGTGTCTGGGCCCAATAACCCATTCACCATCCAATACCCTAACTTACACTACAATACATACAAATGAAAAAATAAACACATTTTGATCAAAAAGAAGAAAACCACACGCATCGCCGCACAACCCAAAGAAATAGAGAGAGAGAGACGTGACTACTGCTCCTTCTCCAATGAACACTGCGACCCTGCTCCTTCTCTGATGAACGCTGCTCTAGGCTTCTTCTCCGACGACGCTTGTGTTGGCAACGGGGCGGATCGGACCCCGATCCGCCCCGCCCCGCCCCGAATATTTTTGCCCCGATCCGTCAAATTTCGGGTCGGGTCGGAGCGGATCGGGTTCGGGGCGGGGCGGATCAGTCCACCAATCCGTGGACCGATTCGCCGAATTATTTTTTTATTTTTTTTTTAATTTTTTTAATTTTTAAAATATTTTTTAAATATATTTTAAATTAAATGTTTTTAAAAAAATTTAGAAAAATTATTTTTTTATTAAATTTTATTTATTTTATTGAAACGAGACGTATAGAGGCCAATTCGCCGATTCAACGGATCGAGTTTTTTTACCATCACTTATTGGAATTATTTCTTCAAATGAAGAACGTGAAAAATGTGTTTTCTTTAAAATGCAAAGATTGCAGGTTATTCCCAGAAATTAAAGTTTGCTACAAAATTTACATATTAGGTTTTTATACATGATTAAAAAATTATATTGAAAAAAATGTCGGATCGCGGATCGGGGCGGATCGGATCAGCCCCAATCCAAATCCGCTCCGTGAATTTTCGGATCGGGGCGGATCACATAAATCTCGATCCGTCGATCCATGGATCGGGATTTTTTCGGATCGGATCGGATCGGGTCGGCGGATCGACGGGGCGGATCGAATTTTTTTGCCATCTCTAGACGACGCTACTCCGGGCTCCTTCTCCAATGAACTCTCACGCAGGTCCTTCGCCTCTGAACTCCGACGCAAATACTTCTCCGGTGAGCTCAGCCTCAGATGCGTGTCCTTCTCTGGCTTGGCTGCAAAGGTAAGTAATATTTTCATAGCTTGTAGTTCCGACATGTGTCGGAGCGTGTCCGGCAAGTGTCAGTGTCCGACACGTTGGCTCCGGCAACGTGTCGGTGTATCTTAGATAATTTGACCCCTTTATACTTGGATGATAGATTTTTCATCGAATCACGCGGGTCGTGTTTTGTACTATTTTGAAGTTTTGGGGTCTCCAATGGTTGATTACGATAAATATACATAACAGAGGCTTTTGGGCTTATTCCTTCTTCAGTTCTTCAATACAATCGTTATGGATGCCTGCGTGTTTTCTTGGGGGCGCCTTTATGGCGAAGGAATGATTATCTTCAATTTTCAAGAATTATCTCAGGGGGACGCATTTCAATCACACATGCTACACCTCATCAATTGAATGGTTATTCCTTTTTTTAGATTCTTGCCTGTTGGCACTTCAACTTATACCCTCTTGAGACACGTGGACCGCCTTGATTGATTCTCTAATTTGAGGATCAAAGGCCCAGATCAACTGGTCTTCTCTATAAAGCCTCTATGGTTCCATTATTCTCCTGCTCTTGCCATTTTGTCAATCTCTCACTTTCTTCCCACGAGAACCTTCCACTCCCCTTTCTTTTTTACAAGGAATTTCATTAGCAGATTTCTTCATAGCATCTGCAAGTAAACCATTTTTCAACAGATTCCTCCATCATCAAGCTGCTTCGTTGAACCAGTAGCCGTTGATTTTCCCGTTTTCAAGGTAATCCTTCTGCCCTTCGCGTGCTTATTGTTTTAAACTTTCTATTCTTGAGTGTTTGTTTGAGAATTTCTTCTTTACATTTTTCTTTAAGGTAAGTTTGGAATTTGGGAAAAATGGAACGAATTGAGGGAACGGATCCGCGGGAGTTGGTGATAATGTCGATTCCTACAAGAGGTTTCTGTCTTTTGACCCAATCAGTTTTTAATTCCCACTTTTTTGGGGAGCGTGAGGAGGAGCAATAGAAAATGCAGTAGTATGAAAATTTTATTTTTTTTCAAAACTCATTTTATTCCACACATTCTATTAATAAAATAATCTACACATAAATTAAAAAAAAATCGTTTTTTTTAACCACAATTTCTCCAAACTTACTTTTCAAATCGATCGATTCTCAAAATCGAAAATTGAAATCAAAAGTAAAAATGATAAAAATATATTTGTTATTCAATTTCTAAAATGATGTCCAATGTGTTTGTTTGTTTATGTTTTATGAATTTTTATTTTTTACCAATAAGTTGAATTGTTAATTGATGAGATCCCAGTCGGGGAATCTCGTCGAACACGCGGAATAACGATAATTAAAACCTATGAAATGTCTAAATCAGATCTGACACGAAATAACAAGAATTAAAATACTGGAAAGATAAAATTGACGATAGGACCTTGACCCAAGATTCACGACGCAATTAATTGACGATGCGGAATCGAGATCAAAGGTTTTCGAAACACCACAAGGACTTGTCAATTTCCTTGATAAGATTCTAAATTGGAAACGCTACAAATATTCTCGCGAATATTTGATAAGTTCAACGCCACAAATATTTCACAATATTTGATAAGTTGTATTTGTTCTCGAAGAACACAAAAGGGACTCCTCAACCTTTTAATTGGAGAAAACTCTCTCAACTTTATTAATCTCAAAACTCAAACTAAACTGTTTTTTACAATGAATGGAAAAGAATATAAATAAGCAAAATAACTCAGTCGCTAATTTACTAAAAATAGAATTCTAATTAAACTAGAAAACTAAAATAGGCAAACAATTAATTAAAAACGGAAAATAATTGAAAATCCCCTAAAATCCAGAAAACCTCAATTAAGGCCGTGATAAACACTTTTACGGCCGTAAAAGGCTTTCTGCTTAAGACTTACGGCCGTGACCATCTTTCTTACGGCCGTAAATATGGAATTCTTCAATTCTTCATCTGAACCCGAGGCGGAGTTACAGCCGTAATAATAACTTTTACGGCCGTAATTATAAGAGTTACGGCCGTGACAGATCTTCTTTACGGCCGTAATGATCATTCTACCCAAATAACTTCGATCACTCGTCTCGGCTTGTTCCTTTCGCCTTCTCGGCTCGACTCCAACATGAAACCTGCTCTGTTTTGCACGTAGATCGCTGTCATATTTCCGATGTCTCGACTTTGCCCTTCGATGCCTGGTCCGGATCACATCATTAATGCGATGAATATTTGTTAAATATTTTATCATGCACTTTAGAAATCCAGAATAAATTTTATTTTTTTTAAAACTTGTTTTCAACTACACATTCTATCAATAAAATTATTTACACATAAATCCAAAAAAAAAATATTAGCTTTTAATTACAAATTCTTCAAAAAAAATTATAATTACAAACCACATTATTCGAAATAACTGGTGTCAAACTGGGGCTTAATATGTTGAGGATTAAATACACCAAATTTGTAGGTTACAAACTAAATACATCAAATATGAGCTTAATATGTTATGACCTATTATCGCAAGAAACTCAAAGTTTAGGGATCATTTGTGCTATTTATACGTTTTTAACGGTGGGAAGGTGGGAACTAACGAAATCTGACGATATAGACCATTTGTGCAATGTTTGATGATTCTGCGGGTATAAATGTCTAAATCTAAACGTTGGTAACTCTATTCGAAAGAAGTCCTAAGGTTGCGGACCATTCGTGATGTTTACCCCATTATCAAACAAACTTTAAATAACGATATGTCACATTTCGTTGATCCATTTTTTTGAAAAATCAAAAATAATGGATGAGAATATTTGACCAGTCGAAATTGTTGATTTTATAAAAAAAAAAAAAAAATGAATCAATATTATATTATCATGTAATCGTTTATTAAAAAATTATAAAACATTTTTTACCAGGCAGAGGCCAATATGAGAATGAACTAGATAGATAGCAGTTAAGTCAACTGGGCGTACACAAAAAATGAATTGGTAAATCATAACAGACAACAAGCACCCATATAGCATAACATCGACATAATATCAAATTGAACTTCAAGGAGATGTAGAGAAGGAATCAAGAAAACAGAGGAGAAAAACAAATCTCATACCACAATACTTTGAGTGCAAATTTAAACTCATATAATCTGTATTTCAAAATCAAATGAGAAGAGAGGAAATTGCACCAATATTTTCATAACACAATCTCAATTTGAGATCATGGATTCACGTAGACTTAACGACAAGGTTCATTGGGACTGATTTATCCTCTGTTTGTTAAAAAAAAATTATCTATAAACAAATAATGTAATATTTTCAAGATAAAATATGTAATTGAAAGATAATTTGAAAAAATGTGTTGTTTCATAAACAAGTTATCAAAAGGAGATAAAAGGCCTAAATAAACTGACTTGCATGCCAACAATGTTACCCCGTTTCAGATAAAAAAAACAAAACAAAACAAAAAACAATGTTACCCTGTTTCTCGAACTTCCTTGTTTTCCAAATAAATATCATGACAACTATAGACGGGTCGGGAAATCATGCACTAGACAAAACATCCAAGACACAGGCTATTAAACACCCAATATAGAAGAACCTTAATTGAGTGAACTCTGGTTCATTTGGTAAATTGTACATTGTATTGTTTCCAAGTATCAATTATTTTTTTACTGGTGGTAAACTCGTACCCAATGCATTTGACAATCTGAAATCACAAATAACAAGCTTACACCAATATATAAAATAGTAAGGAATAAAAATGCACAAACCAAATAAAACCACCAAAGTTGATTGCAGAAAATGTACAAAAATGAACATTTACATAACTCTCAATACCATGATGGGAATAACAATTAATCTGACCTTCCACGCCAAACAGGTGCTTTTATAAAAAGAAAGAATCATAAATTAGGAGTGTATAAGCAGGCATTGCATTTGCAGTATTTAAAAAATGCAAAGTATACCAACCGTGAGTTACTGTGATATACAGCCAACCACAAAGATGAGCAAAAACATGCAGAAGGTACACCGAAAAAATAAAAATAAGTCTTACTACTACAGATAATCCTTAGACCATCTCCCAGGACACCCCAAATTTGAGATTTTATTCCAAATTTGAGATTTTTCATCTCTAATCTCACCCCTTTTCCTATCACAAATTTGGGATAATGAATAATGCTATCCCAATTCATTATCCCAAATTTGGGATAAAGCTTTTATTACAAAAATGTCATTAATTTATTTACAAAAATGTCATTTTTTATTTTTTATTTTCATTAACCTCATTTATCTATTTAATTAATCAATTGTTGTTATTATTATTATTGTTTTTTTTTTTTTTTTGTATTTTAATTATTATTATTTTTTTTATTGTTAATTTTTGTTGTTTTCGCGTATGATAATGTTATATAAGGGATACTAGTAACAAGAACGGTAGTTCGAATTATAATTTCTCAATATTTTTCATAACTGGTCAGACATGATTAAACTTGAAACCTTTCTTGTATTTCTTGTCTTGTTCCAACAATAATTTGGCTCAACATACTAAAGAATGAAAAGAAAACATATGTTAAGTTGAATTCAACAATGTACAACTAGAACAATAAGAATGATACTTACAATGTCATGCTTAGATGCACCACTTGAATTAAGGTTTTCAACTCTTACTACACATCCTCGCATTTTGTTCATTGCATGAGAAATCACCCCGTACTTGTTCTAGATGAATATTTTAATAATTTAATTTTTTATGTCCACAATATTGACATTTTTTTAGACACTTCAAACTCTTTAACTACTAATTAAAAATAAAATTAAACTAATTAAATAAATAATAAATATATATGTTAATTTATAGAATTAAAAATAATAATAAAAATAAATAAATAAAAAACAATTTATCCCAAATTTGAGATAAACTATTAAAGAAGAAAAAGAATTCAAACCAAATTTGAGCAAAATCCGGACCAAATTTGGTCCGAACCTTAGAGATGCACTTAAGACATACCATCTTAACAAATCAAATTTGCAACATGAAAAGCAATTAATTAAAAACAAAAAATATAAATAGATAACAAGGAATAACTGGGGAAAATGAATAATCCAGTCAACAATACAGCTAAGCAACTACCCAATTAAATTTGGGCATTAAAATGAACAAATCTATCTACATAGCAAAAGAGAAACATTATCGGATTTAGAAAAGAACTGAAATATCATTCATGGCTCAATTTACCATCAGTTACACTACGTCCTTCCACAAACCTAACAAAGTATTCTACACCCAAACAAAAACCCTGAACATAAAATTTAAAGCTTAACATCAGAAAGCCCTAAAAATGACAGATTATTCAAGAACTGGTAAACTTAGTAACAGCCTTGGTACCCTCAGAAACAGCATGTTTAGCCAATTCCCCAGGCAGTACCAATCTCACAGCAGTCTGGATCTCCCGAGAAGTAATTGTGGGCTTCTTATTGTACCTCGCAAGCCTGGAGGATTCCTGCGCCAATTTCTCGAAGATATCATTGATGAAACTGTTCATGATTCCCATAGCCTTGCTTGAGATCCCTATGTCTGGGTGAACCTGCTTCAGCACCTTGAATATGTAGATCTTGTATGTTTCTACGCTCTTCTTCGTGCGCTTCTTCTTTTTGTCTCCCGCAGCAGCTCCTTCCTTGGGGAGTTTCTTCCCGGCCTTAGGCTTCTTCTCCGCAGGGGCCTTCTCGGCGGCCGGCGCTTTCTCGGCGGCGGGCTTCTTCTCCGCTGGCTTCTTCTCTGACTTTGGCGCCATTTTTTGTGAGAAAGGAAAGTCTTAAGAGTACTTGGAGAATTTTACGAGCGTACAGAAAGAAAGAAGAAACAAAAAGTAGGAGAAATGTTTGTGAGATAAGAACGAAGGGGAGGAGAATTATATAGGAGGTTTAGATGGAGCTTGATTGGTCAAATGGAACGTCGCGGATCGGAGTATTAGCCGTTCATTAGACTCGTCATCAACGGTGTAGATTTCAGTGTGAAGATTGAATTAGAATTTTGAAAGGTACCTTTAATATGTATTGTGCAAAACATCTCAATATTGTGATTTTTTACGCTAAACGTCTCAATCTTTACATTTTCTTGTTGGAGACGTCATTTCCGTTATATTTAACAATATTTTACCATTAAATTAACAGTAAATATGAGGGGTATTTTTGTCTAATTTTATTTTTAATCAATTTCTTTTTTTTAATAAAGATAATTGGCACAAAACGTCCTTACATTTGACACTCATTGTGAAAAAACATCTCAACGTTCATTTTTTTTTGTGAATAACATCCCTACTTTTAGATTTTCTTGTAGATTAGTCCTCGAATTTTACTTTTCTTTCAATTTAGTCATTCTGTATTTGATTTACATGTCATTGTCTTCAAACGTGTATAACTTTTGATCTACAACTCTGAATTGCACTTCATTTTTTGCGTTGAACTTCAAATTCAACAATCTTTCTTATGATGTATCATGTGCTCATTTATTAAACATTTCGTTTTGACTTTTGTATTGTAGATACTTATTTTGTTAGGGTATCATTGATTATTACAAAAGTCAAACCAAAATGTTTAATAAATGAGCACATGATACATCAAAAGATGGTTGAATTTGAAGTTCAATGCAAAAAACGGAGTGCAATTCGAAGTTGTAGATCAAAAGTTATACACGTTTGAAGATAATGACATGTAAATCAAATACAGAATGACTAAATTGGAAAAAAAAAGTAAAATTTGGGGACTAATATGTAAAAAAATATAAAGGTGGGGACGTTATTCGCCAAAAAAATGAATGTTGGGATTTTTTTTCACAATGAGTGTCAAATGTAGGGACGTTTTGTACCAATTATCTTTATTGAAAGAATGAAATTGATTAAAAATGGAATTGAACAAAAATGTCCATCATATTTACTGTTCAATTTTAATTTAACAGTAAAATATGATTAAATATAACGAAAATGACGTCTCCAACAAGAAAATATAAATGTTGGGACGTTCAGTGTCAATAATCACAACGTTGAGATGTTTTGCACAATACATATCAAATGTATGGACGTTTTATGTTATTTATCCAATTTTGAAACTTTTCTAATCTAGGGTATGTTTGATTGGTGAGTGAAAAATGAGTTGAAATTTCAATTCCTTGAATTTAAAAGAAAAATGTGGTCAAATAGTAAGTGGATGTAATTCAAATTTCATGAAAATTAAAAGTATGTTTGATTGGATTATGACAAAATTGATTGGAAAATGCATATTCCATTGAATTCCAATTCCTATCAAACACACCCTAAAATTATGCATTTGCTTTTGATTTGTAATGCTCTGTTCGATAAAATTTAATTGGGTAAATTAATTGGCTAAAAGACAAAAGAGAAGACAAATTTAATTTACACAATTTCTTAAACCAATTTTTAACCATCCACATTCTCTCTCCAATTTACTCAATTTCCTAAACTAATTTTTAAATTCACTTCTTACCTAAAAAATACAAATAAATCTAACACAATATTTAAATTTTGGAAATTGTCTACCGAAAAGGGCCTAAGTTGTGAACACACTAATGATAATTGGGTAATTTACAAAAATGGCCAATTTTATGCTTGTCAAGCCAAAAGTATCTAAGCCTCTGTTTGGCAAACAAGAGAAATAAAACATGTTTTTAAATAACATAATTTCTCAAATCACTTTTATAGCATATATATTTTCTCTTTCCACTTTTCAACCACATATTTTACCTCGAAAACATAAAAAACATGTTTTTAAATACGAAACTTTAAAAATGGTCAAATTGAGGACCTAAATGTCCATTATACCCTTAATGAAATAAAAAAGTAATTTTTTTTTTCATGCACAAAATTTGAGATATTTAGCTTCCAAGAGAAGCTATAACACTAGTTATTACCTACTAGTTCCTTTTGGTAGCATTATCTAGTCGGTATTGAGCATATATTTTTGGAAAAATGAAGATGATTGAGAAGGTAATTAATGATGGAATTGGTGATTGAAGTTGAAGAAGATAATAAATTCATGGTGTATTTGGATATATCGTTCTCGACATATCATGAATGTCTTATCTTATAAGTAAGGTGAAATTGGTGGTTGATGTCAATAATGATGTTGTAAATGTAATTCTTGACTTTTTATTAATTAAATGTCGACAACAATAGTAAAAACTGAGTCAGTATAGGGAATAATTTGAATTTTGCGTGCAACTTTTTTTGCGATTAACATGCTCAGTTTAGGTATCAATTGTAAAATAATCTTATTTGTATAAATGACATACAAGTATGGGGGATCTCATGCGATTTGTCGTCTCGTGCGGTGGTAGCTTCGTCCACCTAAATGGCGATTTGAAGTTGCTTGGCAATCAGAATCAATTCTCTTTCGACATGACATTTAATACAAAGAGCTTTTGAATAAATTGCATGAGAAGCTTAATTTTGATAGAACGAAGTATCAAGTCCACTTGAAATTCAATTTTTCAAACATTAATATACCACTAGCAGATGTAGCAAACAATGATGATTTGCAATGATACATCTCTCTCCACACAAATGTCTCTTTGTATGTAATTGTGGATCAATATGATGTCGAAGAGAATAAGTTGAACAATTGTCACCCCTAGAAGATTATTTGATATAAATAACTTCTTGGTTGTCGATACTTTTTTATTCGTTCATAAGACTTGTGCTTCATGTTGTTGATTAATTTATGAGGAAATTGCAAGAAATAGCCATTTTATATGGTGATTTGCAAAAATGTCCAAAATTTTTCCCATGTCCATTTTGATAATATTTAGACCAAAATACCCTCACAAACAATTAAAATCCTACCATCAAGATCATTTTTTTTTGTATTAAAAATTTAATTAGCAAATACGAGATTGACAACTAATCTATACCTAGTACAAATGTTAATCAATGATTTCTAAGGTAATACTTCTTCCCAAGATAAACAACCCCTAACCAAAAACCTGAAAATCAAACTTACCCATTTTGAACCCTAATTTCTCTCTCAAACTCAACGCCTCCAATTAGTGTTGGCAATGGGCCGAGCCGAACCAGCTTGGCCCTTTAACCCATGTGATCGGCTCGAGGCTCATACAAGCCGAGCTTGTGGCTTTTCCACTACGAGCCGAGGCCAAGCTCGGCTCAACCTACGAGCCATTTCTTTTCTTTTTTTTCTTTTGTGCTTTTTCTTCAAAAAATGGTGCTTTGGTTTAAAAAAAGTACGACCCACGCGCCAAGCTCGTAGGCTCGGCTTGTGGCTCGTCTCCACGAGCCGCTCGTGGTTAGATGAACCGATCTCATGTTCAGCTCGTTTCCACGAACCAGTGATTGGCTCATCGAAATGACGAGTTGAGCTGCTCGTGGCTCATATTTTTACAAGCCGAGTCGACGAGCGGCTCAGCCCATTTGCCACCTCTACCTCCAATTTCTCTCCACCAGTCCACACGCCGTCGAAATCGCCTACGCTTGTTGCCATTTTTAGAACCGAATGACGGTCACTGTTTCTATTGCCAGTGGTGGTGAATCTCATCCAATTTTCATCGGAATCGGATCGAAGTTTTCGTTCATATTGGTTAGTAATTTATATTTTTTCTTAAGAAACTTTAGGCTGCGTTCTCTTTGGCGTTTTCCAGCCGTTTTCCATTTCCGAAAACGCGGAAAACGCGTTCTCTTATGCCGTTTTCGAAAATAATTTTCGAAAACGTTTTCAAAATTTGTAAAGGAAATGGAAACCGCATTTTTCGAAATTTATAACTATTAAGTGGAAAACGCGCGTTTTCCGCGTAAAAAAAATTAAAATAATCAAAAGAATCTGAAATTTGTCATTTTTAATTACATTATTGGTCCCTATTTTTCAAAACTTGTCATTTTAATCCTCAAAATTTGAAATTTCTTTCGAAAATATCCTAATTTATTTGCAACTTAGGTCCCCAACTTCAGATTTTGTTGCACATTAGTTCACAATTTTGAATTTTCTTTCAATTTAGTCCTTTCCGTATTTGCTTTATAGGTCATTGTCTTTAAACATGTATAACTTTTGATGTACAACTTCGAATTGCACTCTGTTTTTTGCGTCGAACTCCAAATTCAACCATCTTTCTGATGATGTATCATGTGCTTAATTATTAAACATTTCTTTTTTTACTTTTGTATTGTAGACACTTATTTTGTAAGAGTATCATTAATTAACGTAAATTGATTTTTGCAAATTTTATTGAAACTTAAATTTTAAACGTTATGAGTGCTTAGTAGAAGGGTGTATATATATAAAGTATTAAATGGAACGATTACTTTAGAATGAAAATTACTACCCAAATGTGGAACGATTATTTTAGAAAGGCAACATGAATTTTTGAACTTTTTTTGTATAATCAAATTGTGTGATAGGGGTTATTTCATTTATTTTTGTTGTGCAACTCAAATATGACATCTTTATTTCATTTATATTCACAAATAATATAAATACAAGTATACAGAAATAATTTTCTTCAAAATTTTAAACAGAACGCGTTTTCTAGCTTTTCATTTTCGAAAACAGTTTTCGGAAATAACAAACCAAACGCATTTTCAGCAGGAAAACATTTTCGAAAATGAAAACAGGAAACTGAAACACAAAGAGAACGCAGCCTTAATCTTTCTCTCAATCCTTTTAGCATATTTTCTATGAGAAGATGAAGATATACTCATGCAAAGCCATAGTTTTTCTCGTACAATTTTTAGTCTTTCTATTTTTATTTATTTATATTTTTTTTTTGGGATTTATAGGTTCGCATCTTGGGTTTTGGATCAATGTCTTCTATGACCATTTCTTATAGAAAAAATGCATCCTTTTTTGTGGCCTAATTTGTGATGGCTCTCATCTTGTTACTTTCTATGTCTCTAATCTGGAAATCAAACATTCAATTCCAAATCATTTTTCATTTATTTGTTTAACTGCTAGAAATGTCTTTGTTTGTGGATTTTAATGGACTCGAATCAGCCTTATTGTTGGGGAAGTAGGAGTTTTATTCCAATGGGTATTCCTCAACCTATGGTTAAGAGTTCTGAGTACATGGAAATTAGTGCAGAGGAGCCATTAATTTGAGAGATTGCAAGTCCCTTAGCTGAAAAAGAAAGCTCTTGATCCTTCCCATGTTTGAAAAAGACAGAATCCTGCACCAAATTATGATTGTTTGAATGAATTTGTTTAAACCTAATTTTTCTTTTTTGCCTAGTTAATTTCTCATGTTGTATATCTTTTGAGAGATCTCAAGGGAGACGATTAATAAGTTCTTTATAAGTAAAACAGAAAATTTAAATTTCTCGATTGACTAATTTTCACTGATATCTCGCAATGAGAAATATCTCCGCAAGTGTACGGGTCGTGAGAAGTAATATAGTGGACTTAGGAGTCCAGATTATCGTCCCACGGAGACTGCTGTTAATTACCGAAATATTTTAGTTCTAAACTTTATTTGAACAAAAAAAGATAATTTTCTGTTGAGAATTTATACTAAAACTAGAGAATTAAATTAAAGAATTAAATTGCGAGATTGCTTTTGTTTTAAAAACGATTGTAAGGTAGTTGGGATTCACGAATTCACCAAGTCAATTAAATCAATTCCAATTCCAGATTTTATTTTCTAAATATGTGTTCGATCGAATTCACTAATTCAGATTTAGATTCCTCTCTCGAGTTTAAATCAATCCTACCTAAATAAGTCAACTTTGTATCTCTACAGCGGGTCTGAATATTTCTTATCTAGATGCATTACACGCAAGAATTCACACGCGATCGCAATAATAACAAGAGTATATCTCTATCTCTCGTTCAATTACCGGATTTATTACCTAGATCTATGTTATTAACTCACCTCTCGGATTATGAAAATAACACATTAAATCATGAAAGAATGGTCAGTTCATTCACCCATTAAAAGCAATAATAAATCAATACATGCCTTGAATCGTTAACACAAGGAATATGGAATTAAAATAATTAACTAGACTACATCGTTCATCCCAACGTAAAATTTAGTTACACATCTTGATTAAAGAACAAAAACAATAAAATAAAACGTTCATTGAAAACAAGAAGAAAGGAAAGCATGCACCAAGTCTCAATTCTTCTATTATCTTCAATTCACGTCCCTCTGTGATGCTTGAATCTCCAAGAAATTGATGTTGAAATCTCTATTGTGGCTCGTTCTATGGAGAGGCAAATGTCCCAGTTTTGTAACTCATGTATTGTATATATAGGTTTTGGAGAAACCTAGGTCAAAAAAGAGAGAATTCTATTGAAAATCTCGAGAAAAAGCCCACAGTCGGCCTAGCCGGAAAGCCACGCGATCGCGTGGTTTAAAACCTAGCGATCGCGCAGACATGGGTAAAACATTCTGTTGAAAAATTCGAGGCACCTCGTGATTGCGTGGTAGGAATCCGACAATCTCGAGGAAGGACATTGCACTGCAATTTTCCATCTTTTCCCAGCTGTGTAAGTTGGTCCTTGCCTTTTAATTGCACCTCATGTCCTCAACTTTTGATTTAGGCGATTTAGTCCTCATACTTTAGTATCCTCTTGATTTGATCGTTTCAACTTTCAACTCCTTCAATTGGATACTCCAACCTCTGATTTAGTTTGGCACCAGACATGTTTCCCGGTTGTTGTCACAAACTCCTCACTTGTCCAATTTAGCTCCAATTAGCAATCCAATTATGCGTTTTTCTCATTGATTTCATCATTCTTCATCTTTTGGGATATTTTCTGAAAAGTAAACGATAAACACAAATTAAATAGTAAATATTCCAAAAAGAAAAAAACTAAACCTAATTTAGACATACAAATAAGTGTATAAAATACACTTATCAAATACCCCCAAACTAAAACTATTATTCGTCCTCGAACAATGTAAACTAAACTAACAAATTAAAATAACCACATGCAATTGTTTTTGTTGTGTCAACATGTTTACCAAATACCTTAATAGTCCAAATCAATTCAAACTTTAAGCAAGAGTTATGAACAACAATGCAAAATAATTTCTAGTTATATCATGCCAGATTTTCAAGTGTGTGCGTGAATAGCCAATGTCAAACGCATACTTATGTAAAAGATATACTCAACACTGTGCGGCTCATTATGCATAATCAAGCCCGAATCCCATGTGGTCAATATATGATTTCTAATGAAATTCCTTTCATCGCTCATGGATGATCACTACTTTCTGCTTTTCTCTCACATCCCGGATTTTTATCTATGTGGGTTCTAAAAATATTCATTGTTTTTTCCACACAAGCTAGTCAGAATCAGAAATATGCATGCATAACTGTAACACCCCAAGTTCAAAATCTTAAACTTAGGCGTGTTAACTTCCATTCACATTATATGCGGAAAATAAATCATTTAAAACCTTAACATTTTCATTTCTATTATAAAATTTTACAGAAAATTCGACAGAGTCACCTCTATAAATTGGACTTAGCCAACCTGTAGAGAGACATCATAACCACTTTCAAACACACATCTCAACTCATTCAAATCCCAAACAACATCAAACCCCTTTACAAAAGAATCCCAAACTCCTCAACAATATAATTCCAAATAATAACTTTAACAAATACAACAAGAGGCAATTTAACCTCAAATACGATACTGATACTTATTCGAAACTAACTCCAACCAAGCAATTATCAATTATAGATAAATTAAAGAATAATTAATGAGACATTGAAATAAATTCTAATTTGACTTTATTTAAAAGGTTGAAGCGAGTACATTCTGAGTCTGCCACCAATTGCTCTCCTCGTCTCATCTAGCTTTCATCACGTGAAATATATTGGAAATGAATTGGGGTGAGCTAAAGCTCAGTAAGTAAACTTTATGCACGTGGTGCATGCTCATTACATGAAATGCCTTAGACCATTCAAAGTAATTATCCCCATTTACTTTACTTTTCAAGACTTCAGACTTTCCAACCTTCACTTAAACATTTCCAAGACTTTCACATCATTTCAAGACTTTTACTTCATTTCAAGACTTTCACATCATTTCAAGACTTTTACTTCATTTCAAGACTTTCACATCATTTCAAGACTTTTACTTCATTTCAAGACTTTCATATCATTTCAAGACTTTTACTTCATTTCCATCATGAGCGTAATTAGTGTATCTTCTAGCCAATCACAATGCAGTGGGCAATTTCCCTTATTTAAAAGCAGGTTATCACTTTTCCACCGCATAGCGGTTTAAAATTTGCCACCGTCAACCGATTTAGCAATCGTCACCGCAAAGCGGTTTAATATTTGCCACTGCCAAGCGGTTTAGCAATCGTCACCGCAAAGCGGTTTAATATTTGCCACCGCCAAGCGGTTTAGCAATCGTCACCGCAAAGCGGTTTAATATTTGCCACCGTCAACCGGTTTAGCAATCGTCACCGTAAAGCGGTTTAATATTTTCCACCGTCAACCGGTTTAACAATCGTCACCGCAAAGCGGTTTAATATTTGCCACCGTCAAGCGGTTTAGCAATCGTCACTGCAAAGCGGTTTAATATTTACCACTGCAAAGGCGGTTTAATTCGGGTACGCCGGTCTCCCGCGCCCCATTTCCCACTCACACCTTTCATGAATTAGAAGTACACCCATTCTTTTTTAAAAACTTGGGATACATAACTTTTGAACAACTTGCACCTTGACACATTCCTTTCATTTAAAAATATTTGACTTCCCAATTTCGATGCCAATGCATGCTTGATGATGCAATGACATAATAATGTGCATGCTTTAACATTCTTCATAATAACATATACTTTCACAAAGTAAATGAAATTCATCAAAGCAAGTAAGTTGCAAGACAGTCATTTACACATAACTTTCACATTTACATTCAACTTTGATGAAAATAGGGGGAATTTTACTTACTTGACGTCCTTAGTAATTTACCGTTTCTGAATTTGCAAGTGGAAAAGTCTCGGATGCCCGTGACGTCAATGTACCAAATATCCTAATTGTTCACATTCATTAATAAGTATAACTTTTAATTCACAATGTGACCTCACGTTTAGATTAAAGCACATAAAATAAGAAAGAGTTTCATGCTTCAAACTCCCAAAACATTACATTCTAAATCCCTAACATGCATAAGAATGTAAGATTATAATCAAGGTCTCAATTTAACTAAAATTAATCAAAACAACCCATTTTAATAGTTTCCAAAATCTGAAATTCCAACTTAAAGTTCCAAATGAATTCTTAAACCTACAAAATACCAATTTCATAATCCTTTACCAAAAACAGTTAACTAAACTCCAATTTCACAATTTTAACATTATACATTTACAATTAAAATTTAAATAATTCATCAAGGTTCGAAACAAAATTATCAATTTGACAATCTATGATTTAAAATCTAAGCAGAAATCAAAAATCTGAATTTTAACTAAAACTTTGAATCGATATATCTATATATATACAATCTGAAATTTACCTATATAAATTTTCCATTACCAAATCTGAAAGGTGCATACATACATACATATACATACACACATATATACATATATGCCCCAAATCTGAAGTTAACAATTAAAAATTCGAAATTTGACTACAACTCAAACTGAGAAATCTGAAATGTTCATATAAATATATATATACATACAACATATATACATCAATACATATAAGCCCGTGTGTGTGCATGTAAAAAAAACCGTGCAGCGGTTCGTGTGTGTGTGCGTCGACTGTGAGTGCGGGTGTGTGTTCGGGAGGAGTTTACCGTGAGGATGGTGGCCGGTGGTGGGCGTCGAAGTCGCCGGGAGAGGAGCGGCGAGAGGGCGAGACAGAGACGGAGAGGCCGAGAGAAGGAGAGAGCCGAGGGTGAGAGATCGGGTTCGAGAGAGAGAGAGAGAGAGAGAGAGACCGAGTGAGAGAGAGGCGTGAGTGAGAGAGTGGTTAGGTTAGGTTAAGGTTTTTTTTTTTTAATCTTTTGGAATTTGCAAATCAGTCCCTCAACTCTTCTCTTTTGTTTAAGTAAGTTTATAAGTTCTATTTACCCTCGATTGACACTACACTTTTCCCCCAAATTTCAAATTGGCATAATAAAATAGAAAATAACATGCTGAGGCAATAAAACAATTATTCACATAAATTGCAAGTAAACAAATTTATAATTTTCTAATTGGCACATTGAGCGAGACGGCGTCCAAATCCTTCAACTGCAAAATAATTCAAATAATTATCAACAATAATTATGTCAATAATGATTAATAGAGACATTAATAGAAAAATTACGCGAAATCCATGAAAGCCCGTAAAACGAAACAGCGATATTACAATTCCTTACTCCCTAAAAAGAAATTTCGTCCTCGAAATTAAAACTTACTAAAAATGTGGTTCATTGGTACGCATTTCATCTTCACGTTCCCAAGTAGCCTCTTCTACTGCATGATTCCTCCAAAGAACCTTAACTAACGTAATCTTCCTTCTTCTAAGTTCCTTATTTACTTTCATTAGGATTTTCACAAGTGACTCCTCATAAGTCAGATCCTCACAAAGATCTAATGACTCCTAACTGAGGCTATGGGAGGAATCCGAAATATACTTCCTTAACATTGATGCATGAAAAACATTGTACTCACCCGATAATGCTGGTGACAATGCAACCCGATAAGTTAGGTCACCCACCCCTTTCAAGAATTCCAAAGGGGCCGACAAAACATAGGCTTAACTTTCTTTTCTTCCCGAACCTCACAATTCATTTCATTGGATATACCTTCAAAAAGATCATATCTCTTTCAACGAATTCCAAGGTTTCCTTCTTCTGTCCACATAGCTTTTCTGTCTACTCTGTGAAATTTTCATTTGTTGACGAATCTTTTCAGCAACTTTTGCTGTTTGTTGTACTTTGTACTAAGTCTGGATCCAATAACTTTCTTTCTCCTAGATCACCCTCGTAACTGACGATCTACACTTCCTATCGTATAGTACTCAATACGAATCGAAGTTTGATAGCTATTGTTGTAGGAGACATCAACCGACATTATCCCACTTATGAATCCATTCACTAACTTTCTATTTCCAGCCTTTCATAGGATCTATTCTAACGTTTAAACCTTAATATATATATATATTGATTGATCACATTCTTAAAACTAAAATCAAGAAGGTTGACCAAAAGAAGACTTTATAATCCAGAATTATTGAAACTTGACGTCCATACCAAAATATACAGTAGAAATACTAAAACTTTAACAGAATCTTTCTGGAAAGATTTACAAAACGAAATCCTTTCTAAACATGCTGACATTTCTTTTAAAATCGGAGGATCAAACTTAAATCCTGTAACCCATACTTATATATTGTAATCAAGTATTCAGCATCATATACTCATCTTAAAACTAAAGCTAAGGTACTAATTTAAGAATCCATGCTTTCAAAATCATCATAACAACAATACTCTAACCAAGTATTTTATAAATAAATCATTGACCTATCACCAATGAATAAGACTTTTGTGATTCATATAGAATTCCTCATCAAGTTTACTTAACCCAAAAATACAATCCCATTATAAATAAAAGTCACACAACTGACCTCAAATAATCATATCAATCTCTCTAAGATTACAACATAATAACCATCATATCCTTCACACGAACCTTTTACGTCAATATACTCACTAAGATTTTATATCAATCTCTCAAACTCAATAAATCTTGGATTCTGCCATTGTCACTCTTTCTGCACACTACTCCATAATAAGTAATCATTCTGAAGTCTTATTCTCATTTTCCACAAATCATATCCACAAGGACAATTGCCTAAAATTTCATTTCTTATTTTTTAATCAAGATACCATCAATAATAATCTCCACAATTTCATGGTATGTACTATCATAAACTTTCCTCCGATCAGATGCATTACTTCTGCAATACTTGTATAAATCTAGGACCTGATAAAGTTTCTTTCATCAATTTCATCTAACAATCTCTCATATGATATTTTAGTATCATCAATGAAAACTTAACGTACAGTGAATCATTCAAATTACGATGAAACCTGATTTATTTTCCATGACTGAGATTCATCTTTCTTCGAATTCCACTTAAAACCAAATATAGCATAACTTATTCATGGAAAGTCAACTTATTTAATAATCTCAATACATCGTCACCTTCAGTTCTCACCATAAGAGCAATCGCATTATTCCTTATAATTATCTCTTGTACCTTTTATATTCAAATGACCTTATGATAATCATCATTATCTCACATAATCCCAAACATTCAATCATATGTCCCCAAATTCTCATTTCGAATAAATGGTTACTCCTTTAAGGCATCTCACTATAAAATACTTTCAATCTCCCAATAATGATAACTGACTTTCCCAAATACTCATATTGCATGTAAATAACCAAATCCTTAACACATCATCTACCAATCAACTTCCAAAATAAATAGACAGTATTATCACTTACCATCATAATTTATAATATTCTCCAATATAAGTGATTATTTCTCACTAATAATCAATAAGTTCCTAAGAATAATTAAAATTCTTTCCAATAATGCCATAACATTTGTCTTCACTCATCTTTTCAAAATATGACTTGACATTTCCCAATATACGCATCAAGTCATCACATAACTTCATGTATACCTTGATATCCCAGAAAAATCAATTCTTAATTCCTCAACATAACAATTTCAAATCATAGTTTCCAATATCAATATCTCACTTCCTTCAATACATTAATTGACTCAAATGACCACCCATTAGTCATACTTATAAATATATGACACAAATCATAATCCCAAAATTTCTTAGTTACAAAACCAACAACATTATAAATTTCTTTCAAAATAGAGGAATAATTCACTTACTCAAACATAATATCCATTCCTTAATTCCCCAATAATTAAGAATCAAATCTTTAAATCTGAAATTTCATAATTTTTCTCATAGAAGTCTCAATAAAATCATATCACTCATAATCTCAACATCTCATCACAACTTCATAAAACTGGTTTTGCCGTGTCTAAAATCAATTTTGCAAAGTCTTATAAAACCATCTTTCTGCTTCATGTATAGCTCCTGAGCACCCCATGGAAAAAAGCTAGGTCGAACAAAACCTTTGTCTATGAGATTCTATAGTTGCACTTTGAGCTCTTTTAAGTTACGAAGGGGCCATCCGATATTATACCTTGGATACTAGAGTTGCGCACTTAGTCGATGACGAATTCAATCTCTCTTTTAGGCGATAAATCACAAAGATCTTTTGAGAAATCTTTAGTCATTCTCGAATAACTGAAATTTGTTCGAGAGAAGTATTCACCTTAGACACTTCAATTATTGCAACTAGGTAGGCCTAATAACTCTTATTCATCAATTGACGAGCCTTCATCACTGATAATATCGAAATAGAAAGTTTCACCTTTTCTTCAACAAAGCGAAAAGGGTTTCATTTGAAGGTTTAAATACCACCTTAACGTAGCCATTGATTGAAACCTTATACCGTAATAATCATTCCATTCCTAGTATGACATCAAGTTTGTGGGTATTCAGTGTTATGAGATCTATCATCTACTCCTTCTCATTCACCATGATTGGGACATTTCTCAACACATAACTTTAGTTCAACAATTCTTCAAATGGCGTTGACAATATAAACTTGGTCTCCAGCTACTGAGATGGGTAAATCAATTTTCCTATAATTGTGGGACTATCAAATGAGTGGGTAGTCCCGATATCAAACACGACAAGTGCTTAATACTAAGTTCGATGACTTCTCAACTTCTCGTTTGGACATTGTATACTCTCGTGCCGATATACCATTCATATCCATTTCTTATTTCACAAAGAGATCTAATAAACGGCACCCAAATTTTTAATAGCCATTACTTTCTCACTTCCTCATTTACATAACCAAGATATACTCGTCATAATCACTGACAACATTCTTAACCTTTCACTTTCCGACATTACACATTAGCATTCAAGAATTTACAATAATTGGAACATCAAATAACATTTCATAATTTAAACAAAATTTAACTTACCAGATGATCGAGGGAGAAGCACTTGAGGCGTGACTCAGTACCCGAACCATTTTCAAATAAATTTTAAAAGTCTACAGAATCGCTTTTAAAACTCTTAGCTCTGATACCAAAAATGTAACACCCCAAGTTCGAAATCTTAAACTTAGGCGTGTTAACTTCCATTCACATTATATGCGGAAAATAAATCATTTAAAACCTTAACATTTTCATTTCTATTATAAAATTTTACAGAAAATTCGACAGAGTCACCTCTATAAATTGGACTTAGCCAACCTATAGAGAGACATCATAACCATTTTCAAACACACATCTCAACTCATTCAAATCCCAAACATCATCAAAACCCTTTACAAAAGAATCCCAAACTCCTTAACAATATAATTCCAAATAATAACTTTAACAAATACAACAAGAGGCAATTTAACCTCAAATACGATACTGATACTTATTCGAAACTAACTCCAACCAAGCAATTATCAATTATAGATAAATTAAAGAATAATTAATGAGACATTGAAATAAATTCTAATTTGACTTTATTTAAAAGGTTGAAGCGAGTACATTCTGAGTCTGCCACCAATTGCTCTCCTCGTCTCATCTAGCTTTCATCACGTGAAATATATTGGAAAGGGATTGGGGTGAGCTAAAGCTCAGTAAGTAAACTTTATGCACGTGATGCATGCTCATTACATGAAATGCCTTAGACCATTCAAATTAATTATCCCCATTTACTTTACTTTTCAAGACTTCAGACTTTCCAACCTTCACTTAAACATTTCCAAAACTTTAACTTCATTTCAAGACTTTTACTTCATTTCAAGACTTTCACATCATTTCAAGACTTTTACTTCATTTCAAGACTTTCACATCATTTCAAGACTTTTACTTCATTTCAAGACTTTCACATCATTTCAAGACTTTTACTTCATTTCCATCGTGAGCGTAATTAGTGTATCTTCTAGCCAATCACAATGCAGTGGGTAATTTCCCTTATTTAAAAGCAGGTTATCACTTTTCCACCGCATAGCGGTTTAAAATTTGCCACCGTCAAGCGGTTTAATATTTGCCACCGCAAAGCGGTTTAATATTTGCCACCGCCAAGCGGTTTAACAATCGTCACCGCAAAGCGGTTTAATATTTGCCACCGCCAAGCGGTTTAGCAATCGTCACCGTAAAGCGGTTTAATATTTGCCACCGTCAACCGGTTTAGCAATCGTCACCGCAAAGCGGTTTAATATTTTCCACCGTCAAGCGGTTTAGCAATCGTCACTGCAAAGCGGTTTAATATTTACCACTGCAAAGGCGGTTTAATTCGGGTACGCCGGTCTCCCGCGCCCCATTTCCCACTCACACCTTTCATGAATTAGAAGTACACCCATTCTTTCTTAAAAACTTGGGATACATAACTTTTGAACAACTTGCACCTTGACACATTCCTTTCATTTAAAAATATTTGACTTCACAATTTCGATGCCAATGCATGCTTGATGATGCAATGACATAATAATGTGCATGCTTTAACATTCTTCATAATAACATATACTTTCACAAAGTAAATGAAATTCATCAAAGCAAGTAAGTTGCAAGACAGTCATTTACACATAACTTTCACATTTACATTCAACTTTGATGAAAATAGGGGGAATTTTACTTACTTGACGTCCTTAGTAATTTACCGTTTCTGAATTTGCAAGTGGAAAAGTCTCGGATGCCCGTGACGTCAATGTACCAAATATCCTAATTGTTCACATTCATTAATAAGTATAACTTTTAATTCACAATGTGACCTCACGTTTAGATTAAAGCACATAAAATAAGAAAGAGTTTCATGCTTCAAACTCCCAAAACATTACATTCTAAATCCCTAACATGCATAAGAATGTAAGATTATAATCAAGGTCTCAATTTAACTAAAATTAATCAAAACAACCCATTTTAATAGTTTCC
The DNA here is from genome assembly GCA_963555705.1 of Ligustrum vulgare. Taxonomy (NCBI): domain Eukaryota; kingdom Viridiplantae; phylum Streptophyta; class Magnoliopsida; order Lamiales; family Oleaceae; genus Ligustrum; species Ligustrum vulgare. The sequence goes on along the minus strand of OY743174.1, from coordinate 443,678 downwards.
AAAATCTGAAATTCCAACTTAAAGTTCCAAATGAATTCTTAAACCTACAAAATACCAATTTCATAATCCTTTACCAAAAACAGTTAACTAAACTCCAATTTCACAATTTTAACATTATACATTTACAATTAAAATTTAAATAATTCATCAAGGTTCCAAACAAAAATATCAATTTGACAATCTATGATTTAAAATCTAAGCAGAAATCAAAAATCTGAATTTTAACTAAAACTTTGAATCGATATATCTATATATATACAATCTGAAATTTACCTATATAAATTTTCCATTACCAAATCTGAAAGGTGCATACATACATACATATACATACACACATATATACATATATGCCCCAAATCTGAAGTTAACAATTAAAAATTCGAAATTTGACTACAACTCAAACTGAGAAATCTGAAATGTTCATATAAATATATATATACATACAACATATATACATCAATACATATAAGCCCGTGTGTGTGCATGTAAAAAAACCGTGCAGCGGTTCGTGTGTGTGTGCGTCGACTGTGAGTGCGGGTGTGTGTTTGGGAGGAGTTTACTGTGAGGATGGTGGCCGGTGGTGGGCGTCGAAGTCGCCGGGAGAGGAGCGGCGAGAGGGCGAGACAGAGACGGAGAGGCCGAGAGAAGGAGAGAGCCGAGGGTGAGAGATCGGGTTCGAGAGAGAGACCGAGTGAGAGAGAGGCGTGAGTGAGAGAGTGGTTAGGTTAGGTTAAGGTTTTTTTTTTTAATCTTTTGGAATTTGCAAATCAGTCCCTCAACTCTTCTCTTTTGTTTAAGTAAGTTTATAAGTTCTATTTACCCTCGATTGACACTACACTTTTCCCCCAAATTTTAAATTGGCATAATAAAATAGAAAATAACATGCTGAGGCAATAAAACAATTATTCACATAAATTGCAAGTAAACAAATTTATAATTTTCTAATTGGCACATTGAGCGAGACGGTGTCCAAATCCTTCCACTGCAAAATAATTCAAATAATTATCAACAATAATAATGTCAATAATGATTAATAGAGACATTAATAGAAAAATTACGCGAAATCCATGAAAGCCCGTAAAACGAAACAGCGGTATTACAATAACAAATTAAAAGAAAACAGACCCCAATTCTACACCGTCAACCACCACAGCTCAGTCAACTAAGCTTATACCATGCATTTATATATATATATATATATATATATATATATATATATATATATACACACTTTTTCTCTTGATCGACGACTTTTTCTTTTAATTGTCCCTGTATTTTACCATCTTTGTGTAGAACTTTTCATACTTGCTTTCTATATGATCCCTGTAGCGAGCTTTCAGATCGGCAACTCCCAAACCAGTTGGCTTTAGGGTACCAGGTTCAAAGAACCCCTCAGACGTACTTGCCCCAGTCATAAAGGCTTAAACAGAAAAGTTAAAGATGTTATAATGTCTTATGTGTAAGTCCACTCTTCGTACTTGCTTTCTAATTGACCCCTATAGCGAGCTTTAGGTCGATGACTCCCAAGCCAGTTGGATTTAGGGCACCAGGTTTGAAAGACCCCTCGGACTTACTTACTCGAGTCAAAAAGGTATTTGAAGAGCAGAATAAGACCTTCAACATTTTTCTATTTTTATGCTGGAAATGGTTTATACCAGTTGACCAAACTGCAATGACTAAAGTGCAAAACCAAGAACCACAGATCTCCAACCCGTTAATACATACAAATTCCAACCCTTTTACCCCCAAACTTGCCTTTTAGCATGATTTGTTCTAATTTAGGGATGAGATGTCTAATGATCTAAGTTCAAATTGCATTAACTTTGCCCCACATGTATTAAACAAAATCCCTCACACAACCAATTATCCAACGCTGGCTATGTGCGCAATGAATATGAATCTAGCAAAACATAACTAGTTCAAAATAAGTTTATGCTTTCATGTCGTCCAATTTTCAATCCTAAGTACAAATTAATTCATACTGTATCCTAGGAAATAAACATGTCGACAAAGTTTTCAATTTTTTTTTGGTCCCTATAGAATCGAATGAATATAAAATGAATGAAGAATGCAATGAATTTTCACCCCCAAACTTGAAATGAACATTGTCCTCAATGTTCGTCAAAAAGATTCAACAATGCAAAATAAGACTAAGAAAAGAGAACGAGAACTTCCCAAGTGTAGATGATGTATTTCTTTGAAGCTTCCTGTTGCACTGCATTGGATGAATCGACCCTTTGTTTGTATTGTTCAAATTGGGTAGGGGTGTTTTGATTGGTGTTTTACCTGTAAATAAGAGATAATTAGCATTAGAAGTCATAAACATCAATAAGAAATAATGGACGTTCCGTACCACACCCCCAAACTAAAGTTAAAGCAAAATTTGGAATATTCAACAATGGTAGACCACACATATTCAAGCCTTGACATCGCCTAGAAAAATACACATTTTTCCGAGCCATCTTTTGGTATGTTAAAGTTCACAGCATGGTCTACAACTTATTAAAAATTCAGGTCATTTGGAGTTCAATAGGGTCATGAAAAAATTATGGAGAAGTGGGTGACGTGAACTGATTTTCTGGTGCAATGGCCTGCAGTGGCCTCCAATGGGGCTGCCTTGATGCAATGTTGGTTTTCATGATTTTCATGCAATTTAATGTACTAATTCCTGAACTAAACATACATACTCAATAATAACCATGTCATGAAGATAAATGCTCGGAAGAATCTCTCAAATTTGAACAAAAATCTTATTGTAGCATTTTATCAAATACTTAATGTGCATTACAAAAATCAAAGAAAGTGCATCAGTTTGGAACATTTATTGACCCAAAAATTTTACCTATTAAATCACAAATCACATTCTCCAGCATCTAACCTAAATCCATTCTTCACCATTCACAATTTCAAAATCTCAGAACTCAAAGAAAATTTCAAAATTTTGAGTAAACATTGATTCAAGTGAAGAATTTCATATCGTTTGCTTGATTTTGAAGTGAAAGAAGCGATGAATTTGATGCAAAGAAGTGTTGATGGCATACACAAATAAATGAAAATCATGTTTGGAGTGATTTGGGGAGAGAAAACGAGTTTGTAATGTTTGAGATTGGGAAAATCAAGTAAAAGGCTTTAAACTGCTAGAATTGGTCCCAGTTCAACCACGCGATCGAGTGGTAGGAATTCTAGCGATTGCGCGGTCAAAACCTGTAGCACATTTTAGTTAAAAACTCATTCTTGCGATCGCGCAAGAGTTGTACTGAGCGATCGCTCAGTTGTCCAGTAACTTTAAAATTTTTCCTATTTTTGAGCTTCTACCTCGTTTTTAACCCCCGAATCACATCATGATGCATGTAATGATTTTCCAAACATTAACTTCATGATCTAAACTAGTGTGTTTAATGTGTGGGATGACAATTAAAATTCTAGTTAAACAAAAATATGCAAAATTAAAAACATACCTAAATATGAAAAAATAGTGCAACAAGCAATAGAGTTTTAACATGCAAACATGTAAACATGCATTTATCTAAAATTCAGTAAATAAATAAATTATGAAAGCGTAATAAATAAAAGTGAAGAAAGGTTGGGTTGCCTCCCAACAAGCGCTATGTTTTAAGTCTTAAGCCTAACTTTTGCACATCGAAATCATGGAGGCTTGAAAGATCCTCTTGAAGCCTTGCACACTTTGCAATTTCCTGCTTTGCACTTTTCAATCTTGTTTTGCACATTGATGACTCCATTGTTTGGGAACTGAGCAAAATTTGGTTTTTCCTCCTTCTTCAAGTTATTTCCTTTCTTCTTCACCTCCATCTTCCCTTCATTTTTCTTCGAAGTGTTGTTTAACTTTATTCCTTGCTTCAAATTTTCTTCTGGTTTCTGAATTACTCCTTCCACCTTGAAGCAACTTTCCTTTAGATATTCAAGATCCTGTCTTGGCTTGATGCTGAAGCTGATTTGTTCATTCTCGACTCTAAAAATGATTTCCCCCTTTTCAATATCGATTAGGGCCCGTTCGGTAGCAAGAAATGGTCTTCCAAGAATGAAGGGCATTTGAGTGTCCTCTTCCATGTACATGATCACAAAGTCAAATGGAAAGAAGAATTTGTCTACTTTTACTATCACGTTCTCAACAATACCGTACGGGTACTGAATGGATCTGTTGGCCAGTTTCAGTGTGATATTGGTTGGTTTACGCTCCCCCAAACCAAGTTTCCTGTACACAGACAAGGGCATTAAATTGAAACTGGCACCAAGATCACACAATACATTATCAAAAGTAAATTTATCAATAGTACAAGGGATAGAGAAACTCCCTGGATCTGTTAGTTTCTGTGGCAACTTCTTTTGGATAATGACACTGCATTCCTCACTAAGAGCTACTGTTTCATGATCAACCATTTCCTTTTGTTTGATAGCACCTCTTTCATGAATTTCAAGTAGAGGTGCATTTGAGCCAAGGCTTCAGCAAAAGGAATATTTATGTGTAATTTCTTGAAAATCTCTAAAAATTTCCCAAATTGCTGTTCCAGATTTTGCTTTCTCAGTCTTTGTGGATATGGAACTGGAGGCATATAAGCTTTGACTTAAGCATTTCCAAAACTTTAACTTCATTTCTATCGTGAGGTCAATTAGTGTATCTTCTAGCCAATCACAATGCAGTGGGCAATTTTCCTTATTTAGAACCAGGTTATCACTTTTCCACCGCATAGCGGTTTAAAATTTGCCACCACCACGCGGTTTAGTAATCATCACCGCAAAGCGGTTTAATATTTGCCGCCGCCAAGCGGTTTAGCAATCGTCACTTCAAAGCGGTTTAATATTTGCCGCCGCCAAGCGGTTTAGCAATCGTCACCGCAAAGCGGTTTAATATTTGCCGCCGCCAAGCGGTTTATCAATCGTCACCGCAAAGTGGTTTAATATTTGCCGCCACCAAGCGGTTTAGCAATCGTCACCGCAAAGCGGTTTAATATTTGCCCCCGCCAAGCGGTTTAGCAATCGTCACCGCAAAGCGGTTTAATATTTGCCACCACCAAGCGGTTAGGAAATCGTCACCGCAAGGCGGTTTAATATTCAGCACTGCAACATCGATTTAATTCGAGTACGCCGGTCTCCCGCGCCCCATTTCCCACTCACACCTTTCATGGCATAGAAGTACATCAATTTATTCTTAAAACTTGGGATACACTGGTACAAAAAGGCATAAAAAAATGAGGAACATACGTCGGTTTTTCAAAAAATCGACGCGTAAAATAGGACGGTGGCATTTTCGTAATTAAAATTTAGGAACAGGCGTCGGTTTCTATTTTAAACCGACGCGCAAAGTCGGAGAGGCCGACTTAGCGTTTCGGTTTAAGGAAAAACCGACGCGAGAAATGCCGGTTTCTCGTGTCGGTTCAAGGTGAACCGACGCGCAAAGTCGGACCGGCTGACTTTGCGCGTTGGTTCACCTTGAACCGACGCGAGAAACCGACGTTTCTCGCGTCGGTTTTTCCTTATACCGACGCCTATTCTTATAAATTTTTTCTCCCGGTAATTTCATACACACTCTCGCGCCTCTTTCTCTCTTTCAGTACACTTCTCTCTATACTCTCACGCCTCTCTCTCTCTCTCTCACAATTTCTCTCTACTCTCACGCCTCTCCCTCTCTTGTGAACGTCGCCGCCTCAACCGCCCTCACTCTTCTACCGCTGCCTCCACCGCCCGGTACTCTTCTACCGCCGCCACCTCCTACATTGCAAGACCCGATTCTCATTTTTGTTTATAAGTATGTATATGTATTTGTGTATATATATTTATGTGTATATATATGTGTCTGCGTGTATATATATATATTTGTGTGTGTGTGTGTGTGTGTGTATGACTGTGTATATATTTGTGTGTGTATGTATGTGTGTGTGTGTATATATATATATACACACACATATATATTTGTTATTATATAAATATGATAATTACATGTTAATATGTATAAATGTGTTAATTAAATTTTAATATATATAAATTTGGGTGTTAAATTTATATTGTTGATTTTAATTTAGTAGATAGATAAATTTTAATATTTTAATTATTGGAGTTGAAATTATGAGATATTAAGTTATGAAATCTTAGCTTCACTTTTTAGGAATTGAGAATGAATTTCGAATTAAACTTGGAGTAGTTGATGATGTTGAAGTTTGATTTGAGTTGTATTAGATTTTTGAATATGTCGAGGATGAACATTTTGGTTTATTGTGATATGTTGATTATTCCTATAGGTTGGTTAAGTCCAATTTTTAGGGGAGGTTGTGTCAAAAGTTTTGTAAATAAAAAATGAGAATTATAGTTTAAAGTGATTTTCACTATTACAGAATTGACCATAGTAAATAAATATTTACTCAAAACTAATAATTTTTTTTTAATTATATCTTCACATAAAGGTCATTGATATGGATCAGGGTTGGATGTATGGCAGACGTAATAGACATGAATATGTAAAAGGTGTTGAAGAGTTTATGAAATGTGCGGATGAAAACAAGAGAAAGAAAGGTGAAACAATGATTTTGTGTCCTTGTTACGATTGTAAGAATTTGAGAAATTTTCGTAGTTTTGATCAAGTGAAGAGTCATTTGATTCTTGTGGGTTTAAAGAAGGTTATACACGATGGATATGGCATGGTGAGAGTATGCTTTCCAGGACGAGCACTGGTGACGATATAGGTGATCAGCAGCAGAATAATTCAAACAATATTTGTGAGAATGATTTGGAAAATGACGAGAATGATATGATAGACGAAATGATGCGTGATATACAAGGGGAATACATTGAAAAACCTCATGTATTAGATAACTTGTTCAACGAGTCTGAGAAGCCTTTGTTTTCTGGTTGTAATAAATTCACTAAATTGTCTGCTGTACTAAAATTGTATAACTTGAAAGCAAGCAATAGGTGGAGTGATAAAAGTTTCACGGCATTATTGGGACTGTTACGAGAGATGCTTCCGGAAGATAACGAACTTCCTAGTTCAATTTACGAGGCAAAGAAATTGTTTTGCCCGATGGGTATGGAGATTGAGAGGATACATGCATGTCCAAATGATTGTATACTGTATCGAAATGATTACAAGGATTTGCGTCTATGTCCAAAGTGTGGGGCATCACGATATAAACGGAAGAACGTGAATGATAATTGTGGTGATAAGAAAAGCCCTCCGGCAAAGGTGTTATGGTATTTACCTGTAATACCAAGATTTAAACATTTGTTTGCCAATGCAAATGATGCAAAGAACTTGCAGTGGCATGCCGCCGGGAGAAAAGAAGATGGAAAACTAAGACACGTGGCTGATTCTCCTCAATGGAGGAATATTAATAGGTTTTTTCCCGAGTTTGGGGGCGAAGATAGAAATCTTAGGCTAGGACTATGTACAGATGGGATGAACCCACACGGTAATATGAGTAGTCGACATAGCACTTGGCCGGTTCTTTTGACTATTTACAATCTTCCTCCTTGGTTATGTATGAAGCGCAAGTATATCATGTTATCTTTGTTAATATAAGGGCCCAAACAACCGGGTAATGACATAGATGTTTATCTAGCCCCACTAATTGAAGATTTAAAACTATTGTGGGATGAAGGCGTGTCTGTGTTTGATGCACATACTCAGATGAATTTCACCTTACGTGCTATGATATTTTGCACCGTAAATGATTTTCCAGCTTATGGTAACTTGTCGGGTTATACTAACAAAGGACCTAAAGCATGTCCCATTTGTGAAGAAGATATGATTGATCTTTGGTTGAAAAACTGCAAGAAAAATGTCTTCATGAGTCATAGAAGATTTCTCCCTATTGACCACCCTTATCGCAAGAAGAAAAAGCCATTCAATGGAAAAATCGAGCCTCGAACAGCTCGCTTACCATTAACAGGAGGTGAGGTATATGAACGAGTTAAAAACTCTGATGTTTCGTTTGGAAAAACTTTTAAGCCTCCTCAGAAGAGTCTTTGGAAGAAAAGGTCCATATTCTGGGATCTACCTTATTGGCAACATTTGTAGCGACTGGAAATTTTTAAATTCTTTATAAAATATTTAGAACTCTAAGTGCGCGTCGCTACGGATTTTCCATTTAATTTAAAGGAGTATTCGTCTAGCCAATTAAGTGAAATTAAACTTATTTAAAGACTTAGTCTAATTTCAATTTTATCAAAAAATATTTCAATATCACAGTTTATTTTCAAAAGTCCAAGTATTAATTTTATTAAGTCCCAATTTGAAATATTTTAGTCCAATCCAACTTATCGAGTCCAAATGTTTTTTTTTTGTTACCAATCATTCAGGCCCATTTAAAAACCCAATAAGTCATCTCTTGACCCAACCTATTCACCAGCTTCTTCCTCCCCAAGTTTTTCCTTACGCAATCGATACCCGTTTCCAAAATATTTACAAGATTTCCATAAACAAAGATTTTAACCTAAGCTACCATGTTTAACACCTAAATCAACTATTAATTTAAACCTCCCAACCTCATTATCGAAACCTACGCAACCGCCTCCAGCAAAGGTATGAGTTCTCTCAATTTCTCCCATAGTTGAAGCTGGATGTCTGCGTTCATCACCAAGCCAACCACAAGCCTGAATCCATCATCGCAACCCAAATCCATCCCTTACCAATTTCAGTCACCGTTAACACCAGTCAACTGCAAGCACCCAATCACACGTCAAACCAAACCTCCCGCAGCCGGACTCAACACCACCATCACCCAACCACCTTCAACCTCGAGACTAACCGCCACCGCCATTGAGCCACCAAAATCAAACCCCACTGCCATGAACAACCCAAAATGCAGCCAGTCAATTCAAACTCCATTACCATGCTGCCATACCGAGAATGACTGCACACAAACCTCCACCATCACCACGACCAATTCCACTGCAACCCCGACTACATATCATCACCCGCTCAAACCCAAGTTTACAAACCGAACCACCACCATCTACATCAATCTGAAACCAATCTACACCTCATCCGGCCAAGAACTGAACCTTCATCATCGAGCATCACCACCGCCACCATCCATTGTCTGTACCCAGCCCCAATCGCAACCGAATCAAAACCCAAGAAAACCACCACTCGAAATCGCCCCTTCCTTTTTCGAAATCGCCCACACGACAACCCCAAAACTCAAATTAAACAGGAAACCCATATACTTACCTCCACTCCCAACCCATCCCATGCGGTGTATCGCCGGAAATTCACCAAAGGATTGAACCTCTTGCCTCGGTTTGCCTCTACTTTCACAGCCAAACGTGCCCCAATCCAACTACACCCTACACCGGTGCCACCGCCTTGTGGTGGCGCTACCGCCGGCAGGTAGGCGCCGGCGGTCTGGATCAAGAAAGGGGCGTCTTCGCCCGTCGCCTCTCTCTCTCTCTCGGTCGATTTACAGAGAGAGAGATAGATATATATATATATTATATATATAAACTTACTTACAAATTGATTCTTTAAGTCCCAATTTTTGAAAGAGTACTTTTTTTGGTCCTCACTTTTTAAAGAAATGTTGTTTCAGCCCTCTGTAATTCAAATATCTGTTTCAGCCCCACAGTTTTATAAATAACGAATCAGCCCTTATTTCCTTGTAAAAGTCTATTTCAGTCCCTAAATTTTAATTTCAAATTTCATTTAGATCATTATATTTTATTTTTAGTTACCTTAAATTCAAGATTTGAAAATACTAATTTAATTAATTTTCTTGGCTACACGAATCATTTGGAGAATTTAGAGATTGACGTACTTCCCGCTCCGATATTTTGAGAACTCGTAACGTTAAAGGTAGACTCGCCCCCACTAATTGATTTATATTATAATTGCATGTGATTATGTGGATTTGTGATTTTATGTGCTTAATTGCATGAGAAAAGAAAAGAATATCTCGTATGAGATAAATTTGAGAACTTATTTTATGCACGTCATAACTTATCTGCTAGCATGATATAAGAAAAGAATGGTTCATTTGTGTTCACTATGTGATGCCTATGAATAAGAAAAGAATATCACTACATTATTTGCATGATTACTTGTCCAATCCTCTTGTAGATTAATTATTGGAGTTGAGTCTACTGAGTATTTCATTTTGAAATGCTCACCCCGTTGTTTTAACAAATTTGCAGATTTCAATGACGGAGGCGAGTGATGGGCAATGACGAAGAATATAATTTGGATTTTATTTTTTTAAAGTCGTGGATTTCGTCGAAATAAACAATTTCATTTTATCAAGAATTTTCATTTTTAATAAGTTTGTAAGAGTTATTCAATTTAATTTGAATTATCGCTAAACTTTGATTTATTAAATGTGATATTTAATATTTAGTCATTTTCCGCAATAAAGTTTATTCAAGAATTTAGAAAAGTGACGTTCCCGCGTTTCTCGGAACTTGGGGCGTTACAACATTTATCTGTAAGGCATTGTCTTGATGTAATGCACGTGGAGAAGAATGTTTGTGATAGCATCATTGGGACATTGTTGAACATTTCAGGAAAGACGAAAGATGGTATTAAAGTCAGGAAGGACATGGCAGAAATGGGGATAAGGGATCAATTAGCACCGCAAGATTCGGAAAAGCGTACTTATTTACCCCCAGCTTGCTATACTTTGTCGAGAAAAGAGAAAACAAGTTTTTGTGAGTGTCTGCATACTATTAAGGTTCCATCTGGGTACTCATCAAACATTAAAAGTCTTGTCTCGATGAAGGACTTAAAGTTGGTTGGTATGAAGTCTCATGATTGTCATGTCGTAATGCAACAATTGTTACCAGTTGCAATTCGAGGCATTCTCCCAAAACATGTTAGACAAGTCATTATAAAACTTTGTTTTTTCTTCAATGCAATTTGCAGCAAAGTTATTGATCCGGAGGAGTTGGATGATTTGCAGGCCGATATTGTTATCACTCTATGTCAATTTGAAATGTATTTTCCGCCATCATTTTTTGACGTTATGGTGCACTTACTTGTTCACTTGGTGAGAGAAATTAAGATTTGTGGTCCAGTATTCTTGAGGTATATGTATCCATTTGAGAGATACATGGGTATATTGAAAGGATATGTGAGAAATTGATTTCGACCTGAAGGTAGTATCATTGAAGGTTATGCTGCTGAGGAGGCTATTGAACTTTGTACTGATTACTTGGATGACGTTGAGACTATTGGTGTTCCTAAATCTCAGCATGATGGAAGACTTGAAGGTAAAGGTACTATTGGATGCAAGTCAATCGTCCCCAATGTTGAATTGCGATATAAAGCACACCTCCTTGTATTACAACACCTTCCTGAAGTTCATCCATATTTGGACGAGCATATGTCCATCATAAGGCAGCAGAATCCTTCAAAAGTTGAAAGGTGGGTAACTAATGAACATAATCGTTCATTTTTAAAATGGGTCAAAGATAAAGTCATGAAAGAATTGTCACAAACACCGAATACCATTGTTGAAATGGTAGAGTGGTTAGCTTACGGTCCTACCACGATTGTGAGGTCATATGAAGCATATGACATTAATGGGTATACGTTTTACACTAAACATCAAGATGATAAGAGTGCGGTGCAAAACAGTGGAGTGACACAAGTAGCACTATCAAGAGATTTTTCAAATGCTAAAGATACCATGCCAGTAGATGCCTCGATGTCCTACTATGGTATCATTGAAGATATTTGGGAACTTGATTATAGGGAGTTCAAGTTTCCTCTCTTCCAATGTAAATGGGTTGATAACCGACGGGGTGTTCGGGTGGATGAATTAGGATTCACTATGGTGGATTTCGGCCGGTTAGGTTATCTAGACGAGCCATTCATACTTGCATCACAAGCCAAACAGGTATTTTATGTTCTTGATCCTGCCGATACTAAGTGGTCAGTCGTCCTTCAAGGAAAGAGACGCATTGTTGGGATTGGTGATGTAGTAGATGAAGAAGATTGTGATCACTTTGTTGAAACCCCTCCATTTTCTATCGGTATACAACAGAGTGCAACTTTAGGGGAAGATAACATTGAATCAAATTATATGCGTTGGGATCATGAAGAAGGATTATGGATTGACCGTCGTTCCTAATTATTAATTGTATGAGTTTATTTACACAGTCTTTGCTTATAACTTTCTTTTATTTTTCATATATGCTCTATACATTGTTAATAATTTATTTTGTCATTTTGATAACAATAATTTATTAATACGTTGTTATATGTGCAGGTACGTTAAAAGTAGTCTCAATATAATGGTCGAGTCTTCATCATCTTCAGATGATCATCGTGCTACCAGCACCAAAAGGACTAGAGGGCCAACAATGTGTAAGAACATGAAGAAGGCCGGTGAAGTGAATGTCATCGAGTTCGATGACAAACATAGGCCAATCGGACCAGGCAAGGGGAACTTCAAACACTATGTTGGGTGTTTGGCCCGTATTCACGTTGACATTAACATCAGTGATTGGCACAAGGTTGATCCCGGCCTTAAGGACTTGATGTGGGAAAAAATAAAGGTACTATCACTTCATACATGGTTAATTGATAACGTTTCATAATTATTTCTTATAACATCGCATTTTATATTCGTCTTTCAGAGGGAGTTCAACATCCCCGATGACGCAGCCAAAAAAGGGAAAGTTGCGGGGATGCGATGGAAAGATTTCAAGACTCGGCTAGTTCATGATTATATTACACATGTCCACCCGAAATACACATCTCCTACGCAACTTTACTCTTTTATAACTGAAGAGCAATGGGACTCGTTTAAGAAAGAACGCCAGACTGAGAAATTTAAGGTATATATATTTAATTGTACGCATGTGATTTATTGAGTTGGAAATTAAATACTTGATGTGACAATTTTCAGGAAAAAAGTAAGAAGGCCAGGGATGCTCAATTGCGAAATGAGCATCCACATTATATGGGCTCAGCTGGTTATGCGGGGATGAAGCCATAGTGGGTAGTCAGTGACCCACTGTCTTCAAGTTCTTCATGCGACATGATTAGCTCGTCGATTGTAAGTGAGGATCGAAGTTTAGATTGGATTCGAGCTAGATCAAAGAAGAAAGAAGATGGAAGTTATTACATCCCCAACGAGAAAACGAGGGGGGTGTTTGATAAAATTGTAAGTATATCATGATTATTTTTTCATAATTTAAATTCAAATTTACTTAAATATATACTTATATTTATGTTTCATTTTTCTGTTAATAGGTTGAAAAAGTTGAGCAGTCCACGCAGGGGATATTTGTGGAAAGTAGACAGCACGATATTTTAAGTAAAGCCCTTGGTAAGCAGGATCACCCTGGTAGGGTGAGGGGGTATGGCGTCTATGTGACCATGAGGGATGTTTACGGCAAGCCTGATGATTACATTAGACGTTCCTGTGGGGTCGTCTCAGTAGACGATATTAAGGAGATGATCAGGTCAGAGATGGAGGATAGTATTGCCGAGCGGGTCAGACATCAGACCATGTCGGAGATGCAGAGTAAATTCGATACTATGCAGAGGGACTACCATAGTATGCAGACCTGGGCTTAAATGTTGAGGCCGAGGTGGACGTAACTCCACAGCCCCGACCACCAACTCGCAGCAGTTGCCACTCCGTGGATCCAGACCCATTTCATGGACTTCAGGTATTTAATGTTATGTTATTTAGAATTTTTTAACATTATTTATGTTATTTCAACTAGAAGTTGCTAACATATATGTTCAATGATGTTATACAATAGAAGCCATCTCCTTGTCGTCTCGCCATTAGTCTTAATGGTGAGAAACAAATAGTAGCGAGCGGGATGGTTTATCCAGCCGGACCCGACACGGTGGTGCATCATCAACCTCTTTGGCCTGATAATGCTAAGGTGTCCATTGACCACATTTTCGATGGTGCATAAGCGTTTTGTATTTCAGTGCCATCTCAATACCACACCACAGTGGGGGAAGCTATTGGAAGCTTCTTGCAATGGCCCAAGGAGTTGGTGATTTTTGGAGAGGTACAAACATTTAGTTATATAAAAGATTCTGTCAATATTAATTTCTTTTAAATTTGTATAACAACTGAAGATGATAAAAATTATCTTGTTGTGGGAAGAGGCACCACAACAGGCAAAAAAATTTAACGAAGGAAAAACACCCCAGAGTTTCGAAATGTCATCCACTCAGCGAACTGCGATTGTTGACGATGAGACGTTGCAACGTCTGGGTGATGATTGTAAAATGTTACACACTCTGGTCATTCAATTTCCTGTTGGTGATGACTTCTACCAGGTACCCGTTGATGCCGCCGTGTTCAACTTTGCATTCGATGATGGTTTTTATGTTATAGTCGGAGACATCACCGACTTGCTTACGATTCAATGGCTGGATACATCAATCTTACAAGTGTTTTCATTGTAAAACTTCTGATCAAAAAGAAAAACTTCAATTTAAATCATTATTTTATTTCTATTTATTGACATTATTATTTTTTAGGTACCTCCATGAGCTGTGTCAGGAATATGGTATTGAATCGATTGGATTCATGTCTCCGACACACATTGCATCGATTTCAGTAAGAACAAATGCAAATGGTGTTATAAATTACTTGGCCAGCACCATGAAGGTAATGAAAACTAAGAAATTCATTCTAGCACCGTATTTTCAGGAGTAAGACCGTTGATATTCTCTAATTTTTAACCTAATTTGAATGATATGATATTTAAAGTTGTATTTAAACGTTCATAATACGTAGGAACCACTGGATGTTGCTAGTTATTTCTCCTGAGAAGAATACGGTGTACTTCTTAGATTCAGCTGCTGCATCTAAGCGTGACTTGGATATCAAGCCGATATTGAACACGTAAGTTAGGAAACTTTTAATGAAATAATTGTGGAGTTGTGGTGAAATTGATTGTGGAGTTGTGATTGTTGAGAAGTTGATAGTTTTGAATAGCAGGGTCCCCCTATAGGTTGGATAAGTTCAATTTATAGGGGAGACTCTGCCAAAATTTTTGTAGGAAATTTGAGTCATAATTTTTTTGTAGCTTGTTGATATAATTTATTGAAATTTTAGGATTTTCAAAACGTATTGGACAGTTGGATGCATGAGGACAAAATCCAATACAACATGGAAAAACGTAAAAGTATGAAAACACGGATTTAATCTTTATTAAAAATCTTTGAATTATTTCTATATTTTATTTAGTTTGATTACTAATATTGTTATTTTTCAATGTGAATATTTCAGTGTCCTCAACAACCTGGAGGGTCTGAGTGTGACTACTACGTTATGAGAAATATGTATGAGATAGTCACAGAACACTTTCAACTTACTTCGTTAGAAAAGGTATAAGTCATTGAAAATGAGAATTTTAATAATGACTTTATATTTTATGAAAAAATAACTAATAATTCATTTTGATTGTTTGTAGGCATTTAAAGAATATTATTCAACGGAGGAAGTAATCGAGATTCAAAACTTATGGGCAAAATACTTCGTTCATAGGTTTATGTAAATCGAAGCGTAATCAAAACTTGCACTTACATATATATTTAATTTGTATCATAAATTAACAATTTGTAAGTATAATTATTGTTAATTTAATTTTATTACGTATATATCGATTATATATATATATTTGGTGATGCGCATGTTCAGGTTATCGCAGACCACGTCCTAGTCACTGCAGGCCACGACCTGCAGTGGCCTGGGTCATTGCAAGTCACGTCCAGGTGACTGTAGGCCACGACATGCAGTGGACTAGGTCATTGAAGGTCACGACATGCAGTGACCTGGGTCATTGCAGGCTACGTCCAGGTCACTACAAGCCACGACGTGCAGTAACCTGGGTCATTGAAGGCCACGACGTGCAGTGACCTGGGTCATTGCAGGCCACTATTGGGCACGACATGCAGTGGCCTGGGTCATTGCAGGCTACGTCCAGGTCACTGCATGCCATGATCGGCAGTGGCCTGGGTCATTGCGGGTCACAGCAGACCACGACCTGCAGTGGCCTCGATCAATGCAGGCCACGTCCAGGTCACTGCAGGTCATATAATATATATTCAAAAAAAAAAAAAAAGTTAAGGCGTCGGTTCTAAAGGTAAAACCGACGCCTAAAAAAAAAAAAAACTTTGGGCGTCGATTTGTATAAAATCGACGCCCAAAGCTGTTTTGGGCATTGGTTCAAAAATTAGGGCGTTGGTTTTATACAGAAACCGACGCCCAAAGTTTTTTTTTTTTTGACTTTAGGCGTCGGTTTTAAACTAGAACCGACGCCCAAAACTGACTTTGGGCGTCGGTTGTAAACCGACGCCTAAAGTCGAGACTTTACGCGTCTGTGTCATATGCGTCGTCGCTACAACCGACGCGTATTCCGTTTTCCAACCGACTCGAATTCCTATTTCTGTACTGGTGATATATCCTTTTTTGAGGAAACTAAAACTTACCACATTCTTCATTTAAAATCATTTGACTTCCCCAACTCAATGAAAATGCATGCTTGAAGATGCAACGACATGATAACATGTATGCTTAAACCTTCTCTTAATAGCACATACATGTATAAAGTTCATAGAAAGCACCACAAGCAAATAAATTTTAAGAATATAATTTAAGCCCATTAATAACACCTTAAACATTTAACTTCAATGAAAATAGGGGAAGTTTACTTACCTGATGTAACACCCCAAGTTCAAAAATTTAAAACCTAGGCGTGTTAACTTCCATTCACATTATATGCGGAAATAAATCGTTAAAACATTAAAATGCGGAAACAAATCATTTAAAAACTTCAACCTTTTCATTTTCTATTCTAAAATTTTATAGAAATTTCGGCAGAGTCTCCTCTATAACTTGGACATAACCAACCTGTAGAGGGACATCACACCTACAACAATTATGAAATTTTCAACCCATTCAAATCCAACATTCAACATTCAACCATAATTCCAAAATTCAACTTCAACATCAATTCCCCAAACTCCTCAACCAAAATAACTTGAAGTATAAATTTATAAACTCATGAAACATGATAAAAACTAATCACAGGGGAATACCATAACTTATTTTGACTAAGAACCGACAAACTAATTCAAAATGATTTATCAATTTAAAAGAATAACTAAAAACTTAAATTAAATCATTAAATTAAATTTTAAATAATTCAAGTCGGTACTGTCTGAGCCTGCCGCCACGTGCTCTCCTCTAATCATCTAACTTTCATCACCTGAAATGTTGGGGAGGGATTGGGGTGAGCTAAAGCTCAGTAAGTAAACTTTATGCATGAATGCATGCTTATGACATGAATGCTTTAACTTTGAAATATGTATCCCCATTCGCTTTAACCTTTCAAAACTTTCAACATTTCGAACTTTCACTTAACATTTCAAAACTTTCACTTCATTTCCATCGTGAGCTCACTTGATGTAACTTCTAGTCAATCAGAATACAGTGGGCAATGACTTATTTGGAACCAGATTACATGCGCATTTCCACCGCAAAGCGGTTTAACATTCACTTTCCCACCGCAAAAGCGGTTTAACAGTCCACCGTAAACGGTTGAACATTCCGTCGCAAAGCGACTTAATTCGGGTACGCCGGTCCCCCGCGCCCCATTTCCCACTCGTAACTTTCATGAACTAGAAGTACACCCATTCATTCTTTCAAAAACTTGGGATACATAACTTTTGAACAAACTTGGACCTTGATACATTTCTTTCATTTAAAACATTTGACTTCCCAATTTCGATGCCAATGCATGCTTCATGATGCAATGACATGATAATGTGCATGCTTGAACATTCTTCTCAATAACACATACTTTCATAACGTAAATGAAATTCATCAAGGCAAGTAGATTACAAGGCAGTCATTTACACATTTCACATTTACATTCAACTTCTATAAAATAGGGGGAAGTTTACTTACTTGACGTCCTTAGCATTTACCGTTATCTGAATTTGCAAGTGGAGGAGCCTCGACTGCCCGTGTCGTCAATGTACCAAAATCCTAGTTGTACCCATTCATTAAGTGAAATATAATTTTAGTTCAAAATCACATTTCATACTTCTAAATAAGGTTGAGACTTTCATGTGACTCATAATATAACAAACACATTTAACGCCACGTATAATATCATATTCGAAGTAGTACATTCAGTTTAAGGACAAAAATTTGAAATCTTACTTATCAAATCATTCAAACATCAAAATTACTCAATATTATCAAAACTTAATTGTCGCATGGACAATTTCAATTGCCGTTCTACTTACTCATGAATCTGAAAATGACAATGATAATAAAAATGTACATAAAATTCAGTTTAAACAACCTGATTATTTGAAATCCCCAAATTTGAAAACTTCCATTAAATTCAACATTGAACCAATAGAAAGTCAATTAATTACCATTATCATTTACAGTCTGAAACTTACATACATTCGATATCTATATTTATAGGTATCAGTCATCATCATAAAATTCACAGATTTAAAATTAATACATAAGGATTGCATTTTCAGCTAGCAAATTTAAAATCTGGAAATTCTCACATACATAACATGAATACATACATAATAATATATACATTCATATACATAACATCATTAATTCCCCAAATTCGTGGTTAACTCGAAATTACACAAAATTAAAATCTGAAATCTGAAAATTGTGGTAAAAATACATACATACTTACATAAATTCTTATATACATACAATTAACATAAGAATTTGTGTATGTGTATGTGTGTGAGCGGGTGAGTGTGAAACCGTGTGTGTGGGGAAGGGGAAAAGCTTACGGTGG
Organism: Ligustrum vulgare; assembly: GCA_963555705.1. NCBI lineage: Eukaryota > Viridiplantae > Streptophyta > Magnoliopsida > Lamiales > Oleaceae > Ligustrum > Ligustrum vulgare. Next base: position 424,907 of record OY743174.1, on the reverse strand, counting down.
GAGGGAGGTGCGCGGTGGTTGTGGTGTTGGTGGCTGCAGGGCGCAAACAGAGCAGGAGGGGCGGCGGGTTGAGAGGCCGAGAGTGAGGGTGAGAGAAGAGAGCGAGGGATAGGCAAGAGTTGAGCGTGAGAGTGACCGAGAGAGAGGAGCGGTAGAGAGGGAGAGAGCGGGCGTGAGGTGTGCGAAGAGAGAGGCCGAGTTGTGCGTTTTATAAAATTAGGTCTAGGATTAAATTTTGTCACTTTGCAATTTGGTCCCTCTACTTTCAAAACGGGTAATTTAAGTGTAAATCCTTCACAAGTTTAACAAAGTGCCCTATTTACGAAATAATGCAATCTAGGCAATTTACAAATTGATAAAAATAGAAATTTGGTAAGTAACAATTCGAATAAACAATTAAGCATAAAATTGTATGAAATGATTTAATAACTTTCTAGTTGGTACATTGATCGAGATGGCGTCCAAGTCCTTCCACTGCAAAATGATTAAAATTATAGACATTAAAATTATCAATTTAAAATTTATAACAACATTAACATAAATATCACGTTGGATTTCAGAATTGCCCATAAAATGAAAAGCGGTCTTACACCTGACATCCTTAGTATTTACCATTATCTGGATTTGCAAGTGGAGGAGCATCGGCTGCCCGTGGCGTCAATGTACCAAAATCCTAGTTGTACCCATTCATTAAGTGAAATAAAATTTTAGTTCAAAATTACATTTGAAACTCCTAAATGAGGTTGATCCTCTCAGGTGATTTACAATTCAAACCAAATGGAATCTTAAGCCAAGTCAAATACAAATCATACTACATTCAGAATAAGAGATTAACATCAATAGCAATAATTGAAATCTAACTTATCAATTTACGCAAAGGTCAAAGCTATAGAACATCCATCAAAAATTAAATTTCACAAAGACAAATCCAATTTGCATTCTAACTATTCATAAATTTTGAAAATCACCATTTATTCAAACTTTACCCGAACAGTTAACTAAACTACAAATTTCATAAATTTCGAAAGTCTGAAAATTGTAACTATAAGTTAAACATATACACTAAAATTGAATTAAAAACCACCTCATTCCTTGAAATTCTAATTTAGTATACACATAATCACAATACTTTTCAATAGTAAACCAAAAATCCTGAGTGAGGTTAAAACTTCAACGTGATCCACAATTTAACCCAAACGAGGTTTAAAGTTATGTCAAACCCTAGCATGCCATATTCTAAACAAAAATCCAATTTCATTGCGAATTAGAAAATCTTCTTACCCATTAATTTTAACCTCAAGTAAATATAATTGACTTAAACCAAAATTAACAAAATGATCAAATAACAACTCTAACCATTCTTGAAATTTTCCCCAAATCTAAACATTTCAATTATAACTCATGTTCACACTAGACAAATAGAGCTAATTGAATCCTTTAAATTCCAAAATCTGAAAAATGCATACATTTAAATAAAATCTTTCTTCAAATCTAAATTTTGTTATAAAATTTGGAATATACATGTATACACATTGCTCCAAACCTGAATTTGGTTTTCAACATAAAATCAAGCTTAAACAGTTAAGAAATAATTAAATTCTTACATTTCAAATTTTGAGAATTAACTATTGATACACACACAATTTCATATAATAATTTCGAAATAACCCAAAAATAACAGAAACTTAATTAAATTAACTCAATTTAAACAAGGTAATTTTCACAAATTCTAAATATGAAAAATTATCACTGTAATTCAAACTTTAACCTAGTTAACTAAGCCACAAAATTATCATTACATACATATATATATATATATATATATATATATATATATATATATATATATATATACACACACACAAACACACACATTGTCCAACATCTCAAATTAGCAACTTAAAATTCAAAAATCTAAACAAACCTATAATCTGAAATTTCACATGTGCCACATAAATAATAACATCCCATATCCATTTATGTGTTTGGGTGTGTGTGAACCCGTGAGTGTGTGCGTGCGGGTGTGTGCGTTCGTGTGAGTTCGCAGTGGCAAGGAGAAGAGAGAGGGCTCACCGAGGCTGGAAAGTGGTGGAGGCCGGGTTGTGGTAGCCGGTGGTGAGGCGGTCGGCGGTCGAAGCTGCCGAGGGAGAGTGGAGGAGGGAGAGACCGAGAGGAGGAGAGAGCGAGCGGGTTGAGAGAGAGCGGTAGTGAGAGAGACCGAGTAGAGAGAGAGAGTGTGTGAGTGAGTGAGGATTTAATTATGTTAGGGTTAAGTTATAATCTTTTGGAATTTGCAAATCAGTCCCTCAAATCTCCTCTTTTGTTTAAGTAAGTCTATAAGTTCTATTTACCCTCGATTGTCACTAAACTCCCCCCCCCAAGTTTCAAATTAGCATAATAAAATAGAAAATAACATGTTTAGGCAATAAAACAATTAATCACATAGAATTGCACGTAAATAATTAAAATAACCAATTTATAAACTTTCAAATTGGTACATTGATCGAGACGACGTCCAAGTCCTTCCACTGCAAAATAATTCCAATTATAGACATTAAAGATCATAAATCTATAATTTATAATAACATTCACAACAATATTACGTGAAATTTAAAATTGCATGTAAAAATGAAAAGCTGTCTTACACATACTGTCGATTTTCTTTGTTAAACCATCCAGCTTAGCACTCAAAGCTGTAATCTAACTAACTGCAACAATTCCCCCAGACTTTGGTGTAGATCTATCTGAGTACCACTGGTAATTTTTCGTAGCCATCTTCTCAAAAATCTCAGATGCTTCTTCATATGTCATATCCATTACTGATCCTCCAGCTGCTGAGTCGGCGTACTTCTTGTTTTCATTTGTCAGCCCATTGTAGAATGTCTGGACTAAGATCCAATCAGCTATTCCATGAGTAGGACATTTTCTAATAAGTTCATTAAATCTTTCCCAGGCTTCAAAAATAGACTCTCCTGACTGTTGTCTGAATGATAAAATCTCACGCCTTAGCTTTGACATGCGACCGGGCGGGAAAAATTTTTCTACAAATTTCTGGCTCATAATTTCAAAAGTCATGATTGTATGTAGGGGCAAAGAGTAAAACCAAGCTTTTACTTTGTCCTCCAAAGAGAATGAGAATAGTTTTAATTTCACGGCGTCATCTGAAACTCCATTCATGCATTGCATATCACATAGTTCCAAAAATGTCCTAAGGTGCGCATGTGGATCTTCTGATGGCAATCCATGAAAAATGCATGAGTTTTGGATCAAGGATATTAAGGAAGTCTTGATCTCAAAATTATTTGCTCGGATTGCAGGAGGTACTATGCACGTTCCAATGTTCCCCACAGGAGGAACCATGTAGTCTCTCAATATGCGCCTTCCATGATTTTGTTGTTGTCCATTCATAGTTGCTGGAAGATTTTGTTGATTTCCTTGATTATCCTGAATTCTGTCATCTACCATGGCTAAGTTTGTTTGTTGATTCGCTTCCAACTGTTGTCTACGCCTCTGTCGAAAGGTGCGTTCAATCACTGTATCAAAAAGATGCAAATCAAATGACTTAGTCCTTCTTAACATAAAATGAAGTAAATAAAAATAAAATTAAGAAAAATAAAGTTCAAAGTAAAATAAGAACTAATGTGTATCGATAGTAATTAAGAATCCCCGACAACGGCGCCAAAAACGTGTTCACTGATATCTCGTAATGCGAAATATTCCCACAAGTGTATGGGTCATGAGAAGTAATATAGTGGACCTAGGAGTCCGGATTATCGTCCCACGGAGACTGCTATTAATTATCGAAATATTTTAGTTCTAAACTTTATTTGAACAGAAAAAGAGAATTTGTTGTTGAGAATTTATACTAAAACTAGAGAATTAAATTAAAGAATTAAATTGCGAGATTGCTTTTGTTTTAAAAACCATTGTAAGGTAGTTGGGATTCACTAATTCACCTAGTCAATTAAATCAATTCCAATTCCAGATTTTATTCTCTAAATATGTGTTTGATCGAATTCGCTAATTCAAATTGAGATTTCTCTCTCGAGTTTAAATCAATCCTACCTAAATAAGTCAACCTTGTATCTCTACAGCGGGTCTGAATATTCCTTATCTAGATGCATTACACGCAAGAATTCACACACGATCGCAATAATAACAAGAGTATATCTCTATCTCTCGTTCAATTACCGGGTTTATTTCCTAGATCTATGTTATTAACTCACCTCTTGGATTATGAAAATGACACATTAAATCATGAAAAAATGGCCAGTTCATTCACGCATTAAAAGCAATAATAAATCAACACATGCATTGAATCGTTAAAACAAGGAATATGGAATTAAAATAATTAACTAGGCTACATCGTTCATCCTAACGTAGAATTTAGTTACACATCTTGATTAAAGAAAAAAACAATAAAATAAAACGTTCATTGAAAACAAGAAGAAAGGAAAACATGCACCAAGTCTCAATTCTTCTATTATCTTCAATTCACGCCCCTCTGCGATGCTTGAATCTCCAAGAAATTGATGTTGAAATCTCTATTGTGGCTCGTTCTATGGAGAGGCAAAGGTCCAGATTTTGTGCCTCATTTGTTGTATATATAGGTTTTGGAGAAACCTAGGTCAAGAAAGAGAGAATTCTGTTGAAAATTGCGAGAAAAAATCCACAGTCGGCCCAGCCGGAAAGCCACACGATCGCGTGGTTTAAAACCTAGCGATTGCGCATATATGGGTAAAACATTCTGTTGAAAAATTCAAAGCACCTCACGATTGCGTGGTAGGAATCCGAAGATCGCGAGGAAGGACGTTGCACTACAATTTTCCATCTTTTCCCAGCTGTGTAAGTTGTTCCCTGCCTTTTAATTGCACCTCATGTCCTCAACTTTTGATTTAGACGATTTAGTCCTCATACTTTAGTATCCTCTTGATTTGATCGTTTCAACTTTCAACTCCTTCAATTGGATACTCCAACCTTTGATTTAGTCAGTTTGGAACCAAGCATGTTTCCCGTTGTTGTCACAAACTCATCACTTGTCCAATTTAGCTCCAATTAGCAATCCAATTATGCGTTTTTCCCATTGATTTCATCATTCTTCATCTTTTGGGATATTTTCTGAAAAGTAAATGATAAACACAAATTAAATTGCAAATATTCCAAAACGACAATAATTAAACCTAATTTAGACATACAAATAAGTGTATAAAATACACTTATCAACTATGTATCTATAATAACATATTTAAAAGATACAAAATCTAACAGGACCATAATCTTCAATCTGTTAGGGTGCTCTATTATATTTGTCTCTTCACATTCATTGAGTCTGTTTGGAAGGGAACTTACCCCAGAAGAGACCAACCTCAAGTCTAGTGATATTCATATATAATCAATTCATGCCATTTTATGTAATAAAATTAATTAAAGTGAATTCTATACTTGCATATATAGTATGAACTTCTATGAAGATATACTCATGCAAAGCCATGGTTTTTCTTGCACAATTTTTAGTCTTTCTATTTTTTTATTTTTTTTGGGGGTGGGGGGATTTATGGATTTGCATCTTGGGCTTGGGATCAATGTCTTCTATGGACATTTCTTATGGAGAAAATGCCTCTGTTTTTTGTGGCCTAACGAGCGATGGTTCTCATCTTGTTACTTTCTATGGCTTTAATATGGTAATTAAACATTCAATTCCAAATTATTTTTTATTTATTGGTTTAACGGCTAGAATGGTTTTGTCTATGGACTTTTAATGGACTCAAATCAGCCTTATTGTTGATAAATCATACATTAAACCAAGACTAGATGAAGTACGGATCGCCCATGTACCAACCGCTATGAATGATATTATTGAAGGGCATAAAGAAGAAGCTCACAAGATTGTGATGGATCAAGCTGCTATACCACATCGAAGGCCACGTTCACCTAGGTCGAAGTTTCTGAGTACTAGGACTATGACTTCGTACACTTGGCGTGGTCGTAAAAGAGGTAAAAGGGATTGCCAACGATTTGATGATTGCTAGTTGGTTTAGAAGAACTTTTATTTTAGCTTGTTGATGAATTATTTTCTTAAGTTCTAGTAATATTTGTTTTTTAATGTGTTATTGAAGTGTATGATTTTTTTGTTAAAACTGCTATGTAGTAATTCCGGCAATGTGTTCCCTGTCTCTGAAAATTGTTTATCAATGCATTTTCTCTTGTTTATGGTAAATCTCGTTATAGGCATATGAAATATCAAGTGTCTAGAATTCCAGGGGGTGTGTATCGAGAATTATATTTCAAATGTCGAGAATGTTTCGAAATGTCTAGATGAAGCGCAATGCAGTTACCACAATGTAAATGCCGATAAATTCAAAATAATAGCCAAATTTCTGAATGATGACTTCGATAAATGCATGGAAAAGATGAATCAACAGGTAACTCGTCACTAAATTACAAATCATCCAAAAACAACAAGTCTTATATCGAAAGTATTGGTGAAGCATATGAATTTAGGTTGGGTTACCCCCAAATAGTTTGACCTTAGTGCGTAATTAATACAATTAAAATGAACACGTCACTTTTTAATTGTTTTTAGATGGTTAATCAAACAAGTCCAATTATACCACAATATGCAATACAAAGACAATGATTAATCAACACCAAATATAATGACGAAGAAACCCAACATGGGTAAAAACTCCATGAGGCAAGTGTTATTTGAGAGTCTTCATGCAAATCTTCTTTCCTATGTGGATGGAACGGATGTGATGTGAAAGTACGCATTCCGAATCTCATCGAACAGGTTAAATGGGGTCCATGTATGACGCTATCCGACTTCCAGTAAATATGTTACACACAAATTTCAATATGTTTCCTATACAAAAGCATCAATTACCATTGTTATCAAGATTTAATTAAGGACATGTCAGGAACTACATTTTAAATATCATTATTGACATTTAGGATATGTCTAGAACAATATGTCGTATTACATTTGTGCATTTCTCATTCTCTTCAACAACCAATTCCACAACACTTACAAAAACCATTCTCGACATTTATTAAATCTTGAGAACGGTATGTTGGACTGCACAACTTGAATTTGTCATCTTCTTCAACTTCAACAACCAAATCCACCATTTATGACACAATATTGAAGGAACGCACATAAATGAACATGACTTTTATTGCAAATACGCCAACAATATAACAAAAAATAGATTAATAATTATTTACATAATCAAATCTATTTTACTCAAACATATAACAATAACAATTGGATAATTCTACCAAAAAGAACTAGTAGATAATAACCCGTAGTTAATAACCAATATTGTGGTAGCTTCCTCGGGAAATTGTGCATGTTCAATATAAAAATTACCTTTTAATTATATTTTAGTAAGAGTATAATAGACATTTTAATCCTAAATTTGATCATTTTTGCAATAGTTACTAAAATTGGCTATTTTTGGTTTGACGTGTATAAAAATGACCATTTTTGTAAATTTCCCTTAATTTATCGAGGCTATCAGACGAACAAATGAAGATGAATTTGATTTCATCTTCCACCCCACGAGTGATGATTGTATTGAATTTCATCTATACATTTCGACACATTCTTGACATTTTGAAACTAATTCTCAATGTTTAGGTACTGGAATTCTAAACACTTGATATTTCGTCTAAAATGAAATTTGCAAAAAACAGCTTAGCATGTATGAACATGAAACTGACACAAAAAATATTCGAGTAGAACTACTATATACCAGAAGCCACTAATGAAAGAGTCATCTAAATCTTGTCATCAATAATACATACCAAAAATAAAAGACTAAATTGGACAACGATACATCGCCAAGCAAGATAAAAGTTCATAATCAAAGCTTTGCAAACCAATAGACCTAAAGTCTTGTTCAAAAAATCGTATATAAGCCATCATTGATGGTTGCACTTATTTTATTCATGCTTCATTTATTGGACACTACGACTGGACGAAAAAGGAAAACATAATTACGAAAAGGAAAACATAATTACGTAAAATTCTTACAAAATTGTAATTAGGAGTTCACGTGGTGTCATCTTACACACAAATTAGTGGTTGTCAAATAAAAGCAATTTATCCCCAAAATAATGAGCAAGCCTTTATTGAAAGAAAGCAGGATGAGGACCAAAATGAGATAGCTAAAACATTGAGTTCTTTATGAATAAATTGCAAAACACGCTTCTTGCTTCAAGGATTATGTTTTCTTTCTTGCTGGCAGAATACTCTAGAACACTATGCATGAAGAATCGGCTCAACAAACTTGGCACACCCTTAGCATAAATTTCATGTTGTACACATTCAAAACATAGAAGATTTGTTAGATCTAACTAAAAATCTATATGTATAGGTTGTATATCTAAAATTTTGTATATAAATACCTGTGTAAACTCACTGTATTTTGTGTAAGAAATACGAAATCAAAATCATTTACCCGGTGTTTTTACTTCATAATTTCTCTTGGTATCAGAGTCCAAAAATGGTAAATTCTCCTCCCACAGATTCATTTGCTACTTTAAACTTCAATTCCACTAGGCAAGCAGCATCTCTTGTCAACAAAAATGCTCCATTCGGAATGAGTCTAACTCAAGCTGCATCAGTGAAGTTAGATAGAGATAATTTTCTTCTGTGGAAAAATGTTGTAATGCCGTCATTAAAGGACATGGATTAGAAGGCTTCTTACTGGGAACAAAGGAGTGCCCGTCTCAGAATATCAGCACACAAGTTACAACTGATGCAGGAGTAACAGTTCAAACAACTCCAAATCCAGAGTACTCCAAATAGATCTCTGTGGATCAGCTATTGATGGGGGTGGCAGTATTCATCCATGACACCAGAAATCGTATGGGATGCAGCACTTCAAATGAACTTTGGAAAGCTATTAGTGAAAATTATGGAATTCTGAACAGTTCCAGAATCACATTTCTGACTTCAGAACTCCAAAGGGCTAGAAAGGGATCTCTAACTATGGATCAGTACCTCACTATGATCAAGCAGATAGCAGACAATCTGGAAGTCACACGAAAGAAAGTTGATCACTCATATCTTGTTACTCAAGCACTTACTGGACGGGATGAAGAGTATACACCTATAATGGTGCAAGTCAAAGGCAGGGAGAATGTAAGCTGGCATGAACTGACATCAACTCTCATGAGATTTGAGAGTAGGCTTAAGTATCTTAGCCAGGTTAGAACTGGATTTGGCTCCATCAATTTGACTCAAGGAAGAACCAGCAATTCAAACTATTTTGCTGGAAGAAACAACAGGTATGAAAGGAGTCAGAACTTCAGAGGCAGAGGCAGATTTGGCAGAACAAATGAGGGCAGAGACCTGTGTCAAATCTGTCGACTAAGCAATCACAAAGCAGCATGGTGTTTTAATAGAATGAATGAGAAGTATATGGGAAAGAAACCTGCAGAGCAAAGCTCAAACCCCTCTGCCTTCATAGTAAAACCAAGCACAGTGCTGGATCATGCCTGGTATGCTGATATAGGAGCCAGCCACCATATTATTTTCAATAAAGAGAATCTAGAGGAAGCAAAGGAATATCCAGGTAATCAAAAATTGGTTGTTGGTAATGGAAATTCTTTACTTATCTCTCATGTTGGAACAAAGAAATTTGATGTTAACTCTAGAAGAGCCTTATTACTGAAGAACTTGTTGCATGTTCCTATGATCAGGAAAAATATTATAAGCGTGTCAAAATTTACCTGTGACAATATGTCTCTTGTGAATTTTTCCCTGACAAATATGTTGTGAAGGATTTAAAAACAAGGAGAACACTGGTGAAGGGAAGGTTTAAGGAAGGGCTCTGTCAATTGAATCTGCTCAATCAAAATTCAAGTCAACCACAAATTAGCTCACCCACTTACAAAGCTTTCAACACTACTCTCAGTCAACCAAAAGAAACTGGCAAAAATTCTTGTCCAGATTTAGATATTTGGCATAGAAGGCTAGGACACACTCAATCCTCTACTTTGTCTCGAGTCTTACAAGTCTGTAATAAGTCTACATTCAATACAAATAAAATTCCTTTTTGTAAAGCTTGTCAATTTGGTAAGTCACAAACATTACCATATAATCTGTCTCAATCTCATGCTAAACTACCTCTGGACCTAATCCACACTGATGTCTGGGGTCCAGCTCCTTTAAGTTCTACCACAATGTTCAAATATTATGTAATCTTTGTAGATGATTGCACTAGGTACACTTGGATCTATCCTCTCAAACATAAAAATGATGTTTTCCATCACTTTACAATTTTTAAAAGGCTTGTTGAGAATCAACTCGAAAGAAAAATCAAAATGATTCAAAGTGATATGGGAGGTGAGTACAAATTCCTAAATCAAATAGCAAAAGAGGCAGGCACTGAACTGAGACACTCTTGCCCACACACATCACCACAAAATGGCAGGGCTGAGAGAAAACACAGACATATCACTGAAACTGGTTTAACCTTACTTTCCCATGCCTACATGCCTTTATTTTATTGGTGGGAAGTGATGTGATCCCGGGAGGGGGTCACAACGAACACGCGGAATTAAACGAAACAAAGATAGGAAAGATCCAGATTCAGTCAAGAAACACAAGAACACAATAATTAAAATAATGGAAAAGATAAAAAAAATTGACGATAGGACTTGGACCCAACAATCACGATGCAATAAATTGACGATGCGGATTGAAGAACCGAGGTTTTCGAAACGCCACAAGGGATGCCAAACTCCTTGATAAGTTTCTGATTGGAACGCCACAAATATTCAAGAAAATATTTGATAAGTTCTATGAATTGTTCTTCAAGAACAAGAAAAATGAATCCTCCTTTTCGAGAGAGAAAATTCTCACATTCATTCAATAATATCAAAGTTGTTCCCTAATGAAAAAAAACAAAGCAATATAATGTAAAATCTGACCTAACTAGGGTTAGCCGCTAATTGGGCCCAAAACATAGAAGTAAATAATTAAAAACGAAATTAAATTAAAAAACGCGAAATCTGGAAAATTAGATGTTACGGCCGTAACAATGTCACTTACGGCCGTAAGTGACTCTCTGTTAATGAGTTACGGCCGTAACGAGAACTCTCACGGACGTAAGTATCAATTTTCTGAATTACTCAATTCCACCAGAGAAGGAGTTATGGCCGTGAATTATAGTCTTACGGCCGTAAGTATAAAAATCCTGGAATTCTTGCTTTTGATCCGAGGGGTTGTTACGGCCGTGAAACACTGGTTTTATGGTTTCACGGCCGTGAATGTGCCCTTGGCCTCCAAACCTTGCCCCTTTGATTCAGCTCGACCCCTTTGTCTTCTCGGCTCGATTCCAGCATGAAACTTGTGTCGTTTCCCGCGTAGATCACTGTCACATTGCCGATAGGTCGACTTCTCCTTTGGTCTCCTACTTCGGATCACATCATCCCCCCTTTCTTGGAAAGGATTCGACCTTGAATCCGTATATGGCCTCTCCTTTATGTATCTCTTTCTTTCCTTGGTTCGAGGGACCTGTTCATGTTTTGTGCTATCCATCATCCTTTGTGGCTGTTCTGTCCGACGATTAATTTTCCTTTTGGTCTTAGTTTGGTAAATTGATTGTAGTACCTGCAAAACAGAATTAGGCAAACTAGGGAGGGATGTGTTAGCAAATGCAAGTAAACTCATTTTTGTGGTGGACTCTCTTTTCTTTTTCTTTTCTCTCTCAAGCTCACTTTTTTCTGAGGTCGTGGCCTCAACGCTCTTATTTTTCCCCTCAAACTCGCTCTTCATTTTCAATTGGTCCTCTTGGACCTCTTTAGGTGTCAGTGGCGCAAGAGTGATCCTTTTTCCACCCTTCACGAAAGAATATCGATTTTTGAACCCATCATGCACCACTCTCCTATCATGTTGCCATGGCCTTCCTAATAAAATATGCCCAACATGCATAGGGACCACATCAAACACCACCTCATCTCTATAACCCCCAATGGTGAATTTAATATTAACCTGCTTGTTCATCTTAAGTTCTCCCGACTCGGTTAACCACTGTAATTTATAGGGGTTGGGGTGTTTCACCTTAGGCAATCCCAACTTCTCCACCAATAATGTACTAACCACATTAATACAACTTCCCCCTTCAATTACCATCCCACAAACCTTTTTCCCCACCAACACCTAGTGTGGAAAAGATTATCCCGCTGTTCATCAAGTTCAACCATCTTAGTTCAAGAATTTAGGACACGTCTATTCACAAGGGACCCTTTCACCGCATAAGTTAACCCCTCTTCATCGATACTACTAGCCCCAACATCCACTAACTTAGGCATTCCCTTAAATTCATCCTCAGAACTAATTTCACCATTATCACGCAAGAGCATTACTTTCTTATTTGGACACTGTGATGCTATATGGCCCGAACCCAGACACTTAAAGCACTTACTATTTCTATCCCTAGTAGGTTGAGAATCAGAAATATTTTTACCTTTAGTTGTAAGTTCCTCCTTTCCCTTTGGGACGTGCTCATCATTGTGATCCTTCCTCGATTGTGATGTAGGATAAGTTCCCGGTGATTGTTTAGATGTCCCCTTTCACCTTAATTGCCTTTCCACCTTCATTACCATGTGCACCGTGTCTTCCAGTTCCACATAATGTTCTAACTCAACAATGTTTGCAATATCTCTGTTCAGCCCACTCAAAAATCTAGCCACTGTAGCTTCCTGATCCTCCACCACGTTGGCCCTAATCATGGCTACCTCCATGTCTCTATGATATTCCTCTACACTCCTAGAATCTTGTGTGAGCCCCTGCAACCTTTGATAAATATCCCTATGATAGTGGCTTGGGACAAACCTCTTCCTCATTATGATTTTCATCTCACGCCATGTATCCACCGGCCCCTCACCATTCCTCCTTCGATCCTTCACCAATTGATCCCACCAATTAATGGCATAATCGGTGAACTCGACAACCGCTAGCTTCACCTTCTTTCCTTCAGAATAGTTGTCGCAATCAAACATCAACTCTACTTTTCTTCTCCCAATCTAGGTAAGCCTCCGGATCACTCCTCCCATGAAAAGGTGGAATAGACATTTTTATTTTACCTAGATTATCATCTATTTCATCCCGATCCCAACGATCTCTTCTATTATTCGCCCTTTCATCCCTATCTCCTCTACCCCTTCTCCTCCTTACACTAGCCCCAGATGATTGGACACTACTTCCTTCACTCACAAACTCTTCATCATCAAACCCATATCCAACCCTTTGATTATGTCTCCCCCTATGATCCCTCCGGTCTTCCCTCCTAGCTCTAGGACCCGCATGAGTTTGTTCCCTACGCAACTTGTGTAATAGTTTCTTCTTCCTAGTCATCAACTTCTCAAATTGCTCATATAAAGTCTCCATTACACCTACAACATTGTTATTCATCCTATTCATACCTTCCGGTCGTTTGTTATGGCTCGTTGATGAAGCTGCTGGCTCCCTTCTGTAAATTCCCTAGTTTTTCCCAACTGATGAAGATGATGAATCCAGTTTGCTAGACATTTTCAGTCTTCACAGAAATAAGTGGTATATACCTCGCAAAAACATATCGCTCGTGTATCACTCAAAATCCCCTTCCAAGCACTTCAAAACAGCCCAAGAACTCAAGTAAGAGTAGGACACGATAAGACACGAGTAAGAATAGGAAAATTTGGAAATTGAGACGAATTCTAAATATTCGGGAAAATAATGAAATTTTCGATTTTTTTAAACAGCTAGATAATTTGACTACGAATATGGTGGAAAAAACGGAATTAGATTTGGGTAAGAATTGACTAAGATAAACAGGTTTGAATTTTTTTGTGGAATTTTATATGAATCAAACAAAGAAAAAATTTACTGGCATGAAGAACAAGAAGATCAATCTAGATCCAAGCTCTGATACCAGATGATGTGATCCCGGGAGGGGGTCACAACGAACACGCGGAAATAAACGAAACAAAGATAGGAAAGATCCAGATTCAACCAAGAAACACAAGAACACAATAATTAAAATACTGGAAAAGATAAAAAAAAATTGACGATAGGACCTGGACCCAACAATCACGACGCAATAAATTGACGATGCGGATTGAAGAACCGAGGTTTTCAAAACGCCACAAGGGATGCCAAACTCCTTGATAAGTTTCTGATTGGAACGCCACAAATATTCAAGAAAATATTTGATAAGTTCTATGAATTGTTCTTCAAGAACAAGAAAAAGAAATCCTCCTTTTCGAGAGAGAAAATTCTCACATTCATTCAATAATATCAAAGTTGTTCCCTAATAAAAAAAAAAGCAATATAATGTAAAAGCTGACCTAACTAGGGTTGGCCGTAATTGGGCCCAAAACATAGAAGTAAATAATTAAAAACGGAATTAAATTAAAAAACGCGAAATCTGGAAAATTAGATGTTACGGCTGTAACAATGTCACTTATGGCCGTAAGTGACTCTCTGTTAATGAGTTACGGCCGTAACAAGAACTCTCATAGTCGTAAGTATCAATTTGCTAAATTACTCAATTCCACCAGAGAAGGAGTTACGGCCGTGAATTATAGTCTTACGGCCGTAAGTATAAAAATCCTGGAATTCTTGCTTTTGACCCGAGGGACTGTTACGGCCGTGAACAACTGGTTTTATGGCCGTGAATGTGCCCTTGGCCTCCAAACCTTGCCCCTTTGATTTTGCTCGACCCCTTTGTCTTCTCGGCTCGATTCGAGCATGAAACTTGTGTCGTTTCCCGCGTAGATCACTGTCACATTTCCGATAGGTCGACTTCTCCTTTGGTCTCCTACTTCGGATCACATCAGGAAGCTTTCACTATAGCAACCTATCTTATAAATAGACTACCGAGTCCAATATTACAGTACAAGTCACCCTATGAATTTCTTTTCAAACAAAAGCCAAATTATCAGTCACTTAAAACCTTTGGCAGTGCCTGCTACCCATGCTTAAGACCATACCAAAACCATAAATTTGACTTCCACACACAAAAATGCATTTATCTAGGACTTAGTGCATCTCATAAAGGCTACAAATGTTTAAACTCCAATGATAGAGTTTACATTTCCAGGAATGTTATTTTTGATGAAAAATCCTTTCCATTCAAAGGGGGCTTTATCAACAAGAAACAAGAACCAAAACAATCTCCTGTTAGCTTTAATCAAATACCCTTTGAGATTAACTCCCAAATTCCAACAAATTCAATTGATAGAGTACAACCGACAGCTGAACTCTCAAACAGATTCTCTGAATTTAATTTTGAGGAATCAAACGATGGAGTTGAAAAATCAATTGAAGTAAGTCAATCAATTGCACAGAGAGAAGAATACAATGAAATTCAGAATGAAACAACAAAAAATAAAGATGACATCACCACAGGTTCTCAAGGTCAGGCTACTGATCAAAATATAACTTCAGCAGGTCATCATATGGTCACAAGAGCTAAGGCAAGTGTGTTTAAACCAAAGATTTACTCCAGTATTTTATCGGGTAGTTTAGATGAAAGGGAACCAATATCCGTAGAAGAAGCACTGTGCAGCAAAAAGTTGAGTGAAGCCATGAAAGAGGAGTATAGTGCCTTAACCAAAAACCAAACATGGTCATTAGTACCTGCAAAACCAAAGATGAAAGTGATTGGATGTAAATGGGTTTATAAGTTCAAGTTTGATGATAAGGGAAACATTCAAAGACACAAAGCGAGATTGGTGGCTAAAGGCTTTCTACATACGTATGGGATTGATTACTATGAGACATTTAGCCAGTGGCTAAAGCACCAACGTTGAAGATTATTCTGACTATAACAATCTCAAAAGGATGGGAAATTGGAAGGTGGATATAAATAATTCCTTTCTCAATGGCAAGCTTGAGGAAACAGTCTTTATGGAACAGCCTCAAGGCTTTGTTGATCAAACAAAGCCAACTCATGTATGTAAGCTCAGCAAAGCTCTATATGGACTAAAGCAGGCCCCTAGAGCTTGGAAAGATACACTGAAAGAGGCTTTACTAAATTGGAAGTTTAAGCAATCAAAGGCAGACAATGGAACTGCACCTTCTTCTTGGTAGTTACTTTCTTCTAGTTGATCCACGATAAGTGTTTTATTAGCACTTATTTAGTTCAATTTTTATCCTATTTTTTATCGGTTTGATCCTATTTAAGTAGTGTTTAATGGATTTTCATGTTTTGTGTTGGGTAGGATCACAAAGAACAATAAGAAAGGAAAAAGGACCAAAATGATGAATCATAGCAAGCTCGACAGTAAGATCTACAAATCAAACCAAAAAAAACTTCAAGGACATGTTCAAAGGTCTCCAAATCAATAATGGCACGTGGAAAGAAGATTAGATACAAAAATTGTGGTCAAATAAGGTTTGGGGTGAAGTTGGAAATCAAAAACCCGCAAAGATTGTGATCCATAATTTTAGTCAGATGTTGAAGCTCGATTTTTCTATAGAATAAATTCAAATTTTGGAACATCCATTTCATAAATAATTGTAGATATTTGAGTCTTCTTTCCAACACACTTTGAATCATCACAAACGGACATGGGGAGAGAAATTTATGACCAAAACATTAAGCACAGGCGCTGATAAGGAGAGTTTCACTTACGGCCGTAAATGACAATGTTACAGGCTGTAACTTCCAAAATTTGAAAATTTCCAGTAACCCATTTACTGCCGTAAATGACAAAGTTATGACCGTAACTTCGATGTGGAATATTTTCCTAATTGGAATCAAAGTCTATCTTTGGTATATCTTCTTGGCCACTCTAGGGCATGAATTTAGAGCTATAAAAAGAGGAAAATCACCACATAATAGAAGCAAGAAAATAGAGAGGAAATTAGAGATTAAAAGAGAGAATTCTTGGGATTCAAGCAAGAAGCATTAATGGAATTCATTTAGTAAATTGAAGATTTCGCAACAATTATGATGGGCTAAGCTTCCTCTTCTTGTTCAAAGGGGAAGTTGTGTTAACTCAATTATGTTCTTTTCTTTTCCTACAAACAAGTAACGTTGTATCTATTCCTTTATTTCAATCACTGGATTATTATGTTTTGAATGTTCAATTGAATTTATTTGATTAATAGTTTAATTT
The DNA here is from genome assembly GCA_963555705.1 of Ligustrum vulgare. Classification (NCBI taxonomy): domain Eukaryota; kingdom Viridiplantae; phylum Streptophyta; class Magnoliopsida; order Lamiales; family Oleaceae; genus Ligustrum; species Ligustrum vulgare. Next base: position 407,789 of record OY743174.1, on the reverse strand, counting down.
GGCCAATTGGATTATTGATCTTTGAATTCATGAATATGCTATGTTTAGATTCTTGATCCATAATTGTCGTTGAATCTTTACTTTAGTAGCAAATAAATCTCGTCCAGGTTTAGTAATAATTCGACTTTGGTTCATTAATTAAAGCTTGTGAAATTAATAATCCAATTCAATCTATTCTCCTAAATTTTCATACTAGTCGTGCATTAAATCCTAAGAGCTTGTTTAGGATTGTTCATGGCTAGAATTTGTTCGAAGAGCTTGTTTTGAATCAATACACATAAGGAATGTAGCAACCGAGAATTTTTACGCAATGTAATAATTATTTCAAAGTTTCGAAAAACGTGCCGCTGCGATCTCACCCATTTTTACGTTAACATCGCGACGCGTTCGTCTAGCCAAATCGAGAAATATCAGTCCATTCGATTTTAAATCAATTTCGAATTTCAAAAATTATATTATTTTAATTATTTATTTAAATTATTCTTTCTAAACCGTTTTAAATTTTAAATTACGTCAAGCTCATTTTATCAGATTCATTTCCGACCTAGTTGATTCTCGCGTACGATTTTCCTCAATTTTGGTGTATTACTTGTCAAACTTTTCATCAATCACATCCATCCCATACTTCCACCCCATACTTCCACCCACTCCATTATACATCACCAACTCCTCCAAACTTCAACCCATACCCCCACCAACTTCATATTTCATCCTCACACTCCCTATACATCCTCCCTCAACCCAACCACCAATGCAGCCATCACCCACTGCCCCTTCACGCAGCCCTTACCCTGCGGCCAAGACCAACCATTGCAGCATCGCCCCACCAGTCCACTGCCAAGCCGCCACCTCCACCCAAGCACCGTCACCACCCCAGGTTCGTGTACTCCCACCGCAGGAAGTCACCATCACCTCGACCAAACAACGGCTTCACCACTCCAAACCATCACCAAGCCACCTCCAGCTCACCTCCGTCTCCACGCCCAAACCAAGAACCACCATTCATCGACCACAACCTACTGCAGTGCTACCACAACCGGCCAAGACCAACCCCCTGCACAACCCGTCACCACCACCACCACCACTTTCGTCCACTGCCCAGCCACAGCCCACTCACCTCATTCACCTCCATCATCAACAACACCAACGCAGCCACCACCCATTTCCACCTCAACCACCATTTGAAACCGCCACAATCCCGCCACGACACCACTACACAAATCCATCATCATCACTGCCCAATCCCAACCAAAATCAAACCCAAAAACTATAATCAAACATCACACATCCACTTACCTCAACCACCACCGGAAAATCGCAACCCAAGTTCGAAATTTAAGTTTTGGTTTCACCTCAGTTGTTCGCCAATCTCGCACCAAAACTCTCACACAACCAGAACCCTCCTTCGCCGCCACTTTCCGTCGGTGTTTCGCCGACGAAACCGCCGTTTTTCCCAAATTTTCCGCCGCCGGTCGCCTTCCCTGTCTTCTCCTCTGTTTTGGTCGATGGAGAGAGAGAGAATAACGAGTGAGAGAGAGAGAGGAAAGATCTGAATAATATAAATTTGATTTATTTTTCAGAAATTGTACTTTAGTCCCCAAGCTTTTAAAGTTATTTCAAATCAGTCCCCAAGTTTTAAAATGATCACTTCAGCCCTAAATTTCAAAAGTAATCATTTAAGCCCCATATTTTAAGTCTTTTGATTTTGTTCATAGTAATTTAAAATGATATATATATATATATATATATATATATATATATATATATATATATATATATATGTATATTTATAAATCTCAACTTTCAAAAGTATTCATTTTAGTCCCTCAACTTTCAAAACATCAATTTTTTCAGTCCTCAAATTGTAAATTATCATTTTAAACTATAAATTTCAAAAGACTATTTCGACTTAACCTTCTAATTGGCTAGACGAAGCGTACGGAGAATTAAAGAATTGAAGTCGTTTCCCGCTCAACTTTGCACTCGTCAAGTTTAAGGTAGACTCGCCCCTATTAATTGATTTAAATTATGATTGCATGTGAATGTGTATGTTACGTGATTTATGTGAAAGTTATTTCATGAAATGAGATGAGAATATATTTCTTATGAAATATTTATGTTGTTATGCTTGTCATAACTTATGTGCTTTTATGCATGAGAAAGAAAGAAGAGAATATCTTGCAAGATAAATGATGATGTTATGCATAACTTATGTGCCTTATGTGCACGAGAAGAAAGAGCAACCCATACCCTATGATTTTAAAGAGCCTATGATTTTCAAGAGAAGCCACGTGCTTTAATGCACAAGAAGAGCAACCCACACCCTATGATTTCTAAAGAGCCTATGATTTTTCAGAAAGAAGCCACGTGCTTTAATGGACGAGAAGAGCAACCCACATCATTTTGATCCTTCCTCGGTTGTGATGTAGGATAAGTTCCCGGTGATTGTTTAGATGTCCCCTTTCGCTTTAATTGCCTTTCTACCTTCATTGCCATGTGCACCATGTCTTCCAGTTCCACATAATGTTGTAACTCAATGATGTTTGCAATATCTCTGTTCAGCCTACTCAAAAATCTAGCCATTGTAGCTTCCCGATCCTCCACCACGTTGGCCCTAATCATGGCTACCTCCATGTCTCTATGATATTCCTCTACACTCCTAGAACCCTGCGTGAGCCCCTGCAACCTTTGATAAATATCCCAATGATAGTGGCTTGGGACAAACCTCTTCCTCATGATGGTTTTCATCTCACGCCATGTATCCACCGGCCCTTCACCATTCCTCCTCCGATCCTTCACCAACTGATCCCACCAATTAATGGCATAATCAGTGAACTCAACAACCTCTAGTTTCACCTTCTTTCCTTCAAAATAATTGTGGCAATCAAACATCAATTCTACCTTCTTCTCCCAATCTAGGTAAGCCTCCGGATCACTGATAAGTGTTATATTAACGTTTATTTTATACACTTATATCCTTGAATATGCCATAATGTGATTCTATCTAAGTATTATTAATGCATTTTATATTATATATTGTATAGGATCACAAAGGAAGAGAAAAGAAGGAAAAAGGACCAAAATGCGATCGAAATGAAGTTTGGGGACTTAGGTACAAATATATTTACGGCCGCAAAAAAAAGGTGTTACGGCCGTAAGAAAATAAGGTTACGGCCGTGAAAGTGTCGTGAAGCAAGTTGAAAATAAGCAGAAACCACTTTACGACCGTAAAGGAAAAGTTACGGCCGTGAAGGAAAAGTTACGGCCGTAACTCCAATTTAAGGAAATATGCAGAAACTCAATTACGGCCGTAAAAGGAATGTTACGGTCGTAAATCTTCAAGTCAAAAATTTCCTTATTTCAATTCTTTCCATAATTTTGGATTTCTTGCTCCCAAAGCTAGGGCACGAAATTGAGGCTATAAAAAGGGAGTTTCATGACAAGAAAAAGAGACTTTTATTATTGTGAAAGAGGCTAGACATTGAAGAAAAATAGAGAGAAACTAGGGAAAAATAGAGAGCATTCTTGGAAGATTTTTTTAGCACAAGAGCATCAAATGCAAGCGGAATCCATGAATCAACTTGAAGAATACTCCACAACCATGTTAGGCTAAATTCCATATCTTGTTCAAAGGGGAAGTTGTGTCAACTCAATTATGTTATTTTCTTTTCCTACAAATTAGTAGCGTGAATTTATTCCTTTAATTCAATTGTTGGATTATTATGTTTTGAATGTTCAATTGAGTTTATTTGATTAATAGTTTAATTTGGCCAATTGGATTATTGATCTTTGGATTCATGAATATGCTATGTTTAGATTCTTGATCCGTAATTGTCATTGAATCTTTACTTTAGTAGCAAATAAATCTCGTGCAGGTTTAGTAATAATTCGACTTGGATTGTTTAATTCGAGCTTGTGTAATTAACGATCTAATTCAATCTATTCTTCTAAATTTTCATACTAGTCGTGCATTAAATCCTAAGAGCTTGTTTAGGATTGTCCATGGCTAGAATTGGTTCAAAGAGCTTATTTTGAATCAATACACATAAGGAAAAATTTAGATAATCAGAGCTTGTTGATTATTTATGATTGATAATTGAATTAGGGATAAAAACACGTTACAAGGAAAGGTATATCATTAATTGAGGGCACAACCGAACCCGAGAACAAGATTTCTTCTCATAATTTTCATTCAAGCAATTCAAACAACAAAACCCCTCATTCCATTCTAATTGATCGAACAACTAAAATTAGTTTCCGTTCCTCGTGGGATCGACCCTTACTCTCACTACCACATTATTAATTAATATTTGACGAGTAAGGAATTATTTATTATTTTGGTGCATTGCGACACGCATCAAATTTTTTGCGCCGTTGCCGGGGAACGGTTAACCAATTTAGTGTTTAATCAATTAGAATTTTATTTCTTTTCTGCATTTTAATTTTTTTATTTTATTTTCACTTTATTTATATGAATTGAAAAAAAAAATAAGAAAAAATTTTTCATATTAACTATTTGCGCTTCTTTACTTATATGCTTAAAACTCGGTCAACTAATTGTGAAATTTTTGATTTTGACCCAGAAATCGAGAGGACTTTTCGACAGCAAAGGAGAACAGCGAGACAAATGGCAGCTAACAACAGGACTCTTAAACAACTGGCTACTCCCGATGTGGCTCAGCAGCCATTGTGCATTACGTTTCCAACGGTAGAAGAAGGAAGAACCTTTGAGCTAAAATCCGGGTTGATCCACCTATTACCTACTTTTCGGGGACATGTCGGTGAAGATCCATATAGACACTTAAAGGAGTTCCACGTGGTTTGCGACAGTATGAGACCCACGGGCATTACCGAGGAACAAATAAAAATGAGAGCCTTCCCATTTTCATTGAAGGATGCCGCCACTGACTGGCTCTATTGTCTGCCATCGGGAACGGTTACTACTTGGAGCGACATGAAAAGGCTATTCTTGGAAAAATACTTCCCTGCATCGAGGGCCAGTACCATCCGAAAAGAAATATGTGGGGTGCGCCAGAACAATAATGAAACATTATATATATACTGGGAGCGCTTCAAGAAGCTCATTTCGAGCTATCCCCACCATCAGATCAGTGAGCAACTCCTGGTGCAGTATTTCTACGAAGGCTTAGCACCGATGGATAGAAACTTGATAGATGCCGCAAGTGGAGGAGCACTGATGGACAAGACGCTGGAACAAGCGCAGGCTTTAATCTCTAATATGGCAGAAAATACTCAGCAATTCAATTCAACCCGAGATTCCCAAGTCCGCCGAGTGAACGAGGTAAATAGTTTCAATATTGAAGGTCAATTATATGAACTGACGAATCTTGTTAAGCAACTTGCTATAGGGAATTCGAAGCAAGCCAAAGCCTGTGGAATCTGTTCGAACTTTGGACATCCAACGGATACATGTCCGGTATTGCAAGAAGAAAACAATGAACAGGTAAAGGCTGCGGATGGGTTTCCATTTCAAAGGCAACAGTACAACCCATATTCAAACACGTACAACCCCGGGTGGAGAGATCACCCCAACCTAAGTTACGAAAATAACAAACCCCCAGGTTTCCCCTCCAACAAATCTCAAGGGCAATTTCAGCAACAAGGAACCTTCCAACCACAGGGGCAATATCAACAAAAACCTCAAAATTCAGGTATGTCTCTTGAGGATATGGTTAAGATGTTGGCAACTAACACGATGCAATTCCAACAGGATACCAAGTCAAGCATTCAAAATCTGAAAAATCAAATGAGCCAAATGGCCACTGCCATAAATAGATTGGAGGCACAATCTGGAGGGAAGCTACCATCTCAACCCGAGGTGAACCCCAAAAACGTAAGTGCCATAACCCTGAGGAATGGAAAAGAGGTTGAAGGTCCAAGCAAACAAATCCTCGCGAATGAAAGGGACGAAGAGGAGGAAGATAAAAAGGAAGGAGTCGGGAAGAGAAACGACACTTCGCAAAACCCTCAGGTAAAAACTGACTCCCGTTTAAATATTAAACTAACACCTCCACATTTTCCTAGCAGGTTAGCGAAGACAAACAAAGAGAGCAAGGAAAAGGACATGCTGGAAATGTTTAGGAAGGTTGAAATCAATATCCCGCTATTGGAAGCCATCAAGCAAGTCTCCCGATATGCAAAATTTTTAAAAGATTTATGCACTAGCAAACGGAAACTGGTGGGAAATGAGATGGTAAGAATGGGTGAGTCTGTATATGCACTTCTTCAAAGAAAATTACCTCCCAAGTGCAAGGATCCAGGTATGTTTACCATACCTTGTCAAATAGGTAATAGGAAAATAAATCGTACTTTAATAGATTTAGGTGCATCTATCAATGTAATGCCTAGGTCCACCTATGCTTCATTAAAACTCGCCAAACTGATTGAAACTAATGTTATAATTCAACTAGCCGATCGTTCTAATGCTTATCCTGACGGGGTAGTTGAAGAAATTCTAGTGCAAGTAGGCGGGTTAGTATTTCCTGCAGATTTTTATGTATTGGACATGAATGATGACCACTCCCCCAACTCTACTCCTATTTTGTTAGGTAGACCATTTTTGAAAACATCTAAAACTAAGATAGATGTTAGTAGTGGCACACTTTCCATGGAATTTGATAATGAAATTGTTCAATTCAATATTTATGATTCCGTGAAAATTTTTGATGATGATCCTGTTTATTCTGTTAATGTGAATGACTCTTTAGTACAGGAAGTTCTCGATATTGGTGGAAAGGACTGTCCAAAGTCTCCGAAATCAGGTAAAATCTCATCCATCTCATTACCAATTTCTGATGAAAAATCTCTACCCCCTATTTTGCAGGCACTAATGAAGAGCACGAAGAGGAGATTGAGCTTTGGGAATCCACCTAATCCCGGTTGAATGAGAAAGGACTCAGTCGAGCCAACAACTGTAAACAAAGGCGCTGCTCGGGAGGCAACCCGAGAGGGGAGTTTCTTTACCTCCTCGACTCTTTATTTTCGTATCCTTATTTTTATTTTATTTTATTTTATTTTATTTAAAAAAAAACATGAAATTTCCAGTGGCCTAGTTACGGCCGTAAGATACCCTTTTACGGCCGTAACTCAATTCCAGTTTTTTTTTTTTTTTTTATACAGAGGCCTTATTACGGCCGTATTTACATTTTTTACGGTCATAATTGTTTCTTTGAAATTTTTTTCAGAATGTGACTTACGGCCGTAAGTCATACCTTCACGGCCGTAAGTCTGCTTTTTTTTCAAATTTTTAATAGAACGTAGGCCTCGTGCATAACTCCCCTTTTATTGTTTTGCTTTTCAATGAGGGCATGGTTTTGTCTAAGTGTGGGGGGGATTGAATTGATTGTGAGCTTAATGTCGTTATCTTCTTTCTGTAGTCGAAACGTTAAATTCATGTTGAGTCAGCATCCATTTTATTTTTTTTCTCTACTTTCGTTACCTATCTATGATACTTAGGTCTTAAACCATACTTTGATAGGAAGCGAGCCCACTTTTGGTTCATTTTTTGAAATATCATTGCATAATTGGATATAAATTGAGCACATAGAGATCATCTCGTCCAAAACTTCACAAATAGGTTGAAAATGAAAAGTAAAATATTCAAATGTCTACAACCTAGTCGACCTAACCCAAAATAGACAGATTATTCCTACATATATAACCCTGAACGTCCCGATTGTTATACTTTTGTGAGTAGTCATGGTTTGAATACTTTTAACCGTTATCCTCGACCAATGGACTTATATTTGGAATGAAGATCAAGCAATGACCTATAACTCATAATTGGATGGGAAAAACACATGAAAACCATAATTTGTGAGCTTTTGAGCCTAAGAGCTGTTTTTAATACTTATGAGCTCGTAATTCTTTGATGTGTGTCCTGCATGGTTGGGTTATGCTTGGATGTGCTTTCTTGTGCATACCGTTGTAGCTTCTTGATTCAAGTGCAAATTATAGCAAAGGCAATAGGTTAAACCAAATTTGGCTTGCTAAAAGAGCCTACCTTGCTACATGGACCATTAGAAGCCCGTTTGAGCCTTAGCCTTTCTTTGAAATTTTATGCCATGCTACAAGCCACGAATACCCTTTCTTTCGCATTGTCTCTGTTTTGAACCCATAAGAGAAGGGATTCGCAAGCTTTTGTTGATTGAGGATTGTGCTATGGTCTAAGTCTAAGAAGTTGAAATGGTTATCTTGTATTGGGCGATGGTTGTATAATGGACTGAATTCACGGGATTGTAATTCTATCTTGTGCCAATTGGTGACTGCGAAATGATTAGAAAAAAAAAAGCAATGAAAAGGAAGTTAGTCACGAAAATTAGTAGTTGAGGATGTCAAACACTCAACTTGTGAAAAAAAAAAGAGAAAAGAAAGGAAAAGAAGAGATTCAAGTTTGAACAAAGTTGGGTAGTGGGAAACAATGAAGATCATATTAAGGGAGAAGGAAGTAATATTATTTTGAATTGATTTAGTTTGCGAAATTCCTTCTCGACTCAGCCTAAATATATCCTTTTATCATACCTGACCCGAAGCCCCGTTACAACCAAATAAAGACCTTCGCTTTGCACTTGTGTTATTGTTGGCTCCGGTTATGACAGTTAGGCAATCTGTGGTACTGACTTATCCATGCAGAGAGATGAGCGAAAAATTCAAACCCTTATACACTTTGTGCGAAGAGGGAAATATCTTGTGAGGGTGTTAAAACCCATTACATATACTTATGAGTGGTTTGAATTGCTTGGTCTAGGGTTGGTGGTATGAATGTGGTCGAGGGTACTGTGTTGACTGAATTCACATCATGAATAACTCGGTTTACGCAAATGAATTCCTCTAAAATTGGGTGAAACTATTTTTCTTGTAGTCACTCATACATGGTTGGGATGTGAGCAAACACGAGAGGTGAAAGGAAACGAGCCATGATTGGGATGGGAAATAAAAGGCGTTGCATCTCTAGCACACACTAACACAATCCGATCATGCAATGGAACATTCTTGTTAAAGAAAAGTGGGTTGCAGCCTCAAGTCTCTAAATTGGAATCTATTCTTTGAATCCTATTCTTATCCTTGCAAATCTTTGTTCGAGGACGAACAATGGTTCAAGTGTGGGGGGATTTGATAAGTGTTATATTAACGTTTATTTTATACACTTATATCCTTGAATATGCCATAATGTGATTCTATCTAAGTATTATTAATGCATTTTATATTTTATATTGTATAGGATCACAAAGGAAGAGAAAAGAAGGAAAAAGGACCAAAATGCGATCAAAATGAAGTTTGGGGACTTAGGTGCAAATATATTTATGGCCGCAAAAAAAAAGGTGTTACGGCCGTAAGAAAATAAGGTTACGACCGTGAAAGTGTCGTGAAGCAAGTTGAAAATAAGCAGAAACAACTTTACGGCCGTAAAGGAAAAGTTACGGCCGTAAATCAAAATGTTACGGCCGTAACTCCAATTTAAGGAAATATGCAGAAACTCAATTACGGCCGTAAAAGGAATGTTACGGCCGTAAATCTTCAAGTCAAAAATTTCCTTATTTCAATTCTTTCCATAATTTTGGATTTCTTGCTCCCAAAGCTAGGGCACGAAATTGAGGCTATAAAAAGGAAATTTCATGACAAGAAAAAGAGACTTTTATTATTGTGAAAGAGGCTAGACATTGAAGAAAAATAGAGAGAAACTAGGGAAAAATAGAGAGCATTCTTGGAAGATTTTTTTAGCACAAGAGCATCAAATGCAAGCGGAATCCATGAATCAACTTGAAGAATACTCCACAACCATGCTAGGCTAAATTCCATATCTTGTTCAAAGGGGAAGTTGTGTCAACTCAATTATGTTATTTTCTTTTCCTACAAATTAGTAGCGTGAATTTATTCCTTTAGTTCAATTGTTGGATTATTATGTTTTGAATGTTCAATTGAGTTTATTTGATTAATAGTTTAATTTGGCCAATTGGATTATTGATCTTTGGATTCATGAATATGCTATGATTAGATTCTTGATCCGTAATTGTCATTGAATCTTTACTTTAGTAGCAAATAAATCTCGTACATGTTTAGTAATAATTCGACTTGGATTGTTTAATTCGAGCTTGTATAATTAACGATCTAATTCAATCTATTCTTCTAAATTTTCATACTAGTCGTGCATTAAATCCTAAGAGCTTGTTTAGGATTGTCCATGGCTAGAATTGGTTCAAAGAGCTTATTTTGAATCAATACACATAAGGAAGAATTTGGATAATCAGAGCTTGTTGATTATTTATGATTGATAATTGAATTAGGGATAAAAACACGTTACAAAGAAAGGTATAACATTAATTGAGGGCACAACCAAACCCGAGAACAAGATTTCTTCTCATATTATTTTTTTTAGTCATATTTAACTATTTATTTTATGCATAATTTTCATTCAAGCAATTCAAACAACAAAACCCCTCATTCCATTCGAATTGATCGAACAACTAAAATTAGTTTTCGTTCCTCGTGGGATCGACCCTTACTCTCACTACTACATTATTAATTAATATTTGACGAGTAAGGAATTATTTATTATTTTGGTGCATTGCGACACGCATCAATCACTCCTCCCATGAAAAGGTGGAATAGACATTTTTATTTTACCTAGATTATCATCTATCTCATCCCGATCACCACGATCTCTTCTATTATTTGCCCTTTCATTCCTATCTCCTCTACCCCTTCTCCTCCTTACACTATCCACAGATGATTGGATACTACTTCCTTCACTCGCAAACTCTTCATCATCAAACCCATATCCAACCCTTTGATTATGTCTCCCCCTATGATCCCTCCGGTCTTCCCTCCTAACTCTAGGACCCGCATGAGTTTGTTCCCTACGCAACTTGTTAATAGTTTCCTCCTGCCTATCCATCATAGTCATCAACTTCTCAAACTGCTCATGTATCGTCTCCATCACACCTACATCATTGTTATTCACTCTATTCATACCTTCCGGTCGTTTGTTGTGGCTCGTTGATGGAGCTGCTGGCTCCCTTTTGTAAATTCCCTGGTTGTCCCCAACTGATGAAGATGATGAATCCCGTCTGCTAGACATTATTAGTCCTCACAGAAACAAATTCGGAATATTTAGGAAAATAATGGAATTTTTTTTTAAACTGCTAGACAATTTGACTACGAATATGGCAGAAAAAACGGAATTGGATTTGGACGAAAAACGAACAAGAAAAACACTTTTGAATTTTTGGGACTGACTCTTATGGATCAAACTGGAAAAATTTATGACTGACACGAAGAACGCGAAGAACAAAAAAAAATCAAGAAAATCAAGAAACGCAAGAATCTGAAATAGATCCAAGCTCTGATACCAGATGACGCGATCCCGGTCGGGGAATCTCGTCGAACACGCGGAATAACGATATTTCAAACCCTAGGAAAGATCTAAATCAGATCTGACACGAAAAATAACAAGAAAACGAATAAATAGACGGAAATTAAAATAAGATTGACGGTAGGACCTAGACCCAACAATCACGACGCAATAAATTGACGATGCGGATTGAAGAACCGAGGTGTTCGAAACGCCACAAGGGATGCCAAATTCCTTGATAAGTTTCTGATTGGAATGCCACAAACATTCAAGAAAAATATTTGATAAGTTCTATAAATTGTTCTTCAAGAACAAGAAAAAGGAATCCTCCTTTTCGAGAGAGAAAATTCTCACATTCATTCAATAATATCCAAGTTGTTTTTTTACAATGACAAGAAAACATAATATAACCTAAAAAAACGCGTCCAAAATTAACCCTAGCCGCAAAACACAAATTAAAACGCGGCGGAATTTACGGCCGTGAAAATCTACCTTACGGCCGTAATTAACCCTCGGGTCCAAAACTGATTTTAACTCTTACGGCCGTGACATTGGTTCTTACGGCCGTAAAACACCTTCTGAATAAAAACTGCCTAACTCCGTTTACGGCCGTGAATTGGTTGTTACGGTCGTGCGATAGCAAAGTTACGGTCGTGAACACTGGTTTTACGGCCGTGAATGTGCTCTTGGTCACCAAACCTTAACCATTTTGATTCCGCTCGATCCCTTTGTCTCCTCGGCTCGCTTCCAACATGAAACTTGTGCCGTTTCTCGCGTAGATCACTGTCGCATTGCCGATAGGTCGACTTCTCCTTTGGTCTCCTACTTCGGATCACATCAGTTGATCTTCTATTTTACGTAAACAGAAATGAATACGGTTCTTAATACAGATACTACTTCGAATGAAACTTCGAACATGGGAACTTCTGAAGGAAGTGTTCCTACCGGTGTGATTCCTCTCGTTGTGAATACACCTACTACTAATGTGATTCCTCCGGGTGTGGGTGCCCCTACTATCTTACATTCAAATTCGGTTTCACATGGGGAAAATCCGGAGAAATTTGTTGGGGTTGATTTCAAAAGGTGGCAATAGAAAATGTTGTTTTATCTCACAACCCTCAACTTGGCGAAATTCTTGAATGAAGATCCTCCCGCCATACAAGAAGGGGAAAACAATAGGGCATCTTTGATTGCTTTGGATGCTTGGAAACATTCGGACTTCTTATGCAAGAATTATATTCTTAATGGCTTGGAAAAGAAGTACAAGACCGAAGATTCCAGAACCAAGAAGTTCATTGTGGGAAAATTCTTGGACTAAATAATGGTAGATTCGAAGACCGTTATCAGTCAAGTACAAGAATTGCAAGTCATACTCCATGACATTCATGCGGAAAATATGTCCGTGAGCAAATAATTTCAAGTGCCTGCAATTATCGAGAAACTTCCACCCATGTGGAAGGACTTCAAAAACCATCTCAAGCACAAGCGCAAGGAGATGAACATTGAAGAACTTGTGGTCCGATTGAGGATTGAAGAAGACAACCGAAGTTCGGAAAAACGAGTTGGGAATAGCATACCACAAGCAAAGGCAAATGTGGTGGAATCTAGTAACAACAAAGGAAAGAAGAGAAAGCATTCCGTTGAATCTACAAAGAAGAGTGCAAAGAAGTTCAAGGGCAATTACTACAATTTTGGAAAGGCTGGACATCGCTCGGTTGATTGTCGCAAACCTAAGAAGCAATCCCAAGCCAACATTTTCGAATCTGATGCCATATCAAATGGCATGTCCGATATGAATTTATCGGTGGTTGTTTCTGAATGCAACCTTGTTGGAAATCCCATGGAATGGTGGGTTGATACGGGTGCAACCCGTCACATTTGTGCCGATAGAGGAATGTTCACATCATACACTCCAACCGAGGGAGAAAAATTGTTTATAGGGAACTCCTCAACATCCAAAGTGGAAAGACAAGGCAAAGTGGTCTTGAAGATGACGTCGAGAAAAGAACTTAGCCTCAATAATGTCCTTTACGTACCGGATATTCGCAAGAACCTTGTGTCGGGTTGTTTGTTAAGCAAGAGTGGCTTTAAACTAGTCTTTGTATCGGATAAGTTTGTACTTACCAAAAATGATATGTATGTAGGCAAAGGCTATGTAAAAGATGGACTATTCAAAATGAATGTCCTAAGTGTTGTACCAAATGCTACAATCAATAAAACGTCATCTTCAGTTTATATTCTTGAGTCATGTAATCTATGGCATCATAGATTAGGACATGCAAACTTTAACTCAATACGAAATTTAATGAATTTAAGTTTACTTCTGAATATGCATTTTAATAATGGAAAATGCGAAACATGTGTAGATGCAAAAGCGGCCAAAACACCATTTCATTCGGTTGAACGAAACACCACACCATTAGAACTAATTCACACGGATGTGTGTGATTTGAAGTTCGTACAAACAAGGGGTGGTAAAAAGTAGTTCATCACATTCATAGATGATTGTACAAGGTACTGTTATGTGTACTTGTTGAAAAGCAAAGATGAAGCTTTGGAAGTGTTTAAACACTACAAAAATGAAGTTGAAAATCAACTTGGAAAACAAATTAAAATGATTTGAGTGGTAGAGGTGGAGAATATGTTGCACCGTTTGAAGAATTTTGTGCAGAATCTGGAATAATTCATCAAACAACGGCACCATATTCACCACAATCTAATGGAATTGCGGAACGCAAAAATCGAACGTTAAAGGAAATGATGAATGCAATGTTGATAAGTTCGGGCTTACCTCAAAACTTGTGGGGGGAACCCATACTTTCTGCAAATCATATCCTTAATAAAATAGCACACAAAGATAAGGTTGAATCTCCTTAAGAATTGTGGAAAGGTCGAAAACCTTCCTACAAATATCTCAAAGTGTGGGGGTGCTTAGCGAAAGTACAAATACCCAAACCTAAACAAGTTACGATTGGACCAAAGACAATTGATTGTGTCTTTATTGGATATGCTATCAATAGTAGTGCATATCGATTCTTGGTTCACAAATCTGAAGTACTTTATGTACACGTAGGTACAATTATTGAATCAAGAAATGCGGTCTTCTTTGAAGACAGTTTTCCGTGTAAAGAAAAGGAAGTAAGTTCAAATAAACGAACTTATGATAACATACATGGAAAGAATGATGATTTTCAAGTAAATGAAGAACCGAGACGTAGTAAAAAGCAACGAATTCCAAAGACATTCGGTCCAGAAGTCGTAACCAATTTACTTGAAAATGATCCTAGGACACTTGATGAAGCAATGTCCTCTCTCGAAGCTCCTTTTTGGAAAGAAGCTGTACGCAATGAAATTGAATCCATCATGAGTAACCATACTTGGGAATTGGTTGAACTCCCTCTGGGAAACAAAGCTTAGGCTGTAAATGGATCTTCAAAAAGAAATTGAAGTCGGATGGATAATACAAGGCTAGATTAGTAGCCAAAGGGTATAGACAAAAAGAAGGACTAGATTTCTTTGATACCTATTCACCCGTTACAAGAATTACGTCTATACGTGTCTTGATTGCAATCGCAGCATTGCATAATCTTGAAATACATCAAATGGATGTCAAAACCGCGTTTCTAAATGGTGAATTAAAAGATGAAATCTACATGGAACAACCTGAAGGGTTTGTTGCACCAGGAAATGAAAAGAAGGTGTGTAGACTTGTAAAATCATTGTATGGATTGAAACAAGCACCGAAGCAATGACATGAAAAGTTTGATAAAACTATGTTGTCAAATGGCTTCAAAATCAATGAATGTGACAAATGTGTCTACATTAAAAACACACCTAATGAATATGTAATCATATGCCTATATGTTGACGATATGCTAATTATGGGAAATAACTCCAAAGTCATTTCCTCGACTAAGAAAATGTTAACAAAACATTTTGACATGAAGGATATGGGAGTGGCGGATGTAATATTAGGGATTAAAATATCTAAGACATCCGATGGTTTTTCATTGTCTCAATCACATTATGTCGAGACTATACTTAAGAAATTTAAGTCGTATGACGATAAACCGGTTAAGTCACCAGTTAACTTAGGTATTCACTTAGCCAAGAATACTGGTGAGCCCGTATCTCAATTGGAATATTCGCGGGTCATTGGTAGTTTAATGTATATTACCAACTGCACAAGACTGGATATAGCATACATAGTCAACAAGTTGAGTAGATTCACTAGTAATCCAAGTGTTGTACATTGGAAGGCATTAAACCAAATTCTTAGATATTTAAGACACACAGTTGAATATGGATTACACTACTCAAAATATCCTACGGTATTAGAAGGATATACTGATGTAAATTGGATATCTGACAATAAGGATTCAAAATCCACGAGTGGTTATGTATTTACCATTGGAAGTGGAGCCGTGTCCTGGAAATCGTCTAAGCAAACGTGTATTGCTCGATCCACGATGGAATCTGAGTTTATTGCGTTAGACAAAGCCGGTGAAGAAGCAGAGTGGCTTCGTAATTTTCTTGAAGAAATTCCATGTTGGGAAAAGCCGGTTTCTGCGATTAATATACATTGCGATAATCAGTCGGCAATAGCAAGGGCACAAAAAATTATCTTTAATGGCAAGTCTCGACATATCCTTCGGAGACATAATACTATTAAACAGTTAATGTCGAATGGTATAATCTCTATAAACTATGTGAAGTCAAAAGAAAATTTGGCTGATCCTTTGACGAAAGGACTTGCAAGAGATCAAGTATACCATCTTTCGAGGGGAATGGGCCTAAAGCCTATTGAATAGAATTACTATGACGGAAATCAACAAATGAAATGATTTTTATTTTGGAGATCCCAAGATCTTGGTTCAATGGGACAACTAAGTCATAAATGATTCGGAATAAAGCACTTATTCCCATTCCTAAAATTTAAGGTGCTATGTAAAATGTGTATAAGGATAAGTATACATATATATACTTTTAATGATTCATAACCTTGAGATAGAAAGGTATGAGATCACCTATATAAGTGTGAAGTGGGGCCGCTTCTACGAGAATTCGAAGCTTAATTCATTTAGAGCACTTATGAAACCAAGAGTTGTCTAGGGCCAAAATGGACTCAACCATGAGAACCGAATAGGTTAGATGAGTCATGGTGTTGGTACAGTTGTTTGGTTTTACACGAACGGCTGGATGGTTCAAGACATCGCATTCACCAACTAGCCTAGTAAATCCGATTGTATTCAACTAAAGAAGGTTCAAGGCCACAAGCTACCTATCTTGATGCTATGACTTGTCATGTGTACTCCATTTGTTAGAGTCTGCATTCCATTTGCATTGCATTCGCATTGTGTTGCGCATATCGAGAAATTTCCATTCATGTGGGGGATTGTTGGATATTGGTTAATAAATCGAGAATTGAAAATCGATCAAAGTGACTTCGTTTCGACTTCTGCCAAATACTCAAAAACTCGACTCAATCCGTTTAGGCAAAGTTGTTTGCCACTTCGCCGCTTCGGGGCGCACAAACGGGGAATTTCGATTTCTCTGCATGTATTGAAGGGTATATTTGACATTTCGAAAACCAATATCGGATGAATGAGAAATTACGGAAAATGACGATAATCAGGTCAAAATATTTGACCATGCGACCGCATGGTTAGTAAACCGTACGATCACACGTCAAATTTAATTTTGGTTTTTTGAGTAAAACCGTGCGGTCGCACGGTTATCCGGCCACAAGGCACCTTTTCATAAAGGTGCATTGTTTGGAAAGGGTGCATGGTTTGGGCCTCAACCATTTCGTCCACACCCTTTCATGATTTATAAATAGGACCCTTTGGGTGTCCTATTCCTCACATTTTTGATATGCAAAACATCTCTCATCTTCACTTCTTTCCAAAATCAAAATCATTTCATTTGTTTTGATATTCTTTCATTTCATCCGTGGAGTACGTAAGCCTAAATTTGGTTCGTTGTACTTGTGTTTTGGAGTGCTACAAAAACAAGTGAAGTCGTTGTATCTTGGGAGTCGATTTCCGAAATCCGTAGGCACCGTTGCGGGGCAAATTCGACTTAAGGACAAAGAGTCTAACTCTTGCCTCGGCTTTGTCCCTACTTTCTTCTTCTTCTTGTTTGTACTTTCCTTGCCGTTACTCTGTCCAATTTTCGGCTTGGATTTACAAATTTTCATTATACTTATTTTGGCATCACTATTCACAAAATTCCATCCAACATTTTTCTGTTAATTTTTTTTCTAAAGGAAAGCGAAACTTGAGAATTAATTGAAAGATATACGATATGACTGGTAGGAACTTGAAAGCCACCATTGTTGAAGATAGGAGAACCATAATGAAGATGAAAGATAGCGTGGTCCATTGTTTGGGTCTTTTGGCTTGTAATATTATTTGGATATCATTTGCTCTTTGCTTTCTAGTTTGTTGTATTATTTATTTCATCTAATTAAATAATTTTCTTACTTTTTGGATAGTATGATTATAGTGTGTAATACATTATTGTATGAGTAAATAAAAAACACCCCAAATCAAGACATTGGATTTTTGAATTGTGATTTATTGAATAATTATTTTGGTATATTTCTATATTGATTGATTAATTTTAATATTATTTAATTAAAATATAATAATGAACAATTTTACTATTGCGATCATTGATGGTCATCGATCAACGGTTCACAATTAATGGTTACTGAACTTTTGTGTTAGATCCATCCCTTAGATTCTAATGGATGTGTTTACATTTGTTGATTTTGACGATTCTAAGCAAGCATAATTTAATATATCATCACCAAAAAGTTGACAGCGAAGAAGTGAGGTATATACTTTGTTATAGAGCATATAGAATTCTGTCTAATAGGATAAATTGTCATTACAAAATCTCAGGCTTAGAAATAAGTCTCAAATTGATGCAGTACTCCAAACATTGCATTTTAGGCATTAAATAAAGGATAAATTTAACTCTATGGAGAAGGCTTGGCTAGATCTACAATTTGCAAATGTTCCCTTCTATACAAATTAAGCATACTTTATCCGAGAATTAGATGTACTTATTTTTATTTTATAATTATTTTTTTTGGCCGTGAAGGATCATCATGTAGAGAACGCAACGACTTTTGAATATGGTAATAAAAGGAAATTGCAAGAATGCAATAACCGGAACTTCTTGCCGGAAATTATATCTAAATTCTTCTCAAATGACCTCTCTTTCCTCTTTTGAAGAAATCTTCTTAGAGATTCTGCTCTATTTACGTTCGAAGTCTATTGTATTTATGATATAAAAAGCAATCAAACATGTGCTTAAGCAAGCAAGCAAGCAAACAATTGTTTTAGTTTTTGTTATGTGGTTTCGACCTGTAGTTCTGATGCTTGAAGTTTAGTCAAAATTATTTTACATATCCCGTAGTTTGTATAAGAATGAATAGTGTGTTTTTTTAAAATTTGTTTTTTTATTACATTAGAGCATTTCCAACAGACTCTTTAAAATTAAAATCATTTTTAATTTAAAGAGCAATGTCCTAAAATAATACTCCAGCTGCCTCTTTAAATTAACTTTTAAATTTAGAGAGTGAGTTTGACTCTCCAAATTTGGAGAGTCAAACTCACTCTCTATTATTAAATACATTGATATATTTCACTTTCCAATACCCTCCATCTTTCTTTATTAAATATCATGACAATTATCACCTCCATTTTCAATTACCCTTGTATCCACCGTCCAATCTATATTCATATGTGTGTATATTTGTTCTCTGTGTTTGCAATTTTTCTTCAACAGGTTTTTTTTTTTTTTTTTTTGGGAAATCAGCAACGTGAATTTTGTAATTGATAGGGATGAAAATCAGTACAATAGCTCAAATAAGAATACTTGACAGGGAAGAAGTTTATTTAGAACTAGAGAAATAACAAAATTTGAGGGAAAAAAATTAATGCTCTTTGGAAAAAGAAAAATATAGAGGAAAAGATAAATAGGTTGTTGGAGTAATTTAAAAAAATAGCTCTCTAAATTTATAAATTATCTCTAAAGTGTGAAAAATGCTCTCTAAATATAAAGAACCTGTTGGAAATGCTTTTATTAGAATTTGTTAAATATGTGTTGCTTAATGTCGTAGGTTAAAGTTCTCGAGTTTATAGTTTGAGTACCATTTCATTTAACTGGAAATCAGTTTAGTAAAATTACACAGCCATCTTTCCTTTTTGCATCTTTACATTTTTTATTATCTTCTTAGGCTGGAAGACTGAATCTTTCAAGGTACTATTTCCCATTATAATGAGATTTTTGGGTAAAATATCTTTTGGAATAGTTATTTTTTTGAATAATTTGTGGTTACAATGTAAAGAATTTTTTTGGCTTAGTGTAATATTAATTTATTGAAAAATATGTAGTTGAAAAGAAAAGAGAGAAAAATGTGTTAATCAAATATGTTTATGTATTACTTAGTACATCGAGAAATTCTGATTGTTTTTTCTTTTTCCGTCGCTCATTCTGTAAAGGTGATAAGTGTATTTTATACACTTATTTATCTGTCAAAATTAGGATATTATTTTGTTTTTTTTGAATAAATTCTACTTAGTTTGTGTTTATTATTATCATTTCAGATTTTATCCCAAAAATCGAGAAGATGAAATAATTGAAGCAATCACACTACAATTGGATGAAAATTGGAGACGAAACCAAGACTAAAAATGTCAAAGGACTTAATTGCAAAATTGAAGAGATTCAAGACCAAGTTGAATTATTTGAAAAGTTTAAGGCCTTAAAATTAAAACATATACTAAAGGTTTCATGGGCCTCAAAAATCAATTGCAAGGAAACTTTTTGGCCCAAATGAGGAGGGCTCGACTAGTGGGTGCTTTTCTTGGAGGATTTATTATTATACATAGACAGAGCCGTGAGAGAGCGCAGCTTTGGGGAGAGGACAGCCGAGAGAAAAATTGTGTAGCTTGGGGGAGTTAAAAAAACGTTTTGGCAGACTACTTTTGAGGATTAAAATTGAGGTTGGGAGATTATTCTTTAGGCTGTGATTAGAGAGGAATTTAAATTGGGGGGCAGCTTTGAGAGTATTATTCTTGGACTTGCGGCTGTGGAGGATAGTTAGCGGAGGATATATTGTTGGTTGGTTTGTGGCAGCCGAGTGTGAAGGAGTCAAAAGACAAAACATATATATAAACAAAATTGCTGACTTTTTGGGGGACAAGGATCGAGGTTGGCAGGATTATTCTTGTTCTTGGAATATATGCACAGCAACAACACTTTGGTAAAAAGGGGAGCAGCCGTGGAGACCTGGATTAGGATTGGTGCTATCAAAAGAAGCAGTCTGCTGATAAAAATTTCCTTCGACATTGGCAGTGGGTTGTTAGGAGGAGATGCTAATTATTCAAATCTTCAAACTCCGAGTTTTACTTTATTTATTTATTGCTTTTTGTTTCAAACATATGAGTAGCTAAAATTTTAAATCGGAATTGACGATATAAATTTAATGTTTTTAGTTTAATTTTAATTTTCAAGTTGGTGCTTTATTTTCATGTATTGATTTTGTTATTGCTGTTAATGCTTGAGTTGCTTGATCATCAATTCATAATTTAATGGTTGTTTTCATAGTCCGAAAGGTGAATTAACAATTAGATCACGTAATAAAGTTTGACAATTTCAACAAAAAGATAGATATATGAATTTGTGGTTGCTTGTGGTTACTTATGAATTCCTAGGAAATTTAATGCATTTAGTTAAGGAGAACTCTGACCTGCTGTAGAGATACATGGTTGACTTAGTTAAATAGATCTAATTTGAATTCGAGATAGGTACATTAGATATGTGTGAATTCGACCAAATACAATTTTAAAAAACAATTTGAGATGAGAAATTAACTTAGAACATTACTTTGAAATCGTTAGTCCCGATATTTATTTAACTGTTCGAAAACCCACCAATTTACTTCTTGCTTTTATTAGTTGTTTTTAGTTTAATTTTCTATTTTTATTTTAATTGCATCGTTGATTTCATTAATCTCAATTTTGTCTTTTTTTGGATTCTCTTACAATTTTATTTTCTTAATTAGTTTTTGTTTTAGTTTAGGAATTTTAGAATCGAAGTAAATTATAACGAATAAATAGTCCTCGTGGGATCGACAACCCGGACTCAAAAGTCTACTTTTACTACTTGTTAACGATATCGTGCATTTGCGATAATCAAATCAACGAGTTTTTGGCGTCGTTGACAGGGACTATTTTAATTTGTTATTTATTTATTTTGATTTTTAGCATTCTTAGCTTTTAAATTTAGTTTTTAGTATTTTTATTCATAATAAACAAAAATAACAAAAAATTTCAAAAAAATTTCTTCTTGTCCTTTTATGCTCCGTTCGCAAAAAGGAGATTTTCTACCTTTCGAACCTGAAATTGAACAACTCTTTAGAGAACGAGATAGGGAACAACAAAATCTGAACCAAATGGCTAATCCTATTAATCCAAACGAAAACTTTGAACTTGAGCTAAATGTCGCTACAAGAGCTCTTGCTCTTAATGCAGCACTACAAAACAATCAAGTCCATGAACCTAATGTTCAAGATGACAACGTAGGAGACCTTCCTATGGGTCAATTATTGACCCCTGTTGCAACTGCTAACCGTTCTAGTATATTATATCCGCCTTTTGGAAGGAATGATTTCCAATTAAGAGCAGATTTAATAAATCTCTTCAGTAATAATCTCCAATTATTTGGAAAAGCACATGAGGATCCCAATGCACATGTTGCAAGATTTGGGAGAATGTGTCAAAATTTCCAATTTCAAGGCATAAACGATGATGCCATTCGTTTGCGACTATTTCCTTACACTTTAAGAGATAGTGCATTGGAGTGGCTTGATTCTAAGCCTGAATTTAGCATAACCACATGGGATGACCTAGCTCGAAAATTTTGTAACAAATATTTCTCACCTGCTAAGGTCGCTAAACTGAGATTAGAGATATCTACGTTTCAACAACTAGACGATGAGATTTTTCATGAATCTTGGGGTAGATTTAAGTATCTTCTTAGAAAATGCCCTTATCATGGATATAACAAAGGCCTTCAAGTTCAGTACTTTTACTCTACGTTGTCACCACAATACAAATCAATAGTGGACTCATCAGCTAGTGGGTCCATTACAAACAAAAGTGTCGACCAAGCATGAGATTTGGTAGAACTCATTGCAAAAACACATACCATGTTCTCATATGAAAGAGCAGTACAAAGGAGAGCTATTGGAATGCATGATGTGGATGCACTGACCAGTACAAACGCACAAATAGCTGAGCTGACAAAAAATGGTTGATTCGTTGCTTACATAACAAGGAGTTAACACTATTTAATCACAGGTAATATGTGAGAATTGTAGCGCTAACCACTCAACAGAGAATTGTATGTTGTTGGCTTCAACAGATGAGCAAGTCAACTTTGTGCAAAACAATCCATATGCCCCCACCTACAATCCTGGTTGGAGGCAACACTTGAACTTTAAATGGTCAAACAACCAAAATGAGTCTAACCAACAACAGGATAGAAGGCTAAGTTCGGGGGAGATGTTTCAGCAACATATGCAAAAGACTGACAAGATGTTCGAAATGCATCAAACAGCTCTACAAAGTCAGTCTGTATCAATCAAAAAGCTTGAAACTCAAATCAGTCAAATCGCTCAACAATTTTCTGAGCGAGCACCTGGGACTTTACCAAGCAACACTATAAAAAATCCTAGGGAGCATGTGCAAGCAATCACCACACGTAGTTGGGTTCAATTGCCTGAGATACATGTAAAAAGACCTGAGAGGGTAGAGAAACAAGTGATCGAAGAAGTTGAAAGTAAGACTGAGGGGTTTAATCAGTCAACTCAATCTAAAACTCAAAATGAAGCATCAAAGGAAAAAGCACCTACACTTGTTAAGAAATATGTCCCACCCATTCCATTTCCTCAACGTTTGCAAAATCACAAAATTGATGAGCAGTTTGAAAAATTCATGGAAGTTTTCAGAAAACTGCATATTAATATCCCATTTCCAGACACAATTGCACAAATGCCTAGTTATGCCAAATTCTTGAAAGAGATCTTGGCCAACAAACGCAAGCTGGAAAACTATGAGACAATGTGCTTAACAGAGGAATGTAGTGCTATTTTACAAAAAAAGCTTCCACCTAAATTGAAAGATCCTGGGAGTTTCACTATACCGTGTACCATAGGCACAAATTCTTTCAAAAATGCTTTATGTGATCTTGGCGCAAGCATAAATTTAATGCCTTTATCAGTGTACACTAAATTGGGGTTGGGAGAAGCTCAACCAACTGTTTCACTACTTTTCCTGATCGATCAATTAAGCACCCAAGAGGGGTTATTGAGGATGTTTTGGTTAAGGTTGATAAATTCATATTTCCAGCTGATTTTATCATCCTTGACATGGAAGAAAATAGCAATATCCCAATAATACTCGGGAGGCCATTTCTCGCCACAGGCAGAACACTGATTGATGTGGGTGCAGGGAAAATGACACTAAGGGTCAACAATGAACAAGTTCAATTTGATGTGTTCAAAGCATGAAATTTCCCCACACTGAGGACTCTTGCTTTAGAGTTGAAGTAACTGAAGAGTTGGTCAATGAAGTTATTCGTGATGAACAACCAACTGATGATCTTGTAATTTGTATAATGGAATCAAAAACTATAAAAATAGATTATCACGCTTTAAAGATGAGAGCGATGCAGTTGGAAGAATCACCTCCATATCATATAACAAGGCTAGGTACTTCGCTCCACTTGGTGAGAGTACATCAAAGTCGATTCCATTAATCGAAAAAGCTCCTGATTTAGAACTAAAATCACTGGCAGTACATTTGAGATATGCTTACCTTGGTGAGTCAGATATTCTTCCTATCATCATTGCAAATGATTTTTCTGAGTTGGAAGAGGAAAAATTAATCAGAGTGTTGAGGGAGCACAAAATGGCTATTGGTTGGACCATAGCTGATATAAAAGGAATCAATCCTCACATGTGCATGCACAAAAGTTTGATGGAGGATGATTGCAAACCTTCTGTAGAGAGTCAAAGAAGGCTAATTCCGACTCTACAAGAAGTTGTGAGGAAGGAAGTGCTTAAATTGTTAGATGCTGGGATAATCTATCTAATATCAGACAGTTCTTGGGTAAGTCCAGTGCACGTCGTGCCTAAAAAGGGAGGAATCACTGTCTAGAAGAATGAAAATAATGAGCTTATACCTACTAGACTTGTCACAGGATGGCGAGTTTGTATTGATTATAGAAAGCTCAACTTGGGAACTAGGGAAGATCACTTCCCATTGCCTTTCATTGATCAGATGTTAGAACAACTGGCTGGTCACTCTCATTACTGTTTCTTGGATAGTTATTTTGGATATAACCAAATCCCAATAGCACCTGAGGACCAAGAGAAAACAACTTTCACTTGTCCTTATGGTACTTTTGCCTTCCGAAGAATGCCTTTTGGACTATGCAACGCCCCTGCTACATTCTAGCGTTGCATGATGGCAATCTTCTCTAATATAGTGAAGCGTTCCATTGAAGTTTTTACGGAAAACTTCTCTGTTTTTGGGGACTCTTTTGATAAGTGCTTAAAACATTTATCCCAAGTTTTGAAACGATGTAAAGACATAAACCCTATACTAAATTGGGAGAAATGCCATTTTATGGTTAGTTAAGGGATTGTCTTGGGACATTGCATTTCAAATAAAGGGATAGAGGTGGATAGAGCTAAGGTGCAAGTAATTGAAAAATTGCAACCACCTACCTCAGTAAAAGAAATCAGAAGCTTCCTGGGACATGCAGGGTTCTATAGGAGGTTCATAAAAGACTTCTCCAAAATAACCAAACTCTTGTGTCACTTGTTTGAGAAGGACACTTTGTTTAAGTTCACTGAGGAATGTTTGACCTCTTTCAATACCTTGAAAGAGAAATTGATCACTGCACCTATGCTTGTAGCACCTGATTGGACCCTGGCTTTTGAGTTGATGTGTGATGCTAGTGATTACGCAGTTGGAGCTGTTCTACAACAAAGTGCTTCACGTAATTTACTATGCAAGCAAAATACTGACCAATGCACAAATTCACTATGCAACGACTGAAAAAGAGATGCTCACAGTGATATTTACTATTGACAAATTTCGATCCTATTTAATTGGATCGAAATTAGTAGTATACACTGACCACTCGGCAATCAAATACCTCATGTCAAAGAAAGATGCTAAGCCGAGGTTAATAAGATGGATTCTCCTGTTGCAAGAATTTGACATTGAAATCAAAGACAAAAAGGGGACAGAAAATTCAGTGGCTAACCATCTCTCTCGACTTGAAAATGAGAATGGAGTTGATGAAAATTCTATCAATGAGGTATTTCCGGATGAGCGATTGTATTTCATTGGAAAACCACCTTGGTATGCAGATATAGTCAATTATCTGGTCAGTAAAGTTAATATCATCTTAATTCTCATATCAACAGAAAAAGAAGTTGATGCACGAAGCTAAGTTCTATCTTTGGGACGAACCATTCCTTTACAGGAGAGGTCCGGACCAAATTATTAGAAGATGCATACCAGAAGATGAATTGAAACAAATTCTTTCACGTGTGCATCCCTCAGCTTATGGTGGTCATTTTGGGCCAACTAAAACTGCAGCCAAAGTTCTTCAATGTGGATTTTACTGGCCTACATTGTTCAAAGATGCCCATAGTTTTTGTCGTTCCTGTGACAGATGTCAAAGAACTGGAAACATTTCAGCCCATCATGAGATGCCACTGAATAACATTCTTGAGGTCGAGTTATTTGATGTTTGGGGAAATGACTTTATGGGACCATTCCCATCATCATACTCGAACAAATACATATTAGTGGCAGTTGACTATGTTTCGAAATGGGTAGAGACACAAGCATTTCCAACTAATGATGCCAAAGTGGTTATCAATTTTATCAAGAAAAACATTTTCAACAGGTATGGGGCACTTAGAGCAATAATCAGTGATGGTGGAACTCATTTTTACAATTTTGCCTTCAAGGCAGTGTTGAGAAAATATGGAGTTCAACACTATGTAGCTACCCCATATCATCCACAAACAAGTGGGCAGGTGGAGACATCTAACAGACAGTTAAAGAGAATTCTTGAATTAACTGTAAACTCATCTCGAACTGATTGGTCTAAAAAGCTTAATGATGCACTTTGGGTATATAGAACGGCTTTTAAAAAACCAATTGAAATGTCCCCATACCGCTTGGTATTTGGAAAAGCTTGCCATCTTCCTGTTGAACTGGAACATAAATCTTATTGGGCTCTTAAACAGTTAAACATGAATTTGGAGAAAGCTGATGAAAATAGGCTTTTGCAATTGAACGAACTCAATGAGTTTCGACAAGAAGCCTTTGAAAATGCCCTAATCTACAAGCAGAAAACCAAACAATGGCATGACAATAGAATCAACAGAAGAAGCTTTCAATTCGGTGATCAAGTGTTGCTTTATAACTCGCGACTTAAGCTTTTTCCAGGAAAATTGAAATCCAAGTGGTCAGGACCTTTCACAATTGCAAAAGTTTTCCCTTATGGAACAGTTGATTTTTATGTTTATCATCGAGTCCCATAACATAAAAATCATCCATATCTTGTTGAGTGTTTTGTTTTCAGTTTTTGGCATTCTTCGTGTTCTTAAGTTTCTTGAGTCTTTAATCTAGAAAATCGTTCCAACAAAATTCAAAAGTGTTTATTTTGTTCGATTCTTATCCAAATCCTGTTCCATTCGTTTTGTTGTATTCGTGTCGAATTTTCAGATTTATTTAAAAAAAAAAAATTATTTTTTTTATTATTATTTAATTCCGAAAATTCATTATTCAAAAAAAAAAAAAAAAAAAGTCATTCTCAAATTCAAGAACCACTTTCTTGAGTTTCTTTAAAAGTCTTGGTATTCATTTCCTTCCTAGTCAATACAAGTCGTTCTTGCTATTTGATGTCTAAATCCTCTTCGTTCTTGAATTTTTGAAACGCTACATAAGGAATGGATTATGATCCAGATTCTTTATTCCAAACTAGATGTTATGTGGATCATAAGGGGTGCAGTTTGGCGATTGATGAAAAGTGTTTTACTAATTTCGTTAGTAGCACCGTGATTGAAAAATTAGGATTAACCCTAGAACCACATTATAAACTTTATAGGATGACGTGGATGAGGGAGTTTGGGAATTTCAAAGTAACAAAACAAGTTCTAGAGCCTATCACCCAGGGAATGTATAGTGAGGATGTATGGTGTGATGTAGTGCCTATCACCCAAGTTCTTGTACCTCATGAAGCTAACATGTCCCTCCCCATTTTGTTTAAATATTTTTTGTAGGTTAATTATGTTTCGAAGCTTCAACCACACTACATATGGCAAAGGAAGTTCAAGCTCCATCTATTCCATGTTTTCCAATCAAAGGAGCATAATTTAGTGAACTCATGGTATGGAAGCAATAATTTTCCGTTTGATCCAGGAGGTGAAGTGAAACAACAAGAACAAAGCTATGATTCGGGACGAATCATCCTAAAGAAGGAGGGTATGATGTGTGCCGGACCCTCGACAATCGGAGTCATAGCAGGCTTGACGGGAAAATTCAAGTAACTCAAGCCAAAACAAGAATTCAACAGGTTTGATGAGCTTTGAAGCACAAACCGAGTTGAAAAGAACTAGAAATAGAATCATGGCTGTAAATGGAATTGGTCACGACCGTAACTTTTGAAGCTCACAGCCGTAACCTGTTCTCTGTCTAATTCATAACCGGATAAAAGGACTTACGGCCATAACCAAAATCTTCACTGCCGTGACATATTTCAGTTACACAATTTACGGTCGTAAATGAAGACACTCACAGCCGTAAGATAGCTTCTGGACGTGCGCCGCTGTTGGAATTTAAAGATTTCGCGTTATTTTATTTCCTTATCAGTTTTAGTTATTTTAGTTTAATTAGAATTCTATTTTGAGCCCAATTAGCGGCTAGGTTTATTTTGTTTATTTATATTCTATTTCCATTCATTGTAAAAACAGATTTGATTTGATTAAAACGGTTTTATTGAGGATTCAGTAAAAGTTATAGGTGGATTCCTATATTTTCTTTAGAACTTATCAAGGTCCAATCTTGTGGCGTTCAATCGAACTTATCAAATATTCGCGAGAGTATTTGTGCCGTTCAAAACCAGAAACTTATCAGGGAGATTAGACAAATACTTGTGGCATTTCGAAAGTCGTGGTTCTTTATTCTGCAACGTCGAGCCATCGCGTCGTGAATATCGGGTCATGATTCATCTGTCCAACCACAACATGAGTTCGGAACTTTCCGGGTCACCTTCACCTGTATCCCACATCCACACAACCAATGGAAGCCAATATTACCGACCGAACCACAACTACTGACCCAAGAACCGAGCTTCCAATCCCAAAGTTGCCTACTGCCCAAGCCAATGAAAACCCAAAACTGAAACCACACAAGCCTCGAACCAATAGGCCAAATCGAACATCACATCACCTCCTCCCAAAACACCAGAATCCACCGATCGAACAACCCTAAAAAACCTACTTCTAGACTCCTCAAGGCCCCAATCAACAACCAAACATCCAAGAAAAACCAAGAATATATTATCTAAACCGTTACCTCGACCATCGAATCACTTTGACCGGAGTTCCGCCGGAAAACACCATCACAAAATCCGAACCCAAACCTCGGTGATTCTTGGTTTTTACCCAAAATCTGCCTAACTCTTCTTCCTCCTTCCACCGTCCCTCTACCTACCTTGTCGCCGCCACCGGATGGCGGAATGCCCGGCGGAGTTTGTCAGCACTGGATAGCGGAATGTCCACCGTATTGCTGACACAACTTATGGAGGTACCTGAAACAGGTAAAAGTAAGAAATAGAAATAAAATAACGATTCAATTAAATTGAAGTTATAATTTGTGGTCAAAAGTCTTACAATGAAAATACTTATAGGATAAATGTATCCAACCATTGCATCGTAAGCAAAGACAATATGATATAATTGCGCTTCATACATAACCAAGGAGGAAGATTGTAAATCGTCAAAAGAACCGGTCAAGTGCTATGTCGACTACTCATATTACCGTGCCGGTTCATCACATTTGTACATAGTCCCAGCCTAAGATTTCTATCTTCGCCCCCAAATTCAGGAAACAGCCTATTTATGTTCCTCTATTGAGAATAATCGGCCACGTGTCTTAAGTTTACATCTTCTTTTCTCCCGTCAGCATGTCACTGCAAGTTCTTTGCGTCCTTTGCATTGGCAAACAAACGTTTAAATCTTGGTATTACGTGTAAATACCAAAACATTTGCCGGAGGGATTTTCTTATCACCACAATTATCATTCACGTTCTTTCACTTATACCGTGATGCCCCACACTTTGGACATAAACGCAAGTCCTTGTAATCATTTCAATACAGTATACAATCATTTGGACATGCATGTATCCTCTCGATCTCCATACCCATCGGGCACAATATTTTCTTTGCCTTGTAGATTGAACTGGGAAGCTCGTTATCTTCTGGAAGCATCTCTCGTAACAGTTCCAATAATACCGTGAAACTCTTATCACTCACCTATTGTTTGCTTTCAAGTTATACAATTTTAGTACAACAGACAATTTTGTGAATTTATTACAACCAGAAAACAAAGACATCTCAGAATCGTTGAACAAGCTATCTAATACATGAGACTTTTCAATGAATTCCCCTTGTATATCACGCATCATTTCGTCTATCATAACATTCTCATCATTTTCCACATCATTCTCACTAATATTGCTCAAATTATTCTCCTGCTAATCACCAACATCGTCACCAGTGCTCGTCCTGGGAAGCATACTCTTACCATGCCATATCCATCGTGTATAACCTTCCTTAAACCCACGACGAATCAAATAACTCTTCACTTGATCAAAACTACGAAACTTTCTCAGATTCTTACAATCATAACTAGGACACAAAATCATTGCTTCACCTTTCTTTCTCTTATGTTTATCCGCACATTTCATAAACTCTTCAACACCTTTTACATATTCATGTCTATTACATCTTCCATACATCCAACCCTGATCCATATCTAATGACCTATATGTGAAGATATAATTAAAAAAACATTTTTAGTTTTGAGTTAATATTTTTCAGGATACAACCCTAAACAAACTATATATTAATAATTGAATCAAATACGATAATTTATTAGGTTGGAAACAACATAATTTTATCAGGATGATTATATTTTATGTAGTTATTTATTTAGTACGGTCAATTCTGTACTAGTGAAAATCACTTTAAATTATAATTTTCATTTTTTTTTTACAAAATCCTACAAAAATCTCGTCAGAACCTCCCCTATAAATTGGACTTAGCCAACCTGTAGGAGGAATCAAAATGCCACAATAAACCAAAATATTAAACCTCGACGTATTCAAAACTTAAACACAACTCCACTCAAACTTCAACATCATCAACTACTCCAAAATTAATTCAAAATCCATTCCCAATTCCTAAAAAGTCAAGCTAAGATTTCATAACATAATATCTCATAATTTTAATATAACTCCAATAATTCAAATATTACAATATATCCATCTACTAACTCAAAATCAACAATATAAAATTAACATCCAAACTAAACTAATAAAAAATCCATTTAAATTAATTAGCATATAAAATCATAAATTCAATTGAAAACTAACAAATTAAATCAATTAACTATTTGAAATACCAATTATATATATATATATATATATATATATATATATATATATATATATATATATATATATATATATATATGTATGTATGTATGTATGTATGTGTGTATATATATATATATACATATTAACATTTAATCAACAAATACACACACACATACACACATACACACACATGAGGAGGTGGGTCTTACAGGCGCGCGGTGGAGGTGGAGGCGCGGTTGAGAGAGGGAGGGAGAGAGGCGCGAAAGTGAAGCTGAAGAAATTATGAAAAGAACTGAATAGGCAGGTATAAAAAATCGGACTTCGTGCGTCGGTTCTTAAAAACCAACGCGCAAAGCCAGTTCAAGCAGTTTTTCGCGTCGGTTCTTGTTGAACCGAAGCGCAAAATATTTACAAAAATGTCACCGCCCTTTAATTTCATTTATTTTTTTATTTTCCCGCCATAATTTGATTTTTCAAAATAATAAAACAATATTTTATCTACCCGCTCTAAATATAAATTTGAACTTTTATTTTTAAAGCATAATTGGAAATTATTAAAAATAAGTATTCTTCTTTGAAATATCATTTGTAATTTAATTAAGAAAAAAAAAACTAAACTAACTATAATATAAAAACTTTATAGTTAGTAGTGGATATAAAAATATCTGTTTAAAATAGGGAACATAGAGGATAACGGAAGATAGCCGGGAATTTGCTACTTAAAATATTTAACTATTTTGAAACAAAATAAAATTATTTAAAAGTAGTTGGACTTTTTGGGGGGTTTCTTTAGTGAGATGCTCATGAACCACGGTCAAGTACTCAGTACACAATCGCCCCTTCATTTGAGAGTACGCAACTGTTGTGTGAAAATCGCAAGTACACGATATCGCGAACAAGTAGTAAAGTGAAATTTTTAAGTCCGAAATGTCGATCCCATGAGGACTAAGTTACTTATTACTAGCTTCGATTAATGAGTTCCTAAACTACAAATAAATTAAAAGATTTGAAATATTGAAATATTAAAATAGTGAAAGAAATGAAATATGAAAATAAAACAAATGAAAAGTTAGATTTTTGTTTTTGTGAATTAAAAGTGTTGGGATTCACAATTTCATTCTAGTTTTCGTATTCAATTTCTCATCTCATGTTTTCTTTCTAAAATATTATTTGATCGGATTCACGATTGTATCTAAAATTCCCCTCTCGAGTTTAAATTAATTCTATTTAATTAGGTCAACCACATATCTCTATATTAGGTTAGAATAAGCCCTAATTAAATGCATTCAATCACAAGAATTCACAAAGATTACAACAACAACAACAACAACCATGTATCTCTACCCTTTTGTAAAATTGTCGGATTTTATTATTAGGTCTAGGTGTTAACTCACCTCTCGGATTATGAAAACAACCCACAAAATATCAAATTGGAGATCAAGCAATTCGTGCATTAAAGCACAATAATAAAATCAACACTTAAGACATTATGCCCAAAACATGACAATTGAAATTAAATAATTAAACTAAGATTACATCGTTCACCCCAACAATAGTTAGTTACACATAATAAAATAAATACAAGAAGAATGTACAAAGAAGAACATCACCAAATTCTAGAAATAAGTTGAGAAGAGAAAGGAATTCTTGCACCAAGATCCAATCTTCAACCCAATCTTGATATCTTCTTTGACTTCTTGAAAATCCCCTTGATTTCTTGTGTAATGTGTATGAATAATGAATTGGGGCTCCTTCTCTAGGTTAAAATATGTCTTTTTATAGGTTAGAAGTCACGAAAGTGGTTTAATCCTTGTTGGGTTTGAAAACAAATGGAAAAAATAAAGGAAAAAGTCAAAAAAAATTTCGAAAAACCCTACAGCGTCGGGCCGCAGCAAACAGGGCCTAAAGACTGGACCACGAGTCGGCCGAAGTTTGCAAACGCGCATAAATTTTGATCTACAACTCCGATTTGTGGTACGTTTGTTGCATTGGGCTCTAAATTAAGTTATCTTTCCAATGATATATTATGGGCTCCATGGAGATATTTGTACTGAAAGTTGTACAATGATTTCTTCACATATTCCGCACATGACTTCCTCGTTTTGCTTCAATCGTTTACAAATTCAAGTTTTCCTAAAACAAGCATAATAAATAAACAATTAAACAATATCAAACTCTAAACTACTCACAATTATGTAAATTTGAGATCAAAATGAGTACGAAAAATTTACTTATCAAATCCCCCAAACTTAAACTCTTGTTCGTCCTCGAATAAGATAAAGCATACACTCATATAAATATAGTAGCACAATAAAATTCATCACACTATAACTTTTTGATTTGCTTCAGGATTTAAAACTGCAGTAATCCTTGAAAAATCCTATACCCATCTTAATTTAATCCATGCTCAATGTGTGTGTGTTCAATCAACTCAATCATCGTAGTGCACATAGGTGATCTCCCAACCCTTAGTGGTCAAATTTCGGTTTCCCTCTCGTGAGATGCAATTTCCCACAAAACTTGTTATTTTCTCTCTACCACGGAGTATAATTTCTAAGGCTGCTTCCTAAATCACTAATTCTTTTCCTGCTCAAGTTTAGGTGTGTGCAACCAATGATGGTTTCTACCTAGGGTTGCGTTGATTCTCCTTTAATTGAGTGCCCCAACCTTCAGACATCCACTAGGTAATTCAAACCCACTAGTTATCTTAATCCCAAATGTGCAAACTATCAACTAAATTCTAATATCATGCAGTACCCTCCTCCATTAAGCTAACAATGACCCCTGTAGCGAGTTTTAGGCTAGTGGCTCCCAAGTTAGTTGACCATAGGGCACCAAGTTTTGAAATACCCCTACGAGCTTAATCACTCGAGTCACTATGCTTCGAAGAAAGGTGTTAAATGAATGCAATGTCTTATAATTTTTCTTTTCTTTTCTTTCTTGTTTTTTTCTTTTTTTCTTTCTCTTTTTTTTCTCTCTCTTTTTTTTTTGGTAACAAAAATAAATCTATATGAGTTACCCCTCTCTCTTAAGCTTTCTAGATGACACCTGTAGCGAGCTTTAGGCCGGTGGATCCCAAGTCAGTTGATCATGGGGCACCAGGTTTTGAAATACCCCTACGAGCTTAATCACTCGAGTCAAAAAGGCTACAAAGAAAGGTAAAAGATGCATGCATGTTCCTAATTTATACAAGGGATTAGATTACCAGTATTTGGTCATTACCTAGCTTTCTCCTATCAGCCAAGGTCACTCCACACATCAATTTTGCACACATGGAATCAACACGCCCCCAAATAATAACCATTATCAATTTTTACACCCCAAACTGTCTAACTAATTGGTCAAAGTGATGAAATGAAATGTTTCGAGTGGAAATGTATCCTAAGTTCATATTGACAACCTACAACCAACTATTCAAGTGCTACTTATATGGGCGATAATCAAATTGACTATGTGCTCAAATAATGATCTAGCATGAATGAAATTACTCCAAGTATAGCACATCTATCTACAATTCATTAATCACGCAGTTTCAAACATGAAGTACAGCAATGCTATTAAACTTAACGAACAAACATGCAAAAACAATATTTTTTTTTCAAATAATAAAAAAAACGAAAATTTTAACTCAAATTTTTGCGCACACCCCCAAACTTAAGTATCACATTGTCCTCAATGTGTTAAAAAATTATTTAACTAATAAAAACACAAGAATGTAGAATTTACTCCCCTAGGCGCATGGCTTGAAGTTGGTGGAGACCATTTATACTTTTGCTCATTGGACGTCAAAACAATCTTCTTTTTTCCTCATTGCTAGACTAGAACTTCCTCTATAAGAATTCAAAATAAACATTAGTGATAACATATAAGGTGTAAGAATTAGCAATGAATCCACACCAAGAAAATTTACAATCTCTAACTTTTATAAAAATTATCTTAACAGAGTGTACATTTCTGCAAAAAATCCTATAAATAGGAAATGAGAAGTTTTACAAATTGTTTTGAAAATCAAAAATCTAGGTGCAACCTTATAAATAGGGATTTATTTTTTTATTTTATTTTTTTGGTGTAACAATCTATTAGTGATGGGGGCAACGATGAAATTTTTTTATTCAAAGCAATAAAAACTCCACAAAAATTGTGGGAAACGTGTCCTAAATTCTAATACAAATCCTAATGCAAACTATATGATATCAAAATTAAAGTATGAAAGTTTAGGGTTTAGAAGTCGGGTTACAGCCCTTTAGTTCTTGATTTATAGTCTCAAACTTGATTGTTGAACAATGCTTCAAGGCACTTTAAACAAGGTTTTTGATAATCTGCTATATTTGCTGAAGCTGCCTTTGCACACAATTGCACTTTTGCTCCAAGTTTTTATGGTGCCCTATTCAAAATCAGAGGTAATTTTACCATTCATCTCGAACTCAACTACATAAACCTCAAACTCTTCTTCGGACCCTATTGCAAAATCAATTTTAAGAGAATCAATTGAGTCCAAGGACTGCTTGATAGCGCTACCCTCATCGGCTGTTATGTTTGTCGTTAGAATCAAATCCTCATTCCCAACTGATCATCTTCTTTTGTTGTAGTTTCCTCAAGCTTGATATCCGGATGTGAAATTGTTGACATATGGACAATGACATCTTCACGGAAATCTTTGGATTCTTGTTCTATTTGTTGAAGATTCAGTGGAGATGATTCATTTAATTGATACTCATTTGAATTTGGTGGAAGAAATAATTTTAAGGGTAAATCACTCTCATCAAATTTTGTGAAGCGTATAAAAAATCCAGCTGGAAAGTCATCTAGGACAGCTTCATTAATTTCATACTCAGCTTTTATCTCTTGTAGTCGATACCCTATGATACAATCTCCCATAAGCATATCTTCCTCTTCAACTCCTTGATCTATCAATTGTTGTTGCCTTATGAAGAAGTCATGTACAAGCATTTTATTAAAGTCAACCACAGCCATTTTGAGCGTTCAGTATCAATACCTAATAAGAAAATAACAAATAACAAATAAAAGAAATCAATCTGAAAAAATTAAAAATAAAAAAATAAAAAAGATTAATCCAAACTAATAAAAAATAAAAATTAGTCCTCGAAAATGGCGCCAAAAACTTGTTGTGTGAAAATCACAAGTGCACGATATCACGAACAAGTAGTAAAGTAGGCTTTTTGAATCCGGAATATCGATCCCACGAGGACTAAGTTACTTATTACTAGCTTCGATTAATGAGTTCCTAAACTACAAATAAATTCAAAGATTTGAAATATTGAAATATTAAAATAGTGAAAGAAATGAAATATGAAAATAAAACAAATGAAAAGTTAGATTTTTGTTTTTGTGAATTAAAAGTGTTGGGATTCACGATTTCATTATAGTTTTCGTATTCAGTTTCTCATCTCATATTTTCTTTCTAAAGTAGTATTTGATCGAATTCACGATTGTATCTAAAATTCCCCTCTCAAGTTTAAATATGTTCTATTTAATTAGGTCAATCACATATCTCTATGTTAGGTCAGAATAAGCCCTAATTAAACACATTCAATCACAAGAATTCACAAAGATCACAACAACCAAAACCATGTATCTCTACCATTTTGTGAAATTGTCGGATTTTATTATTAGGTCTAGGTGTTAACTCACTTCTCGGATTATGAAAACAACCCACAAATCATCAAATTGGTGATCAAGCAATTCATGGATTAAAATACAATAATAAAATCAACACATAAAACATTATGCCCAAAACATGAGAATTAAAATTAAATAATTAAACTAAGATTACATCGTTCACCCCAACAATAGTTAGTTACACATAATAAAATAAATACAAGAAGAATGTAAAAAGAAGAACATCACCAAATTCTAGAAATAAGTTGAGAAGAGGAATGAACTCTTGCACCAAGATCCAATCTTAAACCCAATCTTGATATCTTCTTTGGCTTCTTGAAAATCTCCTTGATTTCTTGTGTAATGTGTATGAATAATGAATTGGGGCTCCTTCTCTAGGTTAAAATATGTCTTTTTATAGTTTAGAAGTTAATAAAGTGGTTTAGTCCTTGTTGGGCTTGAAAGCAAATGGAAAAAATAAAGGAAAAAGTCAAAAAAATCTCGAAAAACCCTACAGCGGGCCGCAGGTTGCAAACCGTGGTCGGGCCGTGACAAACAGGGCCTAAAGACTGGACCGCGGGTCGGCCGCGGTTGAAATTCTGATCCGTCGGTCGAATTTCAAACGTGCACAACTTTTGATCTACAACTCTGATTTGTGCATCGTTTGTTGCATTGGGCTCTAAATTAAATTATCTTTCCAATGATATATTATGGGCTCCATGGATATATTTGTACTGAAAGTTGTACACTGATTTCTTCACATACTCCGCACATGACTTCCTCGTTTTGCTTCAGTCTTTTACAAATTCGAGTTTTTCCTAAAACAATCAAAATAAATAAACAATTAAACAATATCAAACTCTAAAATAGTCACAATTGTGTAAATTTGAGATCAAAATAAGTACGAAAAATGTACTTATCCGCATCAACCTCCAATCCATGCATTGTCACACCTACAATGCAAAACTAAATGAGCTGACGCTCAACAAGTAACATATGCATGATCATGCGCATGAGTTTCGATTCACTTTTTTACAATTATTTCATTCAGGCTCCGTGCCTGTTCATTATCTTGGTTTATTCACATTTTCTACTTGGGCGCGAATCCCGCTACATTGTACAGTATGAGCTCAAATATCAACATGCCCGATAACATGCGCCATCCAGTGCTTGTGGTCCGTCATCACCCACCAAGACTCAAGACTCCACAGTTTGTATCCATCGTCCCCCACCAAGACTCAAGATACTACACCTGGAATTTTATTATATCAATCAGGCCTGGCCTATTATATACGGTGCTTGACGTGCCAATCCGCAGTCCCAAGGCCACCAAGAGACCTCCCGACACTACATGTAATCCAGTTCCAGACCGCCAACACCCCATAATTGACTACCCCTTAATGACCGTTGGGAGTCTCAAGTGAGTGTATATATCCGGACGCGAAGTAAAGTACGGTACACTCGTAGGGTGATTCTACTATCATCCACATCATTCTCTCTCCATATATCTCCATATACTCTTTATCTCTTTCTTTATCATTTATGAAGGACTTCTTCTAAGTCCACACAATGCACATGTCAATGCCCATGAATGCCAACATATGTTTCATGCGCCAATTGTACATCATAATCATGTAATATGGCGTTCCAATAGTATTCATGTGCATTAATAACATATCATATCATAAAATCATGTCTCGCATGCTTTCACCGTATATACAGATAATTGTCACATCATATTCCACGTATATTGTACCAACAATAAACTTCACATAATCATGTAGGAGCACATAACAATATAAATATTATGTTTTACATTGTAGTTGAAATATTACTTACTTCATTCCTTAGGTATCCTAGAGTTCAAGACTTTATTACTCATTTGCACCACTAATATCCACTTGGAGTCGAACTAGAATGATCATACTCCTTACCTATTATATATATAAACCAAAAATTAGTCACGTGGTAATTTATTATATTCCAACTAACCAATTTAAATTAGGGTCCATTAAATAATATAAAATTAGAATGGGTCATCTTATTGTAAAATATTTTATCTAAATAATTATATGGACCAAGGGATTGACCCGTTTTATTATACCTCATAAGAAATTAACTTACTTCTCAAATCCGAAATAATATTCATAACATTAATAATATGAATCTAATTATATTATATTATTTTATATAATAATAATAATAATAATAATAATAATAATAATAATAATAATAATAATAAGAATAAAAAATAAATAAAACAATAAAACAATTACCTTACAGGAAAGGGGGGGTTGTAAATCCCTAATTATGAAATGCGGGGGGACGAAGTCGACTCCCCCCTGTTGGGAACCCTGGTTGTTCAACTCACAAAAATTAATTTCTATGTATTCAACTTGGAATAAATAATTTTGCGCACACAAAAAGAAAGAGATATTACCCTTGTAGCCTGCTTTACAATAATCTTCATCAACAGCTTCTTGATTCCACCAAAGCTTCAAACCATCAAGCTTTCCTCGGTGTTCTTCAATGGCAGCTGTGCAGGTGCGTGGTCACCTTTCTCAAGACCTAGGTTAAACTAGGATTATGGTTTCTTTGTAAAGAGAAAACACACACTACATACTTTAGTGTGTGTCTTGCCACTTTGCCAATTAGGTTAAAAAAATAGTCTTGGAAGACTATTTGTAACCTATTTACACTCCAAAACCCTACCAGGCCTAGTACCATAACCCAGACTCATTTCTGCACAACCCAATACAGGTAATAAGCATGTATAAACCCATTATAGTGAAGCCACCGAGGGAACCTGATCGGACCCAATTAAACTAAGCTCCAATAAATTAATTATGACCCGATCAACTCCTGATCAGTCAAAATTAATTTATTAATCACGTTCTATTCCACTAAAAGAACGAGATTGCACTCTTAGAAAAATTGAAATTACTGAAACAATTAATCAATAATTATATCCTCTGACTTATCGTTCTTATATGTTACCCCCGTCGATCAACTCGAATATTCGAAGCAAGTTACAATGACCAAAATGCCCTTCTCCGAATATTCATAAATTCTCAACTCTCATCTTCTATCTGACATTTCGATGTGATCCCATCACATCATAGAATTCAACAGTCACTGTCGAATTACTGAGCTCAGATTCAACTGTCCACTAGAAGAACCAGTGAGATTATGATCATACATAAAAGGTGACGGATTCCATAATACGAATATGTGTTCCTCGTTAGTTCACTTTAATTCCCAAAGTACCGAGATATTGATCAGCAATTTGATCTCACCCATTGATACCTCAAAGAACTTCAAGTTAGTAATCGAAATCCATTATCTGATTAGGATTAAGGTCCCATGTACGATAATCAAGTGAAATTAAATTTGTATGGTCAATGTCACAAATTAATTTCACGTGGTCCCGTCCAATACGTTCCAAACGTACTCTCAATTTTAATACCAAAGTCAAAGATAGACTTTAATAAAATCGAGACGATCTTATCAAAATAAATTGTCCATATTTATTTACTGATCGTGAACGTTAATTTTAGATCGAATCACAAATTGAATCTTTCTGTGTTTAACAACTTAAACACTCAATTTGTAATATCAAATCGACCCGTGGACAAACGCAACTTCATATTAATTCAATCAATTAATATTTTATTTTAAATGTCGTGAATTATACTCTATGAGCATATATAATTCCAACAATCTCCCACTTGCCCTTAGAGTATACATGAAAATCGAATCATCCATCTTGTCAACATCATCATTACATTAATGATTATGTTCTCAACCAAGATGATAACTCATTTCGATGTGAGTCACGGTTGTATAACAAACAATCCAAGATTGTGTTATACCCAACCAATTAACCACATTATCTCCCAGTTATATTCCAATTTTGACGACTCTCAAGAGTCCTAGTCAAATCAGGTCTTAATTAGTTTTAATCTATCGGATCACAAACTGAATAGATAAGCAAAAACTTACTCGTTTTTCAAAAACGATTCAGTATATGCTTTACCTCTATTCAATGATCTGATCCTGGATCAAACTAATAATCACCAACAATATCTCCATCATAAGATATGACCTATCTAGTGCAAAGTAAGGCTTCCTATAAGTAAGGAACCTTCTCTATCTTACCATGAGTCTTAGGAGAACACTCATAAGATAGATAAAGTCCACAAAGAACATTATTCTTTCAAGACTTCAATATTGCAAATATAGATAGTATCTTATTATTACATGAAACTTGAGACTATTCTATTTCATTTTTCTCCCACTCCGAAAAGTACGAATGTCTAAAAAAAATAGACAGTCATCTACAAGTCCTTCAAGTCTAATTGCTGGTGCCAACTACTATTTAATGAAAATACTCTCACACATAAGTAGAGTGTCATTCAAATAAATAGTCATGAAAACTATCTCATCTTGCCGTATACAGGAGTATACTTAAGATATATCAAGATTTTGATCAAGAACATGTATCACAATCGTTCGATCAACTTCTATGTTCCATATCTTGAACAAATACCCAAATCCAAAGTTGGAAACTTGTAAGTCATGAACTTTACTTTCATGGTCTTTAGTATGAACTCATCAGGTTAAACTTTGTAAATGATTTCCTCAAGATACATTCAAGAAACAACTTCTTGACATCCATCTGTCGTACCTCATTTTTACAATGAACGACAATGGATAAAAGATCCAGGTAAGCTTTCACATGGCAATTGACGAGAAGGGTTTCACAAACCCACGGCCATAAGCCTTGCACTGAAGGCATCAACCTTCTCATATACCATTCTCCTATCATCTTAAAAATCATCACACCCTATAGGTTTGACCCCATTTGGTGTGTCTACAAATATCCAAACCCTAGTGTAGTACAAGGAATTCAATTCCGAGTTCCCGTTCACCTTCCATGATTTCAATTCCATAACTTCTACCACTTCCCTAAATGAGGAGTCCTTCTCTTATTTCAGTAGAGACTGTCTAAAAAAACTCTCTATAGAATAAATGTCAATAAGGTGTTCTTACAACCCTCCCACTCCAATTAGTCGCTGGAAGTGTATTTCCATTATGTCCAAACAGAGTTACTTCCTCTTCTCCCACTACTTGGTTATATCCCTAATTAGGATCAACCTCTCCACTACCTCTTTATGAACATAAAGAAGAGGCAGAACAGTGAGAACAACTTCGACTACAACCTTTGGTTTTTCCTTGTCCATTGGGTTCACCAGGCAAAATTAGTAGTTGAACCACTTGCCTATTTCTCCCACTAGGATCAGAAACCATCGATTCCATAGGAAGTCCCAAATCATCAAGATTAATTCTATGCAGAAACCTGGAATCAAGTTGTTTGAACCACGTTCTAACATCTTATCCAATAGAATTTTACTTGTGGATTTGTATTCTTCTATATGTCTTATCCTCTAAGAAAGATACATTTATACTGAACAAATACTTTCTTGACCAGAGGACTATAGAAGAAATAATTTCTAGTTTCGTTGCATACCTTATAATCAAATCTTCATTGTTCCCTCCATCTTGACAATCCTTCCTTTCGGATTGTGTGCCAAAAGTCCCCAAATCTGAATGTAGTATAGACTATGCTTGCACCCATGCCACAACTCTAAGGGTATTTCAGGAAATGAATTAATGGTACTAGGCTATGAAGGAACCTGACTATCTCCAGTGGACATTCCCAAATGAAACTAGTAATGAGGATAACTCTTCATAGATTTGGTATTATCTTGTTCTCCTTTTCCGATAAATGGTTCCTAAACTCATATGATAGATAGACAAACCTCGATCAAATCGAAGTATCTCGATTCTCTTAATTACTTCTCAACTTCTGTCCAAAATTCTAGAAATTCTTCAACATTTCAGATCAATGAGATATTAAGTATAGAGTCGAGATCTGGAGTGATCATCAATAAAAGTGATGAATTACTCGTACTCTCTCGTATCTTGAGCACCAAAGAATCCACACATATCGAAGTGTGTTAATCCCCAAACTCTTAAGTCCATTTAATGTATAAGGACTCTTGGTTATCTAATCCTCTAAACAAGATTCAGAAAACAATATAGATTCCACCTCAAATCCTTTTGAGGTCCATTCCTTACTAGTATTAGAATCGAGTTTTGGATAAGTGTGACCAAGCCTAAGATCCTAATCATTTTACCCTCTAAATAAAATTCAAAAGCCCATATAGAATCCACCTCCAAAATACTTAGAGGCTATCTTTACTAGTCTTTCAATCTTATTTAGATAAATATGATTACCTTAAGATCTTATCAAAGAGTTCATTAATACAAGGAGTCGTCTATCCCTTATCACTTGTAGTAATATTACACTTAGAACCACTTACAAGGATTTGAGATTGTTAACCATTTGTCTCACAATAAT
The DNA here is from genome assembly GCA_963555705.1 of Ligustrum vulgare. Taxonomy (NCBI): domain Eukaryota; kingdom Viridiplantae; phylum Streptophyta; class Magnoliopsida; order Lamiales; family Oleaceae; genus Ligustrum; species Ligustrum vulgare. The sequence goes on along the minus strand of OY743174.1, from coordinate 364,608 downwards.
AAGAGCATTATTTAACTTAATTCCAACTAATAACTGGAGATTAAGTGCTAAATAATTCCGCTCAATTAATAAAGAGACAAAATAACAATCAAATTGTTTCGCAAACATAAAAGCCCAACGGCTCTTTGCATATTACCGTACCCGTGCTTATCCTTATAGTATACTCTATCTCATTGTGTCATTTGGTCACCTAGGACCATATTGCAACAACTTGCAATAGTGATTAGTTACTCTAGAATCTATAATCAAGATAGACTCAATTACTAACCATAACACAATGAATAGAGTCTAACTCCATTATAGAGTTTCCAGGAAAGGCTACTTCCTCATTAATCCTATCTTTGCTCAAAAGCAAAAAGGTTAGAGGGCCTACCATACTATCTGTTGGTTTAAAATAATCTCTTCTCTATGAATAGCTTACATTGAACCTTTTAGGGACACGTTCATCCTGGTGAATATAGTCCACACTGAACCGCAAGAGATCATCTTAAAAGATTTCTCAAGCATTATGTCACATGAATCAATGTTTACAAGTGGAACGTCCACCACGTTAAAGTAACCAATCATGTTTTACCAAATGGTCTCTTGTAAAAATCGTAATCGATTCACAAGTAGAGATATATTATAGCTTGATAGAATATTTTGTATAGCTCCATAATTAAAATGTTCAAATTATCATAAATACCCTTCCATCGAGAAAATAAATATGGTATCCTATTTTGATGTTTTTATTGCAAAGGACTTGACGTGAGAATCAAAACTATGCAATAAACCATCTCATCAAAATAAAACCATTTTCATTGGAAGATTTATAATTATTTTTGAACAAGGATCTTCTAGCACGAACAAATGTCATAAGTGGAAAGAATTATAACGAGACATGTTACAGTTTTCGCAAATTAGTTGGTGATGTCTAAACATATAACTAGTTGTGGAAATACGACATTCAAATAAAATAAATGTATTAAACACGAGTTGCATAAATGATGAATACTTTCATATATGATGCATGAAGAAAAATTATGCACAAGTAGATCCAAAACTACTATAATATGACGACAACCTAAAACCCTAAAATCTTAAACACATTTCTCTATAGGAGAAATAAATGTGATTTATGGCTAGGCTGGGACCCTCCCACTAAATTAAATATATCTAGCATCTCATGCAATATTTAATTTATAGTCGTTAAAATTTGGCCATCATTGACATCGTTTGGATATTCTATACGAAGTCCCGACGATGTCATTGATTTAAGTGTCTAACCCCTATATTGATAATATTTCAAGTACCAAATTAATTATATCACCTATAGGGTAATCATGATTAATTCACACTTAAAAAATCATCACCAAATTGGGCCCAATCCAGTAATCAAAACAGTGCAGCCCTCCTATAGGGAGACTAATTAGATTAGCACGAGGCAAACACAAATATTTACTAATGGACTAATAGGGGAGGCCGTGGGTTCAAATATTGCACCCTCGCTCACTTAATATTTTGAACTCTTGGGTTTTAATTAATAATTACCCAATCAATTTTAACTCTTAAAATCAATTTAATTATTAATAAATATATTTATTTTCTAATCTAATATTTAGAAAAGAAAATAAAATATAAAACAATGCATGACAGTATAGTACCTAGAGTGGTGTTTATGCGATCTACATGACATGTTATTTAATGACATTCATTCACAAATTATTAAAGCAATAAATAAACAAATGCAATAATAAAACTAATATGAACATAATTTATGGCCGAACCTAGACACAAAAATTACAAATTAATTAAAGAGTATATTGAGCCACAAGCCGGCCCAATTCTTCAATTCCCATTTGTAAGTGTCCAGTCCAAAACTGCGAACCTTCAGCCTTCAGCTCAAATGTCAAATTCCAAATGTAGTGATCCAATTAAATATTCCAGCCCATTGTAAAATTCAGTTCACATTGCATTGGCCCAGCTAAACAATTTAGCCCACATTGCAATTAATCAAAATGGACCAATTTTAAAATTTCAGGGTCATATTTTATTTCACCCATATCTAGCCCAAGCTTTAAATTACCAAGTTTGAGTCTGGCCCACATCCTTAATTCCAAAAATCGACCCAGAAGAAGTCATGGCCCAAATGATTATCCATCTTCTTCTCTCTGATGCAACCAAAAATGCAGCTACCAAAGGCGATTTGAAAAGTGCAGCCGCCGCGTTCTCCTCTTGCCTTTGCCGGAAAAGTTTTTGGAAGAAACCACCATCTCAACACCAGAGCAGTGCCTGTGTGCCCCCGCTACTGCTGCCATCAAGGTGGAATGGTCCACCAATCGTGGCAGTGGCAGGACCATGGTGCCGCTGCTCATCACCCGCAGCCAGGCTCGCCTCAATCGCCGGAGGAAGATTAAGAGGAATGATCACCTAGTGGTACCATCGCTACTGCCAAAAACCATGACGGAAGTACTTAAAGTGCCATCACACGCGCGCACATGGCAGCAGCGAAACCACCTGGTGTCGCGCCTTCTCGCTCAGCCTGTGGTACCACTGCCGCCACAGTCAAGGCCAGAAGATGGAGCCCTAAGGTGCAGCCATCGACCATCGACCGCAATGGAAGCACTCACAAATGCTGCTGGTCGCTGCGAATGTCCTTCAATAATTTTCCCAAATTTACAAAGTAGGTCCTCAAAGAATGAAGATGGTGATATTTGGTGCAACATACGAAAATTGCATCTTGGGTCCTTTCTTTTAAAACTGCAGATCAAGTCCTCCGAATTTTGCAACAGAAGTCCTTCAATCTGGAAACTGCATTATCTGATCCTCTGATTTTATAATTACAACAGAAATTACACAAACCCTAATTCTATTGCAAAAATCAAAATCAAAGTGGAAAACATGGAGTCGTAATCCACCCCCTTTGTTACATGACTCGATAAAACAAATATAAGAATTTACCACAAAAATTCTATGGCCATAAATTTGTTCAAACAAGAATATCATTCATCCAATAACAAATAATCACATAATCCTAACACTGCTCAACTAACACATGCATAACAAAATTATTTAATCCTAAATACATAAAACAGTATAAAAAACCTAACGCTCTGATACCAATTGTTGGGAACCCTGGTTGTTCTACTCACAAAAATTAATTTCTTGTGATAGATCATCCCGTTACAGGATCTTCTGTTCTATGTATTCAACTTGGAATAAATAATTTTGCGCACACAAAAAGAAAGAGATATTACCCTTGTAGCGTGCTTTACAATAATCTTCATCAACTGCTTCTTGATTCCACCAAAGCTTCAAACCCTCAAGCTTTCCTCGGTGTTCTTCAATGGCAGCTGTGCAGGTGCGTGGTCACCTTTCTCAAGACCTAGGTTAAACTAGGATTAGGGTTTCTTTGTAAAGAGAAAATACTCACTAAACACTTTAGTGTGTCTCGCCACTTTGCCAATTAGGTTTAAAAAAAATAGTCTTGGGTACCATAACCCAGGCCCATTTCTGCACAACCCAATACAGGTAATAAGCATGTATAAACCTATTATAGTGAAACCACCGAGGGAACCTGATCGGACCCAATTAAACTAAGCTCCAATAAATTAATTATGACCCGATCAACTCTTGATCAGTCAAAATTAATTTATTAATCACGTTCTATTCCACTAAAAGAACGAGATTACACTCTTAGAAAAATTGAAATTACTGAAACAATTAATCAATAATTATATTCTCTGACTTATCGTTCTTATATGTTACCCCCGTCGATCAACTCGAATATTCGAAGCAAGTTACAATGACCAAAATGCCCTTCTCCAAATATTCATAAATTCTCAACTCTCATCTTCTATCTGACATTTCGATGTGATCCCATCACATCATAGAATTCAACAGTCACTGTCGAATTACTGAGCTCAGATTCAACTGTCCACTAGAAGAACCAGTGAGATTATGATCATACCTAAAAGGTGACGGATTCCATAATACGAATATATGTTCCTCGTTAGTTCACTTTAATTCTCAAAGTATCGAGATATTGATCAGCAATTTTATCTCACCCATTGATACCTCAAAGAACTTCAAGTTAGTAATCGAAGTCCATTATCCGATTAGGATTAAGGTCTCACGTACGAAAATCAAGTGAAATTAAATTTGTATGGTCAATGTCACAAATTAATTTCACGTGGTCCCGTCCAATACGTTCCAAACGTACTCTCAATTTTAGTACCAAAGTCAAAGATAGACTTTAATAAAATCGAGACGATCTTATCAAAATAAATTGTCCATATTTATTTACTGATCGTGAACGTTAATTTTAGATCAAATCACAAATTGAATCTTTCTGTGTTTAACAACTTAAACACTCAATTTGTAATATCAAATCGACATGTGGACAAACGCAACTTCATATTAATTCAATCAATTAATATTTTATTTTAAATGTCGTGAATTATACTCTATGGGCATATATAATTCCAACACCCCCCTCCCCCCCCCCCCCCGCCAATTACCTTACAGGAAAGGGGGGGGGGGTAAATCCCTAATTATGAAATGCGGGGGGACGGAGTTGACTCCCCTCCCCCCCTAATTTTAAAAAAGGGATCCTTCACTTTATTTTTATTTTTCGCTTTTCAACTGACGATTGCCCATATTTATAGTTTTTATCAGGGACTCGACTGCAATTATTTTATTTGTTCTTTTAGTCCCAAAAAAATATAAGATTTATATTTTAATCCCAGAAATTATTAAAAACTACCAAAATGACTCTAAAAAAATTATAGGGTCATATGAAGTCGAAACAGAAAATTCTTGGAGCCAATATGAAGTTCTCAAGGAATACATTCCAATGATATTTTCAGATCATAAAATCGATAAACGAGGTTAAAGTTATTGCTCATCAAAGTAAATCACTTAAAACTATTTTATTTCGATTTCTTTCAAATGGCTACTTTCATCTTAATTTTTGGTATTCTTATTATGATCAAAATTGAACTTTCAATATACCATTCTAAAATACCCACAATCTAGTTTCTCGTATCCTTGACGAAACACTATATGGTCAACTATAGCAAAAGTTGTGGTTTGTCAAAATAGTCCGTTTAAAACTAAACTTTCGAATGCCAACATTCTTTATTAAAGTTTTTGAGACACGTACGTCAACCGAATATGTGTCTACAATATGCCATTTTGAAGGTCATTCAATGCTCTACATGATGGTATTCTCGAATAGTCAAGACAAATAACAAAACTAATAATTTACGCGTCCTGAAACAATACGCGAAATTCTTTGTTAATTAATAATATATAATATAATATAATATAATATAAATATAAATATAAATATATATGTGTGTGCGTGGATGTCACACACACACACACACACACACATATATATAAATAATTATATATTAGTTTAATTATTTTTATTTTGATCAATAAGTTTACGGATTAATTTTGGTCTATTATTTTTCAACGTAAGAACGAATTCTTAGTTCCACTTTGAAGTACATTCCATATACTTCAATCCATATCTTCCCAATTATGGAATCAATAGTCGATTTATTAAATCGATAAAATTACTTAAAGTAATATTTAATATTCTTATTTATTTTTCGTTTATATTACGTCAACAAAATTAAAAGTCTTATTTTAAGGTCGAATATGCCACTTTAAATAAGTCAAATAAATTAAAATTTGACTTTGAAGTGGGTCCTGTTAAATGTGAATAATTTAATATAATAATAGGACGAATTTTTTTAGTCGCTACACTTGTTCTGTTTGTAAAGAAAAATGATAGAACCACGAGGATGTGTATCGACTATAGAAAACTTAACAAGCTGAAAATAAAGAATAAGTACTCCCTTCCCAGGATCAAAGACTTATTTGATCAATTGAAATGTACAACTATTTTCTAAAAAATTGACTTGAGATCCGATTACAATTAGCTAAAGATTAAGTCAGTTGGCGTACCAAAGACAGCATTCAGGACGTGTTATGGGCATTATGAGTTCACAGTAATGTGATTTGGTCTCACAAACGCACCTGCAATATTTATGGACTTGATGAACCGGGTTTTCCATCAGTATCTTGATAAATTCATTATTTTTTTTATTGATACATACTGATCTACTCCAAAGATTCTAAGAAGCATGAAGAAAATCTGAGAATTGTATTGGAAATTTGAGGTCAGAAAATTTGTATGCCAAATTTATGAAATATGAATTTTGGCTTAAGAGAGTTAACTTCTTGGGTCACGTCATTATAGCTAAAGGCATCTAGATTGATCCTTCTAAGGTTAAAACTGTAATGAATTGGCCAACACCTGCAAATGTTTGAGATGTGAGAAGTTTTATTGGATTAGCTAGATATTATTGAAGATTCATAGAGGGCTTCTCTAAAATAGCAGGTCCTATGACTCAGTTGACAAGGAAATAAGTTAAATTTCAGCGGACAAAACAATGTGAACAGGTTTTTCAGGAACTAAATAACGGACTTGTCTTAGCACTGGTCCTGACTATACCCGATGGGTTTGATGGTTTCGTCATTTATTGTGATGCATCTAAACGTGGATTAGGTTGTGTATTGATGCAGAATGGGAAAGTGATTGCATATGCTTTAAGACAATTGAAATCATATGAAAAGAATTACCTGACTCATGATTTAGAGCTCGCAGCTATAGTACATGCTCTAAAAATTTGGAGACACTATCTGTATGGGAGTAAATGTGAGATTTACACCGACCACAATAGTCTCAAGTATTTCTTCACTTAAAAGGAACTGAATATGAGATAGCGTCGATGGTTAGAGTTGGTTAAAGATTGTGACTGCACCATTCTTTACCACCCGAGTAAAACAAATAAGGTTGCAAATGCTTTGAGTAGAAATAATAATGGACAGTTATCAATTTTGGGAACAACTCAAAATCAGTTGATTCGAGATTTTTAAAATTTGAGAATTAAAGTACGAGCCCCATCAGTTCGAGGATCTAACAGATTGGCAAATCGGGCCGTTAAACTAGATTTGAGAGGTCGGGTTGTAAAAGCTCAGGAAGGAGATTAATTCTTAGAGAGGATTAGATCCGAGGAACCAACAAGAGAGTAGGTTTTAAGATCGCCTCTGATAAAGCTCTTATGTTCAGAGGGCGTCTCTATGTACCGAAGGATGAACAAATCAGGAATGAGATTTTGAAAAAAGCTCATTCAGCACCATGTGCAGGCCACCCAGGAGGGACAAAGATGTATCATGATTTGCGCAATACTTTTTGATGGAGAAACATGAAGGGTTGTATTGCAAAATTTGTTTCGCGATGCATGACCTGTCAGCAGCTTAAGGTAGAACATCAGAGACCATCAGGATTGTTGAGTCCTTTGGATATACCAGAATGGAAATGGGAGAAAATTTCAATGGATTTTGTAACAGGGTTACCAATATCAGTGAGAGGGCATGACGCTATTTGGGTCATTATAGATCGACTTACAAACTTAGCTCATTTCCTACCGATCAGAATGACTCTCAATGTGGATCAGTTAGCCCGGTTATATGTCGAGAGATTGTTTGACTTCATGGAATACCAATTTCCATTGTCTCAGATGGAAATTCGAGGTTTACTTTGAGATTTTGGAAGAGTTTACATGTTGTTATAGGTACTAAATTGAATTTTAGTACTGCATACCATCCCCAAAAAGATGGATAGTCTGAACGCACTATTCAGTCACTGGAGGATATGCTTGGAGCTTGTGTACTAGACTTGAGTGGAAGTTGAGAGACTCATCTATAATTGGTAGAGTTTGCCTATAATAATAGTTTTCAGGCTACTATTGGTATGGCACCATGTGAAGCACTATATGGAGGATGATGTCGATCACTTCTCTATTGGGATGAAGTTGGTGAGAAGAAATTATTGGGTCCAGAGGCTATTGAGAAGATCAGACTGCGAATTAAGACTACGCAGGATAAAAAGAAGAGTTATGTAGACTAGAGGAGAAAAGACTTAGAATTTCAAATTGGAGAGAAAGTATTTTTGGAAGTAGTTTCAATGAAAGGAACTTTTCGTTTTGGAAAAAGAGGAAAGTTAAGATCACGTTTCATTGCACCGTTTGAGATATTAGAGCACGTAAGGAACGTGGCTTATCGTTTGGATTTTCCACCAGAATTAGCAGTTGTTCACAATATTTTACATGTTTTCCTATTGAGAAAGTATGTTCATGATCCTATTCATGTGATGAATTATCAGTCTATTGTCCGGAAAGATTTGTTATACGAAGAGGCACCTATGTGCATAGTAGAGAGAAAAGTCTATGTCTTAAGAAACAAAGAAATTCCTTTAGTGAAAGTCCAGTGGGGTAAACAAAATAGTGATGAGGCAACTTGGGAAAAGGAAGAAGAGATCCTAGCCAAGTATCCAAACATCATAGATCAAGTAAGTTTAATTTTGAGGACGAAATTATTTTAAGGTTGTAACGACCAAGAATTTTTCAATTATTAATTTTTTTTTAAAATTATTAAAAACGTGTTGATGCGATCTCACCTATTTTAAATTGAAGTTGAAACGTGTTCGTCTATCCATGTCGAATATTTCGAGCCAAAGATATAAAATCGAGTCCAATTTGATTTTAAACCAATTTCAAATTTCTAAAATTATTTAAATCCAAAAATTGCTTTAATTCCAAAATTATTTAAATCAAATTTCAATTATTTATTTTTCAAAATAATCTCTTTAAATACAATTCTTATCACATTAGGAAAGCTTTACACAACCCTACTTCTACAATACGATTATATTCTAACACAAATATTTTTCCATATTCCAACCTTATCACAATTTCATTCTAACTACAACATTCTCCATATCAATCTATATATACACATATATTTCCCTTCAATTCATCACACACAAATCTTATACGGAAAACCAATCTTGCCTTTACCCGACTATAAGCTTAATATTCCATAGTCAACAAGACCAAATTCACAGCTACAACCGGCTGCCATTCAACATCAAACCACTATTACCATAGTCGACCCTCCAACTCCACTTCCCGTCATCGCAACCTACACGAAAATATCCAACCTCCATAGCCGACCAGATTAAATAGCCAAGCATCAAGCCAAACACAACTACAATCAATATCATTGTCACCTTCGTGCAAAACCACCATGCTAACACCTTCACCCGCATCCCAAATCCACACAAAGCCACTATTACCGACCGAACCACCACTACTGACCCAAGAACCGAGCTTCCAACCCCCAAAGTCGCCTACTGCCCAAGCCAAGGAAAACCCAAAACTGAAACCACACAAGCCTCCAACCAATAAGCCAAATCGAACACCACATCACCTCCGCCTAAAACCCTTGAATCCACCGATCGACCAACCTAAAACCACCTACTTCCGGACCCCTCAAGGCCCAATTCAACACCCAAACACCCAAGAAAAACCAAGAATATATTATCTAAATCGTTACCTCGACCATCGAACCACTTTGACCAGAATTCCGCCGGAAAACACCATCACAAAATCTGAACCCAAGCCTCAATTATTCTTGGTTTCTACCCAAAATCTGCCTAACTCTTCTTCCTCCTTCTACCATCCTTCTACCTACCTAGTTGTTGTCACCAGATGGCGGCATGTCCGCTGGAGTTTGTCAGCAGCGGCCTTGGTCACAGCCACTCTCTCACTCTCTCTCTTTTCTTCTCCTATTGTGTGTGTGTATGTGTGTGTGTGTGTGTGTGTGTGAGAGAGAGAGAGAGAGAGAGAGAGAGAGAGTCATATTTTGATTTTTGTAAAAATTACCTTTAAGCCCCTGAATTTCAAAATATTTTATTTCAGCCCTGAGATTTTAAAATCTTGTATGTCAACCCACTAAGTTTCAAATGTAATTATTTTAGCCCCTACAGTTTTATAAAATACTCGAGATTACCTCTTAAATTTCTGAAAATACTATTTCAGTCCCAAACCTTTTCAATTTTATCACTAAAGTTCCATTCTTTATTTTTAAAAACTTTAAATTTTCAAAATACTAATTTAGATTAATTTTCTTATTGGCTAGATGAATCGTTCGGAGATTTAGAAGAATAAAGTGATTATTCCAGCTTAACTTTTAAACTTGTGAATTAAGGTAAACTAGCCCCCACTAATTAGTTTAAATTATAATTGCATGTATTATGTGACTTTACGTGATTTATATTCATTTATTGCATGAGAATAGATTATGATGTTGTTATGCTTGTGATATCTTGTATGCTTTAATGCATGAGAAGAGATGAGACAAGATTATAAGATAATGTTATGCATAACTTACGTACATTAGTGCATAAGATGAGACTACCGAAACCCTATGTTTTTAAAGAGCCTATGACTTTTACAAAAAAAAAAAAAAAAAAAAGAGCATATGATTATGGTGATAATGATATCACTGTATAAATTGCATAATTATGTGTTCAATTATTTTGTAAATTAATTATTGGTGATGAGTCTATTGAGTATTTCTATGAAATGCTCATTCATTTTTAACAACTTTTGCAGATTTCGAAAATTGATTGGAGTGATGAATGTGGTAGCAATAATAATTAAATAATAGAAAATTTATTTTATTCATGTTTAATTTTAGAATGCTAACAAATTTTATAGCATTGTCAAATGATTTCTTTCTTTAGAAAAATAATGAACAATTTGAATTGTTATTTCAAATCCCAAATTATTAAATTTTATTTACCGTTTGGTTTTTACTTAATTGTTGGCAAGTATGAAAATTTTTATTATTCTTTCGCTTAAATCGTTATTTTTAAAGTTAGATGAGACGATGACTTGACGAACAGGGTATTTAGAACTCGGGACGTCACAGATTGAGACAGCTCCTCCATAATTAATATATTAAGATAGAAATGATAAGTTCGTTGCCATTGATTTATAGACGTTAACAAAGAAAAAATATTGTGTCGGTTGACTTCGCAAGCATATGAATAATGTGTTCGGTGAAAGTGAAAGAATGATTTATAAACATGTTTATAAACCACACAATTTTTCAAACAACTTTTTAATAACATATATTTTCTCCCTCCAAACCCGTCTGACTTGGAAGTCACCGACCTAAAGTGTAACGACGCAGTATTTTTCCGTAAATAAACCTCGAAGTGTTACTAAAATCATTGTATTTTCTTAAATAAATGCGGAAGCGCAAAACAAATGATCTTGTCAAACACGAAATTGAAATTTCTTTTCCCAACAACTTAATAAACATATTTTAAGCAATAAGTAAATCTGAAATAAAACTTAATAATTTTAATTCTTCAAATTCCTTTGGCAGCCCGCATCACCATTTCGCCACCATCCAATCGATCCCGAGCTAGCCTGAAAAATGTTTTAAAATATGGAGTGAGCATACGAATATACCCAGCATAGATTTCGTACCAGTATTTTCACAATTTAATATCAAAAGCAAGTAGATTACGCCATAACATACTTTCATAGTGGGATAGAAACCCGACCATCTCATTCTCACTTTAGGTCATACACATTCTCATTCTCCACTTAGGGTTTAGTCATGTGACTAGTTTTCATAAATCTACATAATACCCTTTAGTATTTCCTATAAGATCCTCTTAATTCGGATCAAATAATAACGCATAAAATATTCAAACTTAAAACATTAAAGAGCGAAAACACAAACTACTTGGCACATGGGGAAATCCATACCTTATTATATCAGATGAAACTTTGAAAGAAAATATATTTTCTTGGACTTGGAAACGTGAAAAGTATATTTTTATTTTGATTGGCGATTCATCTGACTCAATGCAATATTTATAGATAAAAATACATGTTACAAAAGTCGAGTTGCAATGCAATTATTATTGAAACGCTGTGTATTAATAGGATTGAAATAACTGTAGTTGAAATGGCTGAGATTCCTCAATGATGCAATTTAAGTGTCAGACGGTTTTATCCAAAATAAAACAATTGTGATTTGGTTTGTTTTGTATTGTAACGCCCTGAAAATCTTGATGAATATAATTATTTAATGATTTTATCATTGATGTCTTTCCATGATTTTGAGAAAATTGAAGTAGTAAAGTATTTTATGTTTTGAAAACAATTTTATTTGAGGTCAAATATTTAATTGTTTATGGATTGATAATTAATATATCGATATTATACTCGTTTTGTAGATCGTGATTAATTAGGAATTTTGACATAAGAAAAGTTATTTTTGATAAAATCACGTAAGTTATATTTGACTGAATGACTAGGAGTTAAATGAATTTTATATTAATTTTATTCAATACAGACAAATGGATTTGTTCAAATGAATGAGCGCCACGCCCAAAAAATCCACCCACCCCCCAAAAGTGTATTGCCACCCACCCGCAGTGTACCTCTGGCCTATATGTGACGTAAGCATAAGGAAAATAGCTTTACAACTTATGTGAACCACAGGCTGGAAGGTTGCAGGAAGAGCCCTCTTCAAATGCTTTGCAAGATTTATACCAAAAGTACCTCTATGTAGATATTGAGCTATGTTTGAACTAGAAGCAACAATAGTTTCAGTACAACTAACCCATGCTATGATTTATATCTCCTGGAATATGTAAGTTGATTTAATATATAATTATAGAATGGAATGATGGATTGCTGACAAATGATTAATGATTTTCCAACGATAATAAGAAGTTGCAAGTTGAATACATGGAAGCAGCAGCAACCATAACAGCTAATTCCCTTGGAAAAATCAAAATATACTACTAACTATTTTCAAGAAATTACCATCCTGCTATCTCCAATTCTTACTGTAATGTGAATTTTTAGGGAGAAGTAGCTGGTTTAATTGGAATGAAAATGACACCAGGTTATAGAACCAGCAATATAAAGGATCTGACACTCTTATTGGGTGATCCTTCCTTTCAAGTGTAATTGATTTCACATTAAAACAAAGCAGGAACATTTTTGGCAGGTTCAATGAAAAATACTGGAACTTCCAGCATCTTTGGGGGAAAAATCAAATGAGGTGCTGATGTTTGATTATTCAAGGGGTGGTTGAAAAAGATAGGAATGGAAACTTATACTGAGGAAAGGGATATAATTTTTGTGTTTCATTATAATTCAAGAAGCACAGAAGTAGACTAGTTGTGTTAAATTTGGTTTGATACTGTTATATGATTAACAGAGGTTCTAGGTGTACAATAAGAAAAAAAATTATGGACATTAATGTTTGATCATTGAAATCAAACACTGAAACATGATTTCCTAAACCTATAGCCAATTGCCTTCTAGGGAGGGATGTTTGTAAGTTTTCTAAGGCTTGATTTAAATGATGACCCTCTGATGGAATGGGTTGCAAGAACAGTTGAAGATGGATTAGTGGCAGTAAAGATACTCAATCAGAAGCAATGCCACAGAATGATTTAATCTTGTATTTCAATAAACAACACTGCAATGGGTGTGATTGTTATTTAATATTTTCAGCAATTAAAGAAAAAAAATATTGGCAAACCCATTTCCTAATTCATCTTAAGTACATGATCTCAGGCCTACTGGGAGTAAAATTCACTTTGAAAACACCATTACAGCTTCAAGAACTTTGTCTGAACTAATACTTCCAGATTTAAAATCTAACTATTTTGATGATGTCTTGATTATTATTTTGGGAGAGGGCCACCTTCTAAAAACAAACAAAAGATCTTGAAACATGATTTCCAGATACCAATAATCAATTCTGCGGCACTCACATCATCTTCAATTGCATCATCCATAACCCATTAATTATCTACAGTGCATAAAATCGAGAGAAAAGTCCATTTTCAAAATCCAACCATGCTTGCATTGAATTCAACATAATGATGAGTTAAATTGAAAAAAATGAAATCCAATATATATCATAAACATTACATATATCAGGTTTCAATTTTCATGTATAATTGTGAAAGTACATATCAAAAAACACATATAATGAAACCTTACGCGTGTACGAGTCGAACGATTGCCGGGTTTACAATTGTTTTGATTACTGGTAGCTATATGATAAATATAGAACAGATGTTTGCTCTGTTCTACGAAACAACCTGGAAGGAGGATAATCAATTTGTAAAATAATAATGTTGAATCTCCAAAAAAAAATAAAATTAATGATAGTCATATTACAGAACCATCTACAATTGTTTGCTGTGGGTACCTTCTGCATTTTCTTCTTCAATTTGCTTCGTGATTGAAATTCATGGAGTTCGCAGTGAATAACAAGTCCAATTTCTCAGTCGTCGGATGTGAATTAGAGATACGGGTGTATAAGCACATATTGATTATTAAGAAATTATCGGCATTTTGATGAATTATTGCCATTAACTGATTTGACAGAAATTACCGGCGTTTTGATGATTTGAGAGAAATATGGGTAGGTAACATAGAAAGCGGGATATGATTTATCCGTTACATTTAAATTCCTTTTCCTTTTTTTTTTTTTTTTTTTTAAATTTTTTTTTTTTTTTTTTGTGCGTGGTGATATTTTTCAGAATAGTAACAGTGTCCGTGTCATAACTCAAAAATCGTATCTTTAAATTGGTAAATGTTAAAAAACGTCAAATGTGGATGTGCGTCCACCTAATTTTCACTTGTTTTATTTTGGATTAAAACCTTTTGACACTTAAATTGCATCATTGAGGAATCTCAGCCCGTTCAACTACAGTTATTTCAATCCTTTTAATACACGGTGTTTCAATAATAATTGTATTACAACTTGAATTTTGTAACGTGTATTTTTATCTATAAATATTGCATTGAGTCGGATGTATCACCAATCAAAATTAAAATATACTTTTCACATTTTTGGCCCCTCCTAGTTCCGAGAAAATATATTTTCTTTCAAAGCTTCATATGATGTATTAAGGTATGGTTTCCCCATATGCAAAGTGGTTTGTGTTTTCGCTCTTTAATGTTATAAGTTCGAGTATTTTATGCGTTATTATGTGATCTGAATTAAGAGGATCTTATGGAAAATACCAAAGGGTATTATGTAAATCTACGAAAACTAGTCACGGGACTAAACCCTACGTAGCGACCGAGAAATTTCTGAATTTATAATAAATAAATATTTAATTTGCTAAAAATCGTGTCGCTATAATTTAACCCGTTATTTAAAGTTCATGTACGTCGTTTAGCCAAGTTATAAATTTTGAGCCGAAAGTAATAGATTTTCAATCCAACTTGATTTTACGTCCAATAAATTTAAAATCTATTTTTAAAAAACCCAATTTCATTTTTTATTCAAATTAAAATTTCCAGATAATCTTATTTTAAATTGGAGTTTACATTCTATCAAAAACTTCAAATTTAAATTCACCATTTTATCTTGACAATCATGATCAATCATCCTATCAAATATTCACTTAACCAAGTCTATCACAAGAAATCTATCTACAGTTACAATTCAAATTCAAATCAAAGAATTATCTATTCAACTATTTTAAACTCCTCTTCACAATCATAATTATTCACGGCACAACCACTGAATTCAGGTATGACCATCGATAGAATTCTGTTTCAGTCTCACCATCATCATCGTCGTGACCAGCCTCCACCGAGACAACACAACATGACCATGAACCACTGCCTGCAACTTTCATCCACCAATTCACTGCCATTCCCAATCACAGTCGATACTCACGCACCAAGAGTGTTCTTCGGCCAGACCCAGTACCACTACCATCCACCATCTAACGCAATCCAGTCCACAACCAACACCAATGAAACCATCATCATCACCACCACGGACAGCCCCATGCCTGCGGACTCCAAACCGAGAGCCACCCCTCACTGTGACCACCTCGACTACACACCACACCCATTATACAAACTCCCCAAAACTCAAATCAAAAGCCCAAATATATAAACCCATAATCCTAGAAATGTATTACGTACCTCAATCACTGGTACTTCGTCGAAAAACCCATGAACAGAGCCTCGGTTTGCCTCAAAGACCGCACCCAAAAATCGCACCAAAATCCCAAAATTTGAACCTTAGGCTCGCCCGCCGCTCGCCGCCACTCGAGGCGGCGTTCCGCCGGAAAAATCGTCGGCAGGGGACCTGGGTTTTGCAAGGGCGATTTCCATCGCCCCTCACCTCTCCTCTCTGCGGCTTCGAACCAGAGAGAGAGAAGGTTTTTTTTTTTTTTTTTTTGTATTTCTTATTTTAAAAAATTACACCTCAGTCCCCCTATGTTTGAAATGTGTCATTTCGATCATGAGTTCTAATATTTTAAAGTTCCATCCCTTAATTTTAAAAATCTGTTGTTTCCCCTTGATTATTTTAAATAGCATTTTATTCGAGTCCTTTAGTTTTCGAAAAACTCTATTTTAGTCCCCAGATTTTAAAATCATTCATTTTAAATCCAAACTTTAATTTTATTTCAAACTTTGAATTTCTAGAAACTAATTTAAATTTTATTTTATTTTGGCTAGATGAGACGTACGGAGATCTAGAGAACTGAAATATATTTTCCCGTTCAACCACACTCGTAGAGAATTGAGGTAGACTCGCCCCCATTAATTTGTTTACATTTTAATTGCGCGTTATATACTTCATGTGACCTATGTGCATTATTTGCATAAGATGATACGAGAATTTATATTTCTTATGAAATATTTGTGTTATGAGCATGCCATAACTTATATGCATTTTAAATGTATGAGACGAGACGAGATTATGATTTTGTTATGCTTTGACATAACTTGTGTGCATTTATTGCATGAGACGAGACTACCCACAACCTATGTTACGAAAGCCTATTATTATGATGAAGTTGTCACTATATGATTGCATGTTTATGTGTTCAATTTTTATGTAAATTTATTAATCGACGATGAGTCTACTGAGTATTTCAATGAAATGCTCACCCTTTTTAACAGCAATTGCAAATATCGGAGATGGAGGCGAATGATGGGTAGGCTATGGCATTAATATTTGAATAATTAGATTTCACTATTGTTTCAGTTGAATAATCACATTTTGAGAAATGTTGAGATTTTGAACAATTATCTTTTATTTAAAATGTCATAGCAAATATTATTTCATCAAATTTGAGAATATTTTAAATTTATCAGTTTTTGAATTTATTTAAAGAAATCTTGCCAACTAGAAATGTTATTTTATTCCACTTAATATTATTTCAAAAATTAGACGAGAGGATGACGTGACGAGTCGGGTTATTAGTACCCGGGGCGTCACACCCTAATTGGAGAATGAGAATGAGTATGACCTAAAGTGAGAATGAGATGGTCGGATTTTCATCCCACTATGAAAGTATGTTATGGCGTAATCTACTTGCTTTTGATATTTAATTGTGAAAATACTAATACGAAATCTATACTGGCTATATTCGTATGCTCACTCCATATTTTAAAACATTTTTCAGGCTAGCTCGGGATCGATTGGATGGTGGCGAAATGGTGATGCAGGTTGCCAAAGGAATTTGAAGAATTAAAATTATTAAGTTTTATTTCAGATTTAATTATTGCTTAAATATGTTTATTAAGTTGTTGGGAAAAGAAATTTCAATTTCATGTTTGGAAAAATCATTTGTTTTACACTTCCGCATTTATTTAAGAAAATACAATGATTTTTGGTAACACTCCAGGGTTTATTTACGAAAAAATACTAGGTCGTTACAATCATTCAGTCAAATATAACTTTACGTGATTTTATCAAAAAAAAAAATTTTCTTATGTCAAAATTCCTAATTAATCACGATCTACAAAACTAGCATAATATCGATATACTAATTATCAATCTATAAACAATTAAATATTTGACCTCAAATAAAATTGTCGTCAAAACATAAAATACTTTACTACTTCAATTTTCTCAAAATCATGGAAAGACATCAATGATAAAATCATTAAATAATTCTATTCATCAAAATTTTCAGAGCGTTACGTAAAGCTCGCTACAAGGGTCAATTAGAAAGCAAGTACGGAGAGTGGATTTACACATAAGACAATCAAACATCTTTAACTTTCCTCATTTAAAAACGCTCAAAACACGTAAACTCACTTTTAGTAGTGTGTGTGACAATTCGTTTATAAATATTGTTTATAAATAACAAAGTGACAATATTTCGTTGTCAAGAATTTTTGGATGGGCTCCCTTACGGGTAAAGCCCAACAATTATAAAAAAGAAAAAAAAATTGTCTGATGATGTATTACAATGAGGCAATTTATAAACAAATTTATAAATTATAAGACTTTGTTTGACAATTATAAACAATTGTCAATATTGTTTATAAATAGTGACGTATCAATATTTTGGTGGTCCTTTTTTTGAAAAGTAAAATGATGGAAAAATCGATCAAATTGCTGATTTTTCGAAAAAGGGTTCAAAGAGAATTTATAAACAAAATTTATTGTTTTACCAAATGTTTCCAAATAGCTCTCTGTTTCGTAGCATCGTAGCAATTATAAATTGCTTTATTTATGTTTTTGAGATAAAATACGTGGTTGAAAAGTTAAGATAAAATGTATGTAATTAAAAAATACTTTAAAAACTATTGTTGTTTATAAATTGATTTATAAATATAAATTATAATGATTGTTTTAAACAAAAATAGGCTTAAATGGTTAAAAAAAACCAACACTTCCATATCATGGTTTGAACGTGACACATCGGATGACCATGTGTATTTTGATATTTTTTAGGTAGATATGTGGTTAAAAATTGAAGAGAGAAAATATGTGTAATTAAAAAGTAATTTGAGAAATTATGTTGTTTATAAATTTGTTTATAAATTGTAATCGTTGCTTAAAAGAACGGTGTGTAATATAATTTTTTAAATTACTTTTTAATTATATACACTTTCTCTTTTTACTTTTTAACCATACATTTATCTCAAAAATATAAATAAACTAATTTATAATTACTATCTTGATAGCGAATTAAAAACTCCAAAAGGTTAACGCATAAGCCAAATAATGGTACCCTTCTATATATATCAAGGGAAAAAATCCACCTCCCTCACTAGAAGAGTAGGAACAAAAGAAACTATGAGTTCATCAACAGGAAATGTAAGGTTGCACTTTCTATTTTCATTTTCGAAAATATTTTCTATTTTCTATTTTCAGTGCTATTTTCAAAATTATTGAAAACTCATATGATTTGTTATTTCTAAAAAAAAAATTTCGAAAATAAAAAGTTTAAAAACACGTTCTGTTTAAAAATTTGCAGCAAACTTTTTTGTGTACTTGTAATTATATTGCTTACGAATAAATTTATAAAATGATATTTTGTGGATTGGGATAACCTTCTTAATCACATAAAATGACATTTTGTTATATAAATCGCTCATCATTTGAATATGGATGGAACAATTTGAAAGGTAAAGTATTGAAATATGTAACTAATTAAATTTTATCATTATAAAGTAACAATAGAAAATGATTTTTGATTTTTTAAATTTGAAAAGTCAAATCCATTCTTTATTTTAAAAAGGTAAAATAAAGAGTTTTTTAAATTTTATTATTATAGACTCTTTAAAATAAAATAAAAAATACTTTGTATTTTGAGTGTTTTTAAATGAGAAAAACTGTTCTTATTTAGTTAACTTCGAGAGTTTTGTGAAAATAAATTTTAGCTATAAATAATCTTAGAAATAATAATTTTTAAAAGAAAAAAAGTTAGTTATAAATAATACTAGCAATGATAATTTGTAAATAATACTAGAAATAAATTTTGTTAAAAATAATATTAGAAATGATAATTTGAAAATAATACTAAAAATTAATTTTAGTTATAAATAATATTAAAAATGATATTGTAAAAGGGAAAAAAAGTGGTATTGGTTGAATTTAAAAAATAAAAAAAAAAGTGAAAACGAATGTTTTCCGCGTTTTCTTTACAAAATCTATTTTCTATTTTTCGTTTTCATTTTCGTAAACAGTGCAACAAAACGCGTTTTGTACATTTACGAAAACAGAAAATAGCTGAAAAATGGTTAAAAGAACACAGCCTAAGTTTTCTTCCATTTGCTCTCAAGAACATGGACGACAAATTTCGAAGTATATTAAAATTATTGAAATTGTAACAAATTGAATTTTGAGAAAATACAAGTAGACAATTTTCTTGTGACAAAATTCTCTGATTAACGATTTGTATGTTTGAAGATGAGGGGTCAAGTGACTTGATTCCGGAACTTCAGATTTTGTTGAAAACTTGAATTTTTAGAGTTGATTTGTTTGGCGCTTGAAACTTTAGACTTCAGATTTGGACTTTGAATTGGACTTGCTTTAATTTGAAGAAAACTTTGATCTTCTTTGAGTTGGATTTGAACTTTACTTGATTTGAAGAAGACGTTGATCTTCTTAGATTTGGCCTTGGCTTGCTTTGCAGAAAACTTTGATCTTCTTAGATTTGAACTTGATTTGAAGTTATAGAGAATTTTGTATTCTTCCCCTCGAATATATTCCTTTCTCCTTTTGTTTTTCTTTTTTTTTTTTTTTCATGGACCAACGGTCCTATTTATTAAAAAAATTTGTAACTGCACCATAACCACTTAATTATTTAATTAAATAAATAAAGAAAAATTTACTTGGGACCGATATTTAAAACATATAATTCAAAATGCTTGTGCAAACAATTTTTTTTTTTACTTTTAAGTGGTAATTAGCAATTTAAAACATTTTTGTCCAGAATTTCAGATCAGCCCACCTCCCTTTAGGGGGAATTTTAAAAATACCCAAGTCAAACATGGACTAAGTCAAAATACCCTAACTTTTCAAAAACTAACCACAATACCCTTTTTCTTTAAAATGATGTGTATACCCTTAATAATCATATTTCTCTTATACCCTTCATTTATCTCATATTTCATATTTATATTAAAACGAAAACAATGCAATTCTCACTTTTCATTATTCTCTCGTTTTTTCATCTGTTTGTGCTCAATACG
Organism: Ligustrum vulgare; assembly: GCA_963555705.1. NCBI lineage: Eukaryota > Viridiplantae > Streptophyta > Magnoliopsida > Lamiales > Oleaceae > Ligustrum > Ligustrum vulgare. Next base: position 343,693 of record OY743174.1, on the reverse strand, counting down.
CAAATAAATTATTCTCTCATTCTTTATCTGCTTGTGCTAAAAAAAATCTGCAAAAAATATACAAATCACAACTAAAAGATTTCATTCGCTACTTCTTATCGGTAAGTTGATTTAACAATATTTATTATACTGTATTTAATTTTGTTCTCGTTGTGTTAAACTTATTCAATAGATCTATAATTTCAGTAACCAAAAATTAAAGAAAAATTCATATATTGTTAATTTTTTAGTTAATAATAATTATAGATCTATAACTATGTAGACTAAACAATGAAAATTAATATGGCGAACTGTGATTTTTATCAGTTTAGTAACAAAATTGAAAAAATTGAACATTAGAGCGGAAAAAAAATGTCTGTCAATGGTCCGGCCGGACCATGCACACGGTCCTGCCGGACCAATTTCAAAAATAATTATTCTAAATTATTTTTTTACATTATAAATAAATTATAAAATTCTAAATAATTTTTTTATTCTTAATATTATTTATCATGTATTACAAAAATAATTTCATTACTAAATAATGTCATAATTTGTTAATAATAATTACAAATAAGATATGTAATTATAATTTCATAATTTCTTAATAAAAATGAATTAATAATTTCATAATAATTAGAAATAAGATATGTAATTATAATTTCATAATGCAAATAAGAAATTTATTAATAATATCAAAATAAATATAATTATAATAATTAAATAATGTTTAATTTTCCTACTTGTTCATTTACGTGCGGTAGTCTACAATGTAGAATGGTTAAATATTGCGGATGCATGGTCCAACCGGACCGAGACTCCGGCCCGACAACTATTTTTTTTACAATTATTTTTTATCAGTTACTCTAATTTTCCTTAACTTGTTGTTTTGAAATTTTATTATTTTTAATTAATACAGATATGGCTTTCATACCAGTTTCTTATTTTGGTGAATTCGTGGTTGATGAAAATATGCGATGGTCATGGAAATATACAGGTGATCAAAACATTTTTGTAATTTTGTTAACTCCAGGTATGTCATTTACAGACATGTACAACAAACTACAAGATCAACTCGAAGTTAATCCATCTGAATATGATATGAAATTTGGATTTCTATATAACTCTAATTCTACTGTTGCATTGTCACCCTTGTTTGTTACTTCTGATGTACAAATTACGTGGTTAATTGAGGCGAATAAAAAGGAAACTATTCCTCTCTGTGTAACTTTAGTACGAAAGGATACTCACGATAATCAGAATGAAGAATTCGATGGTGGGGATCAGAATGTGAATGATATTTGGGACACATTAGAAATAGTTCGTGAGGACGATGATGTTATTCCTGATACAGTTGCTATACTCCATGATCCTCTTATCACCCATAGAGGTCACGATGTAGTCGGAGACAATCAGGAGGACATTCCATTTACAAACAATGATCTGATTAATTTATCCAGACGTCAACATGAGCACTTCGAGAACTCACAGGCTGGGCCAAGTACACGATCGACTAATTGTTCTTGTGTGGTTCCAGATGATGAAGATTTGGATGTCCAGCAATTATATAATACCAAGCAAGATCTCCAAGAAGCGGTGCACAGTATTACACTTAAGCACAATTTCGAGTTTAAAGTGAAGAAGTCAGACAGGAGTACCTACACAATTTTCTGTGTAGATGATAATTGTAGTTGGCGTCTGCGAGCAACGAGAATGGACACAAATCAATTCTTCGTAGTTCGCAAGTATGTACGAGAGCATACTTGTCAAGTGGGCATTCGTCGAAATGATCACAGACAAGCGCGTTCATGGTTTATAGGACGACAGATAATGCATAAGTTTGATGACCCAAGGACTATTTACAGACCCAGAGACATCATTAATGCTGTGCAGAGAGATTTTGGGGTGACCATGAGCTACCAGAAGGCCTGGAAGGCTAGAGAATGTGCGTTAGAGGATTTAATGGGTTCACCCGAGGAAAGTTATGCGAAATTAGCCAGGTATTGTCATAACATGTCGAGAACTAATCCTGGTTCGACATTCTTTATTGAGGTTGATGATGACAATCGCTTCAAGTATTTTTTCATGGCTCTTGGACAATGTATAAATGGATTTAGAAGATCGATGCGACCTCTAATTTTAGTAGATGGTACAACACTGAAAGCTAGATATGAAGGGAAGTTAATTATTGCTACATGTCAAGATGCCAACATTCAAATATACCCTCTTGCGTTCGGTATAGTGGATAGCGAAAATGATCTAGCGATGAATTGGTTTTTCTCAAAGTTGAGGGAAGTAATTGGAGATGTCCATGACCTTGCTTTTATAACTGATCGGGGAAATTCTATCATAAATGGTATAGCTGAAGTTTTTCTCGAGGCACACCACGCTTATTGCATGTACCATATACAAGGAAATTTGAATACGACGTACCGTGGTACTGGGATCGTTTCCTTATTTAAGAGAGCGGCAGAGGCTTACACTTTTGAAGATTATAATAAGTTCATGATCGAAATAGATAACAAGAGTAAGAAAGCCTCGGAGTACTTAATAGATAAATTGGGGATTCAACATTGGGCATGGTGTCAATTTCCAGGACGTCAATACAATATGACGACGTCAAATAACGTGGAGTCTTTGAATGCATTATTTAAGAAGGATCGAGAGTTACCAATTCTGGAAATGATTGAGAACATTAGGGAGAAGTTACAGGTTTGGTTTCACGATAGACGCGAGGAATATCAATCATGTACATCTTATCTCACCCCTGCCATGGAAACCAAACTCTTCAAGACATTAGACCCGGCTAGAAGGTTGGGCGTGGAGCCACTGGATCAGTTTAGATTCAACGTTGTATGCGGACGTAATGTTGGTTATGTTGTGGACTTGAATGACAACACGTACACGTGTAGACAGTTTCAGCTTGAGCGCTTTCATTGCGCTGAAAGCGCTCATGCAGTTGCAGTTGCTAGACATAGGGGCTTTTCACCACAGTCATTATCAACTGAGTACTATACCACTGTTTTGTGGAGAGAAGCATATGCTGAAACTATATTTCCTCTACCAAATGAGGCTGAGTGGGAACTTCCCGAACACTTGCTCCCACTCAATAATTTACTGCCACCGAATGTCCGAAGACGTACTCCTGGACGTGTACGTACGTCTAGAATACCATCTACTGGAGAGTTTCCCTGACTGCGAAAGTGCGGCAGGTGCGGCGCAGTCGGTCATACTCGCCAAACTTGTACTAGTCAGATTCCCTTGAATAATTAATTTTATCACTATTAAAACTTTTACTGTAATTGTAGTGTTGTTGATAATAAATTATCTTATTTTGTCTATGTTAATAAAGTTCGTGAATTTCTTATTATACGATGAAAGATGATAAATGTTTCTTGGGGGGAAAAAAGATATTTTAGGGTTTAGGGTATAGTTTTCTATTTTAGGGTTTGGGGTTTAGGGTTTATATATATATATACTATTTTTTTGTTCCAAAAAATATATTGTTATCTATACTTGTGAGGCAATTTATTCAACTAAAGAAATTGACAAATAAATACATATACACAATTACATATAAAAACTATAGTTTTACATTTCTAAATCTTATGGATCACAATTGTAGGTAAATAAATCAGTAGTCAACTTTATCCTCCACTTCTGTATATGTTCTTGATTGATCATCTTGACATCTCATCCGATGCTCAAGAACTCAATATATTTTATTGCAAAAATCCCGCAATCTCCACTATAAGTTAAAAAAATAAAAGTTAGTGAAATAAATGAATATAGTTAATAATTTAATTAAATACTAGAATACGAGTATAAGAAAATTTACCTGACACCGTGTTTGGAAATCCCCTTGATCCTCTCAATGGCTAGTACATCATCGACATGAATTCTAGCACGCTTAGCCATTAGAGGAACAATGAATGCCAAGGGCATCAGATTTCTTGGAGCTGGGTCTCTGTGAAACAACCATGTTCGGAGTCGTACACATACATTTTCGATTCGGCGAACACGACCTCAACAACAATGATGTGCAAGTTCGCGATCACCGGAATATAGATGTGTGTACAACCCGTCCACGACTGGCCACACACGGGCTTTGCCCCTACCACGTAGTCCAACATGTAATCTGGAAACACGTACGAGGCAGGGTTTTTTTCGAACATTGAGTACTCAATGTCAACAGTGTTTTTAAAGCTGCAACACAAGATCACTCGCCTGGGAAATTCGAACGATTTCGGGTACCTACTAACCCGATCGCGCAGCAACTCCATTGCAAGATCAATATACTACAACATAAAATATAAGCGAATTAAATATTATTTAATCAACAAATAATATAGTGAGTTCACATAATCACGATTATGCACTCACATCGTCGGTAAGCCAAGCTCCACTTCTGAGGACTATTGCGAACCAATCTTTGGCATCCGATATTGTTGTCTTCCCAATGGCGAAGCTAAACCTGAATGAATAAATAATTAGAGATTCATATATAATCATTTTAACAGTTAAGAAATAAATAAACAAAATCATAAGAAACTTACTTCGACTTAAGTTGAGAGTACCACATATCGAACACATTTTGCTTCGCCGGATCGACTTCGCGGAATAAGTTGACATAAGTGCCGTCCACGAATGTCCTCTTCTTCGCCTCGGCCGTGAAGGGAGAAAGAACATGCTGTGATGGTTGTCTTGTCCTCTTACTTATAATCTGCTCATTCACCTCGACAGTACGTTTCCGTCCCCTCTTCTCGACCATCTCCGTCAGCCGCTTAGTCGACTCATCCTCCGGCACCTCCGACACCTCCTCCTCCTCCTCCGCCTCCCGATGCACCTCCGCCCCCCGAGGCCCCTCCTCCTCCACCTCCCGAGGCACCTCTTCCTCCACCCGAGGCACCTCCTCCTCCTGCCCCCGAGGCACCTCCTCCTCCGCCCCCCGAGGTACCTCCTCCCCCGCCCCCCGAGGCACCTCCTCCGCCGCCCCTCGAGGCACCTCCTCCTCCACCCGAGGCAACCCCTCAGTCACATCCCCAGCAACCCAAGTCGGCACCTTGTAAAAAACTTGCTCCGTCATCCGAGCTATCATATCATCCAGCTCATCATGCTTTGGCATCATATTTGATACTCCATGCCCACCTCGGAGCTCATCCCTAAGGGCGTCGACCTTACCTCCGAGGGCGTCGACCTTCACTTCGAGGGCATCAACCTTACCTCGGAGCTCATCCCCAAGGACATGCATCTCATCACGAATGACCCCCACTAGACGCTCAAACAAATCATCAATGTGAGGTATTGGGCGCTGAAAACAAAAATGACAATTGATTATTTAACTCAAATATTATAACATGTAAATATGATCATTAAAATACTATAATTTATTGAAAACTGAATCCATGAACATATCGGGGGAATGGGGGAGCATAAAGGTCCGCGAGATGCCCCCGGTGAATGAGATCTCATGAGCGGAGGGGACATGTCTTGTACTGGACTGCGTTGATCCTGGATATAACAAAAGTAGAAATTAAATGTCGAATATTGTTTATTTAAGATTCTACAAAATTTTCGACAGAGTCTCCCCTTAAAATTAGACTTAGCCACCCTATAAAGGGACATCAAAATATCATAATAAAGCAAAAACATTCAACCACTCAACCACGACAATTCAAAACACCAACCACAACTCAATAATACTCCCATATCACCAACTACTCCAAAAATAATTCTCAACTCAAAAACATATCAAATTAAAATTATAAACTCCAAATAATATAATAGGAAATAAACTAACTTCCAGTAAAATATTATAGCTTATTAAATCCACGAACATACCAAAGGAGTGGAGGAGCATAAAGGTCCGCGAGATACCCGCGGTGAATGAGATCTCATGAGTGGCGGGGACATGTCTCGTACTGGACTGCGTTGATCCTAGATATAACAAAAGTGGAAATTAAATGTCGAATATTATTTATTTAAGATTCTACAAAATTTTCGACAGAGTCTCCCCTTAAAATTAGAATTAGCCACCCTATAAAGGGACATCAAAATATCATAATAAAGCAAAAATATTCAACCACTCAACCATGACAATTCAAAACGCCAACCACAACTCAATAATACTCCCATATCACCAACTACTCCAAAAACAATTCTCAACTCAAAAACATATCAAATTCAAATTATAAACTCCAAATAATATAATATGAAATAAACTAACTCCCAGTAAAATATTATAGCTTATTAAATCCATGAACATACCAGGGGAGTGGAGGAGCGTAAAGGTCCGCGAGATGCCCCCGGTGAATGAGATCTCATGATCGGCGGGGACATGTCTCGTACTGGACTGCATTGATCCTAGATATAACAAAACTGAAGATTAATTATTTAACCCAAAAGGTAAATAACAATCTAAAATTACATTACATACCAGTCCACGCATGTAGTCCTGCTCCTCCTCTACGGTCGAAGCCGTCAACGCATGAAGGATTTCGAGCTAATATATTAACATTAAAAAAATTTATAAATCATGTGTCAAATATTATATTACATTAATAATAATTTCTAAATGCTCACCTCAGGATCATCGAGGATAGACGAAAGCTTCCTAGAACTTGCCGCCTCCGTTGCTCTCCAATTTAACATCCGAGAAAATCGCGTCCCCGTCTTAACTGCCCACCTGTCACCTAAGGCGGTAATAACCTCATATGTCCATATATGTGAAACTTACAATTATTATGACGATGAAAAACATAATAAACTAATTCAAAATGAAAAGTTTAAAATTATTACCTGCAGAGCAAAAGGGAAGCCGTACGCATCATACTTCCAGGGGCCCTTCTCCGCCTTGGGCATAGAATGAGTTTTCTTAAATATATTAATGGTACCGACATAAATCTTATTCCCCCATGGATAGTTGTTGAAGGCTTCAATAGCATCAACAAGTTCCAAAGGGTATAACTCGATACCACTCTTTGCTTGCTTGCCCTTCACGAAGCTCTCCAGAATATAGACCATGCATAATTTCAATTTGTCCAACATATCGGGACAAGTTTTTAAAGTATTCCAGAGCTCCCCCCTGTAAATGGTCCTTTGTTCTTCGAAGTATTTCAGATGAAGCCTCGATTTTGAGAGTAATTCGGGCATTGGGTCCGTTTGGCCATCACACTTTAATCTCGTGATGAGGGAAAACTCAAATGTCGAGAATGTGACTATCTTGTCATCCCCGAAGCAAAAACTGTATACACAACCGTCTACTGGCTTCAGAAGTCGAAGTGCCAGAGAATCTATAATTTGAGGTGCAAACTGCATCTTAGCCAATTCTTTGAATCGCCATAGGAATGATCGCTTCAAGATATCTTGATGATACTCATCAAGAGTCTTTAGAACTGCATCGAAGTCACATTCCCTGTACTGGGAAACTTTAGCTGGACGCCCTCTCAGTTCAAGATCAAGCGCATAATCCATCCTGCAATAATTTCAAATATTAAAATCAAAGTTCAAAAAAATATGCCGCAATATTTAACCATTCTACATTGTAGACTACCGCACGTAAATGAACAAGTAAGAAAATTAAACATTACAGGAAAAACTTTATTATTATTATTTTTTATTATTATGGTTTATATATAAACATTATTAATTATTATTGTATTATTTTTTTTATTAAAGTTGTGTAATTATAATTATAATTATTAATTTTATGAAACTATTATATATATTTTTACATTTATGAAATTATAGTTCATACTTATTATTTCTAATTATTATGAAAAAAATTAATAATTTTTTATCAACAATATTTAATTATTATAATTATATTTATTTTGATATTATTAATAAATTTCTTATTTGCATTATGAAATTATAATTACATATCTTATTTCTAATTATTATGAAATTATTAATTCATATTTATTAAGAAATTAGGAAATTGTAATTACATATCTTGTTTGTAATTATTATTAACAAATTATGAAATTATAATTACATTTTCCAAACATTGTGAAATTATTAAATTTTTGTTACAATTATGAAATCATATTTAGCCATTTGTTAATTCTAATTATATTTAATAATGAAATTATTTTTGTAATAAATGATAAATAATATTAAGAATAAAAAAATTATTTAGAATTTTATAATTTATTTATAATGTAAAAAAAGATTTCGTCACAAACTTTATTATTATTATTATTATTATTATTATTATTATTATTATTATTATTATTATTATTATTATTATTATTATTATTATTATTATTATTATTATTATTATTATTATTATGGTTTATATATAAACAATATTAATTATTATTGTATTATTATTATTTTTTAATAAAGTTGTGTAATTATAATTATTAATGTTATGAAACTATAATATATATTTTTACATTTACGAAATTATAGTTCATATTTATTATTTCTAATTATTATGAAAAATATTAATAATTTTTTATCAACAATATTTAATTATTATAATTATATTTATTTTGATATTATTAATAAATTTCTTATTTGCATTATGAAATTATAATTACATATCTTATTTCTAATTATTATGAAATTATTAATTCATTTTTACATATCTTATTTGTAATTATTATTAACAAATTATGAAATTATAATTACATATTCCAACATTTTGAAATTATTAAATTTTTGTTACAATTATGAAATCATAGTTAGCCATTTTTTAATTCTAATTATATTTAGTAATGAAATTATTTTTGTAATAAATGATAAATAATATTAAGAATAAAATAATTATTTAGAATTTTAAAATTTATTTATAATGTACAAAAAGATGTACTCAGAACAGTCCGGTCGGACCAATTTCAAAATTGGTCTGGCCGTAAAAATGGTCCGACCAGACCTTTTCAAAAAGGTCCGGCAGATAAGGTCCGGGAAGACCATTTTGGTCCGGCCGAACCTTTTTGAAAACGGAAATGGTCCGGCTGGACCACTTTTGGACAGGCCGGACCATTACTTCATCTTCTTCCCAAGCTTTCCAACAATGGTGGATCAAGAAAAATGCTTCTCTATGAACCCAAACTCGATTTACATAAGAGAAATTGCAAATTTCAAGCTATAAATCTAGGAATCAAAGCTAAAAAAGTAATCTAACCTTGTCTAAAGTTTGAATCTTGAACAACCCGGAGTGAAGTTCTTCTTCTTTGCAACGACCGAACTAGAATATGATGAGGAGACTTTGTTTATCTCTGGACCTGAACTATAGAAATGGTGAGGAAGCCGGACTCTTTTGAATACTTATAAGGATATTTTAGACTTTGTCAATAATAAACCAATTTCGCTTTTTCTTTTTAGCTTACAAATGGGTCAAAGGGTATTTTGAAAAATGGGTCGGAGGATCCGGCTATTGGCCACTAATTCCTCCCTCCCTTTACCCCTTTCACCGACCAAACACTCTTCTATTTTACTCTCTCTCATCTTCCTCTGTAATATCTTCCCATTTGAAGCTTAGCATCATCTCCCCGACGGTAGTACATGCGGAGAAAGCAGAGGCGGCCGCAAGCACGCGGTCATCGTACAATAGCGGCACTAATCTGGAGAACGTGAAAGTTAGATTGCTGCCGTCGATCTCAACCTTGCCGTAGGCTTGCAGCGGTCTCTAAAGGCGCACAACTTTCAAATCGCAGTGAAGTCATGGATTGCCGTGATCCCCACCCTGCAGCAACTATCTCAAAAGGCTCACACCACCATGTGAGGTCACGACAACGCCACCGGACGTCACTGCTCTAAAATTCGCTGCGGAAGTAGGTGTTGCTAAGACTCTTCGCGAAGCCACAGAGCCACAAATTTGACGCTTTGTACGCTCGAGTCATAGCGACAGCAGCCAAAAATTTATGCGAGTTTACGTTGCAAGACCTTGAAGTCATGGAGAAGATAAAGTTTAGTCCTTGAAATAGCACGTAAGTCCCTAGATCCAAATTCTAGTTTGTACTTTTGTTTGTGTACTTGAAAGTGTCGTCGGTGGTTGTGTTTGGTGGTGTTGGTGGCGAGGTGGTGGTGGGGAGCCACAGGCGGCAGTGTGTGGCAACGGTTGTGGTGGTGGTGGTGGAGGAGGAGGAAATGATTTAGGTAAGGAATGGGTGGGTGGGTGACTTATAATGAATGAGACCAATTAATAGATAATTGTGATCAATTATTAGGTAAATGAGACCAAAAGGTTAATTAATTGTGATTTTGTGAGATTAGTGATTAGTATGAAATGTGACCTTTTGATATGGATTAACCGTGACCTTGTTTGATTTTCTAGTCACAAATATGATCAATAATATGGGTGATTGTGACCAACTGTTTCTTTGTGTGACCATTAGACATTACCTGCTGAATTAATTTATAAGTTACAAAATTTTATTGATAACAAATGTGATCAATTATTAAGTAATTATGATCAAAATATTGACTAACTGTGACTTTATGTGACTTGTGACGAGTTCTAGTAAAAAATGTGATCAATTATATGAGTGATTATGACCAAATGTGATTGTGTGACCATTTGACGTAACCCGTTAAATTAATTTATATGTTAAAAAATTTTGATCCATCAAAAATGTGACCAATTATTAGGTAATTGTGATCAAGAAAACGAGTAACACTAACTATGACTTTAGGGGGTGTGTCAGGTTGAGTTGGGGGTGGGGTGGGGTGAAATTTGTAATTGTGACTGAACTGTGACCAACTATGACTTTGCAGATGGGGTGGGGTGGAGTGGAGTGGGGGGGTTTGTGACTGAATTTGTAATTGTGAAAGAAATGTGACTTTGTATAATCAACTGTGACTTTACGGGTGGGGTGGGGTTGGGTTGGGGTTGGTGAAGGGACAAAATTGTCTTCGTGTGACCAACTATGAATATTTAGGGTGAGCGAGGTGGGGGTGGGGGTGAAGTTTGTTACTAAATTTGTAATTGTGACTAAACTGTGACTTTGTGTCAATTGTGACTTTGTTGAGTGGGGTGGGGTGGGGATAAGGTGAGGATGGCTGTGAAATTTGCGACTAAAGTTGTAATTATGACTAAAATTGGTTTTGTGCGACTAACCGTGACTTTGTGGGGGGTAGGGTGGGTTGACTGGGGGCGGGGCGAGGAGGGCGAAATTTGTTATTAAATTTGTAATTGTGATCGAATTATGACTTTGTATGATCAACTATGACTTCGTGAATGGGTGGGGTGGGTGCGAGGCGAAATTTGTTACTAATTTGTGATTGTGATCAACTGTGACTTCGTGTGATCAACTGTGACTTCGTGGGTGGGTGGGTGGGGTGCAGGGTGCAATGGTGGAAATATTAAGTGTGGGTGGTGTTTGGGTAAAATTATATCACCAATATAATAGATAAATATTTTTATATAACATTAAATTATTTATTATTATTTACACCTGATTTTTAAAAAGAAATATTAAATTTGTTAATTTTAAAAAGTGATAATTTTAGGTTTGTAGTTTTGTGATTTTCCCATAATAAAATGGTTAGATTTTGAAAAGTATGATGAACCTCAATCATGGGCTTTAGGTGGGCTGTACTGGACTTTATTTGTTTCATAGACTTTTAATTGGACTAAAACATAATTAAATTGATCCAATCCAAATAAATTAATTTTTTAATGTCTAAAATACATACATAAATTACCATACTAAATTAATGTTTTCCTTAATGCACACCTGCTTCCCATGTATGAAAACTTTTTTTTTAGATGGGCAATGATAATTTTAATGTTTTTTTTCACAGTTTTAGGTGAACTATTTTTTGCTTTATTCTTTAATTTCCACATAAATTTTTAGAATTTTCGGGAAAAAAAAAATCACAATTTTGATTGTTGCAAGTTTGAGGTGGTTCATAATTCCAACGTATACTCAGTGGCACTAGCACAATATTTAAAAATCAAAATGGTATTTCATCATTTTGCTATATTGGACTGATTAAGAAATGCTATTTTGTATAATCAAACTGGAGGGTAAGGTAATAGGGTTGATTGTTAGTTGTTATGTTACCCAACCATCCTGATTCTGAAGATATTCTCCGAGTAGCAAAAGTTTAAGCTTCGGGTTTAGATTCCAGTTCGATATATATGGAGGGAAAGTTTGTAGGATAAAAGAAGTATATACTTGCCATTGATAAATGGAAAGCACCTCGGGGCTTACCCCCCGAGGTGACCCCCTCTTTAAGCATTTTCCTTGATAAAAGATTAATTCTCTAGTAGTAACAGTTGTGTAGGACAAACAGAAATTGTGTGCTATGAAGAATGTTGCAACTGCTGAATGCTCGCATCCCACTCCTCATTCCGGTTGTGTTAGCAACAGCTTCTCGAAAGGCAATTAAACTTGCCCTATTTGCCATGCCAAATGGAATAATCTCTCATTCACTATGCCTAACTTTGTCACTCACGTTCCTCCGCCACAATCCTCAATTCCCGTATCTTTTGGATTTCAAATCCTGCCACCCTCAACATTTGGATTCTGTAGCCGGTCACGCAAAGTCCCTTGTTTTCTCGCACCTCTTCCATCAGATAATGCATGTCTCTTTGATCGTGCACCTATGGACAAGCAGGTGATGGCCTATGTACGTGGTTTCAATCTGAGCTGAAAGAAATGAGCAAAGAATGGGAAGTCGACCATCAGGTCAAGCTTTTGGACTCTTTGGAATGAAATCACACGGTTATCAAAGAGCCACGACTAGAGGCAATGCAATGCCGGCAGTAGAAGCACAAACCTTGAGCTTTGGTTGTGCCTCTTATACTACTTTCTCTTCACTAAAATTAGCTTTGATGCCTAAACAATACCAAATTTGGCAAATATGGTGCATAAGTCTCAGCAACTTAACATGACTACCGCATCGCGACTCCACGTAAGGAATAAAAATATCTTACTGTTGGTTATTCTATCAGTTCAGCTGTGTTTGGATCGTTGATTATCACAAGATTATTGTACTTAATTTTTCATTCCAATGCTCTCTTGGTGGATACAGTATCAAGTCTCGCACTAGTCATATTTCGTACCTTATCTAACAAGAAGTCGATATGTAGTTCAAATTTCATCCGTTTTGTAAGTTGAGCTCAAAAGTTCCAATTTGAAAACTCCTCCTTTATAACAAAAGAAATTTTCTTAGCAAGAGTCATATGAAAAAAGTAGGAAAAATTTATGGGTTCATGACCAGATCACAAAAGTCTAGAATCTTGACTGCAACAATCCTCATGGAGCGGATTACAGAGAACGTTGTTAGAATATATTAAAATATATTATACCATATATTCTATATATTCTGTATATTATTGATGCGATCCCACTTGGGAAACGCAACGAAAACACGCGGAATAAACGACACGACAATAGGAAAGATCTAAATTCAGAAATACAAGAAAGTAAGAAATAAAATAACGGAATTACAAGATAGAATTGAAAATAGGACCTTCACCTGACAATCACGACGCGATGACTTGACGATGCGGATTGAAGATCCAAATTTTTCGAAGCACTACAAGGGATGTCAAATTCCTTGATAAGTTTCTGGTTGGAACGCCATAAATATTTCACAAATATTTGATAAGTTCAAAATTGTTCTTGAAGAACAAGAAAAGGAATCCTCATTTCTCTCAAAGAGTAAAAACTCAATTTCAATTCTCAATAATATCAAAGTTGTTGTTTACCTTGATTGAAAATCCTAATATAAACTAAAACTGACATAAACTAGGTTTAGCCGCTAATGGGCCCTAATTTACGGAAATAATAAATTAAAATGAAAATTAAATAAAAAATCGCAAAATCTGGTCCGCCAGACGACTACGGTCACATCACGACCGTAGTGGCCTTCTGTTAAGGAGTTACGGTCGTGACCATATGACTTACGGTCATAAGTTTGGAAACATTAGAATTCTTCGTTCTGATCCGAGAGTGACTTACGACCATGAAAAGCAAGACTTATGGCTATGACTTTAGTTCTGCAGCTCAAACTTTCCCCCTCTGACTCAGCTTGATCCATTCGCCTTCTCGGATCGACTCCAACATGAAACTTGCTCCGTTTTCCATTTAGATCGTTGTTGTACTGTCGATAGCCCGACTTCTCTTTTGATCTCCTACTTTGGATCACATCATTCCCCTCTCTTGAAAAGGATTCGACCACGAATCTGCAGCTTGCCCAATCCTCTTGTAACTCCGGGATTTGTTAGCTCTTGGTTCATGCCTATACTTGCTTCTGCGGGATTGATGTTCATGCTTGTGCTTTGTGCATTCCTTGGACTTTCGGGGCTCTTTCTTCTTGCTATTACATTCAAGACCAACTCTAAATTTGGAACTTGATTTGGATACCTGCAAAACAGATTTAGTAGAACTAGGAAGGGGTGTGTTAGCGTGAGTAAGTACAAATAGACTCATTTTTTTGTGGTAGACTCTCTTTTCTTTTGTTTTCTGCACTCAATCTCCTTTTTTCGAGTTTGAACCTCGACCCTATTTTCTTCAATTTTCACTCACTTACTTTTTTCTGAGGTTGTGGTTTCAACTCTCTTTATTTCAATTTTCCCTCCTTCTTTTTCTGAGGTCGTGGCCTCAACTCTCTTATTTTTCTCCTCAAACTCACTTTTCACTTTCAATTGATATTTTAGGGCCTGAGTTGGGGACAATGGAACTAGAGTAAACTTCTTCCCACCTTTTACAAGGCTGTATCTATTTTTTAATTTTGGAATTCTGCATAGTTTTATGTTGTTCCGGGGCAGATTCATCATGTTCTTCATCTTGTGAGTTTTGTCTTGTTTGTGCCTCTTCTCATTCACCCATGGCATCTGCTACGGATATTAATATCACTCGTCCCATTGATGTTTTTATGGACGACACCAACTACAATATCTGGTCTCAACAGATGTCTGTCTTTCTTATTGGTCGTCGATCGTGGAATTTCGTGATTGGGAAGAAAACTGAACCAACGAAAGAGGAAAGCAAATGTTAGTCAGAGTTTAATGAACGTCTTGAGGAATGGGAGGCCACTCATTGTAAAATCTTTTCTTGGTTCATTAATACATCTTGTTCATCGATTCAGAGTCTTCTTTCGAAGTTTCAAAATGCCAAACTTGCTTAGGATTTTTTGCCAAATCGATACAATTGCTCTAGTGATGCTGCCCTGTAATTTCAATTGGAGTCCAAGTTATATCAGATGCATCAAGAGCCTGGTCAATATATTGCTGATTTTCACTCTCAGGTCAGCAGTCTCTGGGATCAGCTGTCTTAGGCTGATCCATCTTTTTCAAATGCTAATCCTGCCAATCTCTTCTCTGATTATAGGGATCGTAGATAGTTTATTCACTTCATGATGCATATCCGAGATGATTTTGAAAACACCAGAGACTCGTTACTTCATTGCTCTCCACTACCAACTCTCAACGTTGCCCTTACTGAGCTCATATCTGAGGAGACACAGCAAAAAACTCGTCGAGCTCAGTCTACTAATCTGGTTATGTATGTCACACCTAGTACTGCTCCTCCAGTAGCAGCAGTCTCTTCTTTCAGGCCATGATGGTTTGTTGGTCAATGTCATTATTGCAAGGAAGAAGGTCTTCGAATTTTCGATTGTGTGCTGCAGTATCGACCAATCACCAGCTTCTGAATCTTCTCATGTACCCAATACATCTCTTACTGCAGCTGACCTAGAGGAGCTGGTTCACCTGGTTTTGTCCCGTACCTCCACTGCCTTGACCGTTCCTACATGTATATCTTCTTCTTGGTTTATTGACTCAGCTTGTTATAACCACATGACTCCTGACTCCTCTTTATTTTCTGAGAAGAAATCTGTAAGTAATGTCCCACCTATTTACACTACTGATGGTTCCCATATGCCTGGTAGTCATATTGGTTCCATCTCTACTTTCGCTCATTCTATTCCCAATACATTTCTTGTGCCAAAATTATCACTCAATTTTCTTTATGTTGGACAACTTGTTGAACTTGGACTTGTCTTAACATTTTCTAATAAAGGGTGTGATATGCTGGATCAGAAGATGGGTCGGCTGCTTGGGACAGGGTGTAAAGTTGGTCGTCTATTTGAGCTTTCATCCTTACAAATCCCTGGTTTACGTTCTATCCCACCTTTTGCTGTTGCTATTTCTTCCAGTCTTTGGCCTTCTTGCCTTGGTCATACATCTTTGTCCCCTGTCAAGTCATTAGTGTCTAATGGTCATCTAGGCAATGTTAGTTTTGATACTTTTGATTGTATCTCCTATCAAATGGGAAAATAAAATGCTTTATCTTTCAATAATAGTGACTCTTTATCTTTTGCACCTTTTGATCTTGTTCACTTTGATGTATGGGGACCTGCATCTACTCCTACTAAAGGGGGATCTCGTTATTTTGTTATATTTATCGATGATTATTCTCGCTATACTTGGATCTATCTTCTACGTCACAGATCAGAGTTACTCAAATTTTTTTGTGAATTTAAATAATGATTAAAACTCAATTTGATCACACTATCAAAGTCTTTCGCTCCAAAAATGCTATGGAATAAACGTCTGTTTCCTTTCTTGGCACTCTTAAAGAGGACGGTATTCTTCCCCATCGTTCATGTCCATATACCTCACAGTAGAATAGTCGTACATAAAGAAAACATCTTCATGTTCTTGATACTGTACGATCTCTACTACACTCAGCCTCACTCCCTAACTCTTTTTGGGGAGAAGTTGCTCTCACAGCTGTATACATGATCAATCGAGTCCCCTCCCCGACCATATATAATCGGTCTCCTTTTGAGCTCCTTCATGAAAAGGCACCAAATTATTCTCCGTTAAAAGTTTTTGGTTGTGCCTGCTTTGTCTTACTTCCATCTCATGAACGTACCAAACTTGAACCACGATCTCGTCTCTGTTGTTTCCTTGGTTATGGAATTGAACACAAATGTCATCGATGTTATGACCCAGTCGCTAACCGACTTCGCATCTCCCATCCTGTTCAGTTTTGGGAACACAAACCCTTCATCACTATATACTCTTTTCCATCACAATCACAATCCCCATCTCCGTCTACTATCTTTTCTGATGCCAGTATAGAATTTCCTTTAGTGTCTGATGCATGTGTTGAAACCTCATCCAGTGACCTGTCATCGCTCGTTCCTCCCGAGTTCGCACCATCTGTTGATCCTTTCATTGCTTCCGAGTCCACTGCTACTCCAGAAAATTGTCGGTCTACTAGAGTAAGAACCCTTCCTACCCATCTTAGTGATTATCATTGTTATTATACTATTGCCACTCTTCATGAACCTCGCACTTATCGCGAGGCCATTTGTGACCCTCTTTAGCAAAAAGCTAAATGTGATGAACTACAGGATCTCATCAATACTCATACAAGGGAGCTGGTTGATTTTCCTCCTGCTAAGTCTGCAGTGGGGTGTAAGTGGTTGATGGTTCAGTTGAGTGTTACAAAACTCGACTCGTGGGATGAGGTTTTACTCAGGAGTATGGTATTGACTATGAGGAGACTTTTGCACCTGTTGCTCGCCTTACTTCTTTTCGTTGTTTACTTTTTATCGTAGTTGTTCGGCACTGACAACTATTTCAAATGGATGTTAAGAATGCATTTCTTAATGGTGATCTAGATGAAGAAGTCTATCTCAAACGTCCTCCAGGTTTTGAGCATTCGCCTCAGAAGGTTTGTTGCCTGCATAAGGCACTTTAAGGTCTCAAGCAGTCTCCCCGCTCTTGGTTTTCCAAGTTCAATTCTATCTTGGCTCAACAAGGCTTTACTCCCATTGCATATGATTCCGCTCTATTTATTCGACGGTCTGAATCTGATATTGTCCTCCTTGTACTTTATGTTGACGATATGGTTATCACGGGTGATGATCTTCTTGGCATCTATGCACTTCAGCGATTTCTTAGTCACCAATTCGAAATGAAAGATTTGGGTTTGCTCAGTTATTTCTTGGGTCTAGAGGTCTCAACCTGCTCAGATGGTTATTATCTTTCACAGGCTAAGTATGCATCTGAGCTGTTATTGCGTGCTAAACTGGCCGATAATAAGCTCGTGGATAGCTCTTTAGAGACAAATGTCAAGCTTCTTCCTGGCGACGGAACACTCTTGGGTGATGCCACTCTTTATTGGCAGCTGGTTGGTAGTCTCATTTACCTGATGGTGACTCGTCCTGATATCTCTTATGCAGTTACCTTTGTTAGTCAGTTTATGCATTCTCCTGGTTCCACTCATTATGCTACTATTCTTCGGATCCTTCGATACGTAAAGGGGACTCTATTTCGTGGGACTCACTTTTCTAACCACTCACCATTGATTCTCCAGGCATATTTAGACACTGATTGGGTAGGAGATCCTATCAATCGTCGTTCTAGTACTGGCTACTGTTTCCTTTTTGGAACATGTCTTATCTCTTGGAGAATTAAGAAACAGTCAGTTGTCTCTCGTTTTAGTACGGAATCCGAAATATCGAGCCCTAGCTGACGCCACCTCTGAATTGTTGTGGATTCGATGGTTACACAAATATATGGGTGTTTTCTTTACTGACAGCTCTTCTCTCCATTGTGACAATACTAGTGTTGTACATATTTCCTATAATGATGTCTTTCATGAGCACATGAAGCATAATGAGATAGATTGTCATTTCATTCATCATCATCTCAGGCAAGGTACTCTTTAGTTGTGTCATGTTTCTTCTAATAACCAGCTTACTGACATGTTTACCAAGGCACATCCCCCTGGACGTCATCGTGATTTGGTTTGCAAACTTAATCTGGCATCTTAGCTCCCATCTTTAGTTTAGGGGGGGGGGGTTAGAATATATTATACCATATATTCTATATATTATATATATAGTATAACGTATATTCTATAATTTGTATATATGGTAGTGTTGCGCATCATGTTGAGATGGATAGTAAGTTCGACATTCAAAGGGTCAAAACTTAACTTAAAATGGCGAGATGAGCTAAGTATCCGACCAACGTCTACAGCCACGGGTCAGACCCAAGAGATCCAAATGGCCAAGGTGATTTATATGATGGACCTGAACTTGATAAGAGAGGTGATTTGGTGAGGCCGAGGTGATAAGAGCCGATATGATCCTGACCGAGGTGATGGGAACCGATGTGATTTCTAAACAAGGTGAAAATGGAGGCTCTGCAAGATGGTCAAACCAATCGCATTATGTGTCAGTAATCATCATTACCTGTAATGTGTCAGTACAATCATTTGATGTTAGTCTGTCAGGAATGTCATTCATCAATGTCAATCACACACTGTAGACGTGATGTATTGTAATTATCTCCTATCTTACTATAAATAGGAGACATAAATGCTCTTTGAGAGGGGATTAATAGAAAAAATTCTCAAAACTCTTGTCACTTAAATACGGTATTCTTACCTGACCATCAGATCAGCATCGAACTGGACGTAAATTTATGTTATTATAACTTTAGTTCGCTTTTGATCTGGAAACCTGTTTATATTCTCTATCCCTGTATTTTCCTCAAAACTGAAAATATTGAGGTGGAGCTGCATACTTAAATCAATTATCTACAATTCAATCATTCATCTAAAGTAATAGGCTACCCGTTACCTTAATTTGTTGACAAGCTTGCTGACAAAAAGCGACGTCAAAAAATTGACGCTAGAAGAAGGACTCATTTCCTTGTGTTCGGAAACTGTATACCTGCTCCACGATCGCAATGAGTTGCAGATAGAGTTCAGGAATTCATCGAACACACCATATCGAAGAATCACACAGAAATGTTAAATGGTCTAGAATGTATGTGTAGCGACCAAGAATTTTTACGCGATTAATAATTATTTTAATAGAAAATCGTGTCGCTACTATTTCACCCATTTTTATTAAGTTAACGCCACGACGTATTCGTATAGCCAAATCAAGAAATAATCGAGATCGTTCGATTTTAAATTAAATTCCGAATTTCTAAAAATATTTCCATTCTCTTGATTTAAAGTATATTAAGTCCAAGTACTTAATTCAATGTTATCCCAATATTTATTTATACAAAAATTATTTTTATTATTGAAATTAAGAAAATATATGCAAGCATGAGAGGTTCCATTATATATAATAATTATGAGAATCTTAATTTAATAAATATGGAAAAGTATATGAATGGTTGATAGACTCCATTATATGTAATCATGAAGAGCATAATATTTGTATAAATATGGAAAAGTATATGAATGAATTATATACTCCATTATATATAAACATGAAGAGCATAATATTTGTATAAATATGGAAAAGTATATGAATGATTGATAAGACTCCATTATATGTAATCATGAAGAGCATAATATTTGTATAAATATGGAAAAGTATATGAATGATTTATATACTCCATTATATATAATCATGAAGAGCATAATAATTGTATAAATATGGAAAAGTATATGAATGATTGATAAGACTCCATTATATGTAATCATGAAGAGCATAATATTTGTATAAATATGGAAAAGTATATGAATGATTTATATACTCCATTATATATAATCATGAAGAGCATAATAATTGTATAAATATGGAAAAGTATATGAATGATTGATAGACTCCATTATATATAATCATGAAGAGCATATTATTTGTATAAATATGGAAAAGTATATGAATGGTGCTTTACTTTAAGAAAATGATGTGTTAAAATTAATAGAATTGAATGATTATGTTTACAATATGCCAACTTTATACATCTATTTAAACCCATCTCTTTTACACACAACTCTACACATATACACTTATTTCCAATCTCTTGACAAAATCCACAAGTAAGAGAAATTCAAGGTGGTCAAGAAAGTTTTGGTCCATTTACTACTACACTTCATTTTAATCTTTTAAAAGGTAAGTATATCTTATGTTTTTATGAAAAGTAAGTATGTTTTTATGAAAGGTAAATACACCTTATGTTTTTATGAAAAGTAAGTATGTTTTTATGACAAGTAAGTATATCTTATGTTTTTATGAAAAGTAAGTATGTTTTTATGAAAGGTAAATACACCTTATGTTTTTATGAAAAGTAAGTATGTTTTTATGACAAGTAAGTATATCTTATGTTTTTATGAAAAGTAAGTATGTTTTTATGAAAGGTAAATACACCTTATGTTTTTATGAAAAGTAAGTATGTTTTTATGACAAGTAAGTATATCTTATGTTTTTATGAAAAGTAAGTATGTTTTTATGAAAGGTAAATACACCTTATGTTTTTATGAAAAGTAAGTATGTTTTTATGACAAGTAAGTATATCTTATGTTTTTATGAAAAGTAAGTATGTTTTTATGAAAGGTAAATACACCTTATGTTTTTATGAAAAGTAAGTATGTTTTTATGACAAGTAAGTATATCTTATGTTTTTATGAAAATGTTTGGATCATTGCTATGAAATCAATCTCACAAGATTGTTATGGGTTCCATATGATATGTTTATGATTATGCTAAGGGGACCGGAGTTTAGTAGCGCTACACATAAGAATTCTTGCCATTTAAGTTCGGTAAAATTCTTGTGTCTCCCTATGTTTATGAGTATTTCGATCCTATCCTATGTTATGATGAAAATGATCCATATGCTTTCAAAAGAAAATTTATGCTTGGTATACTTACTGGGATTTTATAAATCTCACTCCACGATATTTACCATTTTCAGATAATTGAAGGTTCGAGGAAGTCAACATGGAAGTGGCAAAAGTGGTTAAGATTGATGAGATAATTATGTTGAACTTTATGTAAGAAAATTATGTTCTATTTTTATTCACAAATAAAATTATGGGATTCTAATTATTCTTTTGAATAATTTTACATTACTATTTAAGTCTCGATAATATGATATGAGTCACTTTTAGTGGCACTCGAATGGAAGAGAATTCGGGTCGTCACAGTATGGTCCGCCACAGCCTCTAGTCGATCCAAACATGGAACTAGTTCTTGATCGGTTTGAACAGATGCAAAGAGATATGGAAGAGATGAGGAGAAAACAAAATCAAGGTTGCCATCATGAAGAAGGTGAAGTGCAGTCACAACTTCAAAGATCTGACGATCCCTCTCGTTATGTAGAACCGTGAACTGAAGGGTCGGATCACACGAGGAGCGCAGTGGGTGAAAGTACACCTCATCTGCGGGGTTGCAAATCACCCGGTCGGAGGCGATGGACAGAAAGGAACGAATACAATAGAAGGGGAACGAATTCAGAAAGGCGAATTGAAAGAGAAAGAGAAAGTAAAGCTTCCAAGACAAAAGGGAATGGGGACAGGTCCCCGACTAAAAGAGTGAATTTGGAGAGTCAGGCAGTTAACAGTTCTACTTTCCACTTGAATCAGCAGGTTACCCCTCAATCGAGCAAGCTAGATCAAACATAGGTTGAGCAATTAAAGAAAAGACTGTCCGACCTAGAGGCAAAACAGGAAGGTTTGGGTTCGACAGAACCATCTACCAAGAGGACGTTGCCTTTCACAAAGGTTATCTTGTCACAACCTTTACCTAGTAAATTGAAGATGCCACATCTCACTGGGCACTTGGACTAATATATGTCTTGGGTGGAACTTCAAGGAGCAAGAGATGTAATAATGTACGGGGCGTTTCCTTTGACTCTCGGAGATAGAGCTCAATGATGGTTCCGCAATATATCTCAACATTCAATCTCCAGTTGGTCTCAATTAAGTGCCCAGTTTTTGAAACAATTTATGGGATTGAGAATTCCAACAACACCAAAAGAAAGTTTGGTAACTATCAAACAAGAGAAGGAGAAATCATTGAAGAACTACCTGAGTTGCTTCAATAGGCAGATCATGGGAATGGAAAGAATATCCGATGATACGCTATCAATGGTCGTTTTGTCAGGTCTGTAAACACAGACTCTTTCTGGTGGTCGGTTCATGAGGATGCGCCACGAACGTACCAGGAGTTTTTGAACAAGGTGAAGAAATCTATCAATGCCGAAGAAGCTTCGGGATCCAAAAATAATCACCAGGAGTCGATCAAGGGATCAGATAAGAAAGAATATAAAGAGGAAAAAAAGGAGTTTAAAAGAAATAACTTCGGGAAGAAGCGGGATTACAAACCAGCAGACCTATTCTGTCCTTACAATGCGGAGTAGAAAAGTGACCTTGCCTCGCTAAATGCGTCAATAGAGGCCACTTTCATGAATATAAAGGATAAAGGGATCATTCCACCGGCGAGGCCAATGAAGAAGAACCCAAGTAATTCAATTCATCCCAATACTAAAAATACCACAAGTCAATAGGGCACACGACGGATGAATGTTGAAATTTGAAGTTTGAGATCGACAAATTTATAAAAAGAGGAAGTTTGCAGGAATATTAAGTTGAACCACGAGATATGGGGAAGCAATCTACAAAGCAAGAGAAATGCATGGTTCATCATGAGGTAGAGCCCCAAGGTGCAAACAGACCTGAAGAAATCTGTACGATAGTGAATGGTAACCAAGTTCAGGTCAGATAAAAAAGAAAAAGGTGAGAGTTTGTCCGAGAAGCACGAAATAGTTACCAGATATGTAACCACTTAATCACTCCGGACAATTTGGAGTCGTTCATCTTTAGCAAGGAAGATGTGAAAGGTGTACTCCAATTGCATTCATATGCTTTAATAATCACGATGCCCGTAAGTGGAATAAAAATCCATAGGACATTGGTGGATGACGGTAGCACTGTGAATGTCTTATAACGGAGGACCTTTGAAAAAATGGGAATTGACCCACGCAACTTGCGGCCAAGAAGAGCTAGGATTCAAGGCTTCACAGGTGATTACATCTGCCCGAGAGTGAGATATCCCTACTGGTGGAATTGGGGATAGGGTTTTGTCAAAGACGTGTCATTGCTGATTTTGTAGTGGTTAACATCATGTCAAATTACAATGCTATCCTAGGAAGGCCAATTCTTCATGAGCTCAAACCGGCAACATCCATTTATCATTATTGCATGAAATTTCCTACCTCACACAGAGTAGCTACCGTAAAGGGGGATCAAAGAGCTGCTTGGGAGTGCAATTTAGGTTTTACTTCCAACAACATCCAAGTGGTGAAGAAAGGGGACTCTATTTCAGAACCAAATGAAGAGGATGAGCCTATAACGGAGCTACAAGCATTAGATCTAAGAGGAAATCAAGACAGTATTCATTCTGGGCCTGTGGAAGAATTAGATATCATGAAAGTTGATGATGGGAAGCCCGAAGTCGAGTTCAGAATAGGACACGAACTAACCTAACCAATCAAGTCCGATCTCATTAGTTTTTTGAAAGATAACTCAGACGTATGGACTCATTCAGATATGGAAGGGATTGATCCTAAGCATGCTTGCCACCATCTCCATATCAGCCATGATTTCAAACCAAAGATACAAAAAAGAAGATCTCTTAATCCTGAACGATATGCAGCGTTGGCTTGGGAGGTTGTAAAATTACTTAGTAATGGATTCATCAGGGAATCATTTTACCCGGTCTGGATAGCAAATCTAGTGTTAGTTAAAAAAAAAAGTAATGGAACATGGAGACTGTGTATAGATTTTTGAGATTTGAACAATGGTTTCCCCAAGGTGAGTTTCTCGCTCCCAAGAATAGATCAAATGGTGGATGCCACAGCAGGACATCAACTCCTCAGCTTCATGGATGTGTACTCGGGATATAACCAAATCCCAATGAACGAGACGAATGAAGAGCACACCTCATTCATGACCGATAGGGGGCTCTATTGCTATAAAATGATGCCATTTTGTCTAAAGAATGCAGGAGCAACATACCAACGGTTACTGAATGCGATTTTTAAGGATCTAATCGGGAAAATGATGGAGGTCTATGTTGACGACATGCTCGTAAAGAGTGTCCGGGCCAGAGACCATGTCCGGCACTTAGATGAAATGTTCCAATTATTGAGAGCTTATTGAATGAAATTGAACCCGAAGAAATGCTCCTTCGAGGTAGGATCGGGGAAATTCCTCGCTTATCTGGTGAACCAAAGGGGAATTGAAGCCAAGGAATGTCGGGCGGCTTTTGAAGAACTGAAGAAATAATTGGCATCGCCTCCTGTTCTTTCAAAGCCACTATCAGGGGAGGTGTTGTCTCTGTATTTAGCTTTCTCAGAGAAGGCAATGAGCGCAGTCCTTGTAAGAACTGAGCAGGAAGTTCAACACCTGGTTTACTATGTCGTTCAAGCCCTTCACGATGCCGAACTCCGATATTCTGAAACGGAAAAACTGGCCTATGCTCTAATAATGTCAACTCAAAAATTGAGACCTTATTTTTTGGAGCATCGGGTGGAAGTGTTGAGCAATCATCCTTTGAGGCAAGTGTTACAAAAACCAGAAATGTCCGGACGACTGTTGAAGTGGGCTATGGAGTTAGGAAAATTCGACTTGGTATACAAGCCAAGGATGGCTATTAAAGGACAAGCTTTGGTTGATTTCATTGTATAATTCACACCTACAACGCAGACCTACTGTGCACCGCAATTGGCGATTATATGTTGATGGTTCATCGACAGGACAGAGAGCAGGACCTGGAGTCGTTCTAATCAGCCCAAATAATCAATTTTTCTGCTGATCTTACCTTTTTGTTTTCAAGCAACAAACAACGATGCCGAATATGAGGCCTTGATTATAGAATTGAACGTTGCTCGAGCAATGGGTGTCAATAGTATGATCATACAAAGTGATTTTCAGCTAGTAGTCAACCAAATCCGGGGAACGTATGGAGCCAAAGGAGAAAAGATGGCGGCTTATCGAATGAGAGTTTTGGAGATGAAGAAGTTCAAGCATGCCGAGATTATTCAAATCCCTCGATCTAAGAACGATCATGCTGACACTCTGGCTTGATTAGCAACAAACGAAGGGACGTCTGAATTAAGGAGCATATCTATTGAGACAATCATACAGTCATCCTTACATTCACGAACCTCAACCGTCTTATAGGCTTCTTAGAAGAGAGCATGGAAGGACAAGATTATTCAATATCTACGTGAAGGGACGATGCCATCAGATCAAGTGGAAGCTAGGAGTTTGAGGATCAGGTCTATAAGATATAATCTAATCGGGGATGATCTTTACAAGCGAGGATTCTCCTTGCCATTGTTGAAGTGTTTAGGTGATGAATAAGTGGAGTATGTGATGAAAGAAGTTCATGAAGGCATTTTTGGAAATCACACCGGACGACAAGCTTTGGTATTTAATATTATAAGGCAAGGGTACTTTTGGCCTACGCTCAAGAAGGACGTGATTGATTTCGTAAAAAGATGTGATAAGTGTCAAAGATTCGCTCCCATGATTAGGAATCCACCTGAAGAGCTAACATCCATCATGAGTCCGTGGCTGTTCACCAAATGGGGAATAGATATGATCGGACCACTACCAACAACAAAGGGAGGAAACAAGTTCGCCATAGTCACAGTTGATTACTTCACAAAATGGGTTGAAGCTGAACCGTTGGCTAAAATTATGGAACAAAAAACTACAGACTTTATTTGGAAGTCAATCATATGTAGGTTGGAAATTCTGCATTCCATTGTGAAAGACAACGAAAAATAGTTTGATAATGAAAGGTTCAGATCTTTTTGTGAAAGTTTGGGAATCAAAAAGCATTTCTCTACTCCAAATCATCCACAATCCAATGGACAAGTCGAAGCTGTGAACTAGATTATCAAGCACAATCTGAAAACCAGACTTGAGACCCTGAAAGGATCATGGGCTGAAGAACTACTTGGAATGTTGTGGTCCTACCGGACAACTCACAGGACAGCAACCAAAGAGACCCCGTTTACCTTGGCGTTCGTAACAGAAGATGTGATATCCATTGAGGTTCGGATGCCATCGTTCCGGGTTACTCATTTCAATTAAAAATGTAATGATGAGGCACTCAATGTTGAATTAGATCTCACCGAAGAGAAGTGGTTATAAGCGAAAATCAGAAATGCCGTTTACAAACAAAGGAACGCAAGGTACTATAATACAAAGGTGAGAACAAGAAAATTCCTAGATGGGAACTTAGTGTTGAGAAAGATGATTTTAGCACACAAGCCATTGAGACCCAACTGAGGAGGTCCATATCGGATCAAGAAGGTCTTAAGTAATAGATCATACGAGCCAGAATCACTTGATGGGGTTCAACTTCAGGATCCCTGGAATGCAGAACACTTAAAGAAGTACTTCAAGTAGGATAGGAAATGAAATCAAATGTAAATACTTTTGAAGTCAAGTGTGACATGTAAATGGATCGATGAAATTTTGTTATTCAAGGATGCACTAATCATGATAGATCATTACAACAAAGACCTTAGTTGATGGTCCGTAAGTACCCCAAGGACAGGATACCATCAACATCACAAGACAATTCGTCTCAAAGGCTAGAAAGACCTCCTTGAGAGGCAAACAAAGACCTTAGTTGATGGTCCGTAAGTACTCCAAGGACAGGATACCATCAACATCACAAGGAAATCCGTCTCAAAGGCAAGAAAGACCTCCTTGAGAGGTAAACAAAGACCTTAGCTGATGGTTCGTAAGTACCCCAAGGGCAGGATACCATCAACATCACAAGGCAATCCGTCTCAAAGGCAAGAAAGACCTCCTTGAGAGGCAAACAAAGACCTTAGTTGATGGTCCGTAAGTACCCCAAGGGCAGGATACCATCAACATCACAAGTAAGGGTGGGCATCAACCCGCCCAACCCGCCAAAATCGCCCAATCCAACCCAACCCGATCAGGTTGGGTTGGGTTTTGATGAAAATTGGGTTGGGTTGGGTTAAAAAAAAATGTTTGGGTTGGGTTGGGTTGTGGGTTGGATGACAAACCCAACCCAACTTGACCCAACCCAACCCAATCAAAATTTTAAAAATATAAGACCATTTAAATTTCAAGAATCTTAAATCCATTTTTAATTTGGATGAAACTCAAATATAATTTGAACATATTTTAGTTTTATTAGCAAGTATTCAATTTATTATATTTGAGCTTATTGTATTGTACATAATTTATTTGAGTTAATAGTTGATTTATGGGCATAATTTTTTAATTTTCTAAGAATTTTATTTAATTGGACCAAAGCCCAAACCACCCAACCCAACCCGACCCGACCGAAACTTGATTGGGTTGGGTTTGAATTCATGTTTGGGTTGGGTTGGGTTGGGTTGATTTTATATCAACCCGACCATAGTGGGTTGGGTTCAGGTTGGGCAAAAAACCGACCCGACCCAACCCACGGCCACCCCTAATCACAAGGCAATCCGTCTCAAATACGAGAAAGACCTCCTTGAGAGGCAAACAAAGGCCTCAGATGAAGGAGCGCCATCACCATAAATCGAGGTGACAGTATGCTGACCTCAACTTCGCAAACAAGGTGTTATGATGATAAATTGAGGTGACAGTATGTCAACCTCAACTTCGCGAACGAGATGTTATGGTGATAAATTGAGGTGAGAGTATGCTGACCTCAACTTCGGAATCGAGGTGTCAAGGTGAAAAACCGAGGAGAATTATACCGAGGTGATATTATGCCAACCTCAACTTTGCAAATGGGGTATTACGGTGAAAAACCGAGGTGATATTATGCCAACTTCAACTTCGTAAATAAGGTGACATCATTTAAAGTGAATTCGTAATTGAAAATTATACAAGTGTTTACTTCGTTAAAAGTTTCACCTCTGTTTGCTATTTAAAGTGAATTTGTAATTGAAAATTATACAAGTGTTCACTTCGTTAAAAGTTTGATCTCTGTTTGCTTTTTAAAGTGAATTTGTAATTGAAAATTATATAAGTGTTCACTTCTTTAAAAGTTTCACCTCTGTTTGCTATTTAAAGTGAATTTCTAATTGGAAATTATACAAGTGTTCACTTCGTTAAATCATTTTCACAATCTGTTTGCTATTTAAAGTGAATTTGTAATTGAAATTATACAAGTGTTCACTTCGTTAAAAGTTTCACTCTGTTTGCTATTTAAAGTGAATTTGTAACTTGAAATTATACAAGTGTTCACTTCATTAAAACATTTTCGCATCTGTTTTCTAGTTAAAGTGAATTTGTAATTGGAAATTATACAAGTGTTCACTTCATTAAAACATATTCACATATGTTTGCTATTTAAAGTGAATTTGTAATTGAAAATTATGCAAGTGTTCACTTCGTTAAAAGTTTCACCTCTGTTTTCTATTTAAAGTGAATTTGTAATTGAAAATTATACAAGTGTTCACTTCGTTAAAACATTTTCATCTCTATTCGTTGTTCAAAGTGAATTTGTGAT
The DNA here is from genome assembly GCA_963555705.1 of Ligustrum vulgare. NCBI lineage: Eukaryota > Viridiplantae > Streptophyta > Magnoliopsida > Lamiales > Oleaceae > Ligustrum > Ligustrum vulgare. Next base: position 314,488 of record OY743174.1, on the reverse strand, counting down.
TGAAAATCGGCTCCTTGCCATAACTAGTCCACTGTTCAAAAAAAAATAAAAATAACAACAACAACAAATATGGAGTTTGGAAACGAAGTTCTTTTACTCAGAGGGGAGGTCACTATTACATGAAAGCGTAGATTTAAAAATTCCGTAAAAAGAAGCTTTGAACTAGTTCTCAATATTAATTGCCTTCTCAGCTAGATCTGTTTGGGACTCATGGAGAGGCGAGATGAAGGATTCTTCTTCTTTATCGACCTCATCAGGCATCAGCTAAAGATATTTTTTATAGACCTGATCAAGGTTTTCGATTAAAAAGGTTATGTCCATCTCGGACCACTTGGACTCCAGTTCCTCCACTATCTCTTTGAATGTGAGACAGTAAGTCTCGTCCACATCATGCTCGTATACCACAGAGTTCGTGAACTTCGTAACGGCCTCTTTGTAAGAGCGTTGAATAGAGACCTCCATATCTGCTTTATCCCTTTTCAGGTTAGCTTCTATACGGTTAGCCTCATCCAATTCTTTCATAAGCCTCTCTTTTGATCCCCTTAGCTGAGCCACCTCATCCTTCAAAAAGGCCACTTCTTCTTTCAATGGAGCCACCTCCTCCTTGAACTTAGACAGTTCAAAGTTGGCCTCCTTTATCTTAGCCAACTCGTCCAAGGCATCTTTCAATTTGGTCTCTACCTCTTGTTTGGCTTTCACCTCCATCTCAAACATTTTCTTGGCATCCTCAGCTAACTTTTTGAATTTAACGGAGTCATAGGTCACTTCGCTCATTCTGGATTGAGCATGGAAAAGATAATTTAGAGCTTGGCATATGTGAGCTATGACTGTAGCCAATAGATCTTCTAGAGGCATGTCGTCAAAAAAAATTCGTAGCAAGGTGCCCACGTTTTGGCCGGGACGTCCATAGCCACTTTTTTCTGCAGGGGAACTCTCACTAAACCAACAAAGGTCAAGTTGGAAGAGGCAACATATTCCCTATAGATTTTAGGGAGGGATCCTTTTAGCGAGCTTGTCAGTTCAGCTTTGACAGGATGAACTCCCAAATACGAACCCTTAGTGTGGGGGGCTGATTGTGAAGATCCAACCCGATCCCCAATGATCTGTAGAGGTGGGATTGAAACATTTGGTTGTTCCTTTGTAACCTCAGCTCATTAGGATTTTTTCCTAGGGGGAGGAGGGAGAGTTTGATCCTCTTTGGTAGGGGATGAGATCTTCATAGATTGTTTTTGGGCCACTCTCTTACGAGCTTCGGCCTTGGAGTTTGCTATTTTCTTGGCCTTCATGGACTCCATTTTCTTCTTGCCTTTTCGAGCTGACCTTATATAAAATACAGAGATTTATTAAGTATACACCTCTGATAAGAAAGGCGGTGAATTGAAGTTGAGCTATGTGAATACTTACACTTACGAGGTGGTGGATAGTAATCAGACGGGTCTATAAAAGCGATGGTTAACTCGAACAGACGTTCCTCGGTCAATAGCTCCTTAACCGACCTGAACCAGTCCGGATGATCCTTTAAATCAACGATTTTTTTGAAAATCTCCGGGTCCAACTCTGACTCTCTCACCTCTGCAAAAAACAAGATGATTAATATTAGAACGTTTCATCTCGAAAATATCACAAGGTAGAAACTTACTGAATTTTTCCTTATAATGAACTAGCACCGTAGAGCTGGTTCCATCACTTTGATAGGGGCTCATCCAATTTCCCAAACATAAAACCATTTTTCTTTCCACCAACGGACTGATTTAGGAAAGTCAATCAATATTTTTTTCCCCTCAAAAACCGACCTCTGCATAGCGTAAAACCATCCCGTTTTCTTGCCATCAGCTCGAAACTGATCGGCGAAGTTGAACTCATCTACAGTGGGGTCCTCATATCCCATACGGTTTTAGAGGGAAATAAACCCCTAGGATGTACCTCCAACCGTTAGGATGAATTTGGGTTGGGGCGACCCCCCAAGAATGAAGGAAGTCCGTTATTTGAAGGGAAGGGGAAATCGCAGGCCTGCCTCAAGAATTTGGTAATTGGCAGCGACACATCCTTTAGGTGATTTGTCAGCTTGTTCGAAACTTTCAGGGAGGAAGAAATGAACATAACCAGGAATTATGTACTTGTTTTTCCATGTGATCAGTTCATCCTCAGTGGCTTCAGACTAGAAGTGCTTGCAAGCAAAGTCGGAGCTATAACTAGAACAGGGATCAGGTCATTGGAAAGACGCAGATGAAGGATATCCAAATGAGCTTGCTAAAATAGTAGAGATGGAGGTATTATTGCTAAAGGATGAGGCTGTGGGATCTCATCCTCCTCCTGTTCATTTCAAAAGAGGCATTGGGTTTCCCTACTTTCTTCCCACAACACGGTCAGTTCAGCCTCTCCAGCTATATTATACGACCTCACTCCACTCTCCCCAACGCTGGAACTAGCGCTCATTCTTAATTTTGATCGCTGCAAACTGGGTACTTAGAAATTTTTTGGAAATGACTAAGGACGGAACCAAAGAAAACAAGGTAAAATTATCAAAATGTCCTCATCGACAAATCACTTAAGCTGGTCTGATCAGTTAACGAGGTAAAATTCAGGTTGCGAGACGAGTCGAATCCCCTGTTCACAATCGAAACAATGGATAATTCAACTTCTGAATCAATTTTTTCCCCTATTTAAGTGCAGTGACTTCAAACTTAGAACAAAGAAATGAGCCGTGTGCATAAAATGAAGGTAAAATGGATTAACCTGAATTTTTAAATTCAAATGAAACAATGCATAATTTACATGAATTTTTTTTACGTATCATAACCTTCTCAAGTTCATATAATAATATCGTTATTGTTGCACCCCATAAATTCAGGTCAAGGTTAAGAGTCGCCTATTCAGTGGTCAACAAGCTTATTAGTCAAGTTCCACGTCAAACTAATGATCAAGACTACTCAAGATAAACTCAAAGGGTCAATATGATAATTAAATGAAGATATGGGTGAAATTTCCTATAACTATTAGAGATTGCCTCATTGTGTAATTATTAGATGAAGGACCAAATACGTAAATATGTCCAACCCCATTTTTCCTATAAATAGGGGGATTTAATGTTCATTTGGGGGAGAGCAATTTATTGATTCAAAGAAAAATCTTTAACTTCAAATGACTTGCAGACATGATGCCTAGGTCCAAACGCTTGTAGACCTGAATGCCAGGTCATACACAATGCAGACCTGAATACCAAGTCATACACATGCCGACCTGAGTGTAAGGTCATACACGTGCAGACCTTAGTCGGTGATCTTAAGTTCCACCTCACATAAATTTACATACTATCTAGAATTCAGTTATATGACCTGGTTGTTTAGCCAAAAATCTCAAAATCAAGTTATCTCAATATGATGAGTCAAAGATCAATTCATTTTATTTGTTGACCAGCTTTTTGACAAAAAGTGACGTTAACAGTTATCTAGTTGTGATTTTTCTTCAAGTTTAGAGGAAGACCTAACAGTTTTAAAGTGATTCAACAAATATTAAGAGATTAGATGAAGTAATATATGACATTGACTTATAAAGTCAACAATCTTGATGAGATCAAATAAATGAATGGGGCGGAACAAAATTTGATTTTTTTTTTCTCCAACACACCCTTCTATTCGAAAATTCTAATGAATTTTATGGATTGAATCCATAAATGAGAAGAACTATTGATGAGCACAAATTCTACACTCACCTCGAGCACCAAGAGAGATTAACCCATGAAGACTCCATCAAACTTGCATGTAGTGTTCATCCCCGAGGATGGAACTCTTCACAAATGACAAGTTGAGATGGTCAGGCTTGAGCTTCTCAGGCCACTCCCCTAAACTTGTCGAGGATCTCTCTCTCTCTCTCTCTCTCTCTCTCTCTCTCTCTCTCTCTCTCTCTCTCTCTCTCTCTCTCTCTGTAGTGAACATACTATTGTATAAATACTTTTAAGTGTACGATATCGTTAACAAGTAGTAAAGTGGACTTTTTTTTAGTCTGGAATGTCGATCCTACGGGAACTAATTTATTTACTATTGGCTTCGATTAATCGCCTAAGCTATAAATAAATATAAAGATTGTGATTTTTGAACAACTGAACTAATGAAAGCAATTAAATTTCAAAATAAACTAAATAAGCAAATAAAAAATTTGATTTTAATTTTTATGAATTAAAAGTGTTGCGACTCATGATTTCATCGTAGTTCTTCTATCCAATTTCTCACATCATGCTTTCTTTCTAAAGTAGTATTTGATCAAATTCACTAATGTATCTAATGTTCGAGTTCAAATTAGCCCTATTTAACTAAGTCAACCACATACCTCTATGTTGTGTTAGAATTCTTCCTTAGTAAAATGCATAAAATCTCTTAGGAATTTATAAATGATCACATGCAACTACAAATTCATATTTCTATCTTTTTGTTGTAATTTCCGAATTTTATTATGTGGTCTAGTTATCAACTCACCTCTCGAATTATGAAAACAACCACAAAAATCTATGAACTAGTAGCTAATTAGTTCATGCATTAAGTGCAATCATAAAATCAATACATAAAATTAAAGCATAAATACATGAGAATTGAAATTGAATAATTAAACTAAGATTACATCGTTAGCCCCAACAATAGTTAGTTACGCATAACAAAAGAGAATAAAACTAATGATAAAAAGGAAGACATAACCAGATTTTAATGAAAATCCAAGAGGAAGATGAAGATCTTGCACCAAGACTTAATCTCCTTGCTTGAAATTCGGAAAAACCTTGAATTCCCCTTGAATTGTGTTGAATCTTCTCCCTTTTAAGTTTTGTGGTGAATTAATATGCCCTAGGTTAGCCTCCTGAATTGTAGACTCTAATATATGGTGAAATTAGGTCAAAATCACGCCCAATTTGGTTTCCATAAGAGTCCTAATCAAATAAGGAAAGTTGAATTTGTGACTTCTCTGCGCAGCTTCCAGTATTTTCATCATATCTTTCTCTTCCCTTATCCGATTGAGGTGATTCAAAGTGCGTTGAAAATTTAACTTAGGGGGATACAATTCTTCTTTAAATACAATTTTCCCAATTCAAGCTTTTACTTTCCCAAAAGTCCGACTACAAATATGGAACATAACTTCTCGTGATTCCTTTTTTCCCCTAAGTCATTTTCAAGTGCAACTTTAATCATTTAACTTCCAATATCATTCAATTGATTTCATATGATCTTTAATCATTATTTTTCTATCCAAATCAACTAATAAATATTTATAATTTGGTCCTCCACTACAACAAAAAAGGGCTTTTGCAACACTTGAATTGCAACATTCGGCAGTTGAATGTTGCTAAAGAGACATATCGCAACATTTTAAGAAGTGAATGTTGCGATTGGTGTTAACAATTGAGCTTTAGCAACATTTGTCAAGTGAATGTTGCAAAAGAGACTCATTTGCAACATTTATTGAATGTTGCAAAAGAGTTCAACCTTTTGCAACGTTTTTTAAACGTTGCAAAAGGGGTACCTTTTGCAACGTTTAAAAAATGTTGCAAAAAGTACCCATTTTGCAACGTTTAAAAAACGTTGCGAAAGGGGTACCCTTTCGCAACGTTTTTTAAACGTTGCAAAAGAACACCCTTTTGCAACGTTTAACAAGTGTTGCGAAAGGGTACTCATTTGCAACATTTTTAAAACGTTGCAATAGCTTAGTTTCAAGGCTAGATTTCACATTATCTAAAGTTGGGTGACTAAATTGATTTGAAATAACTTTAAAAATTGAGGGACTAGTCTGCAAATTCTGAAAATTTATAATATATTCTCAGATCTTATTTCTCTCCCTCTCACTATTCTCTCTCTCACTATATCGATTCAGAACAACGGTGATAGGGAAGCAAGGGAGAAATCCGGCGAGTACTGCGCAAATTCGTCGGTGATTCCACGGAGGTATCACCGCTGCTTCGTGACAGTGACCAGGGGAAGGTGTTGGTAGCAGAAAAGGGCACGATTGGTGTCGATTGAAGGTGAAACTAGGGCTGGGTGTGAAATTTCTTTCACGATTTTTCCGGCGAAGAGATCGACGATTGAGGTAAGTAACTGGCTCCGTCTATTCTTCTCAGTTTTGGGTTTGAATTTGGAGTTGGGATTCCGGTTTGGCAGTGGAGGTGGCGGTGGAGTTCGATGCAGTGGTTTGGCCGTCTATGGCTATGGTGCTTGGTTGCAGGCTGTGATGATGATGAAGATGATTCATTTGATGGTTAAGTTTGATTAGAATATGACAGTGGGCGGTGAATAGGCGGTAGTGATGGTGTTGCTATTGAAATCGGTGGCTGTGCTTGAACTTGGAATTGAATCTGTATAGTTTGTGTCTTGGTGGTGCAGATTATTGGTTTTTGGCAGCAAGAAATTTGATTAAATTAGGTGATCTGCAAATTGGTTTCAGGTCTGGCGGTTAGGTGGTGGAAGCAGTGATGGATTCTGGTGGTTGGTGAATGGCTTAGCAGATTGGTTGGTGGGGATGATGATGATGGCTGCTTGATGGTGGTTCGGTGATGAATTTTGTGTATTGTAGGAAAATCTGATGATAGCAATTTCAGTCCCTATCTTCCACCTGCACCATTCAACACTCAGCAGTAGCAATCCCAGTAGTAGGAAGCTGCTGTCACCATCTTTCACTCCCCGGTTTTACCCCTCTGCAGTTCCTATCAGCTGCTGTCACCAGCTGCAATCAACCTCCTCTTTTCCTGGTGTATGGATTATTGGTTTAATGTATGGCTGACAGAAGTTCTTCCTGGTGTATGGATTATTGTGTATCTGTGGTTTTAATAGCGAGGAGGAGGCTAAAAGGAAGATATATAATGTGTCATGTGAGAGGTACTTTGGATTTGGATGTGAGATTGATGAGGAGACCTCAAACAAGCTTGAAGGTTAATTCTTGCTTCTTGGCAATTGATTTTTTTTTTCCATCTTTTGAATTTAATTCAGTTATCCATATGAATGAGCCATTGAAATAGTTTTATACGGTTTTTTCATTTCATTTTTCCAACCTTTTTCATTTTTTGTGTAGGATTGCCTGGTGTGCTGTTTGTTCTTCCAGATTCTTATGTTGATGCTGAGAATAAGGACTATGGAGGTAATTTATAATCTTTTTTATGATCTGCAGAATTTATAATATAGAACAAATTGTTTTGAAGGTGGGATCTTTTCTACTATGGGAATTTGTTTGAGTGCTAGAATCAAAGCTGAAAGCAGCCCATCTCATACGGGTAAATGGTTACTGTGATTTATTTTCTTTAAAATCTTCAAGAACTTCGCTAATTTTTGCAATAAAAGGTCTTTTTGATGTGTTGTGGTGGGATTTATCAGGGAAGTTTATGTTGATTCTGTATCTAATCTTAATGCTTATGTTAATGAATAAGATTAACATTTCCAATATTTCTAAGTTTTCCTTTTATTTTGTTGAGTTATAAATTTCTTTGAGAGTTGGTAGTCACGGACTTACAGTAAATAACTGTGTTGGATAGCATCTTTGCCTTTTTTTTGTTGAAGTTTCTTCTCAAAACATGATTTGTTAACAGAATGATGTTCAAAATTGTTTAATACTTAATAGGGATGTGCTGTTCTGCTGCAAAACACAGTGATTTCTAGTATTTTACATATGTTTTATTGATTGAGTTTTTTAGGGGAAAATGCAAAATTCGATGGAACGAACGGGAGCGATTTGAGCAACTTGAGTAGCAAGGTCTTGTCAGTATCGGTGCCACCTACTCCTCGGAGCGAGGACGAGATCTTGCAGGCTTCAAACTTGAAGAGCTTTAGTTTTGCTGATCTCAAAATGGCCACTCGGAACTTTCGACCCGACAGTGTACTCGGAGAAGGTGGATTCGGCTCAGTCTTTAAGGGTTGGATTGATGAGAACTCCTTTGCTGCTGCAAAGGCTGGGACCGGCATGGTTATCGCAGTAAAAAAGCTTCACCAGGAAAGTTTTCAGGGCCACAAGGAGTGGCTGGTGAGTTTCTCCGAAATTTAAATCAAAATTTCCACTCAAGTATAGAAATGTTCGATAACATAAGGACTTTAATTTACTTTGTGTGTTCTTGTAGGCAGAAGTGAATTATTTGGGGCAGTTTTCTCATGCTCATCTTGTGAAACTGATTGGCTATTGCTTGGAGGATGAACATCGACTTCTGGTGTATGAATTCATGCCTCGTGGCAGCTTAGATAACCATCTATTTAGGAGTGAGAATTCGACTGTGCAAATATGTAATGATAAATATCCGAATATTATTCTAGCCGTTATTAAACTGATGTAGTAACTTCAATGTAACAGGAGGCTCTTATTTCCAGCCCCTTTCCTGGAGTCTTCGCCTTAAGGTTGCTCTTGGAGCCGCAAAGGGGCTTGCTTTTCTTCACAATGCCGAAACGAAAGTTATTTACAGGGACTTAAAAACTTCCAACATATTGCTCGATTCGGTAAATATTCCTATCTTTCGGTAAATATTCCTATCTTTTAGCGCGCCAAAAGAAGTACATCAATAAACGAGAAGTATTCCAAGAAACTTCGTATTACCTTGGCTAATTTTGTCAAACTTCTTTATCATATGATATGGCAGGACTACAATGCAAAACTCTCTGACTTTGGATTAGCCAAGGATGGGCCGACAGGTGATAAAAGCCACGTGTCCACAAGGTTTTTTAATCTAGCTTTACATATTGTTTATTTAAATTTTTTTATTATATCTTATTTATTTTTTCTCACATGCCAAATATTTCTTAAGGAAGTCTTGAGAAGTAACTTATATATTGTGCATATACATTATAATAGATAGAGTTGATTATTGAAAACTCATATTTTCTCCCCCACGTTTCAAGTGGTCATGAACTGAGCAAAAACACTGGAAATGCTAGTGGAAGAGCTTCTTATGGTAAGAAACGTTTATTTATTCAATGATCTTGTGTAATTCTTATTTATGACTAACTTCATATGAGTCTATTTGAAAACAAGCTTAATTTGAATTCAAGATTTTTGTTAGCTATTATTAATTAGTTTTAAATTTGATTTTGGTTTAGATAGAATTTATTGTTGAATTTGTGATGTTGAGGAGTTAGGGATTGATGTTGGAAGTTGTTTGAGGTGTTGATTTGATTTTTAAATTATTATGTTGGTTATGATTTTTTTTACAGGTTGACTAAGTCCAATTTATAGGGGAGGTTCTGTCGAAATTTCTGTAGAATTTTTTACAATAGAAGGGAAGGAAAGAGAAGTTAACACGTCTAAGTTTAGGTTTTACACTTTGGGTGAAAGCTCATTTTCCTTGGTGGTAGATCTAGCATCTAGCTGACATCTGTCATCGATACACTTTCACGTCTCTGGTCTAGTAGATTGATTTAGGACAAGTCATATCAATTTCTATGAAATCACATTTGAAAGATATAAATGTATTTTGCTTTTAATTCTATTTTTTGTTTTTTCTACCATTTATTAAGTAAAGTGTGACATTCCCTTATAACTTTGTTCAAATTTGTTATAGGTGTAACTTTGAAGATGGACCGAATTTTGCGATCTAAAGGTGCTGTTATATTGCGTGATGAAGTTGATATTCACGTAGTAATATATTTCTTTTGTCAAATGATGATGTTCTTTTGCAACATTATCAACACTTTCTTTCGTGGATTTGTTATTCTGTATTGTGGATTTATTAGACATTATCAAGACTTTATTTTGTATAGATTTGAAAATTCATAATGTATTTACTTTTGTATTTTATTTAAAGTACCATTTTAATGAAGTAATTACAAAAATTTGGGTTTTATAAATAATTTGTTCAATAATATTTTTTAAAAAAATATATATATATAGCAACGTTCAAAAACGTTGCAAAAGGGTCTACGGCAACACTCAATAAATGTTGCAAAAGGTTGGGTTAATAGTTTTTGCAACACTTAAAAAACGTTGCAAAAGGGTCTATCGCAACACTTAATAAACGTTGCAAAAGGGTCTACGGCAACACTTAAAAAACGTTGCAAAAGGGTCTACCGCAACACTTAATAAACGTTGCAAAAGGGTCTACGGCAACACTTAAAAAACGTTGCAAAAGGGTCTACCGCAACACTTAATAAACGTTGCAAAAGGGTCTACCGCAACACTTAATAAACGTTGCAAAAGGTCTTTTGCAACGTTCAAAAAACGTTGCAAAAAGTTTTTTCTCTACGGCAACACTGCGATTTGCAACACTTGCCAAACGTTGCAAAAACCTTTTGGCAACATTTTTTGAGTGTTGCAAAAGGCTATTTTTGTTGTAGTGCTCATTTTGTCCATTTTGCACGGTTTTGATCATTTTTTGTCTGTTTAGTTTCCAAACGCATCCAGATTCGAGTTTTGCCTGGAACAATCAAAATAAATACACATTAAGCAATATCTAACTCTAGAATACTCACAATTATCTAAACTTGAGATCAAAATAAGTATGAAAATGTCACGATCCCAAGATTCTAGCTAAACTCTCTTTTTTTCTGGAAGAAGGCTACTAGTAGCTGTCAGTTGAACTTAATACATACTTTTTTTTTTGAAACTTAATACATGCCTATAGGAGGCTAATATTAGTGTATTTTCAGAAATTGGGTAGAATTGCTTCATTTTTCAAAACTTTTTCTAAACTTGTTTAGAACCAATTTAATTGTTGTAAACAATAAGTTTACACTGATAACCTTTTTAAGATCATCATCCCTACTTCAATTTTGTCATTTTAATAACGAAAAAGTTAAAAACAATTTCAACACTTCATAAGAATGATATTTAAACATCAAGCGGAACTTCAAAATACAAGGCTCATTTCTTTTCATAAAAATCTACTCATACATTTCAAAACTGAGCCCCAAATAGTATTTAACTTTTAAATACTGAAAGAATAAGATTTTCATCACAAAATAGCTCTACGTACAAAGAAGCTTAATCATTCATCTCTTTCAGTTATCAATAAGTACTCTTCATCCTCGGTCGGCATCCTTCATAGGGAGTTCATACATACAAGAATCAATGTTCCTTTGCGTATAAAGAAAGTCATGAAAAAATCGTGAACCGCGAGGTCCAATGAATAAAACTTGATATATGTAATAAGGGGTTAATTTCAACATAAAGTGTATAAAGTCATATAAGTTTCTGTCATCCTTGTCAAACTTTAACATATGAATGAATATCAATCATACACTTTACCTCTTAACTTTGACATTATTTCTCATACATGTGAATGAAATCATAATCACTTTATTATTATTCGATAATCAACTCATATCTCATTCACTCCGTTTAGTTCCATATATGTTATACAAACACAATACTCATTTTGTATATTGGCTTCAAAGCATATATAAAACATTTGACTCCATGCTCATCATCATCATATCAAAATTGTCAAATAACAATAGAAATCATTATGAAATCCTCATTTATTGTTTACTATATTTGACAATTCATTTCATGTCTACATATAAATAAGAATCAGATCTCACAAAGCTAATTCATAGCATCAACATCAAAACAAGTACCAAATTAATAAACATGATAATGGAATTTAATGCATGCTATGATATGCATAAATAATATGATTTTCATCCCTTTTCAATCTTTTCCTTCTCTTCTCTTCTCTTCTTTCTTTCTTTCTTTTCTTTCTCCTTTCTATCTTCTTTGAAAAGTGATATGCATAGTGATAATATTTTTCACTTTTCTCATTATTTCTTTGTCTTTTACTTTGGGTCCTTCCCACATTAAGGTCGTGCATTGTGCGCATCATATGTCTACCTAAGACATAAGGTCAACATTCATATATAGTTGGCGTACGTTTACGCCTCCAAGTATAAAGGACTTTGCCTTCGTTCTTTTAGGCTTGTGAGCATAAAAGAGACACTTACCCCCAAAGGATTGTGAGATACTTATCCCCGAAGGGTGCCTTATAGCCCGCGACCAATTAGGGAGCTTTTTTCCCTAGATGCAACAATCTAAATAGGGACTTCTTAATTCATTCATGATCATTTCTTGAAAACATCATTTTTCTCTTAAATGCTTTAATGATCACAAATTCTTATGATGTCATGATGCACATGAAACATCAATAATCATGTAAATATTGCTTGAAAGTTAATGCACATAATTATCTCTGCATATATGGCTTAACAAATATGACTCTCCATTCAAGCATGATATAACAATTTTCACATAATCTCTATTTGAAACATCAATATCATACTACCATCACATAAAAAGTCTTCACATAACCATAGCACCAAAGTGATATGTCTAACTATACCATTTAAGCAAATCATGTTAATCTCATCTTAAAATAGTTCTTTCTCATATATGTTAGACATATAACATATCTGGAACTTATGATAAGATTTATTTATCAAGTCCAATATCATTTAGTCTTAAATTCCTTTTCTTAAACACATAGAAATGGATATTTTATTTAAGTAATTTCAGCAATCTTTTTGAACTCGATTTGATGCTTATTAACACACATCTAATCATGTGTATTAAACATATAACATCACTTAAGCTAATAACAAGTTTTAGACATCAAATTCAACATCCTTAAATCTCAAAATCTAGTTTTAAACACTTTTCAAGTGATAGCTTTACATGAGGATTTCCTGCAGATTTTAAAACCATGTTAAATGCCACTTAACACACTTCTAATCATGTGGATTGAACAAAAAAACATAACTTAAGCCTTTGACAAGTTTTAGAAATGAAATTCAACATCACTAGACATCAAAATCTAGTTTAAACACTTGCAAGGTGACATTTTTAGTTGAGTATTTCCAACAGATTTTTAAAGTATGTTTATACATTTTAACACACTTTTAATCTTTTTTATTGAACTTTGAATGTAAAGTAAACTAATAGCAAGTTTTATCCATAAAGTCCAACAACTTTTAATCTAAAAATCTTGTTTTAGACACATGCAAAGTGACATTTTCAAATGAGTATTTCCAACAGATTTTTAAGCCACATTTGATGCTTATTATACACTTCTAAACATTTGTAATTGATCATAAAACATAACATAAGAATATAACAAGTTTTAGTCATAAATACCAACCTCATTTAGCGTCAAAAACTTTAAGATACAACACATACAAAGTGGTCTTTCAAGTGTGTAATTCCATTAGTTTTTTAGAACTCTTTTGAAATTTCTTACCCCATCTAAATCATGTGGTTTAGCAAGTAGACAAGATTTAGCCCAACAATAAGTTTCAGTTATCAAAGCATCATTAAGTTTTAAATCATTTCTCTTGCTACTATGAAAACTTCTACTTTATGTCCAACTCCAAAATTTAGATTTTGATATAGGTACACCATAAACATAATTAAATCATGAAATAGAACATATTCTAGTATTCAAATTCCAACTAAATACATATTTTCCACAAAAATTCAGATTTAAATACATAACAAGTCCAATATGTAACAACCATTTTTTACCACTTTAAATCTCAATCATCAACTTAGAATCTCCTACAATTTGACATCTTTACATATTCATACTTCTTAAGAAAAACTTACAACTTATATTTAAGATTCCCTAAGTACTTGTAAAGACATACTTCACTTATACATTTAATCAAACACTTAGAAAGCAATTGCAATTCTAACCTTATTCTTGATATAATATTCATTCAATCAATACCCATCATCAAAACCAATCAAAAATATTAAAAACTACATCATATAGTTCAACAACATATGAGAAATTAATATCAAAAATATATAATCAAGTCTTACTCACCTCTTGAATTTAAGAAGAAAAATCATACTTTGAGAATGTCACCATTGGTCGGGATCTTGATGAAGATCTGAAGTCAACACTCACACATTGTTTGAAGCACAATATCAATGTGTTCCCTTGAAAGGCAGAGGACATGCCTGGAATTGATCCCGAGGTCGCAGTGCATAAGCTGAATGTGAACTCAGATGCACGACCAGTCAAATAGAGGAAGAGACAGTGTTCTCCTGATCGACAAAATGTAATTCAAGAAGAGATAGGCAAACACACAAAGGCAGGCTTCATTAGAGAAGTTTGGTACCCATATTGGCTTTCAAATGTGATCTTGGTAAAGAAAAGTAATGGTAAGTGGCGAGTTTGCGTGAACTAAACAGATCTAAATAAGGCATGCCCCAAGGACAGCTACCCTCTACCATGAATTGACAACCTCGTGGACAGTACTTCTGGTCATAAGCTATACAGCTTCCTTGATGCCTTCTCATGCTACCATTAGATTCCAATGGCAGAGGATGACCAGGAAAAAAAATCTTTCATGGCAGATTTGACAATATATTTCTATAGGGTCATGCCCTTTGGTTTGAAGAATGCAGGAGCAACGTACCAAAGACTAGTTAATAAAGTGTTTGCAGGTTTAATTGGGAAGAACATTGAGGCATACGTTGATGATATGGCTGTGAAAAGCATAGAAACAGACATACATATTCATGACCTCAAAGAGGTATTCTCCACACTCAGAAAATACAAGATGAAGTTGAACCCAGCTAAATGTGTGGTCGGGGCATCATCAGGAGATTTTTTAGGTTTCATGATCACTCATTGGGGCATTGAGGCAAACCCTGATAAAATACAGGCCCTAATTTCCATGGAATCTCCTAAGAGCAGAAAAGACGTTCAAAAGTTGACCGGTCGAGTAGCAGCACTTAACAGGTTCATGTCAAGAGTAGCTGACAAGTGTTTCCTCCTTTTCAAAATCCTTAGGGGGAATCAAACTTTGAGTGGAATGGAGAGTGTGAGCATGCTCTGCAAGAGCTTAAAGTATCCCTAGCAACACCTCTTGTGCTTACGAAACCAAGCCCATGGGATGTTCTATCATTGTACCTAGCAGTTTCCCAAAACACAGTAAGTGCAGTTCTTGTCAGAGATGTAAGCCTGACCATGTAGCCAATATATTATGTCAGCAAAGTTTTGCTTGATGCCAAAACTAGGGGTGAACAAATAAACCGCCAACCCGCTAAACCGCAACAAATGGTTTGGTTTAGTTCGATTTCAATGGTTCGGTTTGGTTTGAAAAAAACTAAACTGCTTTAAACATTTTTTTTTAGGTTTCAATTGTAGAAACCGCAGTTTGAAACCACAACCCGGCAAATTTTAAACAAATTATAAAAAATTAGTGCAGGAATAACTTATCAAATTATTTTGAGTGCTACTTTGATTTCTTATAGAATAACTTTTATCAAAACTTGGATGTGTTCTTGAAAGATTTCTAACTTCTGTCAAATGCAAAAAATGTGAGATTTTTTCAGGAATAAAATTATGCGCTAATCTATGCATGTTTGATCCCTTATATAAGCAGTTTAACCCCATTCCCAACTAGAAATATTGAATGCTGTAGAAAAGTTAAAATGAGGCATGCAGTTTCCATTGAAGAACATTATAAACAAATTAGAAGATAATTCATTATGAGACATATTTATAGCATACTGAATAGAAGAAATACTTTTATAGTAATATAGTGTTTTGTCTTTTATTTATGTGAATGGTTTTAAACAATTAAATGTCATTTGCAGTTGCAACATGTTGGAATAATACCCTTTCCAATGTGAGTTGCATCTCAAAAAAATCTAAAAACACATTTTGACGTAATCTACATAATGGTCGCTAGGTATTGATCACAAAGTTGTGCATCGATTACGAAATATGTGATCTTTGTTATTGGTAGATTAATCATTCATTCATTTTTGCATTATCGTACAAGAATGTGGCTTGGTTTGAGATCTACTAATTTATTTAATTGCAAACCGCGGTTTTAAACCGCACCAAATCGTAAAAAATGGTTTGGTTTGGTTTGGAAAAATTTCAAACCGTTTTAAATGATTTGGTTTGAAATTTTGCTACAAATACAAACCACCCAAATAAAACGTGTTCACCCCTAGCCGAAACACGTTACACCCTAGCTGAACAGCTGGCATTAGCACTCGTCATTGCAGCCAGAAATTTGAGATAGTACTTCTAGTCACATACAATTACCATGCTTACTAATCAGCCCCTCAAACATATTCTTCAGAAACCTGACATATCAGGAAGACTGCTCAAATAGGCCATTGAACTTAAGGAAATTGATATTGAATTCAAACCTCGACCCTCGATAAAAGCACAAGCCATGGCAGATTTCATTGTAGAGCTCACACCAAGGCCTTGGGAGCCAGAGAGTAGCCCAAACAACTCCGATAGTTGCAAAAAAAAATTTGTAGATGGAGCATCCAACTCCTAAGGCTCGAGTACAAGAATCATTATTATGAACTCAGACAGAAAGGTCAAAATACAATACGCCTTGAGGTTTGAATTTGAAACAACCAACAATGAAGTTGAGTATGAAATTGTTATCATCGGGCTTGAGATTTCCCATGGCCTTGAACTCGAACATATAAATATTTTCAATGACTCCCAGCTTGTAGTAGGGAAAATCGATGGCACATTCAAAAGGAAAAGAGGAAAAAATGAGTTTATACTGCCTACATGTTCATGAACTATAGAGGATATTTAGAAGTTGTAAGATCTTAAAAATACCTTGATCAGAAAATATCAAGGAGGATGCACTTTCAAGATTAGTGTTCATGAGCATTGACAACCTATAAAAGACTGTTCACATGAAATTTGTTTCACAACCCAGCATAGCCCCAAAGCTTGCAGTCATGGACATTGACCATGAGCCCACATGGATGGATCCTATTGTCAAATACATATCTGATGGAAGCCTCCCCGAAAATACAAAAGAAGCTAGAAGCATCAAACAAAGATCAGTCAGATACTGTGATAGGAGGAGTTCTTTTTCGAAGAAGTTTCACACTGCCTTACCTCAGATGCCTTAAAACATCAAAAGTTGCTCAAGCTCTTGTAGAAGTACACGAAGGTATATGTGAGAATCATCAAGGTGCCAGGGCTTTGGCTTACAAACTCCTCAGATACGACCATGAGAACGGATGCAATGGATTATGTAAAGAAGTGTGACCAGTGTCAGAGGCATGGAAATATCATCCACTCACCAGCTAAGGACCTAACTCCTATCCAGTGCCTAGGACCTTTCGAACGGTAGGGAATCGAAATCCTAGGTCCTTTTCCCTTAGAAAGAGGACAACTAAAGTTCATAGCAGTGGCGCTGGAAGTAGAATAATTCACTAAGTGGGTGGAAGCAGAGCCCCTAGCAATAATTTCAGAGTCCAAACTCAGTTCTTTTGTTTATAAATTCATCATATGTAGGTTTGGTCTTTCGAAGGTACTGATAACAGACAATGCCAGAAAGATCTACAATGCACAATTTAAGAGTTTCTGTGCAAGCCTGCACATTAACCATTGCCTAATGTCAGTTGCACACCCCCAAAGCAATGGGTTGGCAGAAGTGACGAATAGGACAATACTCCAAGACCTTCACACAAGGATAGGAGAGGCACGAGGATCATGGCCCGACGGCCTGCTAGCCATACTTTGGTCCTATAGGACATCTCATAGCACAGTCACTAGGGAAACTCCCTTCATGCTTGCTTTTTGGGTAGACACCACAATCCCCATTGAAGTTGGCATACCGAGTTTCAAACGTCTCTTCCCTAATATTGATGGTGAAGGTACAAGTGAACACCTAGACCTGCTAGAGGAAGTTCGTGAACAGGATAGCGCAAAGATAGCATCCTATCAGAGCAAATCATCCAGGTACTTTAACAACAGAGTCAACCCGAGAAGGTTTAGAGTAGGAGACCTCGTATTGAGAAGAGCATAAGGAACCGGTCATCCCCCAGGGAAACTTGGTCCAACTTGGGAAGGACCTTATGAGTTCATACGACAAACTCGAGGAGGATCATACAACTTACGAGATCTTGTAGGAACACCGCTTCCAAGACCTTGGAAAGTAGATAACCTGAAAATCTACTGCAAATAACAAGATCGAGCCCTTTGGCTCTCCCTCTTAATTTCTTTTCATTTTATTTTTAGTTTAGTTTCGTTTCCTTTCCATTTTTGGCATGCGCGCTAACTTTTTATTTTCTTCAAAGTTGCCTCTATAAATAAAAGTAGTCGGGGATATCGCTAAAGTCTTTCCCGCGAGGGAGCACCTCAAAGCCTTGCCCACAAGCGAGCACCTCAAAGCCTTACCCACGAGCAAGCACTCAAAGCCTTACCCACAAGCAAGTACTCAAATCCTTGCCCACATTACCTCAAAGCCTTTCCCACGAGCAAGCACTTAAAGCCTTGCCCACGAGCAAGCACCTCAAAGCCTTGCCAATGAGCAAGCACTCAAAGCATTGCCCACGAGCAAGCACTCAAAGTCTTTCCCACGAGAAAACACTCAAAATATCCCCCGAAAAGTATTCCCGAAAACCATGTTCAGGGTTTATCATTGCTCGCGTATACTAACCTTTTCACATAAAGCAATCCCACATGTTCAGGGTAAGCGCTCGTGCAATTGCAATACCCATGTTGGGGGTTTATAATTACTCCTGTTCAGGGTACACATTTTTCTATAAATCCCATGTTCGGGGTTGATACCTTTGTTGGGTTATCAAACCCATGTTCGTGGTTAACACATGTTCATTAACATTATCCATGTTCATGGTCAACACTTGTCCAAATACATTACCCCGGTTCAGGGATTAACAAAGGTTTAACATCATAACCATGTTCGGGGTTATTACTTTAAATTTTGCCCCATAACCAGGTCTGGGGTTAGTACTTGCTCGATTATATTATCCTTGATTGGGTTCACACTTTGTGTCCAACACCCCTGTTTTAAGTTTACTACTCATGCTCGTGTGCATTAGGTGTTCATGCACATTACTTTATAAAACATCACTTACAACTTGATAAATAAACTTCATTCAAAATAATAAAGATACTTCATTCATCCAAAAACAAATTGTTCATACATATAATGAGGACAGGGATACAAAATCTAACTAGAACCACCATTGTCTACAACTTCCAGCTCATCCCCCGAACCATCGTCGCCCTTATCATCTGGGCCATCCTCGGGCTCAGATAGAATAAGGCCTTCGATCAGGTCATGATTGTAAGATCCCGAGGCTTACTTTCCCTGGAGGAGAGTGAAATCATCAAATTTTTTGAAGTCTTCGACTACCAGTGCACGAGCAGTCTCAGCTGCAGATAACTTCTCCTCGAAGTCTTTTTGAGTACGCTTGAGTTCGAGCTTAAGTTCCTCAGCCTTGTACCTCGCCTCCCTAAGCTTTGTCCTCAAGGCCTCTTGTTCTTGCTTCATCTTTTTCTTATCATCCTCCAGCTCCCCAATCTTGATCTCACGTCGGGCGATAGAACTCCCTAGGCCTTCAACTTTGTCTTCATTGTCGATTGCCCGGAGGGCAATACCTTGAGCGATGTTAAGAGCCTGCATCATAAATTTTTTAGATCGGGAATAAAATATTGAAAAATTTAATAAATATTTACCTTGGTGAAGTAATCCTCGAGGTGCTTGATGCCCATGGTTGAGCTCACTTCAGACCGATACTTTGCAACCATGTCGGGCGTTTTTGAAGCAACTCTGATAGGATCGTCCTCGACCTCAAGGTCAATAAAGTCAAGAGCCAGAGCATTGTTTGTCGGGGATGAACGAGGAGGAGGAGGAGGACCAGTGTGTTAGAGCCCTCTCCCGGGTCACTTGTCCCTTGAGAGCGGGCTCTTTTCTTTCCCTTCTTAGTCGGGGGCTGACCACCAGCTCCCCCAGTTTTCCCCTAAATATAGCTCATGAGCGAAGAAGGATCAAAGGTCATATTGTCTTCTGGAAAAATAAAACCGAGGCATTAGACCAAGCATGACAAAGTACAGTTAAGAATGAAAAGAAAAGTGACCAGTCTCCTACCCCCAAAGTTCTTGACTCCAGCAAGATTGAGGACCTCATCCCAGAGTAGATCATCCAAATTACTGACCAAAAGCTCAAGGCCCTCAAGCAGCTGCCTATCTCGCTCTAATACTTGAAAATAGGCTTGATGATGAGATCCCGATCGGGGAATCTCATCGGACAACGCGAAATAACGACGATTAAAACCTAGGAAAGATCGAAATCAGATTTGACTCGAAAATAACAAGAACACGAATAAATAAACGGAAATTAAAAGATAGATTTGACAATAAAACCTTGACCCGACAATCACGACGCAATTAATGACGATGCGGATTGAAGAACCAAGATTGGTGAACGCCACAAGGGTTGTCAATTCCTTGATAAGTTCGTTGGGTGAACACCACAAAGAATGGATCTTTGATAAGTTCGAAACAAAAGGGAAAAACTCAACCTTTAACAAGAGAATCCTCTCTCAATTTAATTCATAAACTCAAACTTGTTTTTTACAATGAATGGAAAGGAATATAAATAAGCAAAATAACCTAGCCTCTAATTTACTCAAAATAGAATTCTAATTAAGCTAAAATTCCAAATTATGCAAATAACTAAAATAAAAAAAAGGAAACAAAATAATTGGAAAATTCCCGGAAAAACTGGCGATGCTTATTTACAGCCGTGACGGACCCTCTTACGGCCGTAAAGGCCTTTCTGATCTAAAACTGTGTTATTAGTTACGGTCGTGATGAATTATTTACGGCCGTGAAGTTTCCCTTTTTGAATGTTACGACCGTAACTTCCAGGCTTACGGTCGTAAGCCTCGTTCTGCTGCAATTTTCCTTTTTCCTTCGATAATTGATTACGGCCGTGATTGTAAGATTTACGGCCGTGAATACATGGGTTACAGCCGTGAAGGTCATCCATTACGACCGTAATGGATTTTCTGCCCAAATAACTTCGTTTTCTCGGCTCGGCTCGATCCCAACATGGAACTTGCTCCGTTTTCCACGTAGATCATTGTGATATTGCGGATGGCTCGACTTCACCCTTCGATGCCTGGTCCGGATCACATCATACTCCCTCTCTTGAAAAGGATTCGACCTCGAATCCATTTTTGGTTGGCTTTTCAGACTCCTCCTGTCTCTCTGAGCTCGATGATCATGTTTAAGCTTTGTAAGACCCTTTAGACTTTTGGCCTGCTCATTTTGGCCAATGAATTTCTTTCCCGCTTTAAGTTCATGACTTGATTTATGTCCCTGCAAAACAGATTTAATAGAACTGGGGAGGGATGTGTTAGCAAATGCAAATAAACTCATTTTTATGGTGGACTCTCTTTCCTTTTTCTTTTCACTCTCGAGCTCACATTTTTCTGAGGTCGTGGCCTCAACTCTCTTGTTTTCAATTTTCACACCCTCTCCTTTTTCTGAGGTCGTGGCCTCAACGCTCTTATTTTTCCCCTCAAACTCGCTCTTTATTTTCAATTGGTCCTCTTGGACCTCTTTAGGTGATAGCGGAGCAAGAGTGATCATTTTTCCACCCTTCACGAAAGAATATCGATTTTTAAACCCGTCGTGCACTACCCTCCTATCATGTTGCCAGGGTCTCCCCAAAAAAATATGGCCAAAATGCATAGGTACCACGTCACAAACCACCTCATCCTTATAACCCCCGATGGTAAAATTGACCCTACCCTGTTTATTTACCTTAATTTCTCCCGACTCGGTCAGCCATTGCAATTTATAAGGGTTCGGATGTTTTATCAAGCTCAAACCCAATTTCTCAACCAACATTGTACTAACCACATTAGTACAACTTCCCCCGTCAATCACCATACCACAAACCTTTTTACCCACTAAGCACCTAGTATGGAAGAGATTGTCCCTTTGCTCACCAATTTCATCCACCCTGACCCTAGCACTAAGGACACGCCGATTAACAAGTGAATCTTTAACAGCATAGGTCAGCCCTTCCTCATCACTACTACTAGCCCCAACATCCACTAACTTAGGCATTCCCTTAAATTCATCCTCGGAACTAATTTCTCCATTTTCACGCAAGATCATTAGCCTCCTATTTGGACACTGGGATGCTATATGACCCGTACCCAAGCACTTAAAACACTTAATATTTCTATCCCGAGTAGTTTGAGAATCAGAAATATTTTTACCTTTCGTTGTAGGCTCTTCCTTCCCTTTCGGGTTATGTTCAACGTTGGATTCCTGCTTCGGTTGTGATGTAGGATAAGATGGTGAGTGTCTTGCTGCCCCCTTTCTCCTTAGCTGTCTTTCCACCTTCATGGCCATATGCACCATATCCTCTAGCTCTACATAGTGTTGCAGCTCAATGACATTGGCAATGTCTCTATTCAGCCCACTCAGAAACCTAGCCATCGTAGCTTCCCGATCCTCCACCACGTTAGCCCGAATCATCGCCACCTCCATATCCTTATGATAATCTTCTACACTCCTCGACCCTTGAGTCATACCCTGCAGCCTCTGATAAATATCCCTATAATAATGAGTCGGCACAAACCGCTTCCTCATTATGGTTTTTAATTAACTCCAAGTCTCCACCGGCTCCTCAAGGTTCCTCCTCCTACCCGTCACTAGTTGATCCCACCAAATATTTGCGTAGTCGGTGAATTCAATCACGGCTAGTTTCACCTTCTTCTTTTCCGAATAATTATTACAATCAAAAAGTCGTTCGACCTTTGTCTCTCAATCCAAGTACGCCTCCGGATCACTCCTACCCTGGAACGATGGTATTTTCACTTTAATTTTTCCGAGGTTATCATCAACAAAATCTCTACCCCCACGATGCCTCCTAGCATCACAACGCTCCCTATCATGCCTCCTCTCATACCTATCTCCTCTTTCCCTCCTTCGCATACTACCCAAAGATATACTTCCACTTTCACTGCCCATGTCTTCATCATCCACACCAACCTCACGCCTATTACCTCTCCTAACCCGAGAACCATCATGAGATTGATCCCGAGGTCTCTGTTCACGCTCTGCACCTCAATTCCCTATCTGAGCCATAAACCTCTCAAGTTGTGCCCTAATTGCTGCAATATCATCATTACCCTGTTCATTCATTCT
Source organism: Ligustrum vulgare (assembly GCA_963555705.1). NCBI lineage: Eukaryota > Viridiplantae > Streptophyta > Magnoliopsida > Lamiales > Oleaceae > Ligustrum > Ligustrum vulgare. Next base: position 291,570 of record OY743174.1, on the reverse strand, counting down.
ATTCACACCCCCGAGCTGTTTTCTGTCTCCAATAGAAGATGAAGATGTGGAAACCTCTCTATCAGACATTTTTAAGACACGAACAAGGAAATTCGGAATATTTGGGAAATTTCGGAAATTTTTTTTTAAAATCTGCTAGAGAATTGGACTACGAGTGTGGCAGAAAAAAGGGAACTGGATTTGGACGAAAAACGAAGAAGAAAAACACTTTTGAATTTTTGGGACTGACTCTTATGGATCAAACTGAAAAAAATTTATGACTGACACGAAGAACGCGAAGAACACAAAAAAATCAAGAAAATTCAAGAAACGCAAGAATCTGAAATAGATCCAAGCTCTGATACCAGATTATGAGATCCCGATCGGGGAATCTCGTCGTACAACGCGGAATAACGACGATTAAAACCTAGGAAAGATCTAAATCAGATTTGACTCGAAAATAACAAGAACACGAATAAATAAACGGAAATTAAATGATAGATTTTACGATAAAACCTTGACCCGACAATCACGACGCAATTAATGATGATGCGGATTGAAGAACCAAGATTGGTGAACGCTACAAAGGTTGTCCATTACTTGATAAGTTCGTTGGGTGAACGCCACAAAGAATGGATCTTTGATAAGTTCGAAACAAAAGGGAAAAACTCAACCTTTAACAAGAGAATCCTCTCTCAATTTAATTCATAAACTCAAACTTTTTTTTTACAATGAATGGAAAGAAATATAAATAAGCAAAATAACATAACCTCTAATTTACTTAAAATAGAATTCTAATTAAGCTAAAATTTCAAATTATGCAAATAACTAAAATAAAAAAAGGAAACAAAATAATTGGAAAATTCCCGGAAAATCTGGCGCTGCTTATTTACGGCCGTGACGGACCCTCTTACGGCCGTAAAGGCCTTTCTGATCTAAAAATGTGTTATTAGTTACGGCCGTGACAAATTTCTTACAGCCGTGAAGTTTCCCTTTTTGAATGTTACTGCCGTAACTTCCAGGCTTACAGTCATAAGCCTCGTTCTGATGCAATTTTCCTTTTTCCTTCGATAATTGATTACGGCCGTGATTGTAAGATTTACGGCCGTGAATACATGGGTTACGGCCGTGAAGGTCATCCATTACGGCCGTAATGGATTTTCTGCCCAAATAACTTCATTTTCTCGGCTCGGCTTGATCCGTCCCTCTTCTCGGCTCGATCCCAACATGGAACTTGTTCCGTTTTGCACGTAGATCATTGTCATATTGCCGATGGTTCGAATTCACCCTTCGATGCCTGGTCCGGATCACATCACCTGACCCTCATTGAACTTTATAGTATCTAGGACAACCCACTTGGTTCAAAATGGATGCCCGGGATCTTGAGGAATGACATAAAAAAACTCTCCTTCCAACCTTGAAGAGAACTCGGCATCCTAGACATTTTAAATCTACCTCAACTAGATAAATATACAAAACATGAGATGTGGGGGAGCTGCTTGAGTTCGAACACCATCCTACAGAGGTCTAATCGAGGCACTATAGACATAAACCTACAGGCAATGGAAAAGTATACTAGCATTCTCCATCCATTTGGTACTAATTTCCCCGGGCACATAGAGTGCTCCATGAGGAACTCAACAAAAAATGGATGTAGTGGCCACATCAGCCGAGCCCTCAGAGCATCCCTGTAAACTAGGAACTCCCCTATCCTCAGTGGTTGGGGTTCTAACATCATGTCTGGGCATATTCCTGAACTCCTTTGCTATTTCTATAATTTTGTGCTCCTTATTTATGCACCTAAGCTCGGTGTATGTAAGAGGAACCTCATTCTCATCCTAAGCACGAGGTCTAACATCTATGGGCCTAATCATGGGGATTAGGAAATTTCCTTAACTCCTCAGGCCTACTCTGCTCACTACTAGAAGAGCTCGTATTGCTACCGCTATTCGAACTGCTACTACTACTAGACATCTCTTGTAAATAGTAAACTTGTTTAACTTAGGGGTTCTAGCTCTTACCTTAGGAATTGAGCACACTAAAAACACTCCTCTATTGCCCCAAGCACGATCTCAAAGACTTAAGCTCTCAAAGTGTTTGCAAATGGGGAAATGAGGAAAAATCCCTATTTATAGGAGGGAACCTCACGAATACCAAATGTCACGCGATCTGAACCGCCAAACGACGCCACATGTCACACATTCATGGCCCACGTGTCTTGAAAAACATCACATCTTTACAAATCGACATGTCGCCTGTCTAAACCATCGCATCTCTTCAAACCAATCTCGACCAATCTAATTCACAAATAGAGCGCATCCACCTCTCCCTGGCCTCAAGGATAGATGTGCGGGGGGCTAGTAATGAGCACCAAAACTGGAAAAACATGTTGACATCGATGAGGAGCATGTAACTCACCCCGACCTCAATCAATGATGTATGCCTCCACTTGTTAAACCAAAAACCCTGACCATACTCCCAATCCCCGAGGATGTGTCTTAACCTTGAGGACCCTATCACTCATAATCTATCCTCGACATACTCAGGGTAATCCTCACGAATGGTTGGGGAACCTCATCTTGGACGTAAAATAGCCGCCTCCCAAAAGCAATATGACTCATATCCCTTATTCAACATCTAACAATATTATCCCATATAAATGGAGAGGATACCTGGTAGGACTTGTGCCTAAATTCTAGCATCACATTCCTACCAGAACTCAACTTTGCACCTCTATAAATACTCACATTTCAATCATAATCCAGGTACACGCAATTATTGTTTCAAGTTCATAGCCTCTTACATAAATTTTTTCTCTCTCTTTGCTGACTTAAGCATCAGAGAGCCGACGATATTACACCTCATCGTCTTTGTTTTAGGTATTCGAGGATCCAGTTCGTACTCATTAACTGCTCAACCTCGAAACACTTCAAGTACGAATATTTAGCATCATCAATTACCTATAAATTGTTGTAGAGCATATAAACTGAGATAATCAAAGATGGAAGGATTCTAGATAAACCTTAATTTTGTTATTTAGTTTAATTTGATTTTTCACAAACATAATTTCGATTATTTCTCGTTTTGGTTAAGGTTAGTAATTCTCTTCGTTCATAGAGTACTCGTATATTTTATAATGATTGAATTTTATACGTTGCAAATTTTTAGTACTATAATTCTTGAAATATTTAAATCATATTAATTGAAAATAAGAAAAATAATAACTGGTTATTGAAAACTGAAAACCATAAAATGAAAAGTTTACTCGGAATGAATAAAAAATTACTCTCTATCAAACGAGGATTATGCCAGGCTTTCCGATGCCAACTTTAAAAAACAATTTGCTAGATCCAGCCAAAAATATGAATATTCAGAAAATTGTCTTGTTAGACATTTTATTTTAATATTAATGCTTACTCTTAAGAATTTTGACAAAAATGATTCTACAATATATGGTTCCTTTTTTCCTTTGGAAGAAAGCATGGGCTGTTGAAAATTAACATTAATGAAAGTTTTCTCTAAGAGGATCGGAGTAGGTTACTACAAAATTAATTTTTTTTTTTTTTTTTTTTTTTTTTTTTTTTTTTTTAAAGATACTAGAACTCTATTATATGATCAAAATAATTTCTTGATCGTGTCAACTAGCAACCGGAAATATCTCGACCTTTTTAGAACATGTTCGAGTCAAATAACAATGACACGAAACGGTACCATTTCAAAAAATCAAGGTCTCGGTCATTTAAATATGTGCAATGCATAATTTCCATTTCGAGGAGAAAATGGAATGGGAAATAGAGTGGATACTAGTATTCCAAATTAAGGGAATGTCATTTTTTAAGCATGCCTTGTCATGTATCTATTTCATGATAAGTATAGATTTTTCTATAGATCGTAGTAGATAGCATAAAATAGCATGATTGTGTCTTCGAACTAAAGACATTAACAAGATGGTTGAATGTTAAGTTTCTGTCAATTAGTTTCGTAGACAAAAATATTTGGTCCCGACACATTAATGAACTTGCCAATTGGCCCCAAAGCAATCCAAGGCCAAGGGTGAAAGTTCTATGGTTATGGATAATGCAATCAAGATTCAAGGCCTAAGGTTATTATGGATTATGCAATCAAGGTCAAAGATGAATATGAATCCCACATAAGGATAGGAAATGAATGAATGCTATATCTTCCCTAGCTATTTGATTGATTGTCCAAATTCTGGAAAAAAAAAAATTGTTTATAAATAAAGAATATGATGTTTTTCAAAGTAAAATATATTATTGAAATGTAGTTTGAAAAAATATATGTGATTAAAAACTGATTTGGAGAAATGTGTTATTTAATATGATGTTTTTCAAAGTAAAATAATATTACATCTAAATTCTTTTTTTTATATAATTTTTTAATTACACAATCTCAAAAAAAAAAAAAAAATAGATATTCTAAATTACGATTTTCCCCTAAATCTATTTTTAATGGAGCCCAAACAGATGTTTAAAATATCTTCTACACAATGGAGAACGTCTTTAAATTTAAACACTCCAACAAACTCTTTATTTTTAATAAAGAAAGTTAATATGTAAAACATTCAAACTTGAAATTCTTTGAATGCATTTAATAATAGAGAGTGAGTTTGGCTCTCTACTCACTCTCTAAATTAAAAAGTAAAAACTCCATTGGAGTAGTACTTTAAGGGTTAGTTCTCTAAATTAAAAAGTATTTTAAATTTAAACAGCTTGTTGGAGATGCTCACGCTAACTCGCTATTTCAAAACTATAATATCAATTCACATTCCTCTAATAACTAATAAGTTTGCAGTTGAGAAAATACATATATAAAGATATTTGTCCAATGCGAAACAAGAGGATTTATAGTGTGGCACATCTAAAAATATAATTGTGAGAATTAAAATTATTGTAAGTGCACAATAGTCAAACATGTAATAAAGTGGATTTAAAAGTCTAAAGGTTGATCCCACAAGGATTATTTTATCTAGTATTGACTTTGATTAATTGAATCCTAATATAAGAAAAACACAATGATTTAATATATAACCTACTAACTTATTGAAAGCAAATATTATGAAAGTCTACTAAATATTCGAAAATCAAGAATTGAATTTTTGTTTTGAAGTGAAGGTGTTGGGACTCACGATTTTATCCTAGTTATTCTATTCAATTACTCATATCAAGTTTTCTTCCTAAAGTCATATTTGATCGAATTCATAATCATATATTTTTTCCCTCTCAATTTTAAATTAGTTCTACCTAATTAGGTTAACCACATATCTCTATGTTAGGTCAGAATAAGTCATAAATAAATGCATTCAATAATAGGAATTCATATAACGATCACAACAACCACAACTATGTATCTATATCATTTTGTTAAATTTTAAATTTATTATGTGGTTTAGATATTTAACTTACCTCTCAACTTTACAACCTGCAAATCAATGAATTAGTATAAGGTAATTTATGCATTATGATCAAAAATAAATTCAATACTTATAGTTTAAATCATAAAACTTGAGAATTGAAATTACATAATCAAATTAGGCCAAATATTCGTCCCAAATATTATTAGCTACACATGATAAAAGAGAAGAAACCTAATATTAGAAATGAATACATAACTAGGTTTTAACCAAAGTTATAAAAGGCATAATGCATTGCGATGCGTCGATGTCGAGTATCAAGAATTAGAAGTTTAAGCGTGTCAATGCAAAAATTTGACACCATGATGTGTTTTGAATTTTTATTATTATTCAAAGTATTTTGAAGACATTAATAATTTTTTTTATATATAAAAAAGATTTTTTTACATAAATAAATAAAAACAAACAACCACATTCATATTATCCCATTTAACATTAATTATAAATATGAATGTTTAATAATATGTGTGTGCGTGTACATGAGTGAAGGACAGAGAAATAAAGAAGAATGAAGTTATTGGTGGAAGGTTATGAGAAAATGCTTTAATGACAACTAACAAAACAGTAAAAGGAAAACATGCATTAAGAGGATAAAAGATATAACGCTTTATATTAGGTCCAACATAACAGTAAAAGGAAAACATGCGTTAACAGGATAAAAGATATAACGCTTTATATTAGGTCTAACATAGCCTAACTTTTGTTTAAAGGTCCATTTGATTGTGAGAGTAAAAAATTGATGGAAAGAAAATATTTTTCATGGAAATAATTTTTTTGAAAAATATCAATTGAATGTATTTGATTGGTTTAATTTTTCAGGTGAAAAATAGGATTTTTTTTTCATTATTTTTATGGCAAATAAAGTTAATTTAGCTATTTTTAATAATATTTTTTTTTTCTTTTTCCAGTGTTCTAAAAGGCGCCGTAATGCTCTGTCTAGGCGCGAGACGTGGACGAAACGCCTTGCATCCGGGGTACGCATGTAAAAATGCGTTCAAAATCTTTTTTGCAGCTTAGGTGCGCCTAGGGGCGCGTTGAATCTCGCCTAGGCGTGCCTAATACTGCCTAATGCGCGTCTAATCCCGCCTAAACGCCTTTTTTTTAATATAGTTAAAAATTCAATTTTTTATATAAAAATATATTTAATTTTTAAAAATAATATTAAAAATACGAAACGTATTATGGCGCTTATTCTTCGCATTGACCCGCCTAAATTTGTAATTCTTGATTCTCGATCTCGGCGCCTCACAACGCATTACACCTTTTAGAACATTGCTTTTTTCACACATATTAACTTGATAATAAAATGTTAATTTCTGAAGAAAAAATAATAATAAGTCAATTAACAGTAATAAAAATGGCCAAACAGGAAGAAAAGTATTTTCCAAGTTACATGGAAAACATTTTATCCACACGAGTAAGGGAATACATTTTCTAGGAAATCAACGGAAAACAAGTCACGTGACTTAAGCTAGAAAAAATTTTCCTTGGAAAATCTAACTCATCAAACAAACAAAAAAGTGAAAAATGTAAACATTTTCCATCTTCCCAAGAAAATGAGAGCTATCAAACACTGCTTAACTCTTTATCGGAGCCCAACTCAATCTCTTCTTCTTCATCTAACTCATCTTATGTGTCATTCAATACAATATCATTTTCTTCGGACTCTCTTCATCTTGATCATTTAAAAAACCTATTATTTCACATAATTTCTCATTCTACTCCAACGACATATGCAAACACACTAAAAAGTAAAATCTACTATCTGTGAAAGAATGGAAAAAACCAAAACCTAACATGTTGACTGTTGGAGCTTGAACTTAACATAGAAGAATTGAAGAAGTATTCTTCAAAATCCCAAATTATGCTTGGTTGGGACTTGAGCAGCGATAGATTGAACATTTGAACTTCTGCAGAATGAGAGAACGCAAAAAGGTAGAACCGTAGAAATAATTTTCTTATTTAACGATTTTTAATTTTTACTTTTTGGTTTTGATGATAGACCGTGTAGCTGTAGTTCATGTACGAGTGTGATATTGGTCTTAGGCAAATTGATTGATTGATTCCATATTATTCACTTTTAAACAATGCACAATTATTCGGGATTATACAAGACTAAAGAGAATAGACACGCCCATTCGCGCTTAGGCGGTCAACGAAAAAAATTGATTGCATTTTCATATGCAAACCCCCCAATGCGAGACATTTTGAACACACCTTGCACCTAGGAGTAGGGCTGTCAATGGATCGAATTTTAATCCGAACCCGATCCGAAATCCGATGAAATTAACGGGAGATGGATTTAAGGTCTCAATCCAATAACCCAATAAGGATCTGAATCCAATAATCTGTTAACTAAATAGAACAAATATGGATATAAGTCAATCCGATCCAATAACAATTCGATACGAATTTTTTTATAATAATATAATATATTTTATATATTATTATATAATTTTATTCCATATAATTTTTATTTTATTTTAAATTTTGTAATGTATTTTATAAAGTATAATTTTAATATAATATTATTATATATTATAATATTCATTTTAAAACTTGTAATATATAAATATTGTTTTAATTTTTTGAGATGTTATGATTTTATTTTTTAAGAATGATATAAAATTATAATTAATTATATGCGTAAATTTTTACTCATTAATATGTACACATTTAAAAAAATTATGCTAAAAACAATTTCGGATCGAATATGTGATAAGGTAGCAAATCGAATTTGGATTTAACTGTCAAATATCCGTCGAATTATCGAATCGGATCGGATCTACGAATTATTCTTATCGGATCAGACCGGATAAACGCAGATCCGATCCATATACGATCTGTTTACACCCTACCTAGGAGGCGCCTTTTGGGGCCTTTAGAACACTAAGACTGTGTTTGATAGTGATGGTGGAATTTAGGTGGAAAGAAAATGAATTTCAGTAAATTGAATTCTAGGAAATTGAATTCCTGGGAATTGAAAGTTTAATGTGTTTGATTGGTTTAATTTTCTAGGTGGAAAAAGTAGGAAATTTTCCCAATTTTGTTGTTTGATTGACATTATTTTTCATGAAAAATAAAATAAAATTTACCTATTTTAATAAAAAAATTATTTTTTCATACATTTGTACTTGATAATAATAATGTTAATTTTTAGAAAAAAATAAAATCAATTAACAACAACAAAAAGGATCAAACGTAACGAAAAATTGTATAAGATTTTCTATGAACCCCCCCCCCCCCCCCCCCGAGAAAACGAATTCATTCAAAATAAGGAAAATACCGGATTTCGAGGCAAATGGAAAAATGAATTCCATGGAAAACTTAGGCAACGAAATAGCGCAAAGTTGGAAAATCACATATTTTCCATAGAAAATAGTGCGTATCAAATGTTAGAATTAAATATCCATATAGCCCAAGATCAATCATGCTAAATTATCAAGAATAATAAACTGGAAACATACATGGATCCATTAAATCTGATTAAACGAGGGTTAGATCTTTCACAGTCAAATTCCTTATTGTTCAACATGTTTTCCTCTCGCGATGGACACAAGAAGGACGCAAACAGTTATAATTTGACTTGGGGACCATAACCACAATTCTTGTCCTTTTATGATAGCTAATTAGGTTTCCATCAACCCTAATTAGTATATCGGGTCTCTACACATTACAAAGTCCATACCACTAGATGTTTCAAAGGCCCAAATATTTAGATCACTTAATTGACCCTATTAATTTAGATAGCCCAACATAATTATAATTAACTATGTAGCCCGCATAAAAGATTAATTCCAACAATCTCCCACTTGGGGTACATGAGTAATCCGAAGCAATTATATTGTATAACTTGAGGTGCGTACCAAAAATGCTATCTTGCCTTGAAACATCTCCTTAGTTACAATCTGGTCCATCTCCAGTGTCAACATGGGATCAAAGCGGCTTTCGTTACACTTATATTGGTAACTAAACCCATCAATGGTCACCGTACCAACACATTCAATGACATAGATCAAGTATGGATGTGTAGCATGGAAATTACATGCAATGTGATCATAAACATGCCTATTTCCAACTGGTCCAACTTTATTCCTTAGTGAGATCATGTTAAATCTTTCCAACCTTGATGCTAAACCGCAAACGAAAAGATCAAATTCAGAGATTTGAAAATAAATCATATCTTTAATTCTGCAGAAAACAAAAATAGAATATGTCTATCACTTAAAGAGCATCAAAGTACAAACTCCCACTAAAACAGCATTACGCCAAATTACAACACCAATATGAGCATTGAGCTCATGAACCACCTAGGTTGTAAACCCTTTGGTGAGCAGATATGCAATATGGAGTTTATGTCCTTACGCTCTATCGACAACTGAGTACTCTGAATTCATTCTTTGACAATAAGGATTGATCTCCAAATGTCCTGATTTCCCTTGGGTGAGCAAATAATGTTTTGTTCTATGCAAATATTGTACAATTCTTTTGGATGCTTTCAATTGATTTATCCCATGATTATTTAAATATCTGACTAATACTCCCACTATGACGCTATATCCTGATGCGTACATATTTGAGTGTGTACAAGACTTCCTATATCCAACACATAAGAAGTCTCATGCATATTAATCCTTTATCACTTTAAACTCAATCTCGAGGCACTGAATGAGACTAAACTGGTCTCCCTTATCACTGAGTGTATCTTTTAATCAACAATCTTTCATACCAAAAATAGTACATTTACTCCCACTGAACTTATGGAACATAATTATCAACTGCATTTATCTCAAGTCCAAACGAGATAATAATTTGATAAAATTTGTCATACTGTTGATGGGGAGCTTGTTTGATACAATATAAATTTATTTAGTTTGCAAACCATTTTCTTTGTATTACATAACACAAAATTTTCTAGTTATACCATACATATTATTTCTCCAATGTCTCCATTGAGAAACACAATCTTTACATCCATCTAGTTACAAATGCCATCATTATCCTGAAAAAGTCTTTCGATAAAACCATAGAAAGTTTCTTTCTAATCGATGTTTTCCTTCTGATTAAAATCCTACAACAAGATGAGTCCTATATCTCTCAACATTGCCTTTTGAATCCCTTTTGGTCTTAAATATTTATTCACAGCCTTTGGGGTCCATGCCTTCGGGCAATTTAACAAGATCCCAAATGTCGTTGTCTTTCATGGATTTATCTCAACTTTTATGGCATCAATCCACTTTTGAGAATTAGGACTTTGTTTGGACAAATAGAAGTTGATTGGATCATCATCAATTACCTTATGTCAAACTCATGTTCTTGGAGAAAGATGATATAATCATCTGAAACCACACTTCTCCTTTCTCTAATAAATCTTTTCAATGGCATTTTGTTCTTGAGGTTGTTGAGCTTGTTCATCAGAAACAATTCCTTCATTCTAAATTGGGAAATACTTAACATTGTCTTGATAATCCGAATTTGCATCTTGAACAATGTCAGAAATTGAAGTATGATCATTATCAATAGCAACAGCAACAGCAACAAGAGAAAATAAATTCCTCTTTAAAGACAATGTCTCTAAACTTATCTTCCCCTCCAAGCTCAATATCCTCAATGAATAAAGCAAAAGGCCTTGGACGTTATTTAATGAATTCATCATGCCTAGCAGAGTATTCATCACCACGTCCAGATCTGTACTTTAGTCTTTTTGTCAAGTTGATTTTCAACTTCAACTTTGAAGGCCTTAATAACATCCAGATAGTGTGACTTCTCATTAATCAAATATAGGTAGCCAAAGTTTGAATAATCGTCCATGAACATAATAAAATACTATTATCCATTCTAAGAAACTGTAGAGAATGGTCAACAAATATTAGTATGAATTAGTTCTAAGACACCAAAACTGTCATTGGCACTTAATTTTTTGATATTTGTATATTTTCCTTTATGTACTTGACACAATGGACTCTGGAGCCTGTCAAGTCAAAAGTTCAAGAACTCCGTAGGGCACAAGCCTATCTCAATTCTTAGTTTAGAGATATATCCTTGCACTTGTGCCACAATGCAGCGGAATCTTTATTAGTTAATTTATGTTTTGCACCATGTTGACTGATATGCAAAGTTTCATTATACGAGGCAAGTTTATCCAATAAATATAGGTTATCTTTCAAAGATAAATGATCGATCCAACAAGATTTAAATTATGAAAAGACTAACTTTATTGTTTCCAAATGAACAATAATAACCGAATTTGTTCAATATGAGAAACATAAATCAAATTTCGTCTAAAAGATGGTACTTTATAAGTCTTTTCTAAAATAAAATAATGACCAGTCCGTAATAATAACCTAAAATTCCTTATAGCTCAACTGTAACTGTATTACCGTTTCCCTAACAGATGAATCTTTCAACATTAATTGGATGTCAGCTTTATAGGAAACCATGCGTAGTCACACTTATGTGAGTAGTAGTACCAAAATCCACTCACCAAGTGTGTATAAGTACAAAAGTTAAATTAACTTCAAAGCAATCCAAAACGAGAAGCACGCTTTTCTTAACTAGCACCCAGTTTGAGGCATTCCTTATTTATTGTCCACCCTTATTTCAAAAGTAGCAGGTAAATTTCTTATCCCATTATTTTGCATTTTGTGGTACCTCAACTATAGCTCCCTTTCCCCATTTTCCTTTTCTGATCTTGATGAGTTGTTAACCAGTGATTACTTTAAATCCTATCCCGCTTAATTATTTTCTCTTCTTGCACACAGTGAGATATGAACTCATTAAGAGTCCATTTATCCAGTTGGGTGTTGTAACTCACTTTAAATTGACCGTATTATGCATGAAGGAAAAATAACTCATAATGCACGAGCAAGTCCAAAGACTCTACCTTTCATGCCTTTAATTTGAAAGCGAGATTAGACACTATAATTACATGATCATAAGACTCTTGAGATTAGAATGGTTCCACTTCTCCATGTCCCTTTTAGTCTCGATAGACTTACATCATTGAGAGCAGGTGGTCGCTCTGTCCGAAGTGCAAGGTCAAGATCCATGTAACGAAGAACAATCATAACGCCCTCTTTCTAATTTTCAATTTCGTGCCATGAAACACTAGAATAGAGTTAATTGATAGATATTGTAGTAACAGAATAAAAAGTTGAATCGAAATCAGGAAAAATTAAAATAATGGTGGGCCCAATTACAAGATACTTAGCACAACATTGATATTTAGTCTTTGGACATAAATATCAACTTGTAAGTGGTACTCTCCATGCAGTAATCAAATATAGATAATAAATCTGTCAGACAATAAGTCTTTCTTTGGACCAACTTATTATCCATATGATATGCTTTATAATCATCACATATTTATTACCACATGTGTGTTTGTCATTTGGCCAAACAGTGACCTTCCTTTGAGCCGATCAAAGTTCAGATAAATAACAAACACACGCATCTTCATATTTCAAAATTAAACAAATCTACACAACAGAGGTTACTTTGGCAACATGTCATTTCAATCGATTTATTTCGAAATATAAGACAATTTTCATATTTCATATGGTCAGGATACTCTTAACACAGTAATCAAATATCAGTATTCAATCTGTCAGACAATAGCCCTTTATTTCGATCGAATTGTTGTCCACATGATTAACTTGATGATAATCATATATTTATTTTCGCGTGTGCGTCAGTCATTTAGCCAAAGAGTAACCTTCCTTTAGTCCGATCACTGTTCGCATAAATAGTAGATCTCATTCAATCTGTCAAACAATAAGCCTTTCTTTGGACCGACTCATTGTTCGCATGATTAATTCGATGATCATCGTATATTTATTACCGCATGTGTGTCTGTCATTTAGCCAAACAGTAACCTTCCTTTGGGCCAATCATTGCTCGCATAGAATAACAAACACACTCGTCTTTATATTTCAAAATAAGTAAATCTATACGACAGAGGTTACTTTGGCAACGTGTCGTTTCAATTAATTTATCTCGAAATACAAGACAATTGATGGATCTGAAGGATTTTAAGAGTAAGAAGATCGATATCCTAATCTTTAATGGCCAGATTCTTAATTTTTGAAATTTTAAGGGCCTGATATTTAATTCCAGAAATTTTAAGGGTCCGAATCTAATCTCTGGAACTTTAAGGGCCTAAGGGTCAATAATTCAAGAATTTAGGAATCTGAGACTTGAGGGTCTAAATTTTGAAACTTCAAAACTTTAGGGATTTGAAATCATAAAATTCAAAACTTTATGGACCAAATTCGAATAAATCAAAACTTTTAGAGGCCAATTATGAAGAAATCCTTAACTTTAGGGGTTAAATTGAAATTTTATAAAACTTTAGTGGCCAATTCAAATGGAATCCTTATTTTTAGGTGCTTAATTGTAATTCTACAAAACCTTAGTGGCCAATTTAGAAGAATTCCAAAATTTAGGTGCCAATTTAGGAAATCTCCAAACTTAAGGTACCAATTTAGAAAATTTTCAAACTTAAGGGGCTAATTCAGAAATTTTTCAAACTTTGGAGGTTGAATTATAAAACCCTTAACTTTAAAGGCCCAACTTTAATAATTTATAACTTTAGGGGGCTTAATTTTAAATTCCATATTTTTAGGGGTTAAAATCAATATCCTAATAACCTTAGAGGACCTGAAGCGCAAAAATATCAAAATATAGAAAATTGCACTTCAAGACCCCTAATTCACTTAATTTCCAGCGAAGGCCCCTGCTTCATATATGCAACAACTAGGGTTTGTAACCCTAGCTACCGCTGTACCTGCCGCCGCAAATCCTAAACGGGCAGCGCCATCATCGGTGCTGCTCGCTTGTACCACCGGTGCAGCGCCCATCGCTGGCGCTTCCCTATCTACCGTAAGTAAGCTGCGTCTACAGTGACGTCGCAACACGGCCAACCCCGACTTCGGCTATGGCTCCTCTGGCCACCCTCATTCATCCTCAAACTTCAACCGACACAATTTCAATAATCTTAATCAAATCAACATGAACCCATGTATATACATATAGAAGTCCATAAACATCCCCAAACCGAATCTGGAATCTTCACAAATACCGATTTCAATATTTCAACAACAAAAAAAAAAAAGCCCAGATTAAGAAATCCACGCTAAATCAATGTATATAACATATACACAGGCGGTAGAGAATTATCCATTACTTTATTCAGATGCATGTACATTAAAGGGGAAGACCTAAATTCATATCAATTCGATTTCGTGATTGTAGTAAGTTGTAGCGACCAAGAATTTTTACGCGATTAATAATTATTTTAATAGAAAATCGTGTCGCTACTATTTCACCCATTTTTATTAAGTTAACGCCACGACGTATTCGTATAGCCAAGTCAAGAAATAATCGAGATCGTTCGATTTTAAATTAAATTCCGAATTTCTAAAAATATCTCCATTCTCTTGATTTAAAGTATATTAAGTCTAAGTACTTAATTCAATGTTATCCCAATATTTATTTATACAAAAATTACTTTTATTATTTAAATTAAGAAAATATATGCAAGCATGAGAGGTTCCATTATATATAATAATTATGAGAATCTTAATTTAATAAATATGGAAAAGTATATAAATGGTTGATAGATTCCATTATATGTAATCATGAAGAGCATAATATTTGTATAAATATGGAAAAGTATATGAATGAATTATATACTCCATTATATATAATCATGAAGAGCATAATATTTGTATAAATATGGAAAAGTATATGAATGATTGATAAGACTCCATTATATGTAATCATGAAGAGCATAATATTTGTATAAATATGAAAAAGTATATGAATGAATTATATACTCCATTATATATAATCATGAAGAGCATAATATTTGTATAAATATGGAAAAGTATATGAATGATTGATAAGACTCCATTATATGTAATCATGAAGAGCATAATATTTGTATAAATATGGAAAAGTATATGAATGATTTATATACTCCATTATATATAATCATGAAGAGCATATTATTTGTATAAATATGGAAAAGTATATGAATGGTGCTTTACTTTAAGAAAATGATGTGTTAAAATTAATAGAATTGAATGATTATGTTTACAATATGCCAACTTTATACATCTATTTAAACCCATCTCTTTTACACACAACTCTACACATATACACTTATTTCCAATCTCTTGACAAAATCCACAAGTAAGAGAAATTCAAGGTGGTCAAGAAAGTTTTGGTCCATTTATTACTACACTTCATTTTAATCTTTTAAAAGGTAAGTATATCTTATGTTTTTATGAAAAGTAAGTATGTTTTTATGAAAGGTAAATACACCTTATGTTTTTATGAAAAGTAAGTATGTTTTTATGACAAGTAAGTATATCTTATGTTTTTATGAAAAGTAAGTATGTTTTTATGAAAGGTAAATACACCTTATGTTTTTATGAAAAGTAAGTATGTTTTTATGACAAGTAAGTATATCTTATGTTTTTATGAAAAGTAAGTATATCTTATGTTTTTATGAAAAGTAAGTATGTTTTTATGAAAGGTAAATACACCTTATGTTTTTATGAAAAGTAAGTATGTTTTTATGACAAGTAAGTATATCTTATGTTTTTATGAAAAGTAAGTATGTTTTTATGAAAGGTAAATACACCTTATGTTTTTATGAAAAGTAAGTATGTTTTTATGACAAGTAAGTATATCTTATGTTTTTATGAAAAGTAAGTATGTTTTTATGAAAGGTAAATACACCTTATGTTTTTATGAAAAGTAAGTATGTTTTTATGACAAGTAAGTATACCTTATGTTTTTATGAAAAGTAAGTATGTTTTTATGACAAGTAAGTATATCTTATGTTTTTATGAAAATGTTTGGATCATTGCTATGAAATCAATCTCACAAGATTGTTATGGGTTCCATATGATATGTTTATGATTATGCTAAGGGGACCGGAGTTTAGTAGCGCTACACATAAGAATTCTTGCCATTTAAGTTCGGTAAAATTCTTGTGTCTCCCTATGTTTATGAATATTTCAATCCTATCCTATGTTATGATGAAAATGATCCATATGCTTTCAAAAGAAAATTTATGCTTGGTATACTTACTGGGATTTTATAAATCTCACTCCACGATATTTACCATTTTCAGATAATTGAAGGTTCGAGGCGGTCAACATGGAAGTGGCAAAAGTGGTTAAGATTGATGAGATAATTATGTTGAACTTTATGTAAGAAAATTATGTTCTATTTTTATTCACAAATAAAATTATGGGATTCTAATTATTCTTTTGAATAATTTTACATTACTATTTAAGTCTCGATAATATGATATGAGTCACTTTTTGTGGCACTCGAATGGTCGAGAATTCGGGTCGTCACAGTTGGTATCAGAGAAAAGAGTTTTAAAAACGATTCTGTAGATTTTTGAAATTTTATTTCTTTAAAACAAAAAAAAAAAAAATCACTATTCACGTGAACAGTAAAACGACGTGTTATTCATGATGAACAGTGAACGAAATCACTATTCATTATTAAAAAAAAAAGTTGAATTTTCACATGTCAAGTATGGTTATAATTTTGAAAAGCATGATGAAATTTGATGTGCGAATTTCAAGGACAAAATTCATTTTAAGCAAGGGAGTTTGTAATGTCCTGAAAATTTTATGGAATATAATTAGTTAGTGATATGATGTTTATATTGATGTCTTTGATAAATTTCTAGAAGTTCGGGGACTAAAGGAAAAATAAGATTTGACGATAAATTTTATTTGGGTTAAGTTATTAATTATTGATGGGGAGATAATTACTATATCGATATTGGATTTGTTTTGAAGACTGTGATTAATTAGGAATTATGATTCAAGAAAATGTTGATTTGGATACAACCACATTAAATTATTGTTGATTAAAGGAAAATAAGATTATATGAAATATTTTAACTCATCACTCTACTATGTCACTCTCCACGTATTGACTCCTCGAACCAGGTATGTTATATGCTTTGCAAGTCATTTACGATTTTATTAAGACATGTTAAGTATGAAATCTTCATATGTTATGAATCTTTATGTGTTACACATAATATACATGTCAAGTATGATATAAATTGATAGAAGACTCAATTTTTTTATTCTTTTCAATGTAGAATCATGAGACAGAGAGGATATTTATATGAATTTTGGTGCATATTAAGCTTAGTAAGATTGACTCAATTAGAAATTAAGTTGGGTTGTAACTTTTGCCCAAAATATATGGAATAATATATTAAACAAACAAAATTGATAATGAATTCGTACAATAATTTATCCCTTTATCACTACCTTTGTGTAAAAACAAGGGAAAAACTGTGGATGGTTATTAGTACTTCCTCTTCAAGTTTCAATTTTCGGTTCAATAATTTATCCCTTTATCACTACCTTTGCTTAAAAGCAAGGAAAAACTGTGGATGATTATTGGTACCACTCTTCAAGTTTCAATTCTGAAAAAAAAAAAAATTCGGAAAGAAAAGAAAGAAAGAGAACGGGTGTTGAGCATAATGAGAATAATATGACTTAAGAATGATTTTCAAAATAATTGTTGTCCTCGAGTTTAGAAATGATGAACCTTAAATGGACTTTGCATAATTGATTTTAGACATGGCACTAAGTATGAGAAGTCAACAGAAATGATTAGAAATATGTTCAGATTATCTATCATTTAGATTTAATGAGAAATAGGGAGCCAATTTTATGAAGTTTTATGAGATGTTAAGATTATAAGTGATATGATTTTAATGAGACTTTTATGAGAAGCATTATGAAGTTAGAGATTTAAAGATTTGGTTATTGGGAATTAAGTAATGGATATTATGTTGAGTAAGTGAATTATGCCTCTATATTGAAGAGAAATTTATTATGAACTTTGGCCTTGTGATTAAATTTTGGGAATATGATTTATGACTTATAAATATAAGTATGAGTAATCTTTTGAGCCAATTAAGGTATTGAAGGAAGTGATATTGTGATATTGACGACTATGATTTGAAATTTCTATGTTGAGGAATTATGAATTGATTTTCTGGAATATTTTTTTATGATATTGAAGTTTGATGAAATTGTGGTCAATTTTTAGATCGTTGTGATCAAATGTGGAATTATTTATTATTGTGAGTTATGAAGTATGCTTACGGTTTGAATAAGTCCAAATTTCAAAGGAAACTCTGCTTAGAATTTTATCGTTTGGAATTAAGAGCATAGTATGGTATGCAATCACTAAGAGAATTGAGGTTAGACATGCAAATTCATTTACATCACAAACGAGATTTAGTAGATGATAACAGAGATATTTATTATTTTCTCGTAAGGAGAACACACAAGAGTCACATTGGAAAGAAATACATGAAACACGCAAAATCAAAAGAAAGCAACATGGGAAATTCCTCAAATTGAGAGATGTGTTTCCGGAGTAGCCGTATCCTACCACCTCTGACCTTTTGAGGAAATAAAGAAACCTTCAAAGAGGTGTGTTTCGAGAGTAAGAATACTCCGTAATCTACCACCTGGAACCTTTGAGGTACACACAAGATTTAAACATTAAGGAAATCCTAGGAAATTAGAGGGGTGTCTCGAGAGTAAGAATACTCCGTACTCTACCCCCACCTATTCTAAGATTCATAAAGTTAAGTTTACATTAACCGGACTCCATTTTCGCTTGATTCCCCTTCCTTGCGACCAATCTATCTTAACCCCTGCTGGATCTTGTATTGAGATATATGACTGCAGCTTATCCAGTAGTTCATCAATAGTAGGAGCAGAAATAAGGAGCCTTCTGGAAAATGGAGAGATGAATCCCTGTTCCACAGCATAATCAAGAAAGGTTAACAAGCCATCAAAGAAATTGTTAACATTCAGAAGCCCAATAGGCTTAGTATGGAGATCTAGTTGAGCCCACGAGGTAATGTTAAAGATTTCTTCTAAGGTACCAAAACCTCCGGGCAGGGCTATAAAGGCATCAGAACCATATAGCATACAAGTTATGCGTTCATGGATGGATAAGGTTTGAACTTCATGCCCTCGTGTTTTTCCTGCAACATCTACCAAAGGGACAGGTATGACACCGATTACTTTTGATTTCTCTGCAAGAGCAGATTGGGAAACACAACCCATTAGACCACTGCTACCACCCCCATATACAAGAGTGATACCTTTTTCCCCCAGTTTCTTTCCAAGATCTACGGCCGCTTCTAGATAACCGAAGCCTTTCCCCACTTTTGATCCACAAAATACACAAATAGTTTTGATCTGTCGAAGTTTTGGTGCTTCCATCTTTGATAGTATAGAAGAGAAAACTTACGAAGAAGATGTGATTTTGGGATGCCTGAACTATGAAATATGTTTGGCTATTTAAAGCCGAAAAAATTTACTGTTTTTGATTGATTATGAAAAAGTAAAGATTTACTTTTGTCAAAATCGGCCAACTTTTGACTGTTTTACCAAAGATATCACCTTTCGGTGATTTATTTCCAGCTTTATCAAAACTCGAGAAAGGAAAATATATTTTATTTCCAAAACGCGTGAAAGAAAACAGCAAAATATTTTAAATGTGTATCAAGAGATTTACCTTATATCATTGTTGAACTGCCAGAAGCCTCATTTTGTAAAACAGACTGGCAAACAGGATCTTTTGCTATTATATTTTGGAGACTATAACGATTTTTGTCCTCGTTAAACTGAGCGTATAAGGAGAGAAGTTCACGTTGCACATAACCACTTGGGTGCGTCTCAAGAGTCAGTCGAATATCATCCAAAGACTCCTTACTCAGTCCACCCTTTATGAATTTGATTTTATCATCCCGATTAGTAGAAGAATATCCTACTGTTTTGCAACGAGTATCACAGTTCCAACGAGCACATTTGTAGCAACCATTCAGCCTTTTTGCTCTTCGTTTCTTTGCGAAGGTGCTTTTGCCTAAACCAGGCATGTGCTTTGGAAATGTCATAGGTAATTCACCAGATAGTCGAACCTTTGCTTCGATCAACCAGCGAACATCTTCTGAAACACCATGAGCCATCAGCAACCTCAATCTTTCGAGTCTTATTCGATAAATTTTCCTCAGATCATTCATTGGAAGACTGGAATAATACTTGCGAATGTTTGTAAGAATGATATCCATGTTTTTGATGGATCTAACATCTTCCCAGCATGAACTATTTAAAAGCATTAAGGATCGGAGGGAATCCGTGTGATATTGATTCCAGCAAGAAAGCGCGGAATAGAATAATGGAAAAGAGGGAACAAGAGTTTATACGCCATTTACTTTCTTGATAAAAGGAAGATTTGATGATGACGGGATTTGAGATATGGAATATTTTCTTGGATTTTGGGTACTGATATTTTGATATAATAATCAAGGTATAGAAATAATACGGGGATACGTGAAAGTGAAATAAGGACTGTATTGAATCAGGATTAATAAGTTTGTGCAAGTGAAAGGAATACCTTACGGGAAATGTTATGATATTTGAGTTAAGAATTTTAATTATTTGGGAGATATTTG
This sequence comes from Ligustrum vulgare, assembly GCA_963555705.1. Classification (NCBI taxonomy): domain Eukaryota; kingdom Viridiplantae; phylum Streptophyta; class Magnoliopsida; order Lamiales; family Oleaceae; genus Ligustrum; species Ligustrum vulgare. The sequence goes on along the minus strand of OY743174.1, from coordinate 270,631 downwards.
TTTATTGAATTTTGCAGAAATTCTGGGTTACAAATATTGGAAAGATAAACTGATGATTATGTTGATATGTGAATAACATGTTTGGGTATATTACATAGAGAATATTCAGGTAATCGTTTTAATTATTTTGGGATATTTGGTGATAAGAAGAAATGACAAATTATTATGGTATGATATGTTAGTAAAGATTTATTGAAATTTTAGAGATATTAATACGAATATTTGAGGTCACATGATACGATGATAAATGACAAGTTACATGAATACTACAAGATATGATGAAATATCACATACGATTGGGAATTTTCATTTTGATTCAGAAGAATTTATGAGTAGACATATGTCTATTATTGATAGAAAAGTCCATGTCTTAAGAAAACAAATTGATGCATTTAGTCAAAGTCCAGTGGGTTAAATATGGTTGGGTTAAATATGGTAGCGATGATGCTACATAAGAAGAAGAAGAAGAGATTCTGATTAAGTGTTCAGAAATCATAAGATCAAGTAAGATTAATTTCGAGGACGAAATTATTTTAAGGGGGTAAGTTTGTAGCGACCAAGAATTTTTACGCGATTAATAATTATTTTAATAGAAAATCGTGTCGCTACTATTTCACCCATTTTTATTAAGTTAACGCCACGACGTATTCGTATAGCCAAGTCAAGAAATAATCGAGATCGTTCGATTTTAAATTAAATTCCGAATTTCTAAAAATATCTCCATTCTCTTGATTTAAAGTATATTAAGTCTAAGTACTTAATTCAATGTTATCCCAATATTTATTTATACAAAAATTACTTTTATTATTTAAATTAAGAAAATATATGCAAGCATGAGAGGTTCCATTATATATAATAATTATGAGAATCTTAATTTAATAAATATGGAAAAGTATATAAATGGTTGATAGATTCCATTATATGTAATCATGAAGAGCATAATATTTGTATAAATATGGAAAAGTATATGAATGAATTATATACTCCATTATATATAATCATGAAGAGCATAATATTTGTATAAATATGGAAAAGTATATGAATGATTGATAAGACTCCATTATATGTAATCATGAAGAGCATAATATTTGTATAAATATGAAAAAGTATATGAATGAATTATATACTCCATTATATATAATCATGAAGAGCATAATATTTGTATAAATATGGAAAAGTATATGAATGATTGATAAGACTCCATTATATGTAATCATGAAGAGCATAATATTTGTATAAATATGGAAAAGTATATGAATGATTTATATACTCCATTATATATAATCATGAAGAGCATATTATTTGTATAAATATGGAAAAGTATATGAATGGTGCTTTACTTTAAGAAAATGATGTGTTAAAATTAATAGAATTGAATGATTATGTTTACAATATGCCAACTTTATACATCTATTTAAACCCATCTCTTTTACACACAACTCTACACATATACACTTATTTCCAATCTCTTGACAAAATCCACAAGTAAGAGAAATTCAAGGTGGTCAAGAAAGTTTTGGTCCATTTATTACTACACTTCATTTTAATCTTTTAAAAGGTAAGTATATCTTATGTTTTTATGAAAAGTAAGTATGTTTTTATGAAAGGTAAATACACCTTATGTTTTTATGAAAAGTAAGTATGTTTTTATGACAAGTAAGTATATCTTATGTTTTTATGAAAAGTAAGTATGTTTTTATGAAAGGTAAATACACCTTATGTTTTTATGAAAAGTAAGTATGTTTTTATGACAAGTAAGTATATCTTATGTTTTTATGAAAAGTAAGTATATCTTATGTTTTTATGAAAAGTAAGTATGTTTTTATGAAAGGTAAATACACCTTATGTTTTTATGAAAAGTAAGTATGTTTTTATGACAAGTAAGTATATCTTATGTTTTTATGAAAAGTAAGTATGTTTTTATGAAAGGTAAATACACCTTATGTTTTTATGAAAAGTAAGTATGTTTTTATGACAAGTAAGTATATCTTATGTTTTTATGAAAAGTAAGTATGTTTTTATGAAAGGTAAATACACCTTATGTTTTTATGAAAAGTAAGTATGTTTTTATGACAAGTAAGTATACCTTATGTTTTTATGAAAAGTAAGTATGTTTTTATGACAAGTAAGTATATCTTATGTTTTTATGAAAATGTTTGGATCATTGCTATGAAATCAATCTCACAAGATTGTTATGGGTTCCATATGATATGTTTATGATTATGCTAAGGGGACCGGAGTTTAGTAGCGCTACACATAAGAATTCTTGCCATTTAAGTTCGGTAAAATTCTTGTGTCTCCCTATGTTTATGAATATTTCAATCCTATCCTATGTTATGATGAAAATGATCCATATGCTTTCAAAAGAAAATTTATGCTTGGTATACTTACTGGGATTTTATAAATCTCACTCCACGATATTTACCATTTTCAGATAATTGAAGGTTCGAGGCGGTCAACATGGAAGTGGCAAAAGTGGTTAAGATTGATGAGATAATTATGTTGAACTTTATGTAAGAAAATTATGTTCTATTTTTATTCACAAATAAAATTATGGGATTCTAATTATTCTTTTGAATAATTTTACATTACTATTTAAGTCTCGATAATATGATATGAGTCACTTTTTGTGGCACTCGAATGGTCGAGAATTCGGGTCGTCACATAAGTAATAACCATATGGATGCATAATCTAGAATTAATATTTCTTAAAATATGTATCATATTCATACAAACGCAGATCTGATAATTCAAACATGATTGGGGCTCTGATACCACTTGTTAGAATTAAATCTCCATATAGCCCAAGATCAATCATGCTAAATTACCAAGAATAATAAATTGGAAACATACCTGGATCCATTAAATCTGATTAAACGAGGGTTAGATCTTCCACAGTCAAATTCCTTATTGTTCAACGTGTTTTCCTCTCGCGATGGACACAAGAAGGACGTGAATAGTTATAATTTGACTTGGGGACCATAACCACAATTTTTGTCCTTTTATGATAGCTAATTAGGTTTTCATCAACCCTAATTAGTCTATCGGGTCTCTACACTTTACAAAGCTCATACCAATAGATGTTTCTAGGGCCCAAATATTTAAATCACTTAATTGACCCTATTAATTTAGATAGCCCAACATAATTGTAATTAACTATGTAGCCCACATAAAAGATTAATTCCAACATCAAACGCACCCTAATTTTAACTAACATTCAAGATGAACATGAAGATCTTGCACTAAGTATTTATCTCTTTGCTTGAAATCTGGAAAAAGCCTTGAATTGCACCTTAAAAATCTTGTAATCCTCTCTCTTTTGTGATGTATGGTGGTAGTAAAATCAAACCCCTTAATGTTGAATGAGAAGATGCATTTATGTCCCCAAAAGCCCTAACTTCATGCCATAGTCGAAGTCCCAAAATAGGCCCAACAAAATTTAGTTACCAAAAAAAAAAAAAAAAAATTGTTCTAGTTGCCCGAATCGCCTATACGATCGCATGGCTTTAGCCATTGCAATCCCAAGGCTTTAGTGGATTCATTTATGCTTTGTTTAAGGGTCCCCTTGTGATCGCAAGACATATAACATATGTGATCACATAAGCTTCCCTTTCTCCGTTATTTTCACTTTGACTGTGTAATTTGTAAGTCCCTATATTTTCATTTTTATTTCAATTTGATCATTTTATATTTGTACCATTGGTGCTTCAACTTTTGGAACTTTACAGTTTAGTCCACACTTTGCCATTTTTGTACATTTTGGTTTTTTTTTTCCTCGTTAAGCCTCCAAACGTATCCAAATACGAGTTTTTCCTAAAACAGTTAAAATTAATATACAATTATGCATAATCATGTTCTAAAACATTCACAATCGTCCAAATTTAAGGTCAAGATAAGTATAAAGTCTTACTTATCAATAGCCCACACGTGATGAACTAATCTTCCAAGCTTTCTTTTTTGGTTGAACGACGGAAGACTTAGGGTATCTCTAGCCCAAAATTATAAAATATAATCAACTTTATGCTAACATACAGTATCTCTCACTCTATCCTTATAACTCATCTTCAATCCAAAATTTTGAATTTTGCACAAATAAACAATGTTTTTTTATTTTTCCTTTTTAGCTTAATTTTGATGATTATTTAATTTGAAATATTTATATTACTGTTAATTCAATTCAATTTAATTTAATTTAAATAGTATTGTTCTGAAAATACTATTCTAACAAAAGATTTCGACTCAGTTTCAGATCCGATAATACGAGAAGTTTTTGAAATGATAGTGAAAAGAGGTGAATAATTGAACAAAGAACAACAAAATCCAGCAGCTTCATATGATCATTTCTTTGAAAATCTTGGAGGATACTTGATCGATCTACCACAATATTAGATCATTGTATTTTATTTAGCTAGCGTTATATTTTAATTTCAAATGTTTATGTCATCGTAGTAAATCGTTTCTTTCATGTTGCATTTTTTATTTCTGGTGTCTATCTCACCGTACGACTCATGCTCCCAAGTTTCCAATTTGATTAAGTAATCTATTTTATTGTATTGTTTAATTATAATCTTTTCATCGAGTATGCTCGGTGTATTTGTTTGGGGACTATTGTCGAACTTTTTGGTTTGTTGAGGCATGTTGCCATCGTTCTTTTCTTGGATGCGCCCAAATTTTGTCATATCTTATGCTTTGTCTGCTTTGTTAGCAAGTCCGATCTGTACTTCTCGAATTCGTCCAGTGATTTTGTACCCTGGTTTTTTATCTATATATTTTTACATTTACGATTTAAAAAAAAAAAAAAAAAGGAAGCTGAGCCTAGGTATGGTCTAATGGTCACGGGACCCCCCACCCCCAAATTTTGATTTTTTTTTTGTTTTCCATAAAAGATGCTTTGAATAATTGATTTATTTTTATTGAATGAGGTAATATTTGGACTTTGAATAATTGAAATTTATGCATATTGAATAGATTGTTTTAGATGAAATATATGTAAAGATTGTAGCATGTACTTAGTAAATATAGTCTCTTTTTGGTACCAATTAAAATATAGATTTTAATCTTAGTTAAAGTCAACAATCAATTTCAACCATAGATTTCATGGGATCCACAACTTTTCAACCACATATTTCATCTACTTTTATCAAAATTTACTAAAAATCTAATTTTAATCTACACTGAACATGAACATAATTGATTGAAATTTGAATATATTAATTGATTATTTACTGCGATATAATCTGTCAATTTCTTTTGAATTATAACGTAGATCTTACTGAAAATAATTTAGCCCCGGTTTGAGCCCCATTATTTGAAAATCAATTTTTTTTAAAACTCTCAATCTCAATCTTTCATATTTAGTCAAACTCACAATATTTGACTTTTCAAACAAATTTTAACCACACATTCTTCAAAAAATATTATTTAAAATCATATTATTTTTCAAATAATGGGACTCAAACAGGGGCTTAGTATATTTGTGAGATTGCATATTATTTAGTACATTATTTTTTATGAATTTGAATTTTATCGTTATTTTCGATCTTTTCTATAAAAAAAAAAATTTTTTGAGGGCAGCGGGGTTTACCGCAAAACTGAGCCCCTACTACCAAATGTGTTCGTCTGCCACTGGAGTCAAGGGAAGACGCTTGTTTACTCATCATGCTCTAATACATTGTCACGGCATATTGAAGTTGTTGAGGGCAATGTCAAAAAAGGGTACGTAATACTAATTCCTACCTTTCATTATTAAGTTGATAAATATTATGACTTCTATCGCAAAGTGTTTGACCTTTGCACTTCCCATATTCTTCACCGTTATCTTTCATTTCGCAGTTGAGCTCGGAATTCGCTTCAGATATTTCTTATGAATCAATACACAAATAACAATATCATTTCCTTTACCGTTCTTCTATTCCCTTGTGTACCAACCACAAACACACAAGCAAGATAAATGTAGTGAATCACGAGGGGCTAAAGAGTGGACTGAATGACTCATCATCCGATGCGCAAATGAGAGCGACTCATTTCCACACAAGAACAATTTTCTTTCTTTGTTTTAAGGCAATTTGTAAGTCCCCACAACTCTGCCTCACACCCAATAATGCTTCTTGGCTTCTCTGTTAGCACCTTGTAACCCAAGGCAGTATACAGTAGTAAGTACTAAGTACCCCACATCCTATCCCCCCCCCCCCCCCCAAACCTCTCTCTATAAATATAAATTATACAAATATTTACATTTACCGCCCATAACCCTTCTTTTCAAGTAGTAAATGTTTCTCCATTAAATGCATTGAGAGAACAGGAACATATTGTTTCCTGTGTGCTACTGTTAAGAATTCTAATTATCACTTCCTTCCCTGAGCTTGCATTTATTTCTCTGTGGAATGTTGGTAAGCATAGACTGCGAAAAGAATTTTGGGGGCATTTACCAACCTTGTAGACATGGACCTGCCTCCTCCTCATGTATGTTTTCCCTCAAATCCCATCTTTTTTCCCCCTTATTCATGCATTTATTGTTTTTATTGAAATGACTTGCATTTAATGCTTAGCCAACATGCTAAAATTTGCAATTTTGCAATTCTGTATTATAACAGATCTTCGAAGAGGAAAATGGGGCCTTGCAGTATGTTGAGAAAGAAATTTTGAATACATCACGATTCTCCTCCAGTCATGGAGAGTCGATAAAAATAGAAAGCCCGATTGTTGAAGAAGATGAAGATGGAATGCAAGATGAAATGCCATTTTTGCAGCTGCTGCAAGCAGTTGAATCTCAGTCATTTTTATCGTTTCCTCAACCTAGCAGCTTTCAGCTTCTGTTGAAGCAGCAGCCGAAACAATCCCTAAGCCGTAATCAAATAATTCCGGCATTGGAGCCCGAGGGTATAAATTCAGAATCTAAACCAACTCCTCACGCAAAACCAAGAGAAAAACGAAAGCGGAAGAGAACAAACGCAGGTATCAAAAAAGAGGAGGAGACTGAGAACCAAAGAATGACTCACATTGCGGTCGAGCGCAACCGCAGACGACTAATGAATGACCACCTCAATGCGCTCCGCTCCCTAATGCCCCCTTCCTATGTTCAAAGGGTAAAGTGTGTGTGTGTGTGTGTTTCCCTATTAAGAATCCCCTTTTTCCCTACAATACAAATCTTGATGTTATAATTGCTTAGGGTGATCAAGCGTCAATAATTGGAGGTGCAATTGATTTCGTGAAAGAATTAGAACAATTACTCGAAACTTTGGAAGCCCAGAAGAGACTGAAAACCGGCTGCGGCAATAGGGAGGAGACTAGTATTAGAGGGGATTTCACGGTCGAGTCAAAGTCTCCCTCGGCCGACGTGCAAGTAACTGTTATTCAGAACCATGCCAACTTGAAGATACGGTGCATGAGAAGATCTGGTCAGCTGTTCAATGCCATTCTAGCATTTGAAAATCTCAAATTAACTGTATTGCATCTCAATGTCACTTCCTTGGATGATTCATTAGTCCATTATTCTTTCAGTCTCAAGGTAATTAATGCTTTTTATTGAACCCGTTTGACTTGGGCAAAGTATAATAGTACCAGTAGTTGAATGGTGTAGTATTATTTTATTTTATTTTTGATCAAATAATGGTGTAGTATTATTTGTCAGGTAGAAGAGGATTGTAATATTGGAAGATCCGCGGCTGAGATTGCAGGTGCAGTGCACCAGATATTCGGTTTCATCAATGGCAATGGAACTGATAATGCAATTTGTGACTGACCGACTCTCGTCTCGTCTCGACTAACCATTTTATTTTCTATTACTATTACTGTTGGAAATCAAGTGTGTGAAAAAGTGAGTTTTGATAGAGGAATTGGGAAAAGTTTTGCCCAGGACCAGTTGTTTCTGTCTACTGTACTATTTGAGGTGCAGAGATGGTGCGGCTGCTGCTATTACGCAGTTTCTGTTGAATCAGATTTTGGGAGGTGCGCACAGAGTCCACGGAAAGGAACGGATGATGCTTACTGGTTTAATTCATATGTGCTCTATTATTTTTATTTTCTTTTTTGTCTCATGCATTTTTATTTTTTGGGCTAACATTTTGAATGAACCCCACTGGTCAAAATATATTTTGAATAGAGAATTTTGGTTCCTAAAAGGAAATCATTCACAATTTGTTTGGTAAACGGTTTAAAAGCCGAATGTTTCAAACTATTTTTTAATCAAACATATTTTCTCTCTTCACTATTCAATCACATATTTTACCTTAAAATTATAAATAAATCAGTATATAAATCAATACGATATTATCAAATGGAGTCAACCCTCCTTTCGTAACTTGTTTATAAAGTCTTTGTTTGATAAATTACTTTTGAACATATTTATTTCTTCAAAATTACTTTTTAATAACATATTTTCTCTTTTCACTTTTCAAACACATAATTTATTTCGAGAATATCATAGTCTTTATTTTTAAACAAAATTATTTTAACAAACAGAGCTCTTAATTCTTTGACTTTGCAAATCAGTCTTTTAAAATAAAAATCGTCCAGGGTGGTGTCCTCAACTAAAATTTGGAAGAATTTTGAAAGATTATAAATTCTAATGATTTTCGTGGAGTTGAATAGATTTCAATAAAATACACTGGTTATTGAGTATAAGTTAATTTCACAAAATACCACTTAAATTTTAGCGAAATTTCAAACATATTATTAATGTCAATCGTTACACATTCAAACTCCTATTTGTAACTCAAAATGTCATTTTGTTGACTTTCCTATCAAAAAATTGACACAAACAATCATTAATATTTGAAAAAATTGCTGAAATGATTCTTAATGTTTTATTTTATGTAAAAGTCCTTAATTTTTTTTGTCTAAATTAAAAAAAAAAAAAGTGACTATTCCAAACAAATATTAATTTAATTTATTTCATAATAATTTTTAGACTATACAAAAAAATTTGTGTATATATTAACCATTTGATCAATAAAATCCTAATGGAAAAAACTAATCTACTAATTTTAGTTAACTAACTATTAAAAAAAAAAGATTGAACAAATCCAATTGTATTTTTGCAAATGTTATGACTCAATTATAATTTTTCTATTAAAAAATAAGAATATTTTTATCATTTAAATAAAAAAAAAGACAACTTTTGTTAATTTATAAAAAAAAAATTAAAGATTTTTACATCAAAATAAAATTAAGAACCATTTTAACGATTTTTGTAAACATTATGAACTGCACCAATTTTTGTATAAGAAAAGCAACAAAATGACATTTTGAGTAACCAATTGAAACTTGAATGATAGATTGTGTAACGATTGAACTTTAATGACATATTTGAAATTTTACTGAAAATTGATTGGTATTTTATGAAATTAACCCTATCGAGTACACTTAAATTTTAAAGGATCTCATTGGAATGCATAATAATTTCAGTTGAGGATAACTATATTTTAATGGATTTCAAAACTCATTAACATCTCAATGGGGAGACTTGAATTTAGGGTGTCTTTGATTGCGATGGTAAAAAAATGGTAGAAAGAAAATATTTTTCAATGAATTGATTTATCTGAAAAATATTTTCGTGAAAAATATCAATTGGAAATGTTTGATTAATTTAATTTTCTATGTGAAAAAAGTAAAAAAATTCTTAAGTTTTGTTATTTAATTGACATTATTTTTCATAGCAAATAAAGTAAGATTTAGTTATTTTAATCAATTTTTTAAAGCATTTGTACTTGATAATAATAATGCTATTTTTTTGGAAAAAATTAAGTCAATTAACAATATCAAAAAGGATCAAACGTAATAAAAATTATTTTTCATGTAACATGAAAATTGATTTTTACCAAAAAGCTTGGCAAACATTTTCCTTAAAAAGAAGGCAAATCAAGCGCGAGGTTGAAAACTAGCCAAACATGCCAAATTGTTGCCATCAAACAAGAAAAAAAGACTAAATATGGAAAATTTTGGATTTTCTATGGAAAATATATGATAATCATACACACCCTTATGTTTTAGGCTGTATTTGATAGCGATGGTGGAATTTGATTGGAAAAAAAATGAATTTCAGATAATTGAATTCCTGAAAATTGGAATTTTAATATGTTTGTTTGGTTTAATTTTCTAGGTGGAAAAAGTAGAGAATTTTCTAACTTTTGTTGTTTGATTGACATTATTTTTCATGACAAATAAAATAAAATTAAACTATTTTAATCAAAATATATATATATATATATATATATATATATATATATATATATATATATATATATATATATATATATTTTAAATTTTTCCACACATATGTACTTGATAGTAATAATGTCAATTTTTGAAAAAATAAATAAATCAATTAATAACAACAAAAATGATCAAACGTGGTGCAAAATCAATTCTCATTTGTCAAGAAAATAAATTCCAGTATACAAGTAGGAAAACAATTTCCTTATTTTCCAAGAACTCAGGAGCATGATCGACAAATGTGGAAATCGTTTTTCAAGTAAAATATTGACAATCAAACAATACAAGGTGAAATTTTTGGGACTGATTTTGTTTTTCTAGGGAAAAAAAATGTGATTTCAAACGCAACCTTAGAAAGACTTTTTAAAATACATCAAAATCCTAGTTGAAAACACCATTGAAATGTCTATAAGATTGTCTTCAGAATTTATGAATCTATTTTTTTTTTTTTTTTTTTAAATTGATATTTATAGATATGAAGTGATACATGTTTTTGCGCACAGATGAAAAGACTTTTTAAATTCGTGTGATGGTTTCTTTTGTTGGAACATTATAATGCAATTATGTCAGAGGTTCATTATTTCAAAATAATATAATTTATAATAATAAATTTTGAATAATATGTAATTAAAAGTAAGAAGTTTTTTTGAATTTATGAGTAAATTATTTTATTAATAAAATGTGATTGAAAAAAAGTTTTTAAAAAAATGAGATTTAAAATAATGAGCATCAAACAACAAATATATATTGAAATTTTGAGAGCCTCTATGTTCTTTTTCAAATGTACTTGAACAAAGTTGACCAATGTTTTCTTACACTCCCGTTCTCCTACTAAAGGTATGATATCCTAAATTGCAAATGTACAATATCACAATTTATATATATAATAAAATAATCGACACCATTTTACCACATAATTTCTCGCTCATTTTCACCTACTATTTTAGGAAAATTCTTATTTTTATTAACTTATTTTAATATATGAATTAGGAAAGTTCAATTAATGCATGTGATAAATGATTTATGGATTTTTGAAAAAATATCTACAAAAAGTCAAATTATAATTTTTTTTCTTTTCATAATTATTGCATTATTTTGAAATCGAAAAATATGTAATATAGGTGTCAAATTCAAGATCTGAACGAGAAGTTTAATACAAACTAAGAAATGAAAACAAACTCTAAACATATTATTCATAAAATCGTTTTAAATACTAAATGTAAAAATTTTACTTATACTTTTTATTTTTTTCAACATCCAATCTTTTTAATTTGTCTCATTTAAGTCCTAAAATGATACATATCATTTCTTACCTAAATTCAATTTGACCTAAATGATTAATTTTGAATTTTTTCTTATCAAATTGAAAGAAATAATAGATATTCAATCTTTCTAAATAAATTCAATTAAATCATTTAATTTTCTACAAATTTAGGTTCTTATAAACTCATTGGTTCAATTTGTAAAATAGAAGGTGTTAATAAAATCATTCTATTTAAAAATAGAATATGGTCAACATGTTTATTTAGCGTGCACAAAAATAATATGTGCAGTTGTGGAAAATGAGTTTTTAAGAATTTGTTATTGAGAATGAACATTGAAAAAAATTATTTTCGAAGAATATTCCATACGAATAAGTGATAAAGTCTTAAGTCTTGTGGGTTAAAACCCATTTATAAATTGAGATGTATAGATGATCTTTTTGTATATAAAGTTAATTATATTATATTTGTAATATTCATTCAATAAAATTTAATTAAAATTTGTATTTCATATTATGTATTTGCTATTTTCATTTAAATATAGGACTACGTATAAGTTTGTCACATTTAAATTTAACAAATTGCAACATTTAATTTAAGTTCGAGCACTTTTTTATTTTTTTTAATGTTTGGTAATTTTTGTTCGTAATGTATTTGCATTTTTACATGTAATTAAATGAAATATTTATTTAATAAATTTAAATATCAATTATTGCATTAAGATAGTTAGTACAAATTCTTATAGTGCCATACGAGGAGTCAATAAGTTAATTCAATAATGTCTATTCGCCTATTTATTTCGTTTTACGATTTGAAAATTGTAAACAATTCAACTTTTAGAAATCAAAATATCGTAAGCTTGACTTTAATCATTAAATCATAATTGTAAAGTATGGAATAAGTCACATGTCCATATCTTACTTCGCCTATATAGACTAAGAAAACTATCGAATGAACAATTGACTTTTAAAAAAATATGCAAGTCACAATCTTATGTTTTACTTTTCTGAGTATTTTTCATTATATATGAATGCACAATTTATGTCAGACATTGTACTTTTATAACTTATTCAACAAATAATTATCAATTATATCTTCTGTTCATTGTACATGAGCGATTACTAGTGTGTGTGTAATAGGATAACCGTTACCATTTAACGCACACATTTTACCGTCCAAAATTCTTTATAAATCAGGAAACTTTTGCCCCCCCAAGTATTAAATGTAATTAATAAAAGTTGGTATTAAATGTTGATATTAAGTAAAAATTGGCATTAAATGAAAGTTGGTAATAAATGTGAGTCATTAATATATAATGAACATTTCGGGCAGGAGAACCGTGTTGATATAATGGATGTATGTTAAACGTGAATGTAAAATGTAGCGATCGAGAATTTTGGTGATTTATTCAAATAAATAATTTTATTTTAAAAACCTGTCGCTTCGACTTTACCCATCATTTATTTATTTATTTATTTTTACACGCGTGTTCGTCTAGCAAAGTAAGTGAAATTTAATTTATTTAAAATCTTCGTCAAATTTTCAAATTTTATCAAAAGTATTCCAATGTCACAATTTATTTGAAGTACAAACTTTAATTATGAAAATTCAAATTATTTTGAGTCCAAGTTTTTATTTATTTTAGGTCTAACTCCATAAGCCAAAATGTCATTACTAATCATCTATGCACTTTTAAAACTCAATCAATAAATTCTTGACCCAATTAAATCAACAACTTATTTCTTAAGTATTTCCTTACACAACCACACTCACTTCCAAAATTCTCACAATTTTTCCTAATCAAAGATTTAACCTAAACTACCATGTTTAACACTTAAATCAACTATTAAGTAGATCCCTCACCTCATTGCCTAAGACACACCAAACATCACGATACTTCTGGGTATGTCTTCCCCTCTCTCAAACTTCTTCATCCTCCTCCAATCTACATCACAGCAACTTCAACCACCACTGTGATCACAAATGAGCCTGAAACATAACTTCTAAAATCTACAAATTCAATTTCACAGCAACCACCCACGATCAAACTCACTGCCTAACCCATTACCGAACCACCAACCTATATGATCGAATTCCACCAATCCACATTCCTGCCCACTACCCCAGACTCCAAACTCATGCCATCGAGCCACTGTCCAAACCGTCACAGCCAAACCCCACCGCAACACATAACACCAAAATCTGACCACCACCACCTCCCAAACCTCCAGCCATTTCCAATTCCACAAAACCACCGCCACACAAACCGCAGCCTCATAGCCCAGTTCACTTTCATTTTTCACACCCAAAACTGCCACCTTCACCACCCAATCAATCGACCACTGCCCATGTACAAAATGCCCAAATTAAAACCCAAAATCCAAGAATAGACATAACCCATAAACGTACCTCAATCACCAGCCACTAATTCCGCCGGAAAACCCCAAAACCGCAACCTCAGAGCCTCGGTTTCGTGCTCAAACACAGCCCCAAAAATCTACTTTTTCACATACCCATGTGCTCCCCTCCGTCGCCTCGCGTCTGTGGTGTCATCGCCGACGATTGACCTTAAAGGAGGGGCTCCGCCCCTCTCCACCATTCTCTCTCTCTCTCTCTCTCTCTCTCTCTCTCTCTCTCTCGTGATGGATAGAGAGAGGAAAGAGAGAGTGAGAGAGAGAAATATATATATATATATATATATATATATATATATATATATATATAATTTGATTTTTTGTTTAATTAGCCTCTTAGGTCCTCAAGTTTTAAAAATCGTTGATTTTAGTCCCTATTTTGTTTTAAAAGTTTTAAGGCTCATCCATTTGTTTTAAATTATCTTATTTCAGCCCCTGTTATTAAAATTAAGTCATTTCAGTCCTTTAGCTTTAAAATATTTATCTTTAGTCTCAAGTTTTCAATTGAGTCTATTTTACCCAAAGTTTCTGCTGAAATCTAATTTGACCAGAAACTTTCTGAGTTGTCAATTCAGTTCCTAGTTTAAATTAATTTCACAAATCAGTCCCCAAACCTTTATACTTTACCCATTTTGACCAAATTAATTTCACAAATCAGTCCCTAAATCTTTAAATTCTTCCAATTAAATTCTCAACCTTTGATTTCATTTATAAAACAATTATTACAAGTTTCTAATTAAAGTTCATTTATTCTAGGGCTAGACGAGGCACGATATTTTCAAGAAGGCTATAATTCTTTTACACAACAAACTCGAGAATATTTTAAGGTAGGTTCATTACTTCAAAAATCTTTTATTTTAAATGCGCAATATTAAGTAAACACATATTGTAAATTTATGCATGTGATTATGTAAATTTATGAGAACTAGTTGCCTTCGGGCCCAGATCTACATGTCTTCGGGTATGGACCAATTGCCTTCGGGCCTAGATCCACATGTCTTCGGGGATGAAAATTTATGACTTATGAGATCCACTTACTTGTTGTATAAGAATGATAATTTATGAGATGATGTTGCATGATTATATGTGTTATTTACGGTATAGTTTATTTAATTTGCGGTGAACATATTGAGTATTTCTATGAAATGCTCACCCCTATTTTTAAACTTACAAATTGCAGATTTCGGAGTTGACGATGGAGAGTGCGGTGGTGGCTACTGAGCAAGTTTTAAAACATGTTTTTTTGTTTAGAATTTCGAGAACTTATTTACCCTATCCAATTTATGTTAAACTTTGAATTTATTTAATGTTTAAATTCTTGAATGAAACTATTTAAATTAAATCTCGATTATTTTTTCGCACAAATTATTATTTGAAAGTCAATTCTAAAGGACAACGTGGCGTCCCGGATTTGCGAAATTCGGGGCGTTACAGAAAATCTAGATAATTGTGAACACATTTATTGCCCCCCTCTCTCTCTCCCCCCCCCCCCCCCCAGCACACACTAATATTATGGTAATAAATACTAAATAACGATTTATATTTTTTTAATCAATTTTAATTTTATTATTAATACTAATACTGAATGAGTTAAATTAATATTTTTAATTATCAGTACTAAAATTATTATTAATTATTATTTTTTATATATTTGTTATTCTTAATATTATAAATTATGTGTGTAGCCATCAATATAAAAATTGTATTTTAATTATTAATGGTCAAATCATTTGTTATCTTTAATATTAAAAATCACATTTTTTGAAATATATATGTGTTGAAAAAATTCGCTGCTTATAAATAATTTATAGAAAAAGTTATTGAACGATAGCCAATATTTTTTTAATCATTCTTAATTTTAATAACTTTTTAAAGATTATAGGGTATAAGATTTTCTGTCTAATTTCGTGATCTCCAACTTTACTCGGTTGTCATATCATGATAATTGTGAGATTTTCAAATTATTATTTTGACTACTTATTTAAGTAAATAAAGTTTTATTGGTTAAATCCAAATATTTTGTTTCCTTATTTTCTAATTATTGTGATTGATGTTTTTGAATGAAAATGAAAAGTATGTTAAATACGAGAGTCAAATTATAGAAGTTACGAGAAATATATTACCACATTTCACATGTTTCAATATTTGAATTAGTTATGTTATTTTTTAAATTCCAATAATTATTGTAATAGAAAATTATTTTTTATGCATTAATATATGTTAATTATGTATAAGCATTAAAATTTTACGAATACTTATTGAGATCGATATTGTGGATAACAACTTTCGTTTATTGAATGGTTGAAATCTTTATATATATAAAAGTAGAAGAGAGTGTCATTTTGGAAGGAAAATTGGATTTAATAACTCTTTTATGTAAAAAAATAAATAAAAATAAATAAAGAAAAGATAAATATTTTTGTAAGAAAAATTATTATTTATTACATATTTAATAAGATTTGAAATAAATATACTATGTATAAATGTATTACATTGAAAATGAAAAAAATTACATTAATATATTTGAACATAAATAATGTTATATCTATGTAAATGTGTTATGTAGGAAATAAAAAAATTTGGATTAACATATTTGAACTTAAATAAATGTGATATCTATGTAAATGTGTTATGTATGAAATGAAAACAATTGTATTAATATATTTCAACATAAATAAATGTCATATCTATGTAAATATGTTAAATTAAAAATGAAAATTTTGGATTAATATATTTGAAAATAAAAAATCCATGCTATATAAATTTGTTAAGCTAGAAATGAAGATTTTGAATCAATATATTTTGAAAATGAATAAATAAGATTATTGAAGTTTTTCTTCCTAATATGTCAATAAATGAGTGGGTTCTTCAATAAGCATATTATAAAAACAATTAATTATTTGTTATCAACTTTTTACCACCAATGATAAATTGGTAGAAAAATTAATCATTTCATCATTTTGACAAAAAATGGTATGTTTAAAATATATATATATATTGGATTTCGAATAAAATATATGTAAGCAACATATTAAAAAATAAAGTTAATTAAAAATTATAACATATTAAAAGAAAAATAGGTGATAAGATGAGCAAATGTTTAGAGAAAAAATTAAATAAAAGTTAAAAGAAATTTAATTAAGTGCCAAACTTTGAGTGGTGCGATACACTGAGTGTACATGCACAATTTTTTTATTTTAATTAGTGTTTTTTTTTTTTTTTAAGTTTCATATTCAATAACATGTGTTATGTAGGAAATGAAAAAATTGGATTAATATATTTGAACATAGACAAATGTCATATCATATCTATGTAAATATGTTACATTGAAAATGAAAATTTTGGATTAATGTATTTTAAAATAAATAAATATATGGTATATAAATTTGTTAAGTTAGAAATGAAAAAATTGAATTAATATATTTTGAAAATAAATAAATAAAATTATTGAGATTTTACTTCCTAATATCTCAATAAATGAGTAGGCTCTTCAATACGCATGCTACAAAAATAATTAATTATTTTATATTAACTTTTTAACCACACATATTTTCTTTCCCAAATTTTCAGCCACTATTTTTTACCTCAAAATCATAAATAAACAAGTTTATAAATAAAACATTATCACCAAACGGAGGCTTAATCATTTCATCATTTTGAAAAAAAAATTGGCATGTTTAAAAAATAAGGAAAAATAAAATATATTAATTAAAATATTGGATTTCAAATAAAATATATGTAAGCAACACATTAAAAAATATAGTTAATAAAAAATTATAACATATTTAAAGGGAAATAAGTGATAAGGTGGGCAAATTTTCAGAGAAAAATATAAAAAAAAGTAAAAAAAAAATAATTAAATGAGTATCAAATTTTGAGTAGCGCGGTATACTAAGTGTACATGTAGCATTTTTTATTTTTAATAGTTTTGTCTTTTTTAATGTTTCAAATTCAATAACATTTGGTATTTGAATTTTTATTGAAATTATGTTTTTTATTTGATATAATTGAATCAAGATATTTTTAAAATTATGATTTAAAAATTATATATTCCGTGCATCGCACGGGTAGACAACTAGTATTAGCTATATAAAGAGAGAGCACTTCCCAAAAACAGGTTTTTGAACTTTCCCGCCTAAGCCAATATTTTTTCTAAAATGAAAGTATTTTAATGAACCAGAATACTTTTGATAATTATACTATTATTTTGAAATAAAAAAAATATGCAATGTGGGTATCAAATCGAATATTTCAACGAGAACTTTAATAAGAACTTACAAGTAAGAGTCAACTATAAACATGTCTTTCCTAAAACTACATCAAAGATAATGTAAAAGATTTATATTGTACATTTTACTTTTTCCAAATGTTACACTATTTCAAAATTGTTTTATTTAAGTAATAACATTTATAATTTCTTAACTAAATTTAATTTGGTAAAAAATAATTAATTTCAATTCGAGTTGACACCCGTATTACTCATTTTGTACATTTTTTTATTTATTTACTCTTTTTGTTTATTTATTTATGTTTAATACTATAGATTTAAATTAAAAAAATATGCAAAATATATATGTTACTGACTTTAACAATTAGTTTAACCAATTTTTATCAAAATAAAAATAAAGGCATGTTAGCTGTAACACCCAAGTCACGAAAAGTTTGAAAAGATTTGATAGGTACTACTCATACCAACAAGGTGTACCTTTTTTTCGAAAGTCGATCGTTGGAAATCCCACAGTTAAGCGTGCTTGACTTTGAGTAATTCTATGATGGATGACCTCCTGAGAAATTTTCTCACAGAGAATGTGAGTGAGGACAAAACATGCTGAAAGAACATGTTGGTACAGTGGCAAAAATTGTTGATCTATAAGGCAACTCAAATTGTTACATTAGCAAACTGATTATATTTCAAAATAGGATGTGGTTAAATATATTTATTTAAAACGTATAAAAATAGTTTTTCGGTAACATAACACTTTGACTGCTTGGTGGAAAATGAAAAGTCGCGTTTTATTGGAAATTATTGAATAAATTTTGAATATTTTGATAGTTCGTATCTATAATTTTTTATTTTTTTAAAATTCTGTCATTGATGGTGGTTTCACATTGTAGATCGGTTTATACGGAATTTAACTATTTGATTTTATTTTTTTAGAATTATTTTTGTAAAAATGTGTTTTTCTAGAATGTATATTTAAAAAGTAGTATGAAAACTTGTAAAAAATAATTTTTTAAAGAATATGTGATTGAGAATAAATGTTCAGAAAAATTGATTATTGAAAAATCAATTCCATATGGATAAGTGATAAAGTATTATGTAATAAGAGCATTCATCAATCTATTTTTTCATTTTAATAAAATTCTGAGCGTAGGAATTCCTGGAACGATAAACATACAAAAAAAAAAAAAATTAAAGTATGTGTAATGTAATTTTTTTGTAATTAATTGCTTCCTTCGTTTCTCTTTTTTAATTAAATATTCATTTCATATGTTAACATATAAATTCAATATATGTGAGTAATAAATGATCGTGCATCGCACAGGTGTGTGTATGTGTGTGTGTGTGTGTGTGTAATAATAATAATAATAATAATAATAATAATAATAATAATAATAAAATTAGTTCAAACTAATTGTTTCAATTTTTATATTATTACCTTAAGATTAATAGACTTAAAATCATAATTATATAAGAATTTAATTATTGATAAAATTACAATTTAAAAAATTTAAAACCATATTTGAACTAAATAAATAAATATTAAAAATTATAGTGAATACATGTTTATTTGTTTTAATGCTTATAGTTTCATTCATATTTTTTTATAATTATACTATTATTTTGAAAGTTGAAAAATATGTATTATGAGTGTCAAATCGAAGGTCTCAAAAAAAACTTTATACTAACTCACAACTGAGAGCCAACTGTAAACATATCGTTTCTAAAGTCACATAAAATATTAAATGTAATGATATATTTGATTGCCTTAGTTTTTCCTAGAAATATCACATTATGAAAAATATTATCCACATTTTGTGTTTGTTTGATGTTTGATTGAAAATTTTCCAATTGAAGTATACTTTAATCATTTGATTTGAAAATATTTTCTTACTTTTTTTGTGAGAAAACATTTTCCACTTGAGAAATCAAACGCAGCTTAAAAGTTTTATTTTTATAGATATGATAAAATAAAATAAAAAAATGAAATCGATATTTTGGCAGATGGTGATTTGGAATCTATAGCCGTCAATCCATTATATAGTACACTTATACTTAAAGATATATACACTTATCTTCCCAAAAATTTTTGAAATATGTCTATTACTTTTTATATATTGTTGTAATTTTGTAAATATTTTTTTATAAATTCCAATGAATTGAGATTATATTTAGTTTAATTGTTAATTACTTTGGTTAAATATAGTTCAAAGAAAGTATTAGGGACTTTAAAAAGTCACTGACGACAGATAGCATATATAACTATATCACAAATTAAAATGCTAAATATTTTGACTATTTGATCTTTACATGCTTATACCTGAATATTTTTTTTACTTACAAGGATGAAAAGTAATTGATAATAAATGTCACTAACCGTCTGATTCAAGATTGCATTTCAAATTTAATTGAAGATAATTTTCTCTAATTTTCTCATATGCAATGAAAATCAATAAAAGTCAAGGTCAATCGCATTCTATTTTTTTTTTTTTTTTAAGAAACCAGTTTTCAACCACGGTCAGCTATATGTTGTTGTTTCAAGAGTTACAAATCGCAAGGGTTTAAAATTTTTGATCCGTGACAAGGATGACAATCAATAGTAATTCAACGATAAATACAGCCAAGGAAGTATTCCATAATTTGTAATCATGCATCTATTTTTCATTTCATTTTTTAAAAAATTTTAAAAAATAACATTCAGTTTCTCTGTGAAGTCTTTTTAAATATCTACATATTTTTCCTCCAATATGAACATAAATATAGTCCTACTTATAAAATATTAAAAATATTATTACAAAAAATAAAAAATCGTGCATCGCATGGGTGAAATACTAGTTAAGTAATAAAGTGGACTTCTTGATACCAAGCTATCGTTCCCATGATGATTGTAATTAAGTATCGAAATTGTGTTAATTCTAACTTTATTTGGACGGTGGAATTGTGATAATTTATCTAAACTAAAATATCTTAACTAAAAAGCAGAATAAAAGATTACAAATTTAGGTTTTCTAAACTGATGTTTGAAAGTGTTGGGACTCGCGATTTCGCCATAATCAATACTTTTAGTTCCAGTATTCAAGTTTTACTCCAATATATGTGTTCAATCGAATTCACTAATGTATATTGAAATTCCCCACTCGAGTTTAAATCAATTTTATCTAATTAAGTCAACTATATATCTCTATAGAGGGTTGAGATTATTCCTTAGCTAAATGCATAATGTAAAACCGCTTTTCATTTTTATGCAATTTTAAATTTCACGTAATATGCATGTGAATGTTATTATAAATTATACATTTATGATCTTTAATGTCTATAATTTGAATTATTTTGCAGTGGAAGAACTTGGACGCTGTCTCGATCAATGTGCCAACTAAAAAGTTTATAAATTGTTACGTGCAATTATGTGTCTAAGTGTTTATTTTAATTGCTAAAGATGCTTATTTCAATTTATTTAATTTTGTAAATGGCCAAAATACTTTAAGTTGAATTTGGGAGAAAGTTTAGTGACATTTGGAGGGTAAGTAAAACTTATGGGCTTCATTAGACAGAGGAGGAGACTTGAGGGAGTAATTTGAAAAATTCAAAAGATTTAAATCCTAATTCTAACCTAAACCTACTCAGACTCGTCTCTCATCCTCTTGCCTCACTCCCTTCGTTGTCTCGCCCTCTCTCCTTTCCTCTCACTCTCGGCCGCTCGTCCTCTCTTTGCCTCTTTCCCCCACCGTCGCCAACGTGCTACAACCGGAGACCACACACCTCACCCACTACCACGGTGACTCCTCCTCCCTATCACCGCGTACCCACACACACAGACACTCAATCAAGCTGTCACTCACGGCTTTACACACACACACACACACGGATTTATATGTATTGATGTATATATGTTAAATGTATGAAGATTTTAGAATTTTTCCAAAATGGGTTTTATTTAAGTTTCGAATATTAAATTGTTAAACTTAGATTTTTGGGCAATATATATATATATATGTGTGTGTGTGTGTGTGTGTGTGTGTGTGTGTACTTTTCAGATTATTGAGTTCATAGAATTAATTAGTTTAGTTAAATTTCTAGCTGAATTGGAATTGTAATGTATTTTCAGATTTAGGAAATTTAGTCTTAATTAGTTTAACTGAAAATTTGATTTTTGGTTAGTTAATTTGGAGTTATCTTTAAAATTTCAAAATTTGGAGTAAAATTATGTAAATGTGTATACTAATTTAGAATTTCAAGTAATGAGCTGGTTTTTAATTCAATTTTTAGCGTATATGTTTGACTTGTGGTTATTATTTTCAGACTTCGGAAATTTACGAAATTTGTAGTTTAAATTAATTGTTCTAGTAAAGTTGAATAAATGGTGATTTCCAAATTTTCGAATAGATAGAATGCTTATTGGAATTGTCTTTGTGAAATTTAAGTTGTGATGAATATTCCATAACTTTGACCCCTTTGTGTTAAATATGATTTTTGAACTGAATGCATATTTTATTAATAAATGGAAATAATTAGGAGAATTGGTACATTGACGTTACGGGCATCTGAGACTCTTCCTCTTGCAAGTCAAGATAACGGTAAATATTAAAGACGTCAGGTAAGTAAATTTTTTATTTTTTATTTTTATAGAAGTTAAATGTAAATGTGAAATGTGTAAATGACTGTCTTGCAACTTACTTGCTTTGATGAGTTTCAATTACTTTATGAAAGTATATGATATTAAGAATAATGTTCAAGCATGCATTGGCATTGAAATTGGGAAGTCAAATATTTTTTAAATGAAAGAAATGTTTCAAAGTGCAAGTTTGTTCAAAAGTTATGATGTGATCCAGACCACGGATACAAGCCCGCACAAAGATCCATTGAAGATCAAAGGAGGACCGATAACTCGATTGCAAACAAAGAGGGCCAACGAAGCAATGGACAAGCTAGTTCAAGGAACAATGGCCAAAACAATGTTCGTGTCATCAAAAGAAGCAAGTTCCATGTTGGGACCGAGCCAAAACGACGAGTGAATCAACCTCATTCAAGCCTTCGAAGAAGATTGTGAAATTTCAAGAATTATGGCCGTAACATATGGGAGCTCGCGGCCGTAACCAACCTACTGTTGAAAACTGTGATTTTGAAGAAAATTGGACTTACGGCCGTAACGCAGCCTCGGATCAAAAACAAGATTTTCAGAAAATATAAATTACGGCCGTAAATATTTATCTCACGGCCGTAAATGTTAAACAGAAACAAGGTTACGGCCATAAGGAAATTAGTCACGGCCATAAAATCGTATACGCGTGAATTTTAGGGTTTTATTTATTTCCTTATTTTTAGGTAGTTGTTTCCTTGTTTAATTAGAATCTTAACCTAGATTTTGACCCTATTTATAGGGATGTAATTTTCATTATTCATTACACAACTTTGATATTATAATTGAGAGGCTATTTGCTTTCATATTCTAATTCGTCATTGAATAAAATCCGAACTTGCGAGTTAATCTTATTTGTTCAAATCTTGGGTAAGATTTACTTTTATTGTGATCAAGAGGTCAGCATATCTATTGATTGTGTTGGTTGCTTGGTTCAATTAATTTGAATCAATCTCTAAATCGTGGTTCTTTGGCATTCTTGGGTCGATTCCAATAATTTGTGGGTTGCGTAGCTACAATTGCTACGTGGTTTGCATCATCTAGTATCGGAGCTTAGGCTCCAAAAATCAAGGTTATATCTTTGTTTTGTTTTCTTGAGTCTTCTTTAATCTTGTTTTTCGTATTCTTCCAGTTCTTGAGTCTTTAATCAAAAAAAAGTGTCACAAAAAACTCAATAGTCGTAATTTCCTTCGTTTGTTATCCAAATTAAATTTCGTTTGTTTCGTCTTTCTCAAAGTTGAATTTTCGAGAAATCTAAAAAAAAAAAAAAACGAAAATTCTCAGTCCAATAAAAATAGTTGATATTTGATTTCAAGAATTATTTTCTTGAAACAATCTTAGTTTCCATAAAAGTGTCGAGTTCTATATCGAGTCAAATTCCACTATCTATAGGTCTTCTTCAAGTTTTCCAAACAGTTCATAAAATTCTCACTCTTACTCGATTTGAATCATTCGGGCTTAAACTTGTTTGAGTTCGGGTTCGTTCTTTGAAGCAATTGGGGTGAAAGCTATTGAGTGAAACAAGGCAGAGAGGGAGATCAATAGAGGGTAAAAGCCAAATTTGAGTGATACACGAGGGAAATACACGTGAGGCATATAATATTTAGTTTTAGGATGTTTGAACAATCTTCTACTACAAAAAACAACGATCGAGTCAACATGCCGGAAGAGATGGTACAACGGTTTGAGCGGTTGTTTGGGGATGTGCTAGGTAGGTTAGAAAGTCTTGAGCAACCTCGGGAAGTGCCTAATGCTCGTAGGCAAGGTGGGCAAGGTCGTAGAGTAGAGGGGATCGATGATAATGAAGAAGATAGTGATTTTGATGATGGAGCAATTGTGGATAGAGTAGTTAGGCATGGAAGAAGGGATAGAGATCTTGGTGGCGATAGGATGGATGGTAGTATGAGCAACATCAAAATGACAATTCCGTCATTCAAGGGTAGGAGTGATTCGGAAGCATACCTAGAATGGGAGAAGAAGATGGAATTAATTTTCAATTGCTACACTTATTCGGAAGATAAAAAGGTTAAGGTAGCTGTACTTGAATTCTCCGATTACGCTATTACTTGGTGGGATCAATTGGTGACTTCTAGGAGGAGGAATCGTGAGTGGTCCGTTAGTACTTGGGATGAGTTAAAAGCTATCATGAGAAATAGGTTCGTTCCTAGTCATTACCATCGGGAGCTTCATCAAAAATTACAAAGTCTATACCAAGGATCAAAGAGTGTGGAGGATTATCATAAGGAGATGGAGATGTTGATGATTAGAGCTAATGTAGAAGAGGATAGGGAGGCTACGATGGCTCGATTTTTGAATGGGTTGAATAGGGATATAGCTAATGTGGTTGAACTGCAACATTATTTGGAGATGGAGGATATGTTGCACATGGCTATAAAGGTGGAGAAGCAAATAAAGAAAAAGGGAACAGCAAGGTATCAATCTAGTTCTAATCCTTCTTGGAAGCCGAAGTGGGATAGTAAAGGAGATGGGACTGTTTCTAAAGGGAAGTTTGAAGCACCAAAAGGGAAGTTTGAGGCACCAAAAGGGAAGGAGGAACAATCTAATAAACTCGTACCTGAAGGGGAACCTCAACCATCTAGGAGTAGAGACATTCAATGCTTCAAATGTTTGGGGAGAGGACATGTGGCATCTCAATGTCCTAATAGGTGAGTGATACTTGTGCGGAAGGATGGGGCCATGGAGAGTGATAGTGAGGAAGAGGATTATAGCGATATGCCGGCATTGGAGGAAATATGTGATGATGAGGATATATTATCCGGGGAGCATGGCGAGTTATTAGTGGCAAGGCGAGCTCTTAGTGCTCAAATCAACACGCATGATTTGGAACAACAACGGGAGAACATATTCCATACACGATATCGTATTAATAACAAGGTATGTAGTATGATTATTGATGGTGGTAGTTGCACTAACGTCGCTAGTACTATACTTGTTGAAAAATTAGGATTACCTTTGTTAAAACATCCTAAACCTTATAGGCTTCAATGGTTAAATGATAGTGGAGAAATTAAGGTGAATAGGAGGGTGTTGGTGAGTTTTTCTATTGGTAGCTATGTGGATGATGTTATGTGTGCTGTGGTTCCTATGCATGCCGGACACATTTTGTTGGGTAGACCTTGGCAATATGATAGGAAGGTAACGCATGATGGGTATAAAAATAGGTATAGCTTTACCAAAGGGGGAAAACCATTACACTTGCACCATTGACACCGTCACAAGTGTATGAAGATCAAATAAAATTGAAAAATGATGAAGAAAAAAGAGTGAAGGAAAATGAGAGAAAGAGAGTTGAGGCCACGACCTCAGAAAAAGGAGAGGAAAAGAGAGTTGGAGCCACGATTCCAGAAAAAGGAGAGGCGAGAGAAAAAATGAGTGTTGGGGTACATACCTCAGAAAAAGGAGAGGGAGCGAAGAGTGCCAGAAAAGAAAGAAAAATGAGTTTCTACGCAAAAAGGAGTGAAATCAAGAAAGCATTCATGGAAGAACGGCCAATGGTTCTTCTGCTGTACAATGAATCATTCCTTGCATTTGATGAAACTAACAAATCCCTCCCTAGTTTGGCTATTTCTCTCTTGCAGGAATTTGACGATATATTTCCCGATGACATACCTAGTGGGTTACCACCCATTCGAGGTATTGAACATCAAATTGATTTTGTACCTGGAGCAGTCATTCCGAACCGCCCCGCTTATCGAAGTAACCCCGAGGAGACGAAGGAGCTCCAAAGGCAAGTGGAGGACTTGATGAGCAAAGGGTATATAAGGGAAAGTATGAGTCCATGTGCCGTCCCCGTGTTACTTGTGCCCAAAAAGGACGGGACTTGGAGAATGTGTGTCGATTGTAGGGCCATCAACAATATAACGGTAAAGTATCGTCATCCTATTCCTAGGTTAGATGATATGTTGGATGAATTGCATGGCTCTAGCATATTTAGTAAAATTGACCATAAGAGTGATTATCATCAAATTCGAATGAAAGAAGGAGATGAGTGGAAAACTGCTTTTAAAACTAAGTATGGCCTGTATGAATGGTTAGTAATGCCTTTTGGACTTACTAATGCACCTAGCACATTTATGCGTTTAATGAATCATGTTTTATGTGCATTTATAGGTAAATTCATTGTAGTTTACTTCGATGATATCTTGATATATAGAAAAATTTTGAATGAGCATGTGGAGCATGTTAGGTGTGTGCTTGTGGTTTTAAGACAAGAGCAACTTTTTGCTAATTTTAAAAAGTGTGACTTTTGCATGAAAAAAGTTGTGTTTCTTGGCTATGTGGTTAGTGATAAAGGAATAGAAGTAGATGAAGAAAAAGTCAAAGCTATTAAAGAATGGCCAACACCTAAAAGCATAACTGAGTTTAGGAGTTTTCATGGCTTGGCTAGTTTTTATAGGCGCTTTGTTAAAAATTTTAGCACGATTGCCGCACCACTCACAGAAATTGTCAAAAAAAGTGTAGGTTTTAAATGGGGAGTAGAACAGGAACATGCATTTGAAACAATCAAAAATATGTTGTGTAAAGCACCGGTTTTATCACTTCCTAACTTTGACAAGGCTTTTGAGATTGAATGTGATGCCTCGGGGCTAGGCATTGGAGCTGTTTTAATGCAGGATCAAAGGCCAATCGCCTATTTTAGTGAAAAACTAAAAGGGGCTGCACTTAATTACCCCACATATGACAATGAGTTATACTCACTTATGCGCGCTTTGGAGACATGACAACATTACTTGTGGCCACGGGAGTTCGTGATACACACTGATCATGAATCCTTGAAGCATTTGAGGGGTCAAGCTAAGCTGAGTAAGAGACATGCAAGGTGGGTAGAATTCATCTAAACATTTCCCTATGTCATCCGATACAAACAAGGTAAGGAAAATGTGGTGGCAGATGCATTGTCTCGAAGGTATGTTCTTTTAAATTCTTTAAATTCTAAATTACTTGGATTTGAATACATTAAGGACATGTATGCTAGTGATCTGGACTTTTCTAATATTTATGAATTATGTGGTAAAGGGGCTGTGGATAGGTTCTTTAAACATGATGATTATTTATTTCGAGAAAATAAATTGTGTGTCCCTAGGTGTTCAATGAGGGAGTTACTTGTGAGAGAGGCCCATAGTGGAGGTTTAATGGGTCATTTTGGGGTTAAAAAGACCATTGAAATCCTAAGTGAACATTTCTATTGGCCTAAGATGAAGATAGATGTGGTTCGGGTTAGTAATAGATGCATTACTTGTAGGAAGGATAAATCTAGGATTAAACCCCATGGATTATATATGCCTTTACCTGTACCTAGTGAACCTTGGGTCGATATCTCTATGGATTTTGTTTTGGGACTACCTAGGACTAAGAAGGGAAGAGATTCAATTTTTGTGGTAGTAGATCGCTTTAGTAAAATGGCACATTTCATACCATGCCACAAAACTGATGATGCTACTAATATAGCTGAAATTTTCTTTCGGGAAGTTGTACGCTTACATGGGGTTCCTAAAAGTATTGTCTCGGATAGGGATGTTAAATTCCTCAGTCATTTTTGGAGAGTCTTGTGGAACAAGCTAGGAACAAAACTACTTTTCTCTACAACTTGTCACCCACAGACCGATGGACAAACCGAGGTAGTAAATAGGACAATGATTCAATTGTTGCGCACGATAATCAATAAAAATATGAAAAATTGGGAAGAGTGTTTACCATTTATTGAATTTGCATATAATAGGGCTATACATTCTACTACTTCTTATTCACCATTTGAAATTTTTTATGGTTTTAATCCGCTAACACCATTGGATTTAATTCATTTACCTGTGAATGAACGTAGTAGCTTAGATGGAAAGAAAAAGGCTGAAATGCTTAAATCACTCCACGACAAGGTGAGGTTGGCGATTGAAAAGAAAAATGAACATTATGCTTCGCAGGCTAACAAAGGAAGAAAATGCGTCATATTTGAACCCGGTGATTGGGTTTGGGTACATTTGAGAAAGGAGCGATTTCCAGAACAACGCAAGTCAAAGTTACAACCGCGAGGAGATGGTCCATTCCAAGTGATCGAAAGGATCAACAACAATGCCTATAAACTCGATCTTCCTGGTGAGTATAATGTTTCGGCTTCATTTAATGTTTCTGATCTATCTCCGTTTGATGTAGGTACAGATTCGAGGTCGAATCCTTTCGAAGAGGGAGGGGATGATGTGATCCAGACCACGGATACAAGCCCGCACAAAGATCCGTTGAAGATCAAAGGAGGACCAATGACTCGATTGCAAACAAAGAGGGCCAACGAAGCAATGGACAAGCTAGTTCAAGGAACAATGGCCAAAACAATGTTCGTGTCATCAAAAGAAGCAAGTTCCATGTTGGGACCGATCCAAAACGACGAGTGGATCGACCTCATTCAAGCCTTCGAAGAAAATTGTGAAATTTCAAGAATTACGGTCGTAACCAACCTACTGTTGAAAATTGTGATTTTGAAGAAAATTGGACTAACGGCCGTAACGCAGCCTCGGATCAAAAACAAGATTTTCAAAAAATATAAATTACGGCCGTAAATATTTATCTCACGGCCGTAAATGTTAAACAGAAACAATGTTACGGCCGTAAAATCGTATACGCGTGAATTTTAGGGTTTTATTTATTTCCTTATTTTTAGGTAGTTGTTTCCTTGTTTAATTAGAACTCTTAACCTAGATTTTGACCCTATTTATAGGGATGTAATTTTCATTATTCATTACACAACTTTGATATTATAATTGAGAGGCTATTTTGCTTTCATATTCTTATTCTTCATTGAATAAAATCCGAACTTGCGAGTTAATCTTGTTTGTTCAAATCTTGGGTGAGATTTACTTTTATTGTGATCAAGAGGTCAGCATATCTATTGATTGTGTTGGTTGCTTGGTTCAATTAATTTGAATCAATCTCTAAATCGTGGTTCTTTGGCGTTCTTGGGTCAATTCCAATAATTTGAGGGTTGCGTAGCTACAATTGATACGTGGTTTGCATCAAGTTATGTATCCTAAGTTTTAAGAAAGAATGGGTGTACTTCTAAGTCATGAAATAAGTGAGTGGGAAATGGGACGCGGGGGACCGGCGTACCCGAATTAAGTCGCTTTGCGACGGAATGTTCGACCGCTTTGCGGTGAACTGTTAAACAACTATGCGGTGGGAAAGTGAATGTTAAACCGCTTTGCGGTGGAAATGTGGATATTAATCTGGTTCCAAATAAGAATTTCCCACTGCTCTCCGATTAACTAGAAGGTACACCAAGTGAGCTCACGATGGAAATGTTAAGTGAAAGTTTTGAAATGTTAAGTGAAAGTCTGAAAAGTTTGAAAGTTCTGGAAAGTAAAGTAAATGGGGATACATATTTAGAATTTTTTAAAGCACTTCATGTCATAAGCATGCGTTACATGCATAAAGTTTACTTACTGAGATTTAACTCACTCCAATCCCTCCTCAACATTTCAGGTGATAAAAGTTAGGTGATCGGAGGAGAACACTTGGCTATTGACTCAGACATTACTCATAATTCTATTTCTTTTAAGAATAAATGAAGGGCTTTCGCAAATGAATTCATTGGTTATTCTTTTAATTGATAAATTCTTTTGATTAGTTTGTCGGTTTTAGTTAAAATAAGTTATGGTATCTCCCTGTGATTAGTTTATATCATGTTTCATGAGTTTATAAATTTTTACTTCAAGGTATTATTGTTGAGGAGTTTGGGAATTGATGTTGAAGTTGAATTTTGGAATTGTGGTTGGATGTTGAATGTTGGATTTGCATGGGTTGAGAATTGCATATGTAATGTAGGTATGATGTCCCTCTATAGGTTGGTTATATCCAAGTTATAGAGGAGACTTTGCCGAAATTTCTGTAAAATTTTATAATAGAAAATGAAAATGTTGAAGCTTTTAAATGATTTGTTTCCGCATTTAAGAAAAGGGAAGTTAACACACATTGGTTTAAGATTTTTGAACTTGGGGTGTTACATTTTGTGGTATCAGAGCTAAAAGTTTTAAAAGCAATTCTGTAGACTTTAAAAATATTTACTTGAAAATATTCGAGTACTGAGTCACACCTCAAGTGCATCTCTCTCGATCATCTGGTAAGTTAATGTTTGCTTAAATTATCAAATGTGCTTTGATGTTCCTAATATTGAAATCTCTTACATATTGATATGTAATATTATTTTGAACAAGATGTTTCATTCTCTCCTATTTAGAAATGGTTCGCACTACACGTAACAACCCTCAAGGGGAAGTTTCCCAAACTCAAAACGAAGGCACGAATAATAATAACCCTCAAAGGGAGACTTCTTAAGCTCAGGACAGAAGGGTGGAAAATAATACCATTCAAGGGGGAACCACTCAAACTCAGGATGGGGGACGAATAATAACACTGCCCCTTCAGGCACCCCTGTGATTGTAGAAGCCTTCATGCAAGCATTGGCTACGTTGGGTCGAGCCAATCAATCGAGGGGTAATGAGACAAGAGGCCATGGGAGGATCTCAGAGTTTAAGAGGTTGTCTCCTCCATATTTTGCTGGAACTGTTGACCCCCTTGAGGCTGAAAAGTGGTTAACTGAAATGCAAAAGCTTTCAGGGTTATGGGATGTACCGAAGAGGAAAAGGTAATTTTTTATGCGTACATGCTTCAAGGCAGTGCGTACGACTGGTGGTTGATGGCTCATCGCCAATACGAGAACAATACTGACCCTTTCACTTGGGAGATGTTTACTACGGCTTTCAATGAGAAATACTTTTCCAAGAGTCTCCGCCAGCAAAAGGAAGGGGAATTTATGAAATTAGAACAAGGGAATAAGTCAGTGGCAGAGTATGAAGCAGAATTTTCCAATTTGGCTAAGTTTTCCCCAAGCTTAGTGGATGCTGAAGAGAGAAGGGCTAGGCATTTTGAGGAAGGACTTAAGCCTCAAATCAAACAAGCTGTAATCCCTTTTGAGCTTACTACTTATCGAGAGGTTATCAACAAATCCCTTTTGGTGGAAAGGGCTGTAGTCATACATAGAGAAGAGGATAGAATCCAATCTTATAATTAGAAGTTCAAGGGTGGGAGTTTTAAGAGATGGAATAACAATAAACAAAAAAGGAAAAATGACCATGGAAGTAATAAGAGCCATTTGTAACGACCTGGGTCCCACTTAACGGGTTGTCCCGACCGTTAGATGATGACGTATTGTCCCCACTGTACCAACATGAGTCTTTTCAGCATACTTTGTCCTTACTCGCACTCTCCTCGAGAAAACTTCCCAAGAGGTCACCCATCCCAGAATTTCTCCAAGTCAAGCACGCTTGATTGTGGAGTTTCTAACGATAGACTTTCGAAAAAGAAGGTGCACCTTGTTGGTATGAGTAGTATCTATCATTTCTTTTAAGCTTTCTTAGTCGGGGTATCACACATCAGTCTAACAAACAACAGATAAGGACTTGTCCAAAGTCTTACTTGAATCTCCGAAGAAATTGATGTCAGAATGAAGAATTATGTAGTTCGGAGGCTAAGAAAAAGTCTGATTTTCGTGCAAGACATGTTCCTCATATAGTTGGTGAAGAGACTTAGTTGAAAAAGGAAAGAAATTGTCAAACTCGTGTGCCACTATTTTTTTTATCTGTACAACGTTCAGCGTTTTGATCATATATTTCTATTCCCTTATCTGATTGAGATATTTAAAAGTGATTTAGAAAGATAACTTAATGGGATACAATTCTTTCTGAAATGAGAATTTCCAAATTTGAACGTCTACTACTCCAAAATTAGGTCTCAAAGTCTGACTAAAAATCTGTCCATAATCTTGTGTGATTGGAATTAATTTATGGTAATATTCTTATCATATTTCATTCCTTTTTGACTTCTACTTGCATCCAATTGACTCCTAGAAATTTTCAAAGTATCATCTCATGGTTTGAATCAATCATTGGATATTTGCAATTGGGTTCCCTCATATTTAATTTGCTCTTCAGTCCTTCAACTTTCAATTAGGTCCTTTCAGTCCCCAAACTTCTAAATTTTTCCAATTATTTTATCATTGGCCTCAATTGACTTCTAGCGCTTCTCCATGCGTATAATTTAGCTCTATTTATCATCCATTTGTCCGTTATTCGCTTCAATTCCTACATTATCTTAACTTTGGAAAATTTTCTGCAATATTAACAAATAAAAAATAAATCAATAGCATTTATTCTAAAACCATAACATTTTATCCTAATTTTTACATATAAATAAGTGTATAAAATACATTTATCAAAGTCTCGCACCATTTCGTGCCAGGAAAGGGATGTGGCTTTATTATGTTTAAATAACCCCCAATGTACATTTCAGACCCACCCCACCCAATTTTCGTTTGACTTTTGCTACTATAAGGTACCTTTCCCATCCATATGTAAGTTTGCCCTATTTTACCCACCCCAACCCTTCTTCCTCTATCCGCTTCGATATTCCTACATTTATTTTCACCGACGTTGGGTGAGGTTTCTCTTCGTATGTTGGGAGTGGCCTATGTTGCGCAACTTGAAGCGTGCCTCCACCACCGCAGATTGGTGTTTGTGGCCATTTTGCTAGCCGTGCTTTAAGTCACCCCTTTTGCTCGACAGGGTCTTCATCTAGTATGTTATTGTTGTAATTCATGATTGTGACCTGTGTTGATTAATTTTCCTAATATTAGCATGTTTTGTTGTGATTCATGATTTGGATCCCAAATGACCCCAAATTGATTAACTAAAATGGCACCTTGTGATGAGATCAGGGAAAGTCAAACCTTGATGTATGTGCCAGTGGGACCCATGACAAGATTCAATTCCAAAAGGGTTCGCATCATTTGGTATCAGAACTTGGTTCTAATTTGGTAAATCTGTCCTTTACATTTCTTCTTTTTGTTAAAAAAATAAAATAAAATAAAATTGGGGAAATTCTATGTTCTTGAGTTATTTGTTAATTTCATATATAGGGTTTATTGATTGTGAGTTTGTTGGGGAAATTCCATTGTTCATACACTATAAAATCTACTTTATCCAAAGTGTCCACCCAAAGTGTTTGATAAAATGTCTCAATGAAAATTACTCCATTAATGCTTTGTTGTTCAATACCCATTTATTACTAATTACTTTGGATATCCAATTCCATTGTTGAAATTTTGCTCTCAACATTTTATTCCATATATCGCTTGCCCCATACATTGAGTATTACTAATTACACTCTTTTTACTTATTGCTCTACATTTGTGCCTTGTCAATTAACTTGTGATGTTCATTGTGAATGCTCCTCTTGAGAGGCTCATTTGAGGTAAGGTTAAACCTCCATTGATCTTGTATCTTCTTGAAAATTAATCAACTACATCTTGAGTATATTATTCTTGTGTTATTGTTTATTTCCGTCACCTTGAAGTTTGTTTATTTGATACCCATTGGGCTTGGTTCTTTAATCAATGAATTTTGGGTTAGATTTAAACTCGGGGAAAGGTGTTTTATCACTTCTTTACCATTTTAGCTTTCTTGGGAGGATATTAAATTGTTGTGAAAATTTTTGGTCCAAACACCAAACGGGTTCGCATCACCCTTGTTTTTGCCCTAAATTGATTCGACTGTCCCCAAAATGGTTGCGTTGATTTGCTGTGAATGGAACAATCCACATGGTGAAATCTTGCATTTGTACAAGTTGATGGAATTATTGTACTTGTTTGCTGGAACTAATGCTAATTGATTTTTGTGCTTATTGTTGGTGCAATTGTTGTTGATTACTGGGGTAACTATACTTGCTTGGAATAGTTTGTGTAATCACTGAATTGGAGGTTGAGTTATTTCTGATTATTAAGACTTTTGGCAGTAGAGCAGAAGCGTATGTTTAATTTATATTTGATGTGGCTATGATGATAAACATCTATTAATTAAAATTTTTGTATTAATGGTAAAACACAAAATCATATTTCGTATCTTGGTGGGGAAACGTTGATGGCATGAATCTTCATGCAACTAGTGATATGCAGCAATTGCGATGTGGTTCCATGTTGGCCAATGAAAATGTCAATATATTCGAGTCTTTGTATTTTTTGACTTTGAGAAATGGGGCTATGATGACTAAATTCTGTCTGAACATCTAGCAAGTTGAGTGTGGCCGTTAATGAGTCTGTATTTTCATTTTTTTCTCGAGTTAAGTTTGACTCATATATGAAGTTGCTTACATCGCGCTCAGCTAAAAATTTCAATTTTCAATATTGACAATGCAACAGGTTTTAAGGTATGGATGTTATGTGTAATTATTGTTTTAGGTTAACCTACACATTTTTTCGCTAATTATGTATTTATGCTATTTTATGTTGGATGCAAATGAGTGTGGCTCATTCTACTAGGCCGATGATATTGCGATGTCACCTCGATTGTGTTGTAATATAATGTATGTAATGTATCTTTTTAATCGTCTGATGTTGTAGACTGCTTTTTTGTATTGGGCGACACACATTTTTCGACAGTTTTGTCTGTTATTAGTTAATATACTTTTGCATATGGGTGAACAAATGATGAGTCCAGCTCTGATACCAGATGATGAGATTCGAAGCGCGGAATTGAACGCCGGAAAGTTCCGAACTCAGGTTGTGGTTGGACGGATGAATTATGACCCGATATTCACGACGCCATGGCTCGACAATGCGGAATAAAGAACCACGACTTTCGAAACGCCACGAGGATTTGCCCAATCTCCTTGATAAGTCTCTGATTTGAACGCCACAAATATTCTAGCAAATATTTGATAAGTTCTATATTTGAACGCCACAAGAAATATTCTTGATAAGTTCGAAAAATATAGGAATCCACCTATAAGTTTTATTGAATCCTCAATAAAAAACGGTTTATATCAAAATCAAGTCTAAATTACAATGAATGGAAAGGAATATAAATAAGTAAAATAACATAGCCGCTAATTGACTCAAAATAGAATTCTAATTAGACTAAAATTCTAAAATAGGAAAACAAATAATTAAAAACAAAATTTAACCTAAAAATACGCAAAACCCTAATTTCCGTCTGCATAATTGACTTGCTGTTTTGAAGCCCCAAATGATGGAATTTGGCCATAAAATCAGTCGACTCAAGGGCTTTTGCCCATGAGTTTTGCTTAGTGGCCCATTTCTACTCGAAAAACACATATTATGCATCTAATTCCGACATGGTTGACTAGATTGCACTTTTATTTGGCTTGAATATTTAAATTTTTCCGTCAAGCCTACTATGACTCCGATTGTCGAGGGTCCGGAACACATCAGCAGCAGTAGGCACCCGATTGTCTAAAGGGAAAAATACATATATAAGGTGTTTACAATACACAATTTCAATTTTAAGATATAACTTAAAAACTTTCAAAAATCAGGTTGTTGTTATATTACTAAATTAAATTAAATAATTAAAAATATTTTATTAATTATATAAATTTAGGTCACAACACAATATAAATTCAGGTTACAAAATGTAAATTGCTTAAGTCACAAATAATCTTAGGGTAACAAATTATCAAAATAGTAGGTCACCATAACAATTTTTTCGAGACACAAATAATATCAAGGTCACAATTTCTAAATTTATCGATTCCAAGTTATTTTTAGGTCACAATTTATCAAATTGTTAGGTTACCAGTCTTTTAAGCCACAATTATCAAAATAGTTGGTCACAAATACAAATATATTAAGTCATAAATTTATTTTAGGGTCACAAGTCGGATTAGGTCACAATTACTCAAAATCTCAAGTCACAACCACCATTACATGTCACGATTATGTCACAATTATTCAAAGATTTCAAGTCACAACCACCTTATTCTTGGTCACAATCACCATTTTTTAAAGTCACAACCTAAGAAATTTTTGTCACGAGTTTACATCGAGGTCACAGCCACCACCACCTCTTCCTCCGATCACCATGGATGCAGGCAACACATCCTCCTCCGATCACCAAGGCTGCAAGCATCACATCCTCCTCCGACAACAGTTTTACATCGAGGTCACAGCTACCACCACGTCCTCCTCCTATCACCAAGGTTGCAAGCATCACCTTCTCCTCCGATCAAAGTATGAGATCGACGGTACAACCACCACCAGTCATGTAGTTTTCACTACACCATCGTGACCGCAGACTGAACCACACCCACACTGCTAACTTCCAACATCACAGCACACCACCTAGTTCTCATCCGGCACCCCCACAACCACCATTGTCTCAACATCGACGCCCCCGCCATCATCGTCGCCACGAACGATGCCTGAACCAAAGAAAAAGAAAAAAAAACACTGCTGCAACACAGAGCTTGAACTACATCACCACTGGAGTATAAACCCGCTTCCATCACCACTCACGGCCACCACATCGCCACTACCACCACCCAAGGTACCACTCACAGTCACACCCGCATATTCATCACCCAAGATTCACCCCACGGCTGTAGATCCACAAATTCATCACAAATCCACAACCATTATGACCTCCTTCTCATCGCTAGCAGTAGGCAGGGGCGGCACTACAACATCAAATCACTCCATCTCGATGTAGCAGCGACGCCACTTCTAGATCCATACAGGGGCGTCGTTGTGCCTACTTCTCATAGCGGCGCCTTCGTTGCGATAGTTTAGGCTGGGGAAACACCATCGAATTTCACCTGATGCAGCAGCGCTTAAAATATTCGATGCTAGGAGTTTAGATTAATGATGCAACTGCGCTTTTGATTTTCGATTTAGGCGGATGTGGAGGTAGCAATGAAGACGTGATAGGGTGTGGTCGTCAGGTGAATGGGCGGCGGCGGGAGTTGTCTCTGGTGGGAGTGGGGTTGAGAGTAGTGATGGAATGGGCGGCGATGGGATTTTATCTCTGGTGGGAGTGGAATTGAGAATGACGATGGAATGAATATTGGGATACAAAGAATTACAGTAGGGTTTGAAATAATAGTGTTTTGAAATTGTATTAGAATTGAATAATTAATTTTTAATTTATTAAATAAATCTTATTTAAAACCTGAAAATTGAAGTTTTATATGTTTAATCTTATTTTTGAATTTGATTCTTTAAAAACAGGTGTACATGTAATTTCCACTTGTCTAAAATCCAAATACTTTCTCAAAAATTTGAAGTTAAAAATTTTACAAGTCAAAAGGTTCATTGTGGTCCAACCCAATTCCAGCTTAAAATCGAAATTTTAGCAAATTTTAATAAAAGTTAGTGAAATATATGTTTAAAAAATTATGAGATTTATTAAAATATTTAATTGTGATTAATTTTAACTTTAATTTTGATCATACACAAACAAGCACTACTAACTCACATTCATTTACAATTATATAAATTATATATACTACATATTATTCAATGAAGGGGTATATTATGTAAGTTGTAAGTAAATTTATAGTTCCACCATTATTAATTATATTTTCTTAATCTGTATGGAAATAAAAACGAGTCTATATTTGTTGGATGGAGGGAGTAACAGAATAATCGTCATCATTTTACACACACAATTTTTTGCCCAAATTAACTTGTCATTTTGGAAATAAAAATAAATAAACATCTTTGTATTATTAAATATTGTATTTAAATGTGTGTTGATTAATACAATTTTCATTTGAACTCATGCAAATTAATGTCGTATTGAAATCAATATAGCTAATAATGAAATTATAAAATTACTTATATTTTTTGAGAAACTATATGTTTTCTATATTATGGAAAAAGAAGAGTTGTTCGATTAAGTTTTCTATTACCATTGTACATGTTGCTTTGTGCCCTTCCAATCGCAGATTGACTATCACAATGTATGCAAATTGCTGGCACAGGTTTTGACCATCTTGGAATATCCTCTAAGAAATTGCTTAGCCATTCAGCCTCTTCACAACATTTATCTAAAGCTATAAATTCAGATTCCATGGTTGATCTCGCAATAACTGTTTGTTTAGAGGATTTCCATAGCTGCACCTCCCAGTGTGAACACAAATCCACTTGTAGACTTTGAGTCTTTAATATTATATATCCAATTAGCATCAGTATATCCTTCAATAACTGCATGATATTTGGTATAGTGCAGTCCATAATCACGAGTATATCTCAAATATCTTAGTACTCTTATTATTCCTTTCCAGTGGTCAGACCTTGGATTACTAGTATACCTACTCAGCTTATTAACTGCGTAAGCTATATCTGGTCTTGTACAACTCATTAGGTACATAAGACTTCCAATTATTCTAGAGTACTCTACTT
The DNA here is from genome assembly GCA_963555705.1 of Ligustrum vulgare. NCBI lineage: Eukaryota > Viridiplantae > Streptophyta > Magnoliopsida > Lamiales > Oleaceae > Ligustrum > Ligustrum vulgare. Next base: position 231,627 of record OY743174.1, on the reverse strand, counting down.
GAGAAATACCATCGCCTCTATTTTTCGATAGATGCTAACTTGTATCTATCGGTGTTCTAGCCACGCCAGTATCATCATTATTGAATTTTTCCAAAATTTTGTACACATAATGTGACGACTTAGAACGAGTCCATCTGATGATCTTGAAATTTTAACTCCAAGAATCACATCAGCTAAACCCACATCCTTCATGTCGAATCTTGAATTTAACATATTTTTAGTAGATTTAATCATCTTATCGTTGCTACCAAAGATGAGCATGTCGTCAACATAAAGACACATAAAATGATATAACCATTGTTTGTATCTTTGATGTAAACGCATTTCTCACATTCATTGATTTTAAATCCACTTTTCATCATGGCATTGTCAAATTTTTCATGCCACTGTTTCGATGCTTGTTTTAAGCCATATAATGACTTCACCAATTTACAAAACTTGTTTTCTTGTCCTGGTGCAGAAAACCCCTCAGGTTGTTTCATGTAAATTTCTTCTTCTAAATCTCCATTTAGAAAAGCAGTTTTGACATCCATTTGATGTATTTCGAGATTGTACAAAGATGCAATCGCTAATATCATTCGAATGGAAGTTATTCTCGTTACCGGAGAATAAGTGTCAAAGTAGTCAAGGCCTTCTCGTTGCCTATAACATTTAATTATAAGTCTGGTCTTGTACTTATCAATAGTTCCATCTGCTTTTATTTTTCTTTTGAAAATCCATTTGTAACCTAGTGGTTTGCTTCCCTGGGGAAGATCAACTAGCTCCCATGTATGGTTTTGCGGAATGGAATCTATTTCACTTTCAATGACCTCTTTCCACTGAGGTCCTTCTGAAGAGTTTATAGCTTTTTTGAAGCTTTGAGGTTCAGTTTCTAGCATATAGGTCAGAAAATCAGGACCGTAAGATTTTTTTGTCCTTTCACGTTTGCTACGTCTTGATTCAACCTCAACTTCCTCTTGATCTTGACTATTTTCAATCATAGTCTCATGTGTTCATTTAGAAGAACTTGGTTCTTCTTTGGACTTGTATGGAAATACGTGTTCAAAGAACGATGCATTTCTCGATTCCATTATCGTGTTTTTGTGTATATCAGAAATTTTAGAATCAAACACAAGAAACCAATAAACACTACTATTATGTGAATATCCGATAAATATGCAATCAACAGTTTTTGGTCCTATTTTCACCTTCTTTGGTGTAGGTACAACCACTTTGGCAAGACACCCCCTGATGTGTTCCAGACTCGCAACAATCGGAGTCATAGCAGGCTTGACAGAAAATTAAATATTCAAGCCAAAATAAAAGTGCAGTCCAGTCAACCATGTCGGAATTGGATGGATAATATGTGTTTTTCAAGTAGAAATAGGCCACTAAGCAAAACTCATGGGCAAAAGCCCTTGAGCCCATTGATTTTAGGGCCAAATTCTATCGTTTGGGGCTTCAAATTGGCAAATCAATGATGCAGACGGAAATTTACTATATTTCCATAATTATAGGATTTTTAATTATTTTGTTTCCATTTTGGTTTTTAGGTTATTTTCCTAATTTAGTATTCTAATTTAATTAGAATTCTATTTTGAGTAAATTAGCGGTTAGGTTATTTTGCTTATTTATACGCTTTTTCAATTCATTGTAATGCAGACTTTGATTATTGAATAAAAAGAGATTGAATGTTTTTCAATTGTTTAATGTGTGGATTCACATTACAAACTCAAACTTATCAAGATTGATTATCTTGTGGCGTTCATCCAGAACTTATCAAATATTCGCGAGAGTATTTGTGGCGTTAAAAATCAGAGATTTATCAAGGAGATTGGGCAAATCCTTGGGGCGTTTCGAAAGTCGTGGTTCTTTATTCCGCATCGTCGAGCCATCGCGTCGTGAATATCGGGTCATGATTCATCCGTCCAACCACAACCTGAGTTCGGAACTTTCCGGAGTTTCTTCCAAGCTTCGAATCTTATCACCCCCACACTCGTAAGTATTTGTAGGAAGACTTCCTTCCTTTCAATAACTCGTAAGGGCTCTTTTCTTGTTTCTTTCGGGGCACCTTATTTAAAAGGTAATTAGCAGATAACACAGCTTCCCCCATATGTTCTGAGGTAACCCAGAACTTAATAACATTGCATTCATCATTTCTTTCAATATTCTATTTTTCCGTTCAGCAACAACATTTTGTTGAGGTGAATAAGGTGCTCTTGTTTGGTGTTTAATTCTGTGTTGTGCACAAAATTCAGCAAATGGTGATTCATATTCACCACCTCTATCACTTCTCAACACTTTGATCTTTTTGTTGAGTTGATTTTCAATTTCATTCTTATAGAGAACAAATTTCTCTATAACTTCATCTTTACTTTTAAGCAAATACACAACAATATTTTGTGCTATCGTCAATAAAAGTAATAAAATATTTGTTGTCTCCCCTTGTTTACACAAATTTTAAATCACATACATCGGTGTGAATTAAATCAAGCAGTTCAGTTTTTTTTTCAACAGATTAAAATGATGACCTTGTCAATTTTGCCTCAACACAAGTTTCACATTTATGTTTATTATCAATTTGGAATGTAGGTATGCAATTCAAGTTAATTAGTCTATGCAAAGTGTCGTAATTAACATGTCCTAGTCTACCATGCCATAAATTGGAAGAACCAAGCAAGTAAATGGAAGAGTTATTCATTTTTGGCTTAATAGCCATTACATTGAGCTTAAAAAGCCACTAACATAGCCCTTTTCCTACAAGCATTTCAGACTTAGACAAAATGACTTTGTCTGACTCAAACACCATACGAAAGCCATGCTTGTTCAACAGCGATCCGGACACCAAATTCTTGTGAATCTCCGGCACATAAAGCATATTGTTTAGAGTCAGCTCTTTCCCAGACGTCATCTTTAGAACCACATTTCCAATGCCCTTGATTTCAGAAGTACCTGAATTTCTCATATACAGCTTCTCCCCATCCGCTGCTTCAACCCGCTAAACATCTCCTTGTCGAAGCAAACATGTCAGGTGGCACCAGTGTCTATCCACCATTCTCTCGGATTTGAACCCACTAGGTTCACTTCAGAAATGACAGCTGTAACGTTGATTTCAAATACATCTTCAACTACATTTGCTTCCTTTTTCTTCTTCGGCAGTCGGCACTCCGTAGATTTGTGACCAATCTTGTCACAGTTGAAGCATTTTCCTTCAAACTTCTTCTTGGATATTCCACCTTTTGGCCCCAACTTGGGCCCTTTGCCACTAGATGGCCCAGACTTGTTCTTGCTGGTTTTGGAGCTTTGGCCATGCTTTACAACATTGGCTTTGGTCACAACTGGATTGAACCCCCTTTCAGAACTTTTGTTGTCTTGTTCAATTCGAAGTCTAACAATTAGTTCCTCAACGTTCATTTCCTTTCGCTTGTGATTTAGGTTATTTTTGAAATCCTTCCATGCAGGAGGTAGCTTCTCAATCATGCAAGCCACTTGGAAAGATTCACTCACAACCATTCCCGTAGAGGTTTCAATCCGGGTGGTCCGGGCTGGATCGACCCGCCAATAAAAAGCCCGGTAACGGCCCGCTTAAAAAAAAGCCCGCCCGCTGCGGGTTACGGGTCAGCCCGCAAATTTTGAACTACAACCGAGGCCCGCCCGCTGGCCCATGCGGGTCGAGCCCATGCGGGTCGCGGTTTGTTCTGATTTAGCCCGTATGAATAAAAACATAGATTTTTCATATTTATAGCAAATTTTTTGTCAAGTTTCTAAATACAAAATGATTAAAATGATAAATTCATATTTATACCATAAAATATTTACATAGAATTTAAAATTATAGTTTATGTTATATGAATTACTTCTAAATTTGCAAATTTAAATAAAATATAAACAAATAACAATTAAATGATAAATGTATTTCTAATTAATATTGTCAAAAATATTATTTTTTTAGCTATTAGGGAGAAAAAAAAATAAGATTTTTCATGGGTCGGCCCGCGGTCCTAGGTCAATCCGGGCCGGTTTTCACGGGTCTGGTTGGCCCGTCCGTCTTGACACCTCTACGGCATTCCCTCGGAATGAATTTCATGCAAGATTACTTGTAGTTCTTGTACTTGACTGATTACAGATTTGTAGTCCACCATTTTGTATTCCAGAAAGCGGCCAACAAGAAACTTCTTGCCTCCGGCATCCTCGGTTTTATACTTTTTGTCCAATGACTTCCATAATTCCCTAGCCGTTATAATGCTGCAATACACGTTATACAATAAATTAGCCAAGCTGTTCATAATGTAATGCCGGCATAGGAAGTCAGAATGCTTCCAAGCATCCACTGCACTGATTACTTGAATGTCTCCTTCTCCCTCTTTGAGCACTAGAGCATTCTCAATCAAGAATCTCACAAGATTCAAGGTAGTGAGGTAAAACAATATTTTTTGTTGCCACCGCTTGAAATTTGAACCATTGAATTTCTCCGACTTTTCCCGTGATTAACCGAGACTGTCACAGTTGGACTAGTAGCTAGACTTGGCATGGGAGCCACAGTCTTAGTTCCACTTGGGCCAGCAGCTAGACTTGGCATATTAACCACAGCCTGTGTTACTGGAGTCACTACTTGAGCCACATCAGAGCTTGGCATAGCCAAAGCTTTAGCCATAGGAGGCACATTCGGCACCATTGGAGGCACTGTTTCATTTTCAGATGCCACAACATTATTGGTAGGTGTATTTTTCATTTCTGAAACACAATCAGAATATCAGTACCAAATGAAATAGACAAAATCAACTGCCCTTAAGGAACAGTAAGAAATCTGCTTTTGGAAAACGTTTTTGTAAACTGTTTAACAAAATAAAATATTGCTTTAAGATTGTAAGTAAACTTGTTAAACAATTTACTAATTGAAATTTTTTTTACAGTAAGCAGTAAACGAAATAATGTCAGACAGGAAATAAAATGAACGCTAGAGCTGGCCTGTGTTCAACAGTGTCCTTAAAGCAATATTCGCCCTCTCACCGAAGTAACTTGAGCGCTTACTTCCCAAGATATAGCGGCTAGAACTTGAACGGAAAATGTGCCTGAACAGAATCACCAAGAGACTGGAAGAAGGAAGGCAGGAAGCTGGACAGAAATGCAGAGAGTTTTCGTGATTATGACGTGCCTAGACTGAAGGAATTGTTGTTGTATATATAGGCAAGGAAGAGCCTTTGTATTTAGTAAAACATTTGAATTCTGCACTTACTCTAGACGTTTTGGAGTTACAAATTAAACGAAAATCGATTTTTGGAGTTATGTTTTAAATGAAAATTTTAAAACAAAATTCCAAAACGTGGCTTGCACTATGTGGCCAATTTTTGACTCGTTCGGTCCGACATTCGTGTACACAGGTCACGCCCACACACAAGTTCAAGGCTTGAAGGCCAAGTCGGTCCAAGATTTGCACCCCCTGCGGGCGCATAGGCCATGGAGGAGTCTCTATACAACAAATGGTTACATCTTACAAATTGTTAACCACATATAAATTGGTCCACAAACTTATTTCTATCCTATGTGAGATAACTATTTAACCATTCCCAACATTTCCACATTTTTTCCATTTTCCAATGTGGGATGGAACTATTATTTATAGCCTCCAGTTATTCCTACTTTTCCATTTCTAACCAATGTGGGATTGTAATTCCTTTTAAGGCTACTCTTCAAATCCCAACTTTCAAACAATGTGGGATTAATTTCACATTCACAAGTAAAAATCAATTGCCACCAATATATTTTCCAACCATATATTCACAAGTAATATAATTATAAATATACAAAATAGCTTTCTGCAAAATTTCAAACAAATAGTGTTTTTCAAGTTTTCATTTTCGAAGACAGTTTTCAGAAATAACAAACCAAACGCGTTTTCAGCAATTTTGAAAGCAGTCATAGAAAATAGAAAACAATTAATATTTTTGAAAATGAAAATATAAAATTGAAACATAAAGAGAACGCATCATTATATTTTCACTCCAATTTTGCCACTCAAATTTGTCATGAATTGTAATACTGCCTTTCTAGTTCCATTTACTTTGCTTTCTTAATTTTCACGTAATGTTTATGTTAATGTCGTTATAAATTATTTAACTAATTATTATTATTTTTTATATTTGAATTATTTTGCAGTGGAAGGTGTTGAGTACATTTTAAATGCATATTTCACATATTTTTTGTGGTACTTTTTGAGTAATTTGGACAAATACCTACGGAATTGTGCATATTTTGTGGTTAAATAGGTTCAACATTCAAATACATGGAGAAAGCACAAGAAAGAAGCTAAATGGATGAATAATTAAAGAAATTGAGGAGAAAATAGTCAAATCCTTCCAAGAGTCAAAGTTTGGGGACCAAATTGTCACTTTCGGAAAGTTGTGAATAGTATGTGCAATCAATCAAAGGACTAAAGTGCAAGTTTTCGAAGTTGACGGACTCAAATGTACTTCTGGAAGGGGTCAATTGAAAGAAATTAGAAACTTTGGGGATCAAGTTGATCTACATTGAATGTTGGAAGACCCAATTGCACATCATTGAAACATGGAGCTGACAGGTGAACCACGCGATAGCGTGTATCAACCAGTCGCGTTCTCGAAGTTAGGCTAAAACTCAACTCGAGAGTTTTTCACCTCAACCACGCGATCGTGAGGCACTCAGCCACGCGATCGCTTGGTCAAAAATTTGAACTGATTTTCTGGTGCGACCCGGTTCGGCCCAAATGCTGAGAACGCGGATCTACGTGAAAATTGGGTATTTTTAGGATTTTTGGCTAGGGTTACACACACTTTTTTCATTTTTTCATCCCAAAAACTCATTTGCTCTCTTTTGTTCTTCATTTTCTTGTCATTTCTCTCTTGTAATTAGTTGGTATAGTTGATGAATGTTGATTAAGGGGAGAAATACCAAAGCTATTGTGGAAGAATATTGATATTTTGAAGCTTGAATCATTAGTTGAGGGAAGTATTTATTGCTTAATCCTCATATTTCTTTATTTACTTTAATCCATTGTTGAAATGATGTATTTAATTCTTGAATTTCATTGTTATTTCACCATGGGCTAACCTATTTTGTGTTGGGATGATTGAGGAAGCTTGACCTAGCTTAGTTGATTTTAATGCTTGTATTAAGAATTTAGGCTATTTATTGTCTTGTGCATTTATTGTTGTATTTATTGACTTGCATTTATTGTGGCACATTTATGCTTGGATTTCATGTGCTGTGCAATTATTGAGAAATTGTTGTGTATTGTAGATCAATACAATATTTGCTCTAGGTTCTTGTTTAGGATAGAGATATACCTGAAACCCTAGATGACTCATTGAGCTATTTTCACAAAGGTTTAATGCAATTGGTGTGTTTTTAATCGACATAGAGATATAGTAGGTTAATGCCACTAATTAGGGTTGATTTCACTCGAGAGAGGTAATTGGCTAAGCTTGAAAAATCGGGTCTAACATGATTAATGAATTGCATTTCTATTTGCTTGTTGATAATTCAATTAGGTAATGGTCAAGTGGAATCAAGAATCCCAACACTCCTTTATCATCTATTCATCACCATTTTTCTAGTTAATTATTTACAATTGCGACTTTAATTCTTGTATGAGAACATTCCCAAACCAATCCTTATTGTGTGTGTTTCTTGTTGAAATTAATTATACTAGAGTGTAGTTGAAATAGGCAATCCTTGTGGGATCGATAAAACGGACTCAATTAGTCCACTATCACTTGTATGCGACTCGTGCACTTGCGGTGTGTTTCTAGTGAACAAGTTTTTAGCGCCGTTTCCGGGGATTGTTTCTATTTAAATTACATTTTAGTTGATATTAGTTTTGACTAGTAGTTACTTTTATGAAGAAGACATGCTTTCTGGAGATTTCATGAATCCTCCAATTGTCGAGACAATCAAGCATTGTCTATCCCTCCTACAATCATCCAAATTTTCAACTTCGGCCGGATGTCATCAATTTATTCTCCAACACCATCTCATTCTATGGGAGGACCGATGAAAATCCACATGCCCATGTGGTATGGTTCCTAGAGATTTGTAGAAACTTCAACTATGAGGGTGTGAATGTGGAGGCAATCAGGATGAGGTTATTTGTACATACATTGAAAGATAAAGCAAGAGAATGACTTGACACTTTGCCTCTGGGGAGCATCACGACTTGGGTGGAGTTTGTCCAAAGGTTCACTACAAAATTTTTCCCACCATCTAGAGTTGCTAAACTCAAGCATGATATTACTACATTTCAACAATTCGAGATGGAGAGCTTTCATGAAGCTTGGGAGAGATTCAAGGATATGCTTTGGAAGTGCCCAAATCATGGAATTACATTAGGGCAACAAGTCAACCACTTCTATGCCGGGCTAACCCCTCCTTGCCGTTCAAATGTGGACTCATCTTGTAATGGGTCCATCAAAACAAAGAGCATTTGGGAGGCTTATGATTTGTTTGAGATCATGAGTGAACAAAGAGCAATGTGGCCGGATAGAAGTGCACCAAGGAATTCTAGTGGTGCATGTGGGGGTGATGATTATGCACTTGTCTTGTCAAAGATTGATTCCTTAGCCAAGAAAGTGGAAGGGTTATCTACTTCAACCTCTCGGCCCGTCAACATGGTTCAAGCCCCTCCGGTATGTGATATATGTGGGGCTAATCATCAAAGCTCTATATGTCCATTGGTGGCAAGTGGTTCTTCATCTAGCGAGCAAGTTGCTTATGCTCAAAATTTCCAACGCCAAGGATTCAATCCATATGTTCCTACATACAATCCCGATTGGAGAAATCATCCTAATCTATCTTATGGCAACAATCACAATGTGTTGAATCCAAAGTCACAAGAGAAGAAAGAGGGATGGGAAGAGGCTATCACCAAGCTAGCAAATCATCAATTGCAATATCAAGAACGGAATGATGCCTCTTTGAAAAATTTGGAGAAGCAAGTAGGCCAAATAGCTAAACTTCTCTCAGAAAGGCAACAAGGAGCTTTGCCTAGCAACACCGAGACAAATCCTAGGGAGAATGTTCAAGCTATTACAACAAGGAGCGGGGTGCAATTGCCCGAGATCACAGCCCCACAACCAACAACTCAATCAAACAAGGCTCCCATTGAAGAAAATGAGCCTATTCAAGCATCCGAGAAAATTGTTGAAGTGCCAAAGGAAAGTGAGCCGAAAGCATCCACATCAAAGGCCCCAACACCAATCAAGGCTTATGTGCCTCCTATTCCCTTTCCTCAAAGGTTGCAAAAGCAAAAGCTCGATAGTCAATTTGGAAAATTTTTGGAAGTGTTCAAGAAGCTACACATCAACATTCCTTTCGTCGATGCATTAGCTCAAATGTCAAGCTATGCCAAGTTCATGAAGGATATTTTATCCAACAAAAGAAGGCTTGAAGAGCATGAGACAGTGATGCTAACTGAGGAATGTAGTGCCATCATTCAAAACAAGCTTCCTCCAAAAATTAAAGATCCAGGGAGTTTTACTATTTCATGCACTATTGGTGATGTTAATTCTAGTAAAGCTTTATGTGATCTTGGTGCTAGCATTAATTTGATGCATTTGTCCATTTTTAGGAAATTGGAATTGGGGGAAGCTAAAGCAACCACCGTGTCTCTACAATTGGCGGATAGGTCCATCAAATATCATCGAGGGATCATTGAGGATGTTCTTGTGAAGGTGGATAAATTCATCTTTCCGGCGGATTTCATTATTCTAGACACGGAGGAAGATCATGACATTCCAATCATATTGGGAAGGCCATTTCTAGCAACCGGGAGAGCACTTATTGATGTGCAAGAAGGGAAATTGATTTTGAAGGTGCAAGATGAGCAAGTCACCTTCTGATAAGTGTATTTTATACACTTGTTTCTATCCTAAAAGTAGGATTTTATATGTTTGTTTTAGAATATTTGCTATTTATTTTGTGTTATTTGTTTACATTTCAGAAATAATCCCAAATTCGAGAAAACAAAGGAATTGAAGCTAAAATTGAGCAATTGGATGTAAAAAGTGTCAAAGTGAGCAAATCAAGAATTGATGCAGTCAATCAAATAGCTAATTTGAAGAAAAAATCGAATTTGGAAGAAATCAGAAGTTCAGGGGCTAAATTGCAACAATCAGAAGTTGGAGGACTTGCTGTGCAATTAAAAGATAGGGACCAACTTGTAACATTTAAAAGTCAGAATTTGCCTTAAACCGTAATATCGTGCGGCCGCACGGTGCTATAACCGTGCGGTCGCACGGTCAAAAAATTCAGCGATTGAAGTTTACCTGCAGAGTCATGCGATCGCGCATTTTTGAACCATGCGGCCGCACGGTAGTCCCGACTGGGCCGCAGCTGGGCTTTTTGCGCGGAATTCAGCAGTTTTCTCCTCCATTAACCTAATTCTCGGGGAAATCAATAAATACCAGACCTAAGGCACGAAATTAGAGGTTCTCAACTGTGATATTTCATGCCAAAACGCTGTCGAATTGCGAGGGGATCCATAGGAGGCCAAATTCAAGATTGAAGAACAAGGATCAAGGAGATGAGTATGGTGACATCTTTTCATACTTCTTGTGATTTATTTTCAATCATGTATTTAGGCTATGTTTTAATTGTTAGAATTGTGATGAAGCTTTAATTTATTGATTCCATGTTTTGACGGTACATTTATATTATACAATTTATGAGATTGATGCAATTAATTACGTTTTTATTCTCATCTATGATTGTGGACGCATAATTATTGATGATTGTGATAGAGTTCTATGTTCGAAAGAGTAGGAATCTATTAGACCTTGATTAATTGCCGCGAAGTCCGATAGGGGATAGAAATATACCCTTATGCTTCGTGTTATCCTTAAAAGTGTTCATAATTCGTTAATGCTTTTCTACATGTTTGGATTGGTCATAGAAATATAGGCTCGTCTCTTGTAGGAAAAGGTGTTTATGCATCGCTCGAAAGGGGACATAAATAAATATAGGAACACGAATTTTCAATACTCATACCTTTTTATTAAATGTTTAAGTCAAATACATGGTTGATATGTTTAATTTGGATTCATAATTCTAACATATTCATCTCATCGTTTTAACAAATCAAAATTTCTCATTTTCTTTAGTTTAATTTTTAATTTATTTTTCAAAATCAAGATTTCCAAATCCTAAATCTTCTTGTTTAGGTTAAGGTTTGTAGTCTAAAATACGATTTAAAACAATCTCTGTGGGAACGATATTCGGACTTAAAATCCACTTTATTACTTGCGCGACCCGTGCACTTGTGGAGAACGCTAACACCTTCAATGTGTTGAAGGCCATTAAATATCCTTCGGAGTCAAATTCATGCTTTCGGGTGGATGTAATTGATCATCTAGTGGTAAACTTCTTCAACCGTGGGATTTCTAAGGATCCATTGGAGTCGTGCATCGCCCACTCTTTGACTATTGAGGATGATGATCATGAAGTCGAACAAATGGCTCATTACTTGGAGGCATCACCACAATATCAACACAAGAGGGCCCCCTACTTTGAGGAGTTGAAAAAGAGTTCTTCACCACCCCTACCATCTCTCGAGAAGGCACCTACCCTCGAGTAAAAGCCTCTTCCTTCTCATTTGAGATATGCTTACTTGGGGGAATCTTCTACCCTTCCGGTCATTATTTCTAATTTATTGAATGAGGTGGAGGAAGACAAATTGCTTCGGGTATTGAGGGAGCACAAGGAGGCTATTGGATGCACCATCTCGGATATTCGGGGTATTTTCCCTTCATTATGCATGCACAAAATTCTTATGGAGGATGATTTCAAACCTTCGTTGGAGCATCAACGTCGGTTAAATCCTAACATGAAGGAAGTGGTAAGAGCCGAAGTGGTGAAGTGGCTTGATGCGGGTATTATCTATCCAATCTCGGATAGTGAATGGGTGAGCCAGGTGCAAGTAGTGCCGAAGAAAGGAGGTGTCACAGTGGTGGAGAATGAGAATAATGAGCTTATTCCAACAAGGCCAGTGACGGGGTGGAGAGTTTGCATTGATTATCGCAAGCTCAACAATGCTACTAGGAATGATCATTTTCCCCTTCCATTCATCGATCAAATGTTTGAGCGATTGGAGGGGGCACTCTCATTATTGCTTTGTAGATGGGTATTCGGGCTATAATCAAATTCCTATAGCCCCAGAGGATCAAGAAAAGACAACATTCACATGCCCATATGGAACTTTTGCATATAGGAGGATGCCCTTTGGTCTTTGCAATGCCCCCGCCACTTTCCAACGATGCATGATGGTTATTTTCTCCGACATGGTGGAGAAATTTATTGAGGTATTTATGGATGACTTCTCAGTTTTTGGTACTTCATTTGATGATTATTTGAATAATTTGAGAATGGTGCTAAAAAGATGTGAGGATACCAATTTGGTTTTGAATTGGGAAAAATGTCATTTCATGGTTCGAGAAGGGATAGTTCTTGGGCACCGAATTTCAAGCACGAGGATTGAGGTTGATAAGGCAAAAATTCAAGTTATCGAAAAATTACCTCCCCCAACCTCAGTAAAGGGCATAAGAAGCTTCTTGGGGCATGCGGGATTTTATAGGAGATTTATCAAGGACTTCTCAAAAATCACAAATCCTCTTTGTTCATTGCTTGAGAAGAGTACCACATTTGACTTCTCTAAAGAGTGTCTCCAAGCTTTTAACACTCTTAAAGAGAAACTTATTACTGCACCTATTATTATGGCTCTGGATTGGAGTTTGCCTTTTGAGCTTATGTGTGACGCAAGTGATTATATCGTGGGGGCGGTCTTGGGGAAAAGGAAGGACAAAATCTTGCATGTCATCTGCTATGCTAGTAGAACCTTGACCGATGCTCAACTGAATTATGCTACTATCGAGAAGGAAATGCTAACGGTGGTCTTTGCCTTTGATAATTTTCTGTCATATCTTATTGGCTCGAAGGTGATTGTATATACCGACCACTCGGCCCTCAAATATTTGTTGGCAAAGAAAGATGCTAAGCCGAGGTTAATTAGATGGGTTCTTCTTCTCCAAGAGTTTGATTTGGAGATTCGTGACAAGAAGGGAACCGAGAATCTTGTAGCCGATCACTTGTCAAGACTTGAGAAAACCGAGGAAATTATTAATGAAGAGATAAGTGATTTATTCCCGGATGAGCAACTTTTCCAAATCATGGATTTTCTACAAGCTTCTAGTGTGCCATGGTATGCGGACCATGTGAATTTTCTTGCAAGTGGCATCACTCCCCCGGACCGCTCTTATCAACAACGGAAGAAGTTCTTTGCAGATATCAAGCATTATTTTTGGGATGACCCGTTATTGTTCAAAAGGGGTCCGGATCAAATCATGAGAAGCTGTGTGCCCGAGGAGGAAATGGAGAAGATTCTTGAACAATGTCACTCATCATGTTATGGAGGTCATTTTGGTGCAGTGAAAACTGCATCAAAGGTTCTTCAGTCGGGATTTTATTGGCCTACCTTGTTCAAGGATGCTCACACACTTGTGTCAAAATGTGACTGATGCCAACGATTGGGTAATATCTCTAACCGAAATGAAATGCCCTTAAATTCTATTTTAGAAGTGGAGATATTCGATGTTTGAGGTATTGATTTTATGTGACCTTTTCCATCGTCCTTTTCTAATCAATGCATTTTAGTGACGGTGGACTATGTGTTGAAGTGGGTGGAAGCGGTAGCACTCCCCACAAATGATGCTCGAGTGGTGGTGAATTTTTTAAAGAAAAATATTTCCACTCGTTATGGCACCCCTCAAGCTATCATTAGTGATGGAGGAAAACACTTTTGTAACCGCCTCTTCGACTCACTTTTGACCAAATATGGAGTCAAACATCGAATATCCACTCCTTATCATCCGCAAACAAGTGAGCAGGTTGAAATTTCAAATAGAGAGCTGAAAAAGATCCTTGAAGTGACGGTGAATGCCTCGAGGAAAGATTGGTCCAAGAAATTGTGTAATACCGCTTTTCATTTTTACGTGCAATCTTAAATTTCACGTAATAATTATTTTAATGTTATTATAAATTTTAAATTTAATGATATTTTAATGTCGATAATATGAATTATTTTGCAGTGGAAGGACTTGGATGCCGTCTCGATCAATGTGCCAATTAAAAAGTTTATAAATTGTTTATGAACTCTATGTATAATTAATTATTTTATTTGTTAAGCTTGTTAAATTCTATTTACCATTGAGTAGTAAGTTGTTTAAATTTCATTAAATTGAGACTGGGAAAAGGTTTAGGGCGAATTGAAATTTTATTGGGAGTTATGGACTTAAATTTCTAAATTAGAGAGAATTGAGGGGCCAAGTTGCAAATTCTAAAAGATTATATCTAAACCTAATCTCTTGCCCTCAAACTCGTTCCTCTCACTCTCGATCTCTCCCTGCACCCGAACTCGCTCTCTCGGTCGCTCTCTCTCTCTCTCTCTCGCCTCACTCTTGGTCTAGCTCGACTCCTCTGACCACCGCCACCACGACGCCTGCAACGCCCACCACCAGCCACCATCCCCACGGTAACACTCCTCCCTTTTCCCCCGGGGCGCGCTCACGGATTCCACGCGCATGCACACACCGCTCGCGCGCTCACACTCGCACCCACACACACAAGCATCTATATATATTGTATTTATGTATAATTTCAGTTTAAACTATCAAGATTTTTGGTTAATTTCAGATTTTTGACTGTTAAAATTGATGGGTAAGATGTTTAGGTGTAGTTATACATTATTGTGTATGTATATATATAAAATTTTCATATTTTCAAATTCTAATTGTATGTGGATTTCAAAAAATTTTTAAATGCTAATTTTGGGTTTGAGTAATGTTCATCATGGATGCAAAGTTGTTGAATGTGTGTATTAGTATGTAATTTTCAAACTTTTCAGATTGGTTGTTGATGGAAATTCCAAATTTTTATATGTTAAACTCGGATTTTTTTGGGCGATATATATATATATATATATATATATATATATATATATATATATATATATATATTGGTGTATGTATACATTTTATATAAAGATATGTAATTTCCAAAAAAAAAAAAAAAGATTTTTCAGTTTTCAAATATATGGATATGGGTTTTTCACATTGTATGAAGGAATTTCATATTTGGACCTAATTAGAATTTTCCTTAACTTAAATTTGGTTTATTTGAGAATTTTAGAAATTTGGAAAGTGGTATAAACGTAAATAATTCCTAAAATTTTTAGTATATATATATATATATATATATATAAAATTTTGAAGTTTGGAGATATGTTGGCTATAAGATTTGAGAAATTGTTGAAACTTGTGGGGGTGATCTTATAACGTTAAGTTAAACCATGTAAATTTGAGTTAGTTTGAGTTAAGAGTTAGAATGACCTTCTAATGTACATTGGAATTGATTGTACGATTCATATTTAGTGTTTAATGTAATGGTCATAGCGTGAGGCCACATTCTTGATTTAAAAGTTTCTCCTTATTAATGAGTGGAAATAATTAGGAATTTTTGGGCATATTGACGTCACGGGCATTCGAGACTTTTCTACCTGCAAGTCCAGAAACGGTAAATATTAAGGTGAACAAGTAAGTAAACTTCCCCCTATTTTTATAGAAGTTGAATGTAAATGTGAAATGTGTAAATGACTATTTTCCAACTTACTTGCTTTGATGAACTTCATTTACTATATGAAAGTATATGTGTATTTAAGGAAATGTTCAAGCATGCACGTTATCATGTCATTGTATCATTACGCATGCATTGACATCGAAATGGGGAAGTCAAATGTTTTAATGAAAGGAACGTGTCAAAGTGAAATTTTTGTCAAAAGTTATGAATCCCAAGTCTTTCAAGAAAGAATGGGTGTACTTCTAGTTCATGAAAGATGCGAGTGGGAAATGGGGCGCGGGGGACCGGCGTACCCGAATGTAATGAGCCGCTTTGCGGTAGAATGAAGTGAATGAGCCGCTTTTGCGGTGGAATGAAGTGAATGAGCCGCTTTGCGGTGGAATAAATGTTAAACCGCTTTGCGGTGGAAATGTGAATGTGAATCTAGTTCCAAATAAGAATTGCCCACTGTTATCTAATTGACTAGAAGATACACCAAGTGAGCTCACGATGGAATGAAGTGAAAGTTTTGAAATGTCAAGTGAAAGGTTGAAAAGTTTGAAAGTTTTGAAAGGTTAAAGTGAATGGGGATACATATTTCAAAGTTTAAAGCATTTCATGTCATAAGCATGCATTCATGCATAAAGTTTACTTACTGAGCTTTAGCTCATCCCAATCCCTCCCCCATATTTCAGGTGATGAAAGTTAGATGATTAGAGGAGAGTACGTGGCGGCAGGCTCAGACAGTACCGACTTGAATTATTTAAAAATGTAATTTAATGATTTAATTTAAGTTTTTATTTGTTATTCTTTTAAATTGATAAATCATTTTGAATTAGTTTGTCGATTCTTAGTCAAAATAAGTTATGGTATTTCCCTGTGATTAGTTTTTATCATGTTTCATGAGTTTACAAATTTATACTTCAAGTTATTTTGGTTGAGAAGTTTGGGGAATTGATGTTGAAGTTGAATTTTGGAATTATGGTTGGATGTTGAATGTTGGATTTGAATGGGTTGAGAATTTCATATGTATTGTAGGTGTGATGTCCCTCTACAGGTTGGTTATGTCCAAGTTATAGAGGAGACTCTGCCGAAATTTCTATAGAATTTTAGAATAGAAAATGTAAAGGTTGAAGTTTTTAAATGATTTGTTTCCACATTTTAATGTTTAAACGATTTATTTCCGCATATAATGTGAATGGAAGTTAACACGCCTAGGTTTTAAATTTTTTGAACTTGGGGTGTTACAAATTGGATGATGCATTATGGGCATACCGCACTGCTTTCAAGACCCCCATTGGTATGTCTCCATTTCGACTTCTATTTGGTAAAGCATGTCATCTCCTGATTGAGCTTGAGCACAGAGCATATTGGGCAACAATAGTCTTGAATTTTGATATGGAGTTGGCCGGTGAGAAAAGACTACTCCAACTCAATGAATTTGATGAATTCCGCCTTGAATCATAGGACAATGCTCGGATTTACAAAGAGGTGGCATGACAAAAATATTGTGAAGCGGGACTTCCAAATTGGGCAACTAGTACTTCTCTACAACGCAAGACTTCGATTGTTTCCCGGTAAACTCCGCTCTAGATGGTCGGGACCTTTCACTATTGCTCAAATCTTCCCACATGGAGCGGTCGAACTTTATCATGGAAGTAAAGGGAACTTCAAAGTAAATGGGCAACGCTTGAAGCCATACTTGGGGGGTAATTATGAAAAGGAGAAGTCATACATCCCTCTTGCGAACCCGGAGTAATTGTATCAAAAAGTCGAGCTTACGACTTTAACCAAACGCCTTTTGGGAGGCAACCCAAATTTCTACTCTTTTAATTACTTGTTGATATTTACTTATTACATTTTTATTATGTCTAACTTGGTTAATCACCAACTTTTGTAGGTTCGAAATTTTTTGAAATCCTAAGCAAGCTTGTCCTCAACAAGTTTGGGGGAGATTTGCGTATCAAGAGAATCAAAGCTTAGGTCAATTTGGAACATCATACACGCATCAATCCGGGGAAGTTCCATCACCCATTCCTTTCTTGTTATTATGCTATTGTCAATATTGAGGACAATGTTTGATTTAAGTTTGGGGGTGTTGGATTATGTGCTATGTGAACATTTTAGATTGCCTTGCCGGCCTTTGGCGTTTTAATGTTTGAAATTGTTTATTTTGTTGAAATATTGACATGCTAGATAGTCTTGTCTGCTTATAAGACTTTGATGTTTGAAATTGTTGTTAATTCATGAGTTATGACCAAATGTGCTACTTGTGCTACTTTCTTTAAATGCTTATCCATGTAAGATCATATGTACATTGAGCACAATAGTCATGTTTAATTGTCGGTGAGTTTGGGAATTGTTGAAGGGTGAAGAGGTTAAAGGAGTAGATGAATTAGGTTGTGAGATTGTATTATTTATTTTTATCAACCTATCAAATGTTTCCCAAATCTCTAAATCTCTTGATCCTTATGTAAGATAAGTTTGGGGGTGGTCGACCCGGCAAAGGAGACGTCCTAGACGTGTGGTGATTCTATGCATGTGGAAGTAAATTTTTGTGTGGAGTGCCTTTCGCCAAGTATAAGCCAAGTAATGACCATATGCTAGAGTTCTAAGCCCATTTTAATTTTTGCATTGCATTGCCCTATCTCGAAGCCTTTTTGACTCGAGTTATTAAGCCCGTAGGAGTATCTTGAAACTTGGTGCCTTAAGTTTGAAACTTGGGAGTCACCGGCCGAAAGCTCGCTACATGGGTCAATTAGAAAGCATAATGAGTAGGGTACTCATACACACACACACTTGAAAAAAAAAGGGCACATTATCATTGCATTTGCTTAATAAGTCTACCCTACTTCGTAGTGTTTTTGACTCGAGTTAATAAGTCCGTAGGGGTATTTTGAAACCTGGTACCCTTTGATCTAAAAAATCGGGGAGTTACCAACCTAAAGCTCGCTACATGGGTCAATTAGAAAGCTTAAGGGAGTGGGGAAGTCACGAGCAAACATAATGTTAGTTGTTAGAAATCATGCATTTGTACTTGCATAAGGGCATAAATGAATAGTGGGTTTGAATTGCTTGGTATAAACTTGAATGTCGAAGCACTCATTAGTGGAGAGTCACTACATTTCTAGGTTATCGGTAAAACACATCCATACTAGAGTGGAAAAAGACAGAGTGATTTGAGAGTACTTGATGTGATCCAGACCACGAATATAAGCACGCACAAAGATCCGTTGATGATCAAAGGAGGACCGATGACTCGATTACAAACAAAAAGGGCCAACGAAGAAATGGACAAGCTAGGCAAGAAACAATGGCCAAAACAATGTTCGCGTCATCAAAAGAAGCAAGTTCTATGTTGGGACCGAGCCAAAAAGACAAGTGGATCAACCTCATTCAAGTCGTCGAAGAAAATTGTGAAGTCTCAAAATTACGGCCGTAACCTACACTCCTCACGGCCGTAACGAGTCTACTGCAAAAGAACTGAAAATTTGGATAGTTGGATTTACGGCCGTAACTAACAATTGTCACGGCCGTAATGCAGCCTCGGGTTAAGAACAAGATTTTCAGAAAATAAGATTTATGGCCGTAAAGATATGTCTCACGGCCGTAACTGTTAAACAGAAACCAAGTTACGGCCGTAAAGGAAGGGTTCACGGCCGTAAATAGCCATACGCGTAATTTTATGATTTTATTTATTTCCTTATTATTAGCTATTTGATTCCTAGTATAATTAAAACTCTTTAGTCAGGTTTTGACCCTATTTATAGGGATGTAATTTTCATTATTAAACACACAACTTTGATATTATTATTCAGAGACTATTTTGCTTTCACAACCTTATTCTTCATTGAATAAAATCCGAACTTGCGAGTTATTCTTGTTTGTTCAAATCTCGGTGAGAATTATTATTGCTTGTGATCAAGAGGTCAATATATCCTTGTGATTGTATTGGTTGCTTAGTTCAATTAATTTTAATTGAATCCATAAATCGTGGTTCTTGGCTTTCTTGGGTCGATTTCAATATTTTGTGGGTTGCGTAGCTACAATTGTTACGTGGTTTGCATCATTCGGTATCAGAGCTTAGGCTCCAAAAATCAAGGTTATATGTTTGTTTTGTTTTCTTGAGTCTTCTTTAATATTGTTCTTCGTGTTCTTCCAGTTCTTGAGTCTTTAATCCAAAAAGTGTCACAAAAAATTTAAGAGTCGTTATTTCCTTCGTTTGGTATCCAAATTAAGTTTCGTTTGTTTCCTTATTCTCGTAGTTGAATTTTCGAGACATTAAAAAAAACGAAAATCTCATCAAGTCCAAGAAAAAAAAATTTTATTATTTGATTTCAAGAATTGTTTTCTTGAATCAATCTTAGTTCCCATAAAAGTATCTAGTCCTATATAGAGTCGAATTCCATTCTTTCAAGGTGTTCTTCGAGTTTTCCAAATAGTTCGTAAAATTCTCACTTATACTCGATTTGAATCATTCGGGTTTAAACTTGTTTGAGTTCGGGTTCGTTCTTTGAAGTAATTGGGGTGAAAGTCATTGAGTGGAAAAATGCTAGAGAGGTGAGATCAATAGAGGGTAAAAGCCAAAAATTGAGTGATACACGAGCGAAATACACGTGAGACATATATTACTTAGTTTTAGGATGTTGAAAAATTCTACTACAGCAAAGAACGACGATCAAGTCAATATGGTGGAAGAGTTGGCACAACGCTTTGAAAAAATGCTGGGGGATATGTCAAGCAGAATTGAAAGGTTAGAGCGGCCTAGGGAAGCGCCCAATGTGCGGAGACAAGTGGGGCGAGGCCATAGGATAGAGATGGAGGAAGAAGATGAATTTGATGGGTATGATGATGGGACACTTATGGATAGAGAGGTTAGGCGCGAACGATGAGATAGAGAGGTTGACCGACAGGATCGTGGCATGAGTAATATCAAAACAACTATTCCTTCCTTTAAGGGTCGGAGTGATCCGAAACAATATCTAGAGTGGGAGAAAAGGATTGAGTTAATATTCGATTGCTACAGCTATACGGAGGAGAAAAAGGTTAAGGTTGCAGTCCTTGAATTCACTGATTATGCACTTACTTGGTGGGATCAATTAGCAACTTCTAGGAGGCGAAATCGTGAGAGACCTATCAGTACATGGGGTGAATTAAAGGCAATCATGAGAAAGCGATTTATCCCTAGGCATTACCAAAGGGAACTTCATCAAAAACTGCAAAGTCTTTACCAATGTTCTAAGAGTGTCGATGATTATCATAAGGAGATGGAGATGTTAATGCTTAGAGCCAATGTAGAGGAGGATGAAGAGGCCACTATGGCCAGTTTCTTAAATGGGATGAATAGAGAAATAGCAAATGTGGTCGAATTGCAACATTATGTGGAGTTAGAAGATATGCTACATATGGGCATGAAAGTGGAGAAGCAATTGAAGAGAAAAGGGACAGCTAAGTATCAGTCGGGTCCTTCAGGTTCTAATCCGTCTTGGAAGCCGAAGTGGGAAAATAAAGGCGATGGGGCTGTTTCTAAAGGGAAGTTTGAGGCACCAAAAGGAAAGTTTGAGGTACCCAAGGGAAAGGAGGAGTCCGTTAACAAATTTCCACCCAAAGGGGAGTCTCAACCATCTAGGAGTAGAGATATCTAATGCTTCAAATGCTTGGGAAGAGGACACGTAGCTTCTCAATGCCCTAATAGGCGTGTTATTACCTTGCGAGCAAAGGGGGTTTGGGAAAGTGGCAGCGATGAGGAAGACTACAGTGACATGCCCGCTTTGGAGGAAGCTAGTGATAATGAGGAATTGTTATCAGGGGAGTATGAGATGTTATTAGTAGAAGGCGAGCCTTTAGTGCTAAAATCAACGTAGATGACATGGAGCAACAGAGGGAGAACATATTTCATACACGGTGTCGCATCCAAGACAATGTATGTAGTATGATTATTGACGGTGGTAGTTGTACAAATGTTGCTAGCACCACACTAATTGAGAAATTAGGGTTACCATTGTTAAAGCATCCATCACCTTATAGACTTTAGTGGTTAAATGATAGTGGTGAAATTAAGGTAAATAGGAGGGTGTTAGTGAACTTTTCGATTGGTAGCTATATGGATGAAGTGATGTGTGATGTGGTTCCTATGCAAGCCGGGCACATTTTGTTGGGTAGGACTTGGCAATATGATAGGAAGGTGACACATGACGGGTATAAAAATAGATATAATTTTACCAGGGACGGGAGAAAAATTACACTTACACCATTGACACCAGCACAAGTTTATGCAGATCAAGTTAAATTGAAAAATGATGAAGAACAAAAAGTGAGGAAACTTGAAAAAAAGAGAGTTGAGGCCACGACCTCAGGAAAAGGAGAGGAAAAGAGGGTTGGAGCCACGACTCCAGAAAAAGAAGGGGAGAGAGAAAAAAAGAGTGTTGGGGTACATACCTCAAAAAAAGGAGAGGGAGCGAAGAGGGAGGAGATGATGTGATCCAGACCACGAATACAAGCCCGCACAAAGACCCGTTGATGATCAAAGGAGGACCGATGACTCGATTACAAACAAAAAGGGCCAACGAAGCAATGGACAAGCTAGGCAAGAAACAATGGCCAAAACAATGTTCGCGTCATCAAAAGAAGCAAGTTCTATGTTGGGACCGAGCCAAAAAGACAAGTGGATCAACCTCATTCAAGTCGTCGAAGAAAATTGTGAAGTCTCAAAATTACGGCCGTAACCTACACTCCTCACGGCCGTAACGAGTCTACTGCAAAAGAAATGAAAATTTGGATAGTTGGATTTACGGCCGTAACTAACAATTGTCACGGCCGTAATGCAGCCTCGGGTTAAGAACAAGATTTTCAGAAAATAAGATTTACGGCCATAAAGATATGTCTCATGGCCGTAACTGTTAAACAGAAACTAAGTTACGGCCGTAAAGGAAGGGTTCACGGCCTTAAATAGCCATACGCGTAATTTTAGGATTTTATTTATTTCCTTATTATTAGCTATTTGATTCTTAGTATAATTAAAACTCTTTAGTCAGGTTTTGACCCTATTTATAGAGATGTAATTTTCATTATTAAACACACAACTTTGATATTATTATTGAGAGGCTATTTTGCTTTCACAACCTTATTCTTCATTGAATAAAATCCGAACTTGCGAGTTATTCTTGTTTGTTCAAATCTTGGTGAGAATTATTATTGCTTGTGATCAAGAGGTCAATATATCCATGTGATTGTATTGGTTGCTGGGTTCAATTAATTTTAATTGGATCCATAAATCGTGGTTCTTGGCGTTCTTGGGTCGATTTCAATATTTTGTGGGTTGCGTAACTACAATTGTTACGTGGTTTGCATCAGTACCCTCTAGAATTGCATCCCGAGAGTGGAAAGAAAATTATTCATTGGAGGATGAATGTCACGAGTGGGAAAGGAAAGAATTGACCACTAATGGCGGGATAGTTTTGACTTGAAACCTCTTTATTCATCAACATTCTTGAATCTTATTGACGATTGACAGTGGCTATGCACACACACACCGATCAAACATCGGATAAGCCAAACTCATTTTTGTAGCATTATTTGGGAACATAATTGTGAATTAATTATGTAATTTCACACTCATGGAAAATTGCCAGCTATCTAGCATTGTTGATCATATTGTCATTATTTTTTGTAGATGCGTGTAAATATTCTTGCTCGGGATGAGCAAGAGTTCAAGTTTGGGGGTATTTGTTGAGTGCATTTTACATGCATATTTCATATATTTTTGGTGGTACTTTTTGAGTAATTTGGGCAAATACTTACTGAATTGTGCATATTTTGTGGTTAAATAGGTTCAACATTCAAATACATGGAGAAAGCACAAGAAAGGAGCTAAATGGATGAATAATTGAAGAAATTGAGGAGAAAAGAGTCAAATCCTTCCAAGAGTCAAAGTTTGGGGACCAAATTGTCACTTCCGGAAAGTTGTGAATCCCATGTGCAATCAATCAAAGGACTAAAGTGCAAGTTTCCGAAGTTGACAGACTCAAATGTACTTCTGGAAGGGTTCAATTGAAAGAAATCAGAAACTTTGGGGATCAAGTTGATCTACATTGAAAGTTGGAAGACTCAATTGCACATCATTGAAACATGGAGCTGACAGGTGAACCACGCGATTGCGTGTATCAACCAGTCGCGTTCGCGAAGTTAGGCCAAAACTCAACTCGAGAGTTTTTCACCTCAACCACGCGATCGCGTGGTCAAAAATTTGAACTATTTTTCTGGGCCGACCTGGTGCGACCCGGTTCGGCCCAAATGCTGAGAACGCGGATCTACGCGAAAATTGGGTATTTTTGGGTGTTTTTGGCTAGGGTTACACACTTTTTTCATTTTTTCATCCCAAAAACTCATTTGATCTCTTTTGTTCTTCATTTTCTTGTCATTTTTCTCTTGTAATTAGTTGGTATAGTTGATGAATAATGATTAAGGGGAGAAATACCAAAGCCATTGTGGAAGAATATTGATATTTTGAAGCTTGAATCATTGGTTGAGGGAAGTATTTATTGCTTAATCCTCATATTTCTCTATTTACTTTAATTCATTGTTGAAATGATGTATTTAATTCTTGAATTTCATTGTTATTTCACCATGGGCTAACATATTTTGTGTTTGGATGATTGAGGAAGCTTGACTTAGCTTAGTTGATTTTAATGCTTGTATTAAGAATTTAGGCTATTTATTGTCTTGTGCATTTATTGTTGTATTTATTGACTTGCATTTATTGTGGCCACATTTATACTTGGATTTCATGTGATGTGCAATTATTGAGAAATTGTTGTGTATTCTAGATCAATACAATATTTGCTATAGATTCTTGTTTAGGATAGAGATATATCTAAAACCCTAGATGACATATTGAGCTATTTTCACAAATGTTTAATGCAATTGGTGTGTTTTTAATCGACATAGAGATATAGTAGGTTAATGCCACTAATTATGGTTGATTTCACTCGAGAGAGGTAATTGGCTAAATTTGAAAAATCGGGTCTAACATGATTAATGAATTGCATTTCTATTTGCTTGTTGATAATTCAATTAGGTAATGGTCAAGTGGAATCAAGAATCCCAACACTCCTTTATCATCTATTCATCACCATTTTTCTAGTTAATTATTTACAATTGCGACTTTAATTCTTGTATGAGAACATTCCCAAACCAATCCTTATTGTGTGTGTTTCTTGTTGAAATTAATTATACTAGAGTGTAGTTGAAATAGACAATCCTTGTGTGATCGATAAATCGAACTCAATTAATCCACTATCACTTGTATGCGACTCGTACAATTGCGGTGTGTTTCTAGCGAACGGAAGGACTTGGACGTCGTCGTCGCGATCAATGTACCAATTAGAAAGTTCATAATTTTTTTATGTGCAATTCTTTGTCTGATTATTAATGATATTTACTAATCTTGCTATTTTCTATTTAATCAACTTGTAGGTGGACTAAATTGTATTAAATTGAAATTGGGGGAAAGTTTAGAGACAATTGGAGACCAAATAGAAGTTGTGATCTTAAATTACGGTATATGATAGTTGGGGGACTGATTTGTAAATCACCAATAAATCCTAAACCTAACATCTAAATCCGACTACCCTCCCTCACATTCGTTTCTCCCTCATTCCTCTTTCTCGCCTCACACACACACAAGCCCACCCCAAACCGCCATCTCCCTCTCGGTTCCTCACCTCGCCGCCGACCACACCGCCGGTAAGCATCCCCTTCCCTTCCCCCCCAACACACACATCGCACACACAGCGCACGTACAACTGCACACTCTGATTTCACACACCGCGCACACACATTTCACACACACCGAATGCACACTCAAGATCATGGTAATGTGATTGATATATATGTGTATACGAGTTTAAATGAATATGGGCATTTTTATTTTGTACATGAAATGTGTAGGTGTATAAACTGTATATGTATATATCTATATTATATATTATATATGGGTAAATATCAGATTAGTGTTTGATGATTTTAGTGTTCACAGGTATGAGTTGATTTTCAGATTTCAAATTATTATGATTCTAGTTTTGCAGTTAAGGTTTGAGGTTAAAGTTTTTGGTAATAATTGTTAATTTTCAGAATTTGAGATTTTTAACCGTTTGGTTATTTTGATTAAACTTTTAGGTTAGGTTTTCAATTGATAAATTGGTAATTTCAGTTTGATGAAATCATAAAGGATTGTATACTAAATTTTTCAGATTAATGAACAGTTAGAAATTCATTTGTTTAAATTGATAAGTAAGATTTCATTTTTTGCCCTTGAAGTTAATCCCTTATTTCAAATATGATATTATATGTGTTGGACATGGCTTAAGGACATGTTTGGGTTAAATTATGTGTCACATAGAAGTCTTGACCTCAATTAGGAGTTTTAAATGTGTTTGTGAACTGAAAGTTATATTTTGTTAATGAATGAAAATAATTAGGACATTTGGTACGTTGACGTCGTAGGCAACCAAGACTTCCACCTGCTATTTAAGTAAAGTGAATACTAAGGATTACAAGTAAGTAAACTTTTCCAATTTTCATCAAAGTTGAAATTTAATGTGGAATTAATGTCCTTAAGTGGCCTTCGTGTTAATTACCAATTTTTGATGCTTTTGGTTTACAATATGCAAGTATATGTTATTTAAAGAAATGTTCAAGCATGCATGTTAAAGTGTCATTGTATCATCAATCATGCATTAGCATCGAATTTGGTAAGTCAAATGTTTTTAAAAGAAATAAATGTTTAAAGGTGCAAGTTTGTTAAAAATTTATGTATCCCAAGTTTCTAAGAAAGGATGTGTGTACTTCTATGCCATGAAAGATGCGAGTGGGAAATGGGGCTCGGGGGACCGTGTACCCGAAAGTAATGAGCCGCTTTGCGGTGGAATAATGTAATGAGCCGCTTTGCCGTGGAATAAATGTTATTCTCTTTGTGGTTTTACCGGTAAATGTGATCTGGTTTCAAATAAGAATTGCTCACTATTATCTGATTGAGTAGAAGATACATCAAGTGAGCTTACGATGGAAATGAAATAAAAGTTTTGAAAAGTTGAATGTTGTTAAGTTGGATACGATGCCCCTCCACAGGTTGTCTAAGTCTAATTTATACAATTTCATAATAGAAAAATGATAATTTTAGTATTTAAATTGAATATTTTTCCGCATGCAAAGAGAAAGAAAGTTAACACGTTTAGGTTTATGATTTTAAACTTGGGGTGTTACATGAATTCTCTTGCATATTAGGCGTAATGGGAGTTTATGGAAGATATTGGTTCGTGGGAGATTGACTTTCAAATTCAATCTCCAACTCCTTCCTCCAAAACTCATTTTCATATTTTGGGTCTAGTCAACCGACATTGTTGACCTTTTTTCTTCCAACACTAACAATACCCATTATTCAAGTGGAAACTTTGATAAGTTATGCCAAGATACAAATAATTAGCTAATTCACCACATAAAATTATTCACTAGTCAATCACTTTGACTTCACATTGATGCTACTATATCCTCAAAAGCAAGTTATATGTTTTTAGTTGAATGATATCAAAAGTATAACCCTATAAAGATGCCTAAAAATAATAGGGGATCGGTAGTTTTTATTGTAAATAGAAATTGGTAAAATGAGATTGGGAGAAGCTTTAGGATAGAAATGTGATAGAAGCTTATGTGGCCTAGCTAGTTCAAATATTTGTTTTGTATTGTCTAGAAATTTATAGTTTTTGCTAAGATTTTAATGTCACTAGAATGCGTTGGGTGGAAAGCATTCCTTTTATAATCATTTAGATTTAGATTTATATATTTAATATTACTCAGCAATATATTGGTTCCAATTCTATGTACATGCAAAACTATGAATTGCAACTTTTACGAATTAGTTCCGCTCAGTTGTAGAAACATATTGCTTTCTTGGATTGCACAATCTAGGGGTCAAATGAGTAAAAATAGTAGATTTTCTATGAATCAAGATATATCTGAGCTAGATTATACAATTGCAAAAACCAAAAAAGTAATTAAATAAATTGCAATTGACTAATGGGAATGACTTACAAGGAGACATTGGAAAGGTATATCTTTTTTCTTATTCTTTTAATGATTTTATGAAGGATTTTTATTGAATGTGCTTTGTGGTGTCATTGGATAAGATCCAAAGAGCAACACTAAATGCAGTAGCTATCCTTACCATTTCACGCAGACAACATTTGCAAATGGTAGTTTTTTTGGTGGCTATTGGATTAGGCATTGTCAATGTTTATTAGGAAAATTACATAAAACTGTGGTTTTAAATTTTAATTATGCTAAATTGGGTGATTGAGAACTATTTACAAAAATTCAGGTGTTTATAATTAAAAACTCTCTCTCATTGCAAACCAGAAAAATGGATCTAAATTTCTTTCCTCTCCTCAACTTCTCCAACCTTTCTCATTCTTCTCCTCTAGATCTAGCTTGCCACTGCAGTTCGCATTTTATGTTCACCTCCAAATTCGAAACTAGTCAACCTCCTCATCGATTTGGTGGTGATGGCGAGTCTGTCGACAAAGCTTATTTAAGCTTTGATTCCACAAACCAAGAGTCTTACTTATTTATTGAGGCGAGGGGAAGATGAGGTGGTTGTAGGTGGGTGGTGGATTGTGAATTTTAAGAGATGATGATGTTTGGACGGTGCCAGCCATAGTTGGAAATCTTAAAGAAGAGGAAGACGGATTTGAGATGGATGTGGTAGTGGATTTTGAGGTAGTGGTAGTGATAGTATGATGGTAAAGGTGGATTTTTAGGTGGAGATGAAAGTGATGGTGGTAGGTGTTCATAATAAATTAAAAGTGAAAAATTACACTGGCGTAATATTCTATAATGACAATTACACTGTATAATTTATAATTTGGAAACAATCACATAGTGTAAATATATTCATAAACGTAATAGAAACATAACATGAAGGTAATTCTGCAATTAAATCAATATTGGGAAATACGCAAAATGAGTTTACATAATTGGGTACTATTGGACAATTGGGCATCATAATTACTATCTAAAATATAAGTTGTAAGTTTTAGGGTTATAGTGCAGGAAATGTTTAAATGTTTAGAATTGTTGTAACTGCTCAGAAACTTGAATAAAATGTTGGGAATTTTTTCTACGTTGTTATTTTAGCATCTTCTTCCGTATTTGTTCTACTGTTCTTTTATTTTTCCGCTTCAATATGAATGAGTTTGTATAATACAAATATTCATAGTCCCCCGAAGTCAAAGTGTCAATATTTATATGATACGTGGACTTGACGCGTAGGTGCAGGCCGTTAGGAAGAATATAGTATGATGAAGCTATTTTTTGAAACTATGCGTCAGAATTCATGCTTCGATTAAAGAAGTGGATATAGAAGTGATACTTCAATACTTCTTTCAATTTATGAAGCTGTTTTGAAGCAGTGCTTCAAAATGTACTCTTCAATTGACGAAGCGGATGTGGAAGTGATACTTCAGCACTTGCTTCAATTTATGAAACTATTATAAGCGATGCTTCAAAGTCCATGCTTCGATTGATGAAGCGGATGTGGAAGCGATGCTTCAACACTTGCTTCAATTTGTGAAGTTTTTTTGAACCGATGCTTTAAAGTTCATGCTTCGATTGAAGAAGCGGACGTGGAAGCAATATTTCAACACTTGCTTCAATTCATGAAGCTGTTTTGAAGCAATGCTTCAAAGTTTATGCTTCGATTGACGAAGCGGATGTGAAGTGATGTTTCAACACATGCTTCAATTTAAAGTCCAATCGTGAAGTTATACTCTCTATTGTGTTTTGATGAATTCATTTAAGAGAGATTGCACTTTAAAAGCAAAAAAAGCTCAAGATAAATTCTTTGAACAATAAGTTCTATACATTCAACTCATACATTTTGTAGAAAGGAGATATCTACATGACATATCCTTCATTTGTATTTATTCATATCAAACTTACCTATTTCAGAATAGGTGACATATATGCGCACAACAAAAAATCGTTTTGTAATGCCCTTTCTTTCTTCCAAGTCAATGTAATTGATTATGCGATTGTAACTACTTATATGATGTTGGGAGTTTGAATATGAAAGTGGATGGAGTAATCTAATGGAATGAGCTATATGAACATCTCTAAGCTGATTTATCGAATCTACGGGCATCTTAGCAAGTTGCAAAGCCCTTTTATGAAGCAAAGGTGCAGCCCTCCACTTTAACTCCGAAGCAAGTTAGCAACATGTACACCACATCAATCTATGCTGCATTTGCATCTCTGCTTCACAATAAAAATAGCACACTGGTCCCTAAAAAAAAAAAATAATAAAATAAAAAAATAGCACAGTGGTAAAGTTATAAACTCCACGTTTTCTAATCTTTTAGTGACAATTTGCACTTACTAAACATTCCTAATTATTAGGTTTTTACCTTTTCACTTTTCTTTAGGCTGGGAAGAGGGTGATCTTGTTCTCCTATGGTAGTAGTCTGAGTGCCACTATGTTTTGCGCCCGTTTTAAAGGTGGTCAATATCCTTTTTGCCTATCCAATGTTGAAACTGTCATGAATGTTCAGAGAAGTTGAAATCAAGACACGAGGCATGCTTTCTCGCAAATCTAATAATTTATCAAAATTTATATTAATAATACATTGGGAAATTCGATTGCATAGGACTAATGTCTGCTTTTCCAAGAGTTTGTAAACTTTTGACTTACTTTGTTTTCATGCCATGGATATAGCTCATTCCATTTTGATTTTTGGCGGTGTAGAATATAGGAATAAGGATTTTCAGTTGCATTTGATATCTGTAACTGAATTTTTCTATATCATATTGGAAATCCCTTGTTTATCTCTATTTTTGGATGAATGACATTTTTACAATTTTTATCAACGAGAATTCCATTTTTCATTATACAATATTTTAGGTAGCATTATTCACATTCAGGTTTCATGGGGGTATCAATGCAAATTTCCCATTTATCAATTACTTGATTGAACCCCAATTGAAAAATGGAGACTTCAATACGAGCCCATTCTTTGATATCTTTGATATTTTCTTACAAGAAATTTTCCATAAAGCCCAATTAAAAAGGCATTCATAAAAATATTTATTATCTTTAAATTTAAAGAGTAAAATTTTTATTATCTTTAAGTTTAAAGAGTAAATTTTTTTACAAGCTTCAACAAACTCTTTATTTTACATTTTCATAAAAATATTTATTATCTTTTTTTATTTTTAGTTAATATTTATTTTTTTAAAAGTGAATGACCAATGATATTAAACATGTAATAAAGAAAGTTAATGTAGGAACATTGAATTAGAACCTTTTGAATGCAAAATAATAGAGAGTGGATTTGTCTCTAAATTAGATAGCCTATTGGAGTGAAATTTTAAAGGTTGACTCTCCAAAATAAAGAACAACTTGAGTTTAGAGAGCCTATTGGAGATGCTCTAATAATTTATTGTTTTTCCAAAATTGTTGTTTCTTGATGGTAATCTTCCTCTAGCAACAATGATTTCTTAACATTTTGATGTGGTTGTTTATGGTTTTCTCCTTGCCTTAAAAACTGGCTTCCCCTTAAAGTGTATAGGTGAAATACATAGGATCAAAATCCACTGGGGGCATTTGCGCTCCCTAGACCCCAGGTGGCTCTGCCCCTGTTTCTTATCCTTTTACTTGTTTTGATATTGGTTGCCCTAGTAAGGTTTAGCAAATCAGAATCACCAGAGAGTTTGGAGTATTAATAATTTTTCCCCCTCTGTGGAAAGTTTGTGTAACTTCAAGTGAGTAATTTCATTTTGTATTTCTTTTATAAGTACATATTGAATTACCAGAAGTATCAGTACCTTTGAAGGAATTTCTGGCCAGTAGGATTTAATGTGAAAAGCCTTCTACTCCCTTTTTCTTTTCACTTGAATATATTATTATCTTCATCTTGCAACACTATTTTTCTTTCTTGAGGTACATGCTGTTTCTTATTTTATATTAAAAGCAGCCAAACATGTCATGAAAAATTTCTGAAGACTGAATTAACTTCTATAATTTTTCTTTTATTACTAGAGAAACATGCAAAATCAGGAAGGGCTTGCAGTAGATGCAGACACAATGACCGTGACACTCGTTCAAACATCTGAAATTGACGTTGAAGATTGGGCAAATTTCAAGGATGATGATATTATGCAGCAGCAATCTGCCATCCAAGCTAAGGAAGCTGAGAAAATTCCATTTGTTGGTGACAAGGCAAGAGAGTTATTAATACTTGGAAGAATTATCATTTATTCAGATAAGAATGTGTTATAATTTAGATTATAATAATTGGTATTAAGTTTACGAGTCTTGAGATCTTAAAATCAAGTTCATCTTGAATTTTGGTATAAATTAGCACTTGGTATAATATTCACTCTGCATTACTAGAAAGTTTACAGTTCTCGAATGTTTTATGTAACTTTGGTCCCTACTCCTTGATGCTACGGGCCTGAAGCTTTGTTTAAACTCTTCTCATAACATAATTACTACATTTATCTTGTATTTTTTTTTAATATTTTAAGCCTATTTATGCACATCAAATAAGAATAGTCTAGATGAATCATTAAATTTCCTACTTGACTTATTTTAGAATAACATCTAAACTGCTTTAGCGCTCAAGCTTGGTGTGCAAGTGTAGACATGTTATTTATGTAACCGACCACTTTGCTTTTAGTCTAGGTTTTGGGAATTTGGAATCAAATCCTTTTGTTGAACTATAAATACTTGAAATGTTTAACCTGTAGGTTGTGTGGAATTTAAAAACTCTTTCTATTCTACCGAACTCTTGAATGTTTCAAACACTTATTGTTAATGATTACAAGTTCAGGAACCCCTTTCATCATTAGCAGTTGAGTACAAATCAGGAAACGCCATTTTACTGGAGAAAATCAAGGTATGTACAATTATCTTGTAAAATGGTTTCTACTGGTGCATATCCTGAGTTGCTAGGTATTGTGAAAACTTAGGTGCTGATCACACAATATGCTGGCATCAGGCGAACACGAGGAGATGGGAATTGTTTCTTTCGAAGCTTCATGTTTGCTTACCTCGTATGTTCCATTATTTACATTCTGAAAACCTTA
Source organism: Ligustrum vulgare (assembly GCA_963555705.1). Lineage (NCBI taxonomy): Eukaryota > Viridiplantae > Streptophyta > Magnoliopsida > Lamiales > Oleaceae > Ligustrum > Ligustrum vulgare. Next base: position 198,876 of record OY743174.1, on the reverse strand, counting down.
CACTGTATATCTGACATTGTGCAAATCTATTTCTTTCTTAACTAGCTATTAATAGATTTTTTATGTCAAACTTAGGAGCATATTCTAGAATCACAAGATCGAGCAGAAGTTGACCGCATAACTGTCAGTGTGGAGCAATGCAGAAAGACACTTCTTAACTTGGGCTATGCGGAATTTACTTTTGAAGATTTCTTTGCGGTAATCATTAAGATGAACACAATTTTTTCCTCTTTTCACATGAGCCTATATGTGACAAGCATTGGTTTATAATTAGCATGCATCTTCTATAAATGTCCGCACATTGATTAAGCCCATGTTTGGCTCATGTTTATAAACTGTCTATAAACTCTTAAGCCACTCATTTCGAGGACCCACAAGTAATATCCACTTATCCGCAACTCATGTCTATCTATTTATAATAAAAACTGTTTATAAACATTTACCAAACATGCTCTAAAAAAAGTAATAGTGATATTCAGGTTCACTAAAGAAACGAACCATGTGCTAAACATGAAATCATATAGCATGCTATCTTACATCTGAAATTTTTTGAACTTGCAATACTTTGTATTTCATCGTTGACAAGTTTGTGATTCTTGTAATTTCAAAACCACTATTAGTCGATACACTCTTGGGCACGTTCCCTTTGGTCTGGTTTATTTATTTAATTTTCTAAAGTTTGTCTTTATGATTTTATCTACATATTTTCAGCTATTCCTTGAGCAACTTGAAAATGTTCTTGAGGGGAGTGAAAGTTTTATAAGGTTCGGAAAATTCACTTATTGCCTCATGTTATTGGCTATAATAACCTGCAAATATTTTTTTTTCTTATTTCAGAAAAGGTTTGTTTAGAACTCCAATTAATACTGTTACTATTGCTTGTAGCCACGATGAACTTGTACACAGAAGTAGAGATCAATCGGTGTCTGACTATGGTGAGTGGCATAGTCAAAGCACTTCTATTCTATCAACTATATGAAACGTTGGTTGTATTTATTATATCCTATTAACAACATTTGTTGGTTAGTCGTAATGTTCTTCAGATTTGTTTCCTCTGGGGAAATAAGGAAGCGCTCAGAGTTCTATGAACCATTTATACAAGGATTAACAAATACCTCAGTGGAGCAGGTACATGGCTAGAAGGTTCATACTATGTTATATCATTTGATATGTTGTATGCCCGTGCTAATGCCAGAGGATCCTTCCAAATTTGGATATGATTTTCCAAAAATGTTTACTAGAACGTCCTTTTCATTTTCTGGTTTTGTGTAGTTTTGCAAGTCAATGGTGGAGCCTATGGGTGAAGAGAGTGACCATGTGCACATAACAGCCTTGTCTGAAGCATTGGGTGTTCCAATCCGCGTAGTTTATCTTGACAGAAGTTCTTGTGATAATGGCAATGTGATTGTAAACCATCACGATTTCATTCCTTCTACAAGGGGGGATTTAGCCACCAACGGTAACGTTGGCAATTCAGAGACTTTGAAACCGTTTATTACCTTGCTTTACCGACCTGGTCACTATGACATCTTGTACTCTAAATGACTTTTTCTGCATGCACTCTTTGTGATAAGGTTTGTTGAACGATAAATTGAATTTTGTTTGGAAACCTTATTGTAGTCTTCGTGATTGAATTTTACTTTATATTTGACTAAACTCAATCTAGTCTATTTAGAAGCTCGTTTCTTTATGGAGAATTTGAAACTGTACTTACCCCGAGGTGAGCACGGGTTGGTTTGTAGCAAAATTAAATATGTGAACGGTAGTGCAAGAGACTCAACGTTCTCAAATATTACCTTTGTTTCCTATGTATTTGTGTATCAATATTTTAAAACTCATTTTGAATCGTTCATTCATTTCTATGAAAGGACTATCCATTTGAATTTTGGTGTCCTTGAGCAAAAGATTACTTGTGTATTTTCCATTAAAAAAAAAAATGATTTCTTTTCAAAACATATCAATATAATTAAGAAAAAAAAATTGAGATTGGCCATTAATATGTTGGTCAAAGAATTTTTTATGAAACTCATACAACTGAGATTAACCGTTGGTATGTTGATCGAAGAATTATATTTTGAAAATTCAACTTTTATTAATGTGATTTACGTTTCAAGCTATTAAACCACAGCGGTCAACTCTCAATCATGTTTATTCATCTGAACTTTGAGACCAAGTCCGCTACACTTAATGTGGCAGCATCCTGTACAATACTAGTTATTATGAAAGCAAAGTATAGTTTAATGATCAACCTAAAATAAAATTTAAATTTGAATAACAAATTTGGATCAAATAAAAGTTGAGTGACAAATTGTATCTTTAACCAATGTTAATGGGTTGAGTATAAAACTAGTTTCACACGTGCGATATACACGTGCGATGTATAGATATATTACATTGATAAAGTATAATGAATTGAAACGAAAAAAAAGGGAAAAATCAATAAGAAAGTAGTAACAGCAAGTGCCAATTTAAACAATAACGATAATAATTTTGTTATCAAGAGCATTACAAATGTTGGAAAACTTCCTTATACACATTAGTCGTAGCATTTCTTGGGTTTTCATTTTCATCGATAGTATCTTACTTTCATTATTAGCAACACTTTTGTTATTAAATAAAAATTAGCATTTCAAAGAAATTTGGTGCATATTTATAACATTTGCATATACTTACATAACACAACTCAACCTTTTCATTCGTCCAACCTTCTATTGCATCGCAACACATGGCACGAAAAATTCAATCTCACTTGGCAACTCTTTAGTAACATGATCTCACTATAAAAAAAATGTGTACACATAAATAATTGAAATGTAAAATGAAGATAAAACATCAAATGCTAGAAAATATTCACAGCTAAACCCTGATTATTTATTATAACTTGGAAAATCTTCATATATCTATATATATATATATATATATATATATATATATATATATATATATATATATTAATAGAACATTTTAATGTGTCAAAAACATATTAAATTGACATTTTACCGAATAAAGAGTGATAATATTAATTTTAATTCCTCATTTTTAAATGCACAAACTGTCATCTTAAGCCTCCCTAATTTATACAATAATTGTGTGCGATGCAGGGATATATTCCATTGACAAAGTATAATGTACTGACATGAAAAAAATGAGAAAATCAATAAAAAGTAGCAATAACAAATGTCAATTTAAATAATAATAACAATAATAATTTTGTTATCAAGAATATTACAAATGTTGAAAAACTTCATTATACACAGCATTAGTCGTAACATTCATTAGGTTTTCATTGTCATCGATCGTATCTTTACTTCAACTATTAGCAATACTTTGGTTATTAAATAAAAATTAGCATTTCAAATAAATTTGGTGCATATTTGCATCATTTGTATGTACTTATATAACACAACTCATCTACTTCGTTAGCAATTATGTTTCCTTTGTAATTCTTACTACAAATGATGTTCGTCTGATGGATAATTATAATCCAGGAAAACATTTCAAGTTGATAGGATATATATTTTTTTAATATTATTTGGTATTATGCAGGAATCATAACCGATCGGTACATTTTTATCTCATCTTAATACAGGCCGAGGATTTGGAATACACCGGGTCGGCCCATCTTGACATTATGGTCGACCTGATTTCTCGATCAATAGTTTCTCGACCTCGTCAATTTATCAAATTTGTTTTTCCTAGGCCGGTATATAGGCTCGGGCATGTCTCTAACTAAGGTCGGGCACACCCGACCTTACAGAATCCTCATTCAGGACATGGTATATGGTCGGCCTGTCCCGGTCACTTTACGCCTAGAAGCCCAACACAGACGAGACTCTAAGTATTCTTCGTTTATGGGCCTTGTCAATGGGCCCCCTTTCTAGGTCCCCCAAAGGAAACATAACCAACAAGGGAACCTCCTGAAAAAGGGAAAATTAATTCTTGTAATAATAGAACTCTTCATAAAAGGTAAATTTGTATCAAAATGACTCCTACTTTAATCAAAAAAGGTTATTGGCTTTTCAGTCCTATAAATATAGTTCTTTTCATAACGAATTATTCATTCATTATTCTTTACGTTTTCCAGTTATATATTCTCTCTTTACTTTTTTCCAGAATACTAATTCTCACACCGGAGGGGCGACAGGGAGAATCCTCCTTGCCTTTTTGCAGGTCATCCAAGGCGAATTCATTCATCTTTTCCAACGATCAAGTATCTTCAGATCTTGCCACGTCAAGGTTAGGATTTTTTACTGCATCAATTGGCGCCGTCTGTGGGAAAAGATACAATCAGCCATGGTTAATAGACATCAAGCTCATCCCTCCGCGTCCACCGGACCCTCTGTTCCAGCCAATGCCTCTGTTGAAGAAGATAATCCACCACCCCTTGAAGATGTTGGGGAAGAACAAAACCCAGAAATTACACAAGACGATGAACCGGTTAGTCGGGAGGATTTCAACGAGCTCCAGCAATAGCTCCGTGAACTCCGTCAGGCTCTTCAACAACAGAATAATCGTCAAGCGCAACCCGACCCGAACACTCCAGGCACGATTCCCAGGGAAGATCACAGGTCAGTTAATCCCATAGCTGACAATTCCCCGGGAATCGGGGGTGCCCATCCCATGACTGAGGGATCTGCCAACTTGACACAGCAAGAACTCTCAAGAATCATTCAGGAAGGAATTGCTGATGGAATAAGGCAAGAACTCTCAAGAAGAACCTCTTTCATAAGAAGAACCCCTTTTACTCCGGAAATAACATCGTTTCCCTTACCAGAAAGATTTAAATATCCTCGAATAGAGGAATATGATAGAACAACAGATCCTAACAACCACTTGAATACCTACACCGATGTCATGGACATGCAGAATGCTCCCGATGAGATTTTGTGTAAGGCCTTCCTGCAAACCTTAACAAATTCAGCCCGAGAATGGTTTTCTACAATATCCCCAGGGTCGATCTCTTCCTTTGCTAATTTTACTGAGAAATTCACGACTTTCTTTGCACATAGCAAAAGGATCAAGAAAACTACCGCTTCCCTCATGCAACTAAGGGAGGGACAGAATGAAACACTGCGGGAGTTCATGACTTGCTTTAATGCTGAAAGACTTCAGATTCCAGATCTTCACATCTCATTGGCCACTTCAGCCCTGACCTTGGCTATTAGAGGTCTAGAATTCAGAATGTCCTTGTCCAAGAATCCACCTGCGAATGTGAGAACTTCTCAGAAGGGCCGAAAAATACATAAATATGATAGAAACGCTGTTGTCTATTAGGGCACAAGATCAAGTTCATGGAGCAATAGTACAGTCCTCAGAACCCGTCAAACAGGGACATAAGAGATTAAGGCAAGAAGATGGAAAGAATTCTTCCCGGTCAAGCACAAAGGGAAGCAGTCATGGGCATCAGAGTTTAACTCCATTAAATGTGCCACGATCTCACATCCTCATGGATATCAAGGGGTGTGAAGATTTGCGTTGGCCAAAACCTTAGAAGGGGAAGATCGACGAAAAGAATCGACATAAGTATTGTGATTTTCATAAGAGCTCGGGTCATGTCTCGGATGAGTGCAGAATATTAAAACAGGAGATATAAGCCCTAATAAAAAGAGGCTTCTTGGGACATTACATAAAGAAAGATGATAAAGATCAAGGTAAAAGGGAAGAGAAAAATAGATCCGTTGGCACCATCAACTTTATCGTTGGAGAAATAGCTTCTGGAGGTGATTCAAATAACGCAAGGAAAAATCATGTCCGTGCATTAGGTTATCGGGAAGAAAGGTCGGGAGATCATGACCATGAAATTTCAAATAGCATCAGCTTCAGTAACGCCGATATGGAAGGAATTTCATATCCCCATGACGATGCTATTGTCATCAGTACCACAATCACAAATTTTGATGTAAGAAGGGTGCTAGTTGATAATGGAAGTGCAGCTAATGTCCTTTCCTTGGAAGCCTTCAAAAAGATGCAACTCCCCAGAGATCGGCTTCGACAGGTCATTACTCCGCTAACTGGCTTCGGTGGGGGAACAGTAAAACTCAAAGGCCTAATTGACCTTCCTACTTCGCTTGGATTAGAAGAAAAGCTGGTAACAAAGATGACTCCGTTTCAGGTCGTGAAGACCCCTATGGTCTACAATGCTATCCTGGGAAGACCATTCCTAAACAACTTGAAAGCAATAGTGTCTACATATCACCTGGCAATCAAGTTCCCGACTTCCACAGGCATAACAACAGTACATGGAAATCAGTCAGTGGCTAGAAGCTGTTATATCAGCTGTATTGGGAAGAATAAAATGAATTTGATGTCAATCGAACTTCCTTTGGAAGAACGCATGTCACCAGTAGAAGAGCTAGAAGAAGTTTAGATTTCAGAAGGGAAGAGTTTCACGATTGGGAAAGAACTCCCCAAATTAATGAAGGAAGAGCTATCACAATGTTTAAGGAGAAATATTGACATATTCGCATGGAGCACTAAAGACATGCCCGAAATTAACCCCGCACTCGTTGAACACGGGCTTAACGTCATGCCTGACAAGAAGCCCGTAAAACAGCGAAGAAGACAGTTTACCACAGAAAGGAGGCAAATAATAAAAGAAGAAGTGGATAAGCTTTTGAAAGCAGGATTCATCAAAGAAGTTAAGTATCCGGAATGGCTAGCTAACATGATCTTGGTGAAGAAGCCGAATGGCAAGTGGCGAGTTTGTATAGATTTCACAGATTTGAACAAAGCATGTCCAAAAGACAGTTATCCTCTTCCCCGGATCGACAAATTAGTGGATTCCAATTCAGGTTCTGAGCTTTACAGCTTCCTCGACGCATTCTCAAGATATCATCAGATTCGGATGACACATGAAGATTAGGAAAAAACCTCCTTTATGACAGATGAAGGAATATATTGCTATAAAGTCATGCCCTTTGGATTGAAGAATGCCGGAGCTACTTATCAAAGATCGGTAAACATGGTCTACTCCAAGCACATCGGGCTGAACATTGAAGTCTATGTTGATGACATGGTTGTAAAAAGCTCGAGAAATAAAGACCACATTGCTGACTTAGAAGACATATTCTGTACACTCAGAGAACATCGGATGAAACTGAATCCCACCAAGTGCGCCTTCGGAGTAAGCTGGGGAAATTTTTGGGATTCACGATCACCTAAAGAGGCATCGAAATTAATCCAGATAAAATTATAGCCCTTACATCAATGGAACCTCCCAGGAATATTAGGGAAGTACAGAAGCTTACAAGGAGAGTGGCAGCATTGGGCCGATTTATGTCAAGGGCAACAGATAAATATTTTTCCTTCTTCAAGACTCTCAGAGGAAACAAAGATTTCAGGTGGGATGAAGAGTGCGAGACCTCCTTTAGGAAGTTGAAGGAATATTTGGATACTCCTCCAATATTGGTGAAGCCAAATTCAGGAGACAATCTGTTCTTGTATCTAGCAGTTTCAGATCATGCTGTGAGCCCCGTTTTGGTCAAAGAGGAAGGGAAGGCCCAAAAACCAGTATATTATGTCAGCAAGATGATGTTGGACGTAGAAACCCGATATACACTAGCAGAACAACTTGCACTTGCCTTAGTTACAGCATCCAAAAAGTTAAGACCTTACTTTCAAGCCCATGCTATAACTGTCATCACAAATCAGCCCTTAAAGCAAATCTTGCAGAAATCGGATGTCTCTGGTCGTCTCCTCAAATGGTCAATCGAGCTTGGGGAATATGACATTGAGTTCAAACCCCGACATTCTATAAAAGCACAGGTCTTGGCCGACTTCGTCGCCGAACTTTCCCCAAGACCTCGGGAGCCAACAAGTCATGACAGGGAAAAGGCTACATGGACTTTTGATCGACTAATTTTGACTCTTACCGCAAGTGTACAGTATCAAACAAGTAATACAATGGATTTGAGTCCGAATGTCGTTCCCAAAAGGATTTGTTATATCTATTTTCTTAAATTATTAACCTTAGCCGAAACGAATGAATTTTCAGTGATTTATAAGAGATTCTAAATGATTAGACCAAGTTGCCACAGAAATCTAAAATTAATGATCAAATAAATAAGTAAATGGAATCTTCAAGATTTGTTTAACAAATGTATGTAAATGAAGTGCTAGGATTTAGAATCCATCTTAGTATTGATATTTCACACTTTGATTCAAATAACCCAAGACAAGGTATATTATTGACGATCAATGTTTCTATAATGCCTAAAACTCTCTTTCGAACAAGAATTAAGCCTTTTCCAAACCACAATCCACCTATATTTCTATGATGAATGTTAATATTTAGGAAAGCATTAAACAAGCAAACATGAAAAGATCACATAGGACATAGTGGTATATTTCTATCCCTATCGAACCCTATGGCTATTGATTCAAGTCTACTGAAATTCCACTCTTTCGATCATAAAAATTCACCACATACATCATATAATTCATGCATCAAAATTATAGATGAAAGTAAATACGAATCAATAACTCAAAATACGAATTGTCATAAGATTAAGTAAACCAAAGCATGAAATAACTTTCTAAGACTTCATCATAATCCTAGCACAATGGAAAATTAGCCTAGATACATGGTTAATAGCAAATCACAAATATAAAAGAACTTCATCACCTATTATATGAAAATCTCAAGAAATTTAGGATGAATCTTCACAAACCGCTCTCCAAAACTTTGATGTGCTTCTTGGGGTATTAGGTCAAGAATGAAAATCCCAAATTTCGTGTGTTATGTTCCATATATATGCCCCCCTCTGACCTAGGCGAAAAGGGGTGAATTAAATCAGAATTCGCGTGAAAAGCCCACCAGTGGCCCAGTCGATACTACCGTGCAGCCACACAGTACAAAAGTGTGCGATCGCAGCCTCGAAAAGCCAACTTTCAGTCGCTTGTTTTTCACCTCGTACAGCCGCATGCCTTATTTAACCGTGCGGCTGCACGGTTAAATTTTTCGGTGCACTTTTTATCTTTTAAATTCTGCAACTTGGTCCTCATCCTTTATTTCTCCTCAAGTCCCCATCTTCTGATTGAAACAATTTGATCCTTAAACTTTTGAAAATCTTCGATTTCATCTTTTCTTCCACGATGCTCCTTCTTTAGCCATGTTCTGCGTCCAGCACTCTTGCTTTGCTCAATTTTGGTTCAATTTCCTCCCCTTTTGCTCATTCTTTCCTCTAATTGCTCCATTCTCTTGATTTCGAAATAAAACTGAAATAGGTACAAATGATAGATAAATTAGTAGCCATTATTCTCAAATAACTATATAAAATCCTAATTTAAGCACGTAAATAAGTGCATAAAATGCACTTATCAAACACCCCCAAACTAGAATCATAGTTCGTCCTCGAACAAATAAAACTGAAACATAACTTCAAGAAAATAATTTTAACTCATTATTTGACTTGCTTGCTTTTGTGTCTCAGGTTCGACTCAAAATACACATTCCAGCAAGCGAAGCAAAACAACACGTTAAAATATTTGTTACTTATTCCACGCTCAACTTTTTCATGTGTGTGTGTGAATAGCCAGAAGACAACTGCAAACTCATGTAAGGTTATACCGAACATTGTGTGACTAGTTATGCATAAATAAACCCGACTCCCATGTGGTCAACAATATTTTCTTTTGATTTCCCTTACACTCTCATGGATGATCACAACCTTACTGCTTTTCTCTCATGTCCCGAGGTCTTTCCTATTGATGTGGTTTCTAAACATGTATACATAGCATTTTTCCACACAAGGCAGTTAGGATTAGAAAAGTTGGCATGACAAACCGAGAATAATTTATAAGGTGTTAGGGACTTCAATCAACAAAGCTTATACCATTTTAGTTCATTTTTCTTTTACTTGGACGACTTTTTCTTTTAATGTCCTTTTATTTTACCATCTTTGTGCAATACTTTTCATACTGGCTTTCTATATGACCCCTGTAGCAGGCTTTCAGATTGGCAACTCCCAAACCAGTTGGCTTTAGGATACCAGGTTCAAAGAACCCCTCAGACTTACTTTCCTGAGTCATAAAGGCTTAAACAGAAAAGTTAAAGATGTTATAATGTCTTATGTGTAAGTCCACTCTCCATACTTGCTTTCTAGTTGACCCCTGTAGCGAGCTTTAGGTCGGCAGCTCCCAACTCAGTTGAGCTTAGGGTACCAGGTTCAGAGAACCCCTCCAACTTAATTGCTCGAGTCAAAAAGGCATTTGGAGAGCGGAATAAGACCTTCAGCATTTTTCTGTTTCTATGCTGGTTATTTGATGCGTGTCGCGATGCACCAAAATAATAAATAATTCCTTACTCACTAAATATTAATTAATAATGTAGTAACGAGAGTAAGGGTCGATCCCACGAGGAACGAAAACTAATTTTAGTTGTTCGATCAATTAGAATGGAATGGAGGGGTTTTGTTGTTTGAATTACTTGAATGAAAACTGTGCATAAAATAAATAATTAAATATGACTAGAGAATTAATATGAGAAGAAATCTTGTTCTCGGGTTCGGTTGTGCCCTCAATTAATGTTATACCTTTCCTTGTAACGTGTTTCTATCCCTAGTTCAATTATCAATCATAAATAATCAATAAGCTCTGATTATCTAAATTCTTCCTTATGTGTATTGATTCAAAACAAGCTCTTCGAACCAATTCTAACTACGGACAATCCTAAACAAGCTCTTAGGATTTAATGCACGACTAGTATGAAAATTTAGAATAATAGATTGAATTGGATCGTTAATTACACAAGCTCGAATTAATCAATCCAAGTTGAATTATTACTAAACCTGCACGAGATTTATTTGCTACTAAAGTAAAGATTCAATGACAATTACGGATCAAGAATCTAAACATAGCGTATTCATGAATCCAAAGATCAATAATCCAATTGGCCAAATTAAACTATTAATCAAATAAACTCAATGAACATTCAAAACATAATAATCCAACAATTGAAATAAAGGAATGAATTCACGCTACTAATTTGTAGGAAAAGAAAATAACATAATTGAGTTAACACAACTTCCCCTTTGAACAAGATATGGAATTTAGCCTAGCATGGTTGTGGTAGATTCTTCAAGTTGCTTCATGAATTCCATTGTTGTTGATGTTCTTTGGCTTGAAAATATCCCAAGAATGCTCTATATTTTGCTCTCAATTTTCTTCAATGTCCCGCCTCCTTTTTGTGGTGATTTTCCTCCTTTAATACTCCCAAAATCGTGCCCTAGCTTTACCCCCAAAGATATACCAAAGATAGACCTTGAATCAGATAAGGAAATTCCTTGGAGAGCAAGTTACGACCGTAACTTTCCTTATTACGGCCGTAATTGGGATTCTGAAAATTTTCGGAATTTGGAAGTTACGGCCGTAACGTTATCATTTACGGCCGTAAGTGTATTTCTGTTGAGAAGCGCCTGTGCTCAATATTTTGGTCATAACTTTCTCTCCAGAGGTCCGATTGTGGTGGTTCAAGTTGCGTTGGAAAGAAAACTAAAATATATACAATTCTTTGTGAAATAGATCTTCCCAAATTCGAAAGTCTTCTATGACAAAATTGAGCTTCAATATATGACTAAAATTCATGATCACAATCCTTGCGGGTTTTTGATTTCCAACTTCATTTCAAACCTTCTTTGACCATAATCTTTGCATCTAATCTTCTTCCCACATGCCATTATTGATTTGGAGCTCTTTGAATATACCCTTGAACCTCACTTCTTGATTTTTTTGTATTTCTTTGGTCATGTTTCCTTTCTTTTCGTTCTTTGCGATCCTGTATAACACAATAAATGAAAATGCATTAAACGATACTTCAATATGATCAAACTAATAAAAAAATAGGATAATAAGTGAATTAAATACATGCTAATAAAGCACTTATCAAATCCCCCCGCACTTAAACCATTGTTCGTCCTCGAATAATGATGTGAAAGAAAAGAAACATAACTCAAACAAAAAGATAGACCTACAATCGGAAAGTCAAGGTTACAGCCCACTTCTCTTTTAGCATGAAAATTCAGTTGCATAACCGGAGTGTGTTAGTGTGTGTGCAAGAGATGCATCATCCAATATCCTCTGAACAGAAATGAAAATCAATACCCCCGGCCCAATTCATTTCCCAATGTGGCTTGTATTCTCTCATCTCTCGTGAGTTCTCTGTTAACCTCTATCAATGATTTACTACATGGGTGTTAGTTTCGACTAACTCGAAAGCACAGAATATAGACCAAGCAATTCAAACCACTCATAAGCATATGTAATGGGAGTTAACACCCTCACTAGATATTTCTCTCTTCGCACAAAGTGTATAAGGGTGAGAATTTTCACTCAACTCACTTCATGGAGAATCTATTACCACAGACTGCTCAAATGTCATAACTGGAGTCAACAATATATTTGGTTGTAACGGGGCTTCAGGTCAGGTAGGATAAAAGGATATATTTAGGCTGAGTGGAGAAGGAATTTCGCAAACTAAGTCAATTCACAATGATATTATTTCCTTCACTCTCAATACGAACTTCATTGTTTCACTCTACCCACTTTGTTCACACTTGAATTTTTTTTTTTTCACAAGTTGAGTGTTTGACTTCCTCAACTACTAATTTTCATGACTAAACTTTCTTTTCATTGCTTTTTCTCTTTCAATTTTTTTTTTTTTGAGTACAGACTGCACTTTTTCTCTTTTGTTCAAATCATTACGCAGTCACCAATTGGCTTGAGATAGAATTACATTCCCCTGAATTCAGTCCATTACACAACCATCGTCCAACACAAGATAACCATTTCAACTTCTTAGACTTAGACTACAACACGATCCTTAATCAACAAAAGCTTGAGAATCCCTTCTCTATGGGTTCAAAACAGAGACAATTCGAAAGAAAGGGTATTTCTTGGCTTGTAGAGTGGCATCAAAATTTCAAGGAAAGGCTAAGGCTCAAAAGGGCTTCTATTGGTACATGTATCACGGTAGGCCCTTTTAGCAGGTCAAATTTGGTTTAACCTAATGCCTCTACTATATTTTGCACTTGAGTCAAGAAGCTACAACGGTATGCACAAGAAAGCACATCCAAGCACAAACCAACCATACAGGACACACATCAAAAAAATAGAACTTAATATAAAGAGTAAAAGTAGCTCATAGGCTCAAAAACTCACAAATTATGGTTTATATGTGCTTCTCCCATCCAATTATGAGTATAGTTCATTGCTCAGTCTTGGTTCCGAACTGAAAATCTAGTGGATAAGGATAGAATGAGGTTACTCGGGGTGGTATTTTATCATATCAGTTTTGGTTTGACTCAATTAGGTCGCAGAAATTCTTCAATTTGTCCCCATTTTCAAACTAATTCAGAAATTATTGGAAAACTCATCTCTATGTGCTCATTCTTTGTCCGATTATGCAATTTAGGAAGTTGGTGGTTCAAAAATAATCATAAGTGAACCCGCTTCCTATTATACCAAAATGTGGGTCTAAGCACAATAAAAAAAAACTAAAAAAAACTAAATTGAAAGAAGATGAATAAAACAGGGATAACAAAAAATAATAGATAATCATTCCCCCCACACTTGAATTCCACATTGTCCTCAATGTGCAACGTGACAATACAAAACAAAAGAGGGAAATGTGAATGGAACCAGAAGAAGGGACATTTTTTTTTTGCATGATAATTACGGTCGTGAAGATATTAATTACGGCCGTAAGTAACAATCTGAAAAAAATTGAAAGAATCAACTACGGCCGTAAACAATATAGTTACGGCCGTAATTAGGCCTCTGGATAAATTCGATGGAGTAGAGTTACGGCCGTAAAGTTTTAACTTACGGCCGTAACAAGGCCACTGGTTTTTTTTTTTTTTGAAATTAACTAATAAGAAAAATGACAAAAATGAAAATAAAAAAATAACAATTTGAGGGAGTAAAGAAACTCCCCTCTCGGGTTGCCTCCCGAGCAGCGCCTTTGTTTACTGTCTTTGACTAGACTTGTTGTTTCCTCCTTCAACCGGGATTAGGTGGATTTCCAAAGCTCAACTTCTTTTTCATATTTTTCATTAGGGCCTGCAAGATAGGGGGCAAAAGCATGTCATCAGAAGTTGGCAATGTAATACACGAGATTGTACCTGGTTGTGGCAACTTTGGACAATCATTAAGCTCAACAACAGTTTCCTGAAATGGAGAATAACTCATAACAGTAGAATGAACTTTGTTAGCATCATTAATGTGTTTCATGGAGTCATAAATATTGAACTTAACAATTTCATTATCAAACTCCATAGTAAGTATACCACCACTAACATCTATCTTAGTTTTAGATGTTTTTAGGAATGGTCTGCCTAACAAAATAGGAGTGGGGTTTGGAGAGTGATCATCATTCATGTCTAACACATAAAAATCTGCTGGAAACACTAAACCCCCTACTTGTACTAAAACATCTTCAACTACCCCATCCGGATATGCATTGGAACGGTCGGCTAGTTGAATGATAACACTAGTTTCAGTCATTTTAGCAAGTTTCAATAAAGTGTACGTAGATCTAGGCAATACATTTATAGATGCTCCTAAGTCTATCAATGCACGATCTATCCTAGTGTTACCTATTTGACAGGGTATGGTAAACATACCTGGATCCTTGCACTTTGGAGGCAATTTTCTTTGAAAAAGTGCTGACACTGATTCACCCATTCTTACCATCTCATTTCCATATAGCTTTCTCTTATTGGTGCATAGATCCTTCAAAAACTTTGCATATCAGGGAACTTGTTTGATGGCATCCAATAATGGAATGTGGATTTCCACTTTCCTGAACATTTCCAGTATATCCTTTCCCTTGCCCTCCTTGTTTGCTTTTGCTAACCTTCTAGGGAAAGGGGGAGGAGTTAGTTTAACATTTAAAGTAGAATCTGTTTTTACCTGCGAGCTTTTTGAGGTGCTGTCGTTCTTCCCGACTTCCCTTCCCTCAACTTCCTTCTCTTCGATTGCGGTAGGTTTCAGTTGCGGTTCTTCAAGCTCTTTTCCACCTCGGAGAGTAATTGTACTCACATTCTTTGGATTTACCTCAGGCTGAGATGGTAGTTTACCTCTGGATTGGGCTTCCAACCTGTTGATGGCGGTGGCCATTTGGCTCATCTGGTTCTCCAAATTTTGAATGCTAGACTTTGCATCCTGTTGAAATTGTAATGTGTTAGTTTCTAGTGTTTTTACCATGTCTTCAAGAGACATACCTGAGCCTTGAGGTTTTTGCTGATACTGCCCTTGTTGTTGGAAGGTTCATTGTTGCTGAAATTGTCCTTGAGGTTTGTTGGAAATGAAACCTAGGGGCTTGTTGCTTCCGTAGCTTAGGTTGGGGTGATCCGTCCATCCTGGATTGTATGTATTGGAGTATGGATTGTACTGCTGTCTTTGGAACGGAAAACTCTCTGCAGCACTTACCTGTTCACCATTTCCCTCTTGCAACACCGGAAAAGTATCTGTTGGATGTCCGAAGTTTGAACATATCCCACAAGCTTTGACCTGTTGTTCCTTCCCTACAGCAAGTTGTTTAACGAGATTTGTTAGTTCAAACAATTGACTTTCAATATTGGAACTACTTACCTTATTCACGCGCCGAACTTGCATATCCCTGTTGGAGTTGAACTGTCGAGTGTTCTCAGCCATATTGGAGATTAAAGCTCGTGCTTGTTCCGGTGTCTTGTCCATCAATGCACCTCCGCTTGTGGCATCTATCATGCTTCTATCCATCGGTGCCAGACCTTCATAAAAATATTGCACCAAGAGTTGCTCACTGATCTGATGATGGGGGCAGCTCGAGATGAGCTTTTTGAAGCGCTCCCAATACGCGTACAATGTTTCATTGTTGTTATGGCGTACCCCACATATCTCCTTTCTGATTGTACTAGCTCTCGATGCAGGGAAGTATTTTTCCAAGAAAAGTCTTTTCACGTCGTTCCAAGTAGTAACTGTTCCTGATGGTAGACAATAAAGCCAGTCGGTGGCGGCATCCTTTAATGAGAATGGAAAAGCTCTCATTTTTATTTGTTCCTCAGTAATACCCGTGGGTCTCATGCTATCGCAAATGACATGGAACTCCTTCAGATGTCTGTATGGGTCCTCACCGGGATGTCCTCTGAAAGTTGGCAGAAGATGGATCAGTCCGGATTTTAGCTCAAAAGTTCTGCCTTCTTCCATTGCCGGAAAAGTGATGCATAGCGGTTGTTGAGCAACATCCGAGGTAGCTAATTGCTTGAGAGTCAGATTATTGTTAGCTATTGCCATTGGTTGTGCAACTCTTCTTTGCTGTTGAAAAGTTCTCTCGATTCTGGGTCAAAATAAAAAAATTCAAAATTAGTTGATCGAGTTTTACGCATATAAGCAAAGAAGTAGACAGGCAAGAATTTTGTTTTGTTTTGTTTTTTTTTTGAAAAATTATAGAAATAAAGTGAAAATAAAATTAATAAAATAAAATGCAGAAAAAAAAATTCTAATTAACTAAACAACTAAATTGATTGACCGTTCCCCGGCAACGACGCCAAAAATTTGATGCGTATCGCGATGTACCAAAATAATAAATAATTCCTTACTCGCTAAATATTAATTAATAATGTAGTAACGAGAGTAAGGGTCGATCCCACGAGAAACGGAAACTAATTTTAGTTGTTCGATCAATTAGAATGGAATGGAGGGATTTTGTTGTTTGAATTACTTGAATGAAAACTATGCATAAAATAAATAATTAAATATGACTAGAGAATTAATATGAGAAGAAATCTTGTTCTCGGGTTCGGTTGTGCCCTCAATTAATGTTATACCTTTCCTTGTAACGTGTTTCTATCCCTAGTTCAATTATCAATCATAAATAATCAATAAGCTCTGATTATCTAAATTCTTCCTTATGTGTATTGATTCAAAACAAGCTCTTCGAACCAATTCTAACTACGGACAATCCTAAACAAGCTCTTAGGATTTAATGCACGACTAATATGAAAATTTAGAATAATAGATTGAATTGGATCGTTAATTACACAAGCTCGAATTAATCAATCCAAGTTGAATTATTACTAAACCTGCACGAGATTTATTTGCTACTAAAGTAAAGATTCAGTGACAATTATGGATCAAGAATCTAAACATAGCGTATTCATGAATCCAAAGATCAATAATCCAATTGGCCAAATTAAACTATTAATCAAATAAACTCAATGAACATTCAAAACATAATAATCCAACAATTGAAATAAATGAATGAATTCACGCTACTAATTTGTAGGAAAAGAAAATAACATAATTGAGTTAACACAACTTCCCCTTTGAACAAGATATGGAATTTAGCCTAGCATGATTGTGGTAGATTCTTCAAGTTGCTTCATGAATTCCATTGTTGTTGATGTTCTTTGGCTTGAAAATATCCCAAGAATGCTCTATATTTTGCTCTTAATTTTCTTCAATGTCCCGCCTCCTTTTTGTGGTGATTTTCCTCCTTTAATACTCCCAAAATCGTGCCCTAGCTTTACCCCAAAGATATACCAAAGATAGACCTTGAATCAGATAAGGAAATTCCTTGGAGAGCAAGTTACGACCGTAATTGGGATTCTGAAAATTTCCGGAATTTGGAAGTTACGGCCGTAACGTTATTATTTACGGCCGTAAGTGTATTTCTGTCGAGAAGCGCCTGTGCTCGATATTTTGGTCATAAATTTCTCTCCAGAGGTCCGATTGTGGTGATTCAAGTTGCGTTGGAAAGAAAACTCAAATATATACAATTCTTTGTGAAATAGATCTTCCCAAATTCGAAAGTCTTCTATGAAAAAATTGAGCTTCAATATATGACTAAAATTCATGATCACAATCCTTGCGGATTTTTGATTTCCAACTTCATTTCAAACCTTCTTTGACCATAATTTTTGCATCTAATCTTCTTTCCACATGCCATTATTGATTTTGAGCTCTTTGAATATACCCTTGAACCTCACTTCTTGATTTTTTTGTATTTCTTTGGTCATGTTTCCTTTCTTTTCGTTTTTTGCGATCCTGTATAACACAATAAATGAAAATGCATTAAACGATAATTCAATAGGATCAAACTAATAACAAAATAGGATAATAAGTGAATTAAATACATGCTAATAAAGCACTTATCATTATGGTTTATACCTGTTGATCAAAATCTCTTACACTAAAGATGCAAAAGTTTAAGTTTCAGATTCTCGATCTACCCTGCCTACCCTTACTGACCCTTCCACCCCCAAACTATTATTTGAACAGTTTGGTTCTACATTTTAGGTCGGGATCTAAATTTCTTAAGGTTTGTGATTTTTCTGTCAATCCTACGTCCAGAGTGCACAAATTTATCCCACATGTGTTAAACATCCCCCTACACAAGCAATTATTTGACTTCGGCTATGTGTTCAAGTTTACAAAGTTTAGCATGAAATAAGTAAAATAGAAAAATGTAGGTTTTCATGCTGTCCCAAGTCTCAACTAAAATATGCAAATAAACCGAACTACATCATAGACAGCAAACAAATCAGCAAACTAAATTTTTTTTTAATTTTTTTTTACTCAAAATCGAGAGAAAATGTGAGCAGATTCTAAATGATTAAGCAAAATAGAGTTGTAATAGATATTAGAGCAGTTATACAAATCAATACTCAGCCGGTCAGCCGAATACACCACCCCCAAACAAAATAGTACATTGCCCTCAATGTAAACGAAAATAATGATAAAAAAATGAGGCAAAGTACAATTAAAACGATCAAACACTTCCCTGATGTATATAGGATGCTACTGATGTGAGGGCCCTGCAGATGGATCTGGTGGGTCACGAGGATCGCGTGCATGTCTGGTCTCCAGGATCTCGAGTCTGTGCTCTATGGAGGTCAGGCGGGTCTTGATATGTGTCTGCTAGCGGCAGACCTCCTCCCAGGTGCATCGAGCCAGCCTTAGCTCAGTAGGAATATCGGCTCGAATCAAACCTTGCATCTGAGTTTCCAGCGTGTCAAGCCTCCCATCCTGGCGAGTAAGTACCCCCATGACAGCTGTGTGTCTAGCAGCCTGCCTCTGCTCTATCAGTGTAAGCTCAGTCATGATCTGTCGCAGGAGCCTGTCATCTGCCGGAGGTGCAAGTGGGGCTGGCTGTGCTGGCTCTCCCATAACTGGTCCCGACATATCAGTAGGAGCTGGAGGTGCTCTGGGTCCCCTTACATTTTCCATGGTCTTCCGGCTAATAGTGGCTTCTAAGGGATCATGCTCCTCATGAGGGAGTAACTCTACTCCTTCGGCCAGACAGATAGCACTGATAAGGCTGGGGAATAAAATACCCCACGTGGTGTCCAGCTGGGACGCAAGAGGAATGATAAAGTCAAATATGTGCCGCCCCAAGTCTATTTTACTCCCTCTGGCCAAGTGGTGTAGCAGTCTAGCCCTCTCAACATTGAAGGTAGTGCGGTGTGATGTGGGATCGATGTTATGACACACAAAGATATGCAAGATTTTCAAGGAGTCAGTAAGCTCTCTGTGCACAAATCGCCCTGGCCTCTCTAGTACCGCATCCCCTCGGCCATATAGGAATCGAGTAATTATGTCGAGGT
The DNA here is from genome assembly GCA_963555705.1 of Ligustrum vulgare. Taxonomy (NCBI): domain Eukaryota; kingdom Viridiplantae; phylum Streptophyta; class Magnoliopsida; order Lamiales; family Oleaceae; genus Ligustrum; species Ligustrum vulgare. The sequence goes on along the minus strand of OY743174.1, from coordinate 179,296 downwards.
CAATATCCCCTGGCACTAGTTCTATCCCATCCCTAGTCAATTCTAGTACCCTGTCTATCACCGCCGGAGAAAAGTTTATCCATTTACCACGCACCCAAGTACGGCCCCTATATTCTGCTCCCTCAGTATCAACAGAAGGATTAAAATTAGCAAAAAATTCCTTCACCAGCAGTGGATAGACTCTATGTGGTGTGGATGCTAGCTTGTGCCACCCCACACGCTCGATGAGATGTATCAATTCAGAATGTGGGAAATCGGTGAGTATCACCTCCCTTTCCCCCAAAAATCTTTTTTTCTTAAGATTTTCCTCAAACAACTTCTGCTCTTCGGGCCCCCTGAATCTATGTATAGATCATGTATCGAAATCTTCAGAGTCGGAGTCCGAGCTCGATGGGTGTCTCCTCGGCCGTTTTGATGACCCCGCTTTTCCTTTGCCCTTGTTAGGTGGAACTTGGGCTTTTCGTGGTGGCATTGTACCTACAAATGATACATAGTAAATATTAAGCTCAATATAGTAGGAATGAAATGTAAAAACAATGAGAAACACACCTAAACTTAAGAAAATGCATCAAAGGGAACGAAGAAAATATGGGTGAGTGGTGCTTTTGGACTTCGGATATCACCTCGAAAAATAAAAATTTTTCCGGGACATCTTCGGGCATATGAAAGTTCATGATCTCATCTACAACATACTCAAATTTCAAGTCAAACAGAGGTCATGTGAGGTAAGAACCTGAGGGACGAAAGCGTCCAGTGAGGCTGCAGCGAAGCAGCAGTGAGCCTGCAGTGGTGCAGTTGAGGTGCAGTGAAGGCAAAAATGAAAACTAAGCATTTTATGCATTCCCATGAATCAAAACATGAAATTGTTACATGAAATTAACCCCAAGCATGCAGGGAAGATAATGGCTCAGGCGAAATTTGCAATTGAGGCACGAATCATCACTGTGGCATTTCATCGAGCACTTTGAGTGCATTGACAAAACGTAGTGAAAATCTTAACAATACCTACATGTATCACTCCAAAATTTTCCTAACTACAATGCCCATTAAAAATTAAGCCATTATCTACCTAATCCCATCCTCCATCAAGCATCAAGAACGAATTGTCACATATGAGTAAAATTCGAAATATAGGGCAAAAATGCAAAATTCTTGTGAAACTTACCTTAAATTCGTGACTTGAAGATGTTGGAGAGGTTTGATTATACCCAATGTGTGATAAACAAGAAGATTTTTTGTCAAAAAAATTGAAGTGGGCGATTTCTGAAGAGAGGCAGTGTCGTGCTTGTGTGAAAGTGAGGCATGTTGTCCGTTTTTTAAAATGCAATCCAGCGCCCAGTTTTCAACCGTGCGGCCGCACGATTTTAAATTCCGTGCGGTCGCACGGATGGACTGATGAAAAAAAAATTTCCAGTTTTATTTGTTGCTCATGCTTGACTCCAACACTTGTTATGATGCATGAACATGAATTATGAGAATAGACAACATGTTCTAGGTGGGTGATTGTGCGAATGATTAGTAAGAACATTAAGTAGCTAATATTCTACCTAACATTCCAAAAGTGCAAAATGTAGGATTATGAAATGTCAAATAGAAATGCAAAAGTATGAAAATGCAACAATTAAAGTCAATCACCGTAAAAGACTAAAATAGCATAAAATAAAAAGAACTAAAGGAAAGAAAATGTAAATAAAAAGGAAGAAATATAGGTTGCCTCCCATAGAGCGCTTCATTTATAGTCTTAAGCTCGACTTTCTCGGGATTTACTCCAGTGAGGCAAGAGTAGTGGTGGTCTTTTCTTTAGAGAAGTCACCACCCCAATAAGGCTTCAAGCGTTGTCCATTCACTCTAAATGTGCCATTCTCCTCATGAGTGATTTCAACTACCCCGAATGGATAGACCTTGGTAACCGAGTAGGGACCCGACCACCTTGATCTCAGTTTACCCGGAAACAATTTTAGGCGAGAATTGTACAGGAGAACCTGTTGACCAACCTCAAAATCTTTTCTTTGAATATGCTTGTCGTGCCACTTTTTGGTGCGTTCCTTATACAATTTTGAACTCTCATATGCTTCCAATCTGAATTCATCCATTTCATTTAATTGCAGCAATCTTTTCTCCCCCGCCGCTTGTAAATCAAAATTCAACTTCTTCATAGCCCAAAAAAGCCTTGTGCTCAAGCTCAACGGGTAAGTGGCATGCCTTCCCAAATACGAGGCGATAAGGGGACATTCCAATGGGTGTTTTGAAAGCTGTCCTATAAGCCCACAATGCATCGTCAAGCTTCTTGGACCAATCCTTCCTTGTTGAATTCACTGTGACCTCAAGGATCCTCTTAAGTTCCCTGTTGGAGACCTCCACCTGTCCGCTCGTTTGGGGGTGGTATGGAGTGGCAACCCTGTGTTTTACTCCATATTTGACCAGTAGTTGTTCAAAATGCTTGTTACAGAAATGGTTACCTCCATCACTGATTATAGCTCGTGGAGTGCCATACCTTGCAAAAATGATTTTCTTTAGAAAATCCTTCACCACGCGGCCATCATTAGTAGGTAACGCAACAGCTTCAACCCATTTAGATACGTAATCCACTGCTACAAGAATATACTGATTTGAGTAAGAAGGGATGAATGGACCCATGAAATCTATCCCCCAAACATAAAAAATTTCCACTTCTAGAACACTGTTTAGAGGCATTTCATTTCTCCTAGATATGTTTCCGGTCCTTTGACACCTATCACAATTTTTCACCAGTATGTAGGCATCCTTGAATATGGTAGGCCAATAGAATCCTGACTGTAGAACTTTTGCAGCCGTTTTAGAAGCTCCAAAGTGACCACCATACGCGAAAGAATGACATTGCTCCAATATTTTTACCGTTTCATCTTCTGGCACACACCTCCTAATAATCTGATCCGGGCACCTTTTATAAAGAATAGGATCTTCCCACAAATAATATTTCAAGTCAGGAAAAAATTTCTTCTTCTGATGACTCGAGTATCCAGGTGGAATGATAGTTTTTGCCAGATAGTTCACGATGTCTGCATACCACGGAGCCTCCTCTACACCAAACAACTGCTCATCTGGAAATACTTCACTAATATCTGCCAAGATTGGCTCCTTTTCTTGTTCAAGGCGAAACAGATGATCTGCTACTACATTCTCGCATCCCTTTTTATCCTTGATTTCCAAATCAAATTCTTGCAACAGCAATATCCATCTGATCAACCTGGGTTTTGCATCCTTTTTACCCAACAGATATTTCAGTGCAGAGTGGTCTGTGTAGACTGTCACCTTTGACCCCACCAGATAAGAGCGAAATTTATCAAATGCAAAGACAACAGCAAGTAGCTCCTTCTCAGTAGTGGCGTAATTAAGCTGTGCATCATTGAGAGTCCGGCTAGCATAGTAAATCACGTGAAATACTGTTCCTCTTCGTTGCCCCAGAACTGCTCCTACTGCATAGTCACTTGCATCGCACATCAATTCAAATGGTAATTCCCAATCAGGTGCAATGATCACCGGCGCAGATATCAACCTCTCCTTCAAAGTATTGAACGCTACCAAACATTCTTCAGAGAAAATAAATGGCACATCTTTCATCAATAAGTTACACAAAGGTTTTGTGATTTTCGAGAAGTCTTTAATGAAACGCCTGTAGAATCCTGCATGGCAAAGAAAACTTCGAACACTTTTTACTGACGTTGGAGGTGGTAGCTTCTCAATCACTTGAATTTTTACTTTGTCTACCTCAATGCCTTTTTCTGAAATCCTGTGCCCTAGAACGATTCCTTCTTTCACCATAAAGTGGCACTTCTCCCAGTTGAGTACCAGATTCGTTTCTTCACATCTTTGTAGAACTAGTTTCAAATGTTCCAAGCACTCGTCAAATGAAGATCCAAAAACTGAAAAGTCGTCCATGAACACTTCAATGAATTTTTCTACCATATCAGAGAAGATATCCATCATGCATCGCTGAAACGTGGCAGGAGCATTACATAACCCAAAAGGCATCCGGCGATAGGAGAAAGTACCATAGGGGCAGGTAAATGTTGTCTTCTCCTGATCTTCGGGTGCGATGGCAATCTGATTATACCCTGAATATCCATCCAGAAAACAGTAATGTGAATGGCCTGCTAATCTTTCCAACATCTGATCAATAAACGGAAGGGGAAAGTGATCCTTCCTTGTTGTATTGTTGAGTTTGGGATAGTCTATGCAAACTCTCCATTCAGTAACTGTTCTTGTGGGGATTAGTTCGTTCTTTTCATTTGGCACTACTGTGATTCCCCCTTTCTTTGGTACAACTTGAACTGGGCTGACCCAACCACTATCTGATATGGGATAAATGATTCCTGCATCCAATAGTTTCATCACTTCTGCTCTAACCACCTCTTTCATGTTTGGGTTCAGCCTCCTTTGCCCATCCACCGTTGGTTTAAATTTGTCTTCCATAAGTATTTTGTGCATGCAAATTGCTGGACTAATGCCTCTTATGTCAGCAATGGTCCATCCAATAGCCCTTTTGTGATCCCGCAACACTCCAAGCAATTTCTCTTCTTCGACTTCTGTAATAGAGCTCGCCACTATGACAGGTAAAGTAGACGACTCCCCCAAGTATGCATAACAAAGGTGAGGTGGTAACTGCTTGACTTCTAACTTTGGAGGCTGCTGAATAGATGGAAGTGGCTTTGTAGAACTTATCCCCAATTCCTCAAAATGTATTCTGCGTCTGTATGGAGGGTTAGCCAAAAATTCCTTGCACGCTTCAAGCTCTTCTTTTGACAGCGAATTTATGGAGCTTGAATTCATGATGATTGCTTCAAAGGGGTCACATGGATTTTCCCAGTTAAATACTTCCCTTACTACTTCCTGTACTGCTCCATCTATAACGTCGATTCGATAGCATGAACTTGATGGGGTAGGATACTTCATTGCTTTATAGACATCGAATGTTATTTCCTCATTGTCGAACTGCAATTTGAGCTGTCCTTTTCCCACATCAATGGTCTCCCCAGTATCAACGACACATTCTTGTCTTCTTCCATATCCAACACAACAAAATCGGCTGGAAAGATAAATTTCTCCACCTTTACCAAAATGTCTTCAATTATTCCTCTTGGATATGTGATTGATCGGTCTGCCAGCTGTAATATCACAGTTGTTGGTTTTGGTTCCCCCAGACCTAGTTTCCTGCAAACAGAGAATGGCATCAAGTTAATACTTGCTCCTAAATCACATAAAGCATTATCAAAATGACAATTTCCAATTTTACAAGTTATAGTAAAACTCCCTGAATCGTTTAACTTCGGTGGAAGTTTATTTTGCAACCTAGCGCTACACCCTTCTGAAAGCATCACTGTCTCATTTTCCTCCAGCTTTCTTTTGTGTGTTAGGATGTCCTTCATGAATTTTGCATAACTAGGCATTTGCGCAAGTGCATCTGCGAAGGGGATGTTGATATGGATCTTTTTGAAGATGTTTTGAAATTTCTCGAACTGTCTGTCCATCTTCTGATTTTTTAACCTCTGTGGAAAAGGAATTGGAGTCTTGTAAGGCTTAATTGGTGATTTCACCTTACTTGCCCCATCCTTTGCTTCAGACGTATTTTTCGATGCTCGATTCTGCTCTATTTCCTGTTCTACTCCCTTATCCTGGTTAGTAGTTGATTGTTTAACACCGATCTCTGGCAGTTGGGCCCCACTTCTAGTAGTAATGGCTTTCACATGCTCTCTAGGATTTATTTCTGTGTTACTAGGTAGAGTACCCTGCTGTCTCCCTGAAATAGCTATCGCCATCTGCCCCACCTGTGTTTCCAAGTTCTTTATGGCTGGATGTTGCTTTTGAAGTATAGTCTCTGTCCTTCTCATAAACTGATCATTTTTTCCCATATACTGCTCTGTTTTCCCGATAAATTTCCCAAGTAGATCCTCAATTGAAGATTTCTTTTCCTCTTGCTGGTACATAGGTTGTTGTGGTCTTCCTGAATTTTGATTGTCCCTCCATCCAAAGTTAGGATGATTTTCCCACCCTGGATTGTATGTATTTAAATAGGGATTATTTTTTTGGACGACCACCTCCTTGAACAAAATCAACTTGCTCTGGTAGCTGAGCTAAGATAGGACAATCTGAAGTGTTATGGTCTGCACCACATTCCTCGCAAAGTGTTCTGGCATTCTTCATTGGATTTCCAGCCATTGCTATGCTTTCCACCTTATTTACCAAAGATTCGATTTTTGCAGATAGGGCTGTATAATTATCCACTTCATACACTCCAGCAGGTCTCTTTTGGATTACTCGGTCCGAGGCCCACATTGCATTGGTGTTAGCAATTCTTTCAAACAGCTCCAATGCTTCATCAATAGTCTTAGTAGAAAGTGACCCATTAGATGATGAGTCTACTAGACTTTTGAATTGAGGAAGCAAACCTGCGTAGAAATACTGTACTTGCACTCCCCTCGAAATCCCATGATGAGGACACTTCCTGAGCATGTTTTTAAATCTGTTCCATGCCTCATCAAACGACTCTGCATCCTGTTGTTGAAATACTGATATGTCGTGCTTGAGCTTTGCAATTTTGATTGGTGGGAAGAACTTTGTACAGAACTTCTGAGCCAGATCATTCCATGTTGTTATGCTAGCTGTAGGTCGAGAATCTAGCCATTCTAAAGCTCTATCTCTCAGAGTATGTGGAAAAAGACGAAGTCTGATGGCATCATCTGATATCCCTTGAAACTTGAAGTGTTGACAAAGCTCTAAAATCCTCGACTGTGTGCGGATTCTCGTCGGATCTTCCATAAAATTGATGTCCATTTTGAAATAAATGGATAACATTTGTTTTTAACTGGAAGTTTGGCTGACCAAATGGAGGGTAGACAATACTTGACTGGTTTTGAATTATTTGCGGAGTCATAAAGTCCCCAACTAGCACGTTCCCTTCATTTTCCACTTGCAATTCTTGATTTCCCAAGTTGTTTGCCATATCTTTTTGTTTTTGTTGTTTTTCTGCTAATTTTGCCTCTCTTAGCATGCGATGAAAAGTGCGTTCGATTTCCGGGTCAACTTCTAGAAGATCTCAGTGTCTCGAACTTCGCATACACAAATCTGCGATAAACAAATGAAAGAAAATGTATGAACTGAAATAAAGAAGGAAAATTTAAATAAATATAAAGGTTCGAATTAGTGAAAATAACCTAAGAATAAATCTAGACTACAATCCCCGGCAACGGCGCCAAAAACTTGATCGAATAATTTTGACTCTTACCGCAAGTGTACGGTATGGAACAAGTAATACAATGGATTTGAGTCCGAATGTCGTTCCCACAAGGATTGGTTAGATCTATTTTCTTAAATTATTAAACTTAGCCGAAACGAATGAATTTTCAGTGATTTATAAGAGATTCTAAATGATTAGACCAAGTTGCCAAAGAAATCTAAAATTAATGATCAAATAAATAAGTAAATGGAATCTTCAAGATTTGTTTAACAAATGTATGTAAATGAAGTGCTAGGATTTAGAATCCATCTTAGTATTGATATTTCACACTTTGATTCAAATAACCCAAGACAAGGTATATTATTGACGATCAATGTTTCTATAATGCCTAAAACTCTCTTTCGAACAAGAATTAAGCCTTTTCCAAACCACAATCCACCTATATTTCTATGATGAATGTTAATATTTAGGAAAGCATTAAACAAGCAAACATGAAAAGATCACATAGGTAATAGTGGTATATTTCTATCCCTATCGAACCCTATGGCTATTGATTCAAGTCTAGTGAAATTCCACTCTTTCGATCATAAAAATTCACCACATACATCATATATTTCATGCATCAAAATTATATATGAAAATAAATACGAATCAATAACTCAAAATACCAATTGTCATAAGATTAAGTAAACCAAAGCATGAAATAACTTTCTAAGACTTCATCATAATCCTAGCACAATGGAAAATTAGCCTAGATACATGGTTAATAGCAAATCACAAATATAAAAGAACTTCATCACCTATTATATGAAAATCTCAAGAAATTTAGGATGAATCTTCACAAACCGCTCTCCAAAACTTTGATGTGCTTCTTGGGGTATTAGGTCAAGAATGAAAATCCCAAATTTCGTGTGTTATGTTCCATATATATGCCCCCCCCCTCTGACCTAGGCGAAAAGGGGTGAATTAAATCAGAATTCGCGTGAAAAGCCCACCAGTGGCCCAGTCGATACTACTGTGCAGCCACACAGTACAAAAGTGTGCGATCGCAGCCTCGAAAAGCCAACTTTCAGTCACCTGTTTTTCACCTCGTGCAGCCGCATGCCTTATTTAACCGTGCGGCCGCACGGTTAAATTTTTCGGTGCACTTTTTATCTTTTAAATTCTGCAACTTGGTCCTCATCCTTTATTTCTCCTCAAGTCCCTATCTTCTGATTGAAAAAATTTGATCCTTAAACTTTTGAAAATCTTCGATTTCATCTTTTCTTCCACGATGCTCCTTCTTTAGCCATGTTCTGCGTCCAGCACTCTTGCTTTGCTCAATTTTGGTTCAATTTCCTCCCCTTTTGCTCATTCTTTCCTCTAATTGCTCCATTCTCTTGATTTCGAAATAAAACTGAAATAGGTACAAATGATAGATAAATTAGTAGCCATTATTCTCAAATAACTATATAAAATCCTAATTTAAGCACGTAAATAAGTGCATAAAATGCACTTATCAACTTTGCAAGTTGATGGAGCATCGAATGCCGCAGGCTCGGGGGCCGGAATCATACTAAAGAAAGATGATGGTACAATGGAAATTCAGTGTGCAACAAGATTTGACTTCCCAACAACTAATAATGATGCAGAGTATGAAGCCGTTAAAGCTGGACTTCAAGTCGCTCAGCATCTAGGGGTCGAGCATGTCAAAGTCTTAAGTGATTCACAATTGGTGGTAGAACAAGTGAACCGTACTTTTGAAGCAAAAGATGAGAAAATGTCATCTTACAGAATGATGGTTTTGGACTTGCAACGGAAGTTCAAGTCTTGCTGCATAGACAAAATCCCAAGATCCGCCAATCATAAAGCAGATGCTCTGTCAAGATTAACTTTTTCCAATCTTGACCACTTGGAAAGAACTTTTTCGGACTTGCACGTCCATCAATAATGTGTAAGGTCGGGCCTGCGCACCCATCGTTCTTTCTTTCAGCGTCAGGAACGGGTACTCCTTTTCCTTATCCAGATTTTTTCCCACAGGTTTTTTCTGGGTAAGGTTTTAACGAGGCTCATTGTTCAGTCCCTTTAATAAAAGTATTTCTTCTGAAGAATGAGCATCAGAGGACCAAATCTTGGAATAGCTTATGAGGTCATCCACATGACTTTACAAGTTATTTCCCAACAAATAATTTACAATGTCTCATGGCAAGACTTTACAAATTATTCTTCCACGAATAATTTACAAGGTCTCATGGCAAGACGTTACAAATTATTTCTCAACAAATAATTTACAATGTCTCATGAAAAGACTTTACAAATTATTCTTCCACGAATAATTTACAAGGTCTCATAGCAAGACGTTACAAATTATTCTTCCACGAATAATTTACAATGTCTCATGGCAAGACGTTACATATTCCCAACGAATAATTTACAATGTCTCATGACAAGATGTTACAAATTATTCCTCCTGCGTTTATAGAATGAGAAACCTGACCCATAAGCGACAAACAGGTCGGGGTTACCCGAGCTTATTCAGACATTACTCTCAATTTTGGTAAGTCAAAAGCTTGACCTACTCTTGAATTGTCAAAAAGGTCGAGCACTCCCGACCTTATTTATCAAACATCATCAATCCAATGTTGATGGTACGAAGAATTAAAGCTTGTTCTACGATCAAAAGGTGTCCATGCTCGACAAGATTGTTTTTAAGATAGGATCAATTAAACTAAACAGGGTCGGCTCGCATGTTTGAAACGACCAGTAATGTGTCAAGTAAAACGCAAAGTAAACAACACAAGCTTTGACAAAAGATTTCATTGAAAAAAAACTTGTTACAAGAAGTCCTCGAGGCATACCTCGGGCTATACATCAAAAAGTATTTAAATTCCTATAAAAAAGGGGAGAATTTTTCTACTATTGGGGGTCGTGGTCACTGGCCTCGCCAGCCTCATCGTCAGAAACGGCCTCCACTTCATCTTCCAAGAAAGGAGTGAGGTCGAGATCTTCTGTTCCCAAAGGAAATTGGGAGAGCGGACTTGTGTCGAGGTCGGGTACATGAATTTTGATCCAAGCTCGAGCTTGCTTCATTCCTTGGGAGTATGACTCCAAGGCATAATTGCCCATGGCTAGGTCGTACTCTTCGATTTTTTGTAGGCCTCGACCGCTTCCACCTTGGCTGCCTCAATTTCTTCCCGGGCCCGGCGAAGATCATCAACAAGTTTGGCATTTCCTGATCGAGCGAGGTCCCGGTCTTGGGTCATCAGGGCCAAGTCAGATTTGACCTAGCCAATTTTTCTTTAGCATTGTTAGCCCGGGTGGCGTCGTACAGTACAGAATGCACGAGCTGACTTGAAGTCTCTCCCCTCTTAACACCTTTAGTGAGGAGGCCTCGGCCAATGCTGAGCAGCTGGTCGAGATAAAAACTTGTGTTATTCTCATAAAAATCAAAGAGTAACACTAATAAGTAATAGGAAGTTGTCTTGAAATTACCTTGACTGTTGCATTTAAAAAAGGGTCCACCCCCTGTTCGAGCGAGACTTCATCAAAAGATTTCTCTAGAAGCCCGGGGTGGTAAATCTCTTCCAACTTCTTCCATAGGTCTACTAAAATAGGGGCCTCTGGGGCGACCCCTAGGACGGGAGAAGATTGAGCACTCTCTTCTCGAGGAGGAAGGCAGCGAGCACCTTGAGTGGCCTCGCGGCGAAGAGGAACCTCAGCATTCCTCCTAGAGGTTTCGCCCGACTCGGACTGGTTTTGGCGCGGTCTCTTCTGTAGACGTCGCCGAACAACCCCACCATCCTTCCTCTTCTTGGCTGCTGCCCGGGCCCTTTCCTCGACCGCTTTCCTTAGCCTATCCCCGTCAAAATCCATTCCTGCGAAGATCGAGCAAATCCAATTAGACAAAAAAATTAAGTCAGGGAAGACGACGTGTGTTAGTGAAAGAATAAAATCAATTATTACTTAATTTACAAGGCTGGGTCCTACCGGGCTCCTAATCGAGGCCAGCCTGACCTAAGATCTCATTCGTAGTAAGGTCTGAAGCCTCCTCTGCCAGAAGTCCAAAATCACACACTCTTATAGCATTGGCCAGGAGGTTGGCCATCTTTTATTCCCCTACATTTCCCATCCTACTAAAATTATCTACTTCCGGTTTCCTAAAAGTTGGCCAAAAAATATTCTCACCTTCCTGGGATTTAATATAATTTTTTTCTCCTTCCAATACTTCAAAGAAGAAGGGACCCAAGGTACCTTAAACCTTCCCTTCCCGCACAAATAAACAAAACAGTTACACCGAGGTAAAAACTTCAAATCTAAAAGACATTTACAAAGGTTTATAGTCGGCTCGATCCCTAAACTTCTACATAAAACAAAAAAGTAAACCAGTATCATCCACCCGTTTGGAGCAAGCTTCCTGGGAAGAATCCTGGTAGTAAAAAGGAAGTCTACAAAAAAATGGTGTAGGGGGAACCTCAGGCCGGCCACTAATGACTCGTGGAAAACTACCGTTTCCCCTTCCCGAAAATGATATGAAACATCATCGTTCTCGGGGACCCGGGCAGTATACTTATCAGAGAGGCCAAACTTCCTCATATCTGCCTCGACCATGTGTTCTTTCATCCTACTGTTAAAGGTTGGAAACTCTAGGTCGGGAGATCCTGGTCCCTCATTAAATTCGGGGTTGTCGTCCACTTCCTCTTTCTTCACTCGACTCATCACCCCTAGAAGGTGGCGGGGGTTGGTAAAATCATATTGTCTCGACGTATAGAGCCTCGTCCAAGTTTTCTACTTCCCTAAGGTCAGTTATATTCACTTGCCTTACCATTTTCCTAAGAGTAAATTATGGAATAAAAAAAGGTCAGGAGAGGCCGAGCTTACCTAAAGGTAATGTTCTTTGAAGTTTTAGATTGTGCTAGACGCTCGAGGAGTTCTCTGGTTTCTCACTGAAATTGCAAAGTAAAAAGAATGAGAGGATAGAGACCACATATATAGAGGCGAAAATAGGCGGGAAATTTTTTTAATCCCCACCACTCACCTTGGACACGTGGCGACAATCTTGTAGCATGCTATTAATTACAACACGTTAAATCAAAAGAAAGCAGTTGGCAAAACGTGTCATAAATAAATATGACAGCTGTCAACAAGATATATGCATTCAGAGATCTACTACTGATCTCTGATACACGGGGGCCAATGATCGGTACATTTTTAGGTCATCTTAATACAGGACGATGATTTGGAATACACCGGGTCGGCCCATCTTGACATTATGGTCGACCTGATTTCTCGATCAATAGTTGCTCGGCCTCGTCAATTTATCAAATCTATTTTTCCTAGGTCGGTATATAGGCCCGGACATGTCTCTAACTAAGGTCGGGCACACCCGACCTTACATAATCCTCATTCAGGACATGGTATATGGTCGGCCTGTCCCGGTCACTTTACGCCTAGAAGCCCAACACAGACGAGACTCTAAGTATTCTTCATTTATGGGCGTTGTCAATGGGCGTCCTTTTTGGCCCCCCCCCCAAAGGAAACATAACCAACGATGGAAACCTCCTGAAAAAGGGGAAATCAATTCTTGTAATAATAGAACTCTTCATAAAAGGTAAGTTTGTATCAAAAGGACTCCTCCTTTAACCAAAAAAGGTTATGGGCTTTTCAGCCCTATAAATACAGTTCTTTTCATAACGAATTATTCATTCATTATTCTTTACGTTTTTTAGTTATATATTCTCTCTCTGCTTTTCTCCAATATATTCTCTCTCTACTTTTCTCCAGAATACTAATTCTCACACCGGAGGGGCGACTAAGAGAATCCTCCTGGCCTTTTTGCAGGTCATTCAAGGCGAATTCATTCATCTTTTCCAGCGATCAAGTATCGTCAGATCTTGCCACGTCAAGGTTAGGAATTTTTAGAGCATCAATAACTTTTGGGTTTATTATTATTTCTTGGAATTTTCTTTCATCAACTGCTTATTTTCATTCGCTGAATGAACAACAAAACAAAAGAATATTGATTAGGGGAATTATATTAAAGCTAGCTTCTGATACTATAAGCCTATAATCTTCTTGGTACGATATTGGAAGGATTTTCACTTTATGGTATTCGAAGGATTGTCTCTTGTACCAGAGGCTAAATGTTGACAACATGGATTAAGTCATTAGAAGTTTGTGTCTTTTTGGAAATTTTTAAACGTGATTGATCTAACCATTAGATATTATTTCTATTCCTTATCGGATTTTGTGGTAATTGAAATTTGTCTAATGATTTCCTAATCTTTCGAACTTAAAAAACAATACAAAAATCATATAATAATTAGCCAAATAATCATATGATAATAATAGTATAAATCAATTGCTCAAACCCATGAATTAAATAGATTAAACGATAAAGTAATACATAAAATTTGGAAATTAATACTTCATCACAATTCTAACATTAAAAATATAGCCTAGATACATAATTGAAAATAAATCACAAGAAGTATGAAGAGATGACACCCTATCCATGCAATTGTGCCTTCGACTTTGCATAGATTCCTGAATAATTGGACAACATTTTGGCATGTAATCAACCAGTTGGGAACCCCTAATGTGTTTCTGATGTTCATTATTTCTAGAAGTCGAAAATTGGCTAAAAATTATTCCAAATTGGCTTCCAAAAGAGTTCCAACCGAATAAGGAAAGTTACCTTCGCGGGAGATCTTTTTGTCACTGCACAGCATTTAGTAATTTCATCACATCTTTCTATTCTCTTATCTGATTGAGGTGGTTCGAAATTTTTTAGAAATAAAACTTAAAAATCTAAAACTCTTCCTGAAATAGGATTTTCCCAATTTGAATGTTTACTTCCCTGAAATTAGGTCTCAAAGTCCGATTAAAAATTTGCCCGAAAATCTTGTGTGATTGAAATCAATTTATGGTAAAATTCTTATCAAATTTCATTCATTTTTGACTTATAATTGCATCCAATTGACTCCTACTAATCTTCAAATAACGTATCATGGTCCGAATCAATAATTTATTTTCAATTTGGTCCTTCTTTATTTGATTTGTATACTTTAGTCCTTGAACTTCTATTTTCTTCTAATTTGGTTCTTTCTTTGACTTTTCTTTCAATTTGCACCACGATTGACTTCATCAACTCTTCCTTTGCACAATTTAGCTCTTTTATCATCCAATTAACTTCATTTTGATCCAATTCCTTTGTTTTCTTGACTTTGGTATTATTTCTGAAATATAAACAAATAATAAAGAAATTAATAGCAAATATTCTCAAACGAGCATATAAAATCTTATTTTTAGGATAGAAACAAGTGTATAAAATATACTTATCAACACCCCCAAACTAGAACTATTGTTCGTCCTCGAACAAAATAAAACTAAACTATAAATAAATAAAAATGCAAATAACAATTTTTTTTTTGTTTTGTGGACTTATTTACCATGAGTTTCAACAATTCAAATTGACAATTCACCTTAGCAAAGAAATATGAACAATATAAAAATATTTTCTTCCATCCGATGCTTGACTTTATTTTGAGTTTGTGAATACCCAAAAATCAAATGCAAACTCATATAAAAATACACTTAACACCGTGTGATTAATCATGCATAAATAAGCCCAAATTTCATGTTGTTAAACATTGATTTTCTTTTATTTTTCCTTACAACTCTCATGGATGACCATGACCTTACTGTTTTTCTCTCATATTTCGAAATCTTTTCTATTTATGTGGTTTATAAATATTCATATACTGCATTTTTCCACAAAAGGCAGTCGGGATTAGATAAGCATGCACAATAGATCAAAGGTAGTCAATCCCCATTCTCACACTCTAGTGTTAGAAATCTCAATCAAACAGGTTTATACCATGCATTTTATTCCATTTTTCTTTCATTTGGACGACTTTATCTTTTCACGTCCATGTCTTTTACCATCTTTGTGCAATACCTTTCTTCCTTGCTTTCTATATGAACCCTATACCGAGTTTTAGGTTGGTGACTCCCAAACCAGATGACTTTAGAGCACCAGGTCCAGAGAACCCTTCAGACTTAATTACCTCGGTCATAAAGGCGACAAAGAAAAGTTAAAAGATATTTTAGCGTCTTATGTGTAAGTCCTCTATCCTTTTTACTTTCTAATTGACCTCTGTAACGAGATTTGGGATGATAACTATAAATTCAGTTGAATTTAGGGTACCAGGTTTGAAAGACCCTTAAATCTTACTTGCTCGAGTAAAAAAGACTTTGAAGAGAAGAATAAGACTATTACCATTTCACTGTTTTTATGCTATTGTTGGTTTATACCTGTTGATTAAAACCTCATCAAACAAATATGCAAAACCAAGAACTTCAGACTTCAATCCATCAATGCCTGCTTATTCTAACATTTTCCACCCCAAAACAGCTTCTTGAGCAGTTTGATTCTACATTTAGGTCGGGATCTAAATTTTTAAGGTTTGACATTTTTTCAGTCTCCTATGTACAAATTGTATAAGTTTACCCCACATGTATCAAACATTTCCCTACACAAGTTATTATTTGACAATGGCTATGTACTTAAGTTTTAATAAAGTCTTACATGGATGAATGTTAAGAAAAATCAAGTTCACATGTTGTCCCAATTTCTAACTAAAGCATAAAAGTCAACCCAAATCATGTCATGATAAACAAGTCAACAAATTTTTTTCAAACTTTCCAAATTTTTATGAATTTTCTACCCCAAAATTGAATGAATGTGTAAATGAAAGCACATGAATGAGAATCCCACCCCAAACTAGAAATGTATATTGTCCTCAATGTATTTCAAAAACATAAATCAAATAAATACAAAATAATAAAGAGAGGTAAGGTACTTCCCAGGCTTGGAGATGTGGTGTTCCATTTTGAAGCTTTGATCTTCATGTAGCTTGGATGATTCAATCCTTTTCCAACTTTTTCATGTTTGGCCGAAGGTTTTTTCATGTTGTGTTCCACGTAAAAGAGAGATAAACAACATTAGAATGCATAAATATTGCATAAGAATTGAAGCAAATCACTTAAGCACCCCCAAACTATGATATATCAAAGATTTGAATTTTTGGAACATGGTTAAGCATTGATATTCAGCCCTTGACATCGCCTCGAAAAAGTGAAAATCTCCCGAGATATATTCCAAGCATATGAAAGTACATAACTTGGTCTACAACATATAAAAGAAGTAGTTGACATGAAGCTGAATTTTGGTACAGTGGTGTATTGAGGTCTACAGTGAGGTGCATGTTGAGTTCTATACCTTAAATTAGTGTAAACTATGAATGAATAATGCAGAAATGATGTATAGTGTATGTTAAAGGTGATCATCCAAAAAGAATTGTAAAAACTCCACAAAATACTCACTGTGACATTTCATCCAACACCTAGAATGCATATGAAGAAATCAAAAGAAATCATAGAGTTGGAGTTTTGAATTGAACCAAAAATTTTCACCTATAAACTCACAGTTCAATACTCCAATTCTAGTCTAAACACCATCACCAATTATCCACAATTTCAAATTCCACAAAAAGATATAAAGAACACCAAAAATCATGCATAATTTCATAAGAGTGAAAATTGAATACCTTTAGAAAGATTTTACTGTGAAGTATGACATCAATTGGAGCTAATATGAGATGCAAACATTGGAGAATGATTTTA
The DNA here is from genome assembly GCA_963555705.1 of Ligustrum vulgare. NCBI lineage: Eukaryota > Viridiplantae > Streptophyta > Magnoliopsida > Lamiales > Oleaceae > Ligustrum > Ligustrum vulgare. The sequence goes on along the minus strand of OY743174.1, from coordinate 162,420 downwards.
GACTCAATGTTAGGTGATTTGGGGGAAGGAAAAAGAGTTGGAATTGGTTAAAGTGAAAGTTTTTCAAAATATAAAGCAAATTACCGAACTTCATAGATTTTAGCCTCGCGATCGTGCGGTAGTAACACATTGCGATCGAGTGATTATTACTAGCATTGATCTGAAGTTTTCAATTTTTTTAGTTTTGGAACCCGTTTTTGACTCCTAAATCTCTTCTAATGCATGCAACCAACTTCTAAACTATCTTTACATGTCCTAAGTTAGGTCATCATGTAGAAGATTGTGATGTTATACAACAAAACAAGTAAAAATTCAAGTAAATCCTAAGAATACTTAAACATGCAAAATAGGGGCAATAAAATATTCAATGCAACTAAAATGTCAAAATGTGAATTCTAAATATGCTAGCAATCCAAATGCAACGCAACGCAAAGCAACAAAACAATAAAATAACTCAAAAGTAATAAATAAAACAACTAAAGAAAACGGTTTAAGAAATTGGGTTGCCTCCTAACAAGTGCTTCATTTATAGTCTAGAGCTAGACTTTTTACCAATTGATTTAGGGCACCTAAAGTAAACTTTGGATGCCTTGCCCATCTTCTTTTGGTTGGCTTTGTTCCACTCTTCATTTAATCTCTAAAACTCGAAATTGCCCCTCTCCATATTATAGGATATGTCATTTTCTTCCAATTCAAATTCAACTACGAAGACTTCTACCTCCTCATTGGGTTTAACCACAAAATCAATTTCTTGGCAATCAACAAAGTCAAAACAATGAAGATTGGTTTTTTCCTCAATGATAGCCACATCTTTGTTTAGTTCCATTGTGATTGATATTTCATTTTCTTCAATTATTTCTTCAATAGTCAATTCATCCTTGGGTTGAATGGCAGGTACTTCGTCAAACCCCAATGGCAATGGTCTTTCTTATGAACTTTCTCGAGTGGATTATATCACCATCTTTTAAATTCACTCCAATACATAGAGTCTCCTAGCATCATATCACATTCATCTAACTTGGCTAGCTTCTAATAGTATTTTGAAATTACCCTTTCACTCCATAGTGGAGGACCATCTCTCACAAGAGCGATATTCTCGTCCCAATAGTTCGATACAAATTCATCAAAGAGCATGTGACTTGCATCCGACATGTTAATTACTTGTTGTCGGCATTTCAAGTATTCTTTAAACACTAGGAGTTTCGGTGTGACCCAAATATTGCTCACGTCCAAGCACTGTCCATTACAACATATTTTGTAGCAAAATTCACAACCTGGATATTCTCCAAACATGTCTTCATAGTCCATATTGAGATCGTTCATTACAAGCCAATGATAAATCCAAATATACCTCAAAAGAAAAATCAAACATAAGAAGACTTAAAATTGTGGTGGATAATCCAAAAAAAAAAAAAACATTAAATAAAAAAATTAAAAAGTAAAAAGTTCGAATTAGTGAAAGTAATCTAAAAATAAATGTAAACTACAATCCTCGACAACTGCGCCAAAAACTTGTTCGATGTACGCAAGTATACGGATCACACATGTAATATAATGGATGCAAGTCCAAGTTTCGATTCCACGAGAATTGAGTAAATTGTATTTTAGATTATATTTCTTAACCGGAACTATGAAAAGCTTGATTTAAGAATTTTGAATTAAACTAAACTAATTAAAACAGAAGATTTGATTTAGAGAAAAAATGAGAAAAGCATGCCAGAATTGAAAATCCACATTAATTCCATCAATTATACATTAATCCAAATGTCTAACGATGATTCATGGGGTTTTGAAAATTTATATTCCAAATATTGTTAAAACTCCCTTTTGAACAAGAATTAACACCTTTCCCTACATATGACCTGACTATATTTCTATGACGAATCCGAATGTATAGAAAAGCATTAAAGGATTTGTGAATACTTTTGTAGATAACACAAAGCCTAGGGGTATATTTCTATCCCCTATCGGACTTTGAGACAACTGAAATTTGTCTAATGATTTCCTAATATTTCGAACTTAGAAAAATATCACAAAAATCATATAATAATTGGTCAAATAATCATATGATAATAAAAGTACAAATCAATTGTTCAAACCCATGAATTAAATGGATTAAACGATAAAGTAATACATAAAATTCGAAAATTAATGCTTCATCACAATTCTAACATTAAAAACTAGCCTAGATACATAATTGAATATAAATCACAAAAAGTATGAAGAGATGTCACTCTATTCATGCTCTTGATCCTTGGTGATAGAGTACATAATCGATGTTTCATTCATGATATTTTATTTTAATTTAATGATTTTAAATGCTTAAATTGTGGATATTGATTATATTTTATGTTTTGTAGATTAGGTGGAGAATTTTGGATCAAATTAAACTCAATATCTCAAATTGAGAAAAATGATTTTGAAACTCAAAAGTGGACAATTATTTTTCGAAGAAAATAAGCTAAATACTACACTTGGACATTGGGCTTTCCAATTAAAAAGGCCCATGTACTGGACCATTTTAATTGGGGTGGTGCCACACAAAAAGAGGCAACAGACATATGAAAAAAATAAGGGCAATCTAAACAAAAGTGGGCAGTAACATTTAGGAAACAAGCCCAACAATTGGACTTGTTATTGGACCAAACAAAAGTCAGCACCAAGGGATTTTGAGATATACGGGGAGCGGCACTAACAGAGAGAGACATTTTTCGAGGGGATCAACTGGAAGGAGCAGCCACAGTTTTCGAAATCTTCATTAGAGTTTGATTTTTGTTTATTTTATTTTTAGTTTCTATTTTCCAAATGTTAATGAGTAACTAAATTTATTATTTCAGCTCAAGGATAATCGAAGTTTTGATTCTTCAAGAATTTTGAGATCTAATTAATTTTTTTTGTTCTTTTGTCTATTTTCTATTTATATATCTTTTGTTTGCATTGAAGTTGTTGTTTCGATTAATTAATACAAAGTGCACGTTGTTTTAATTGTCAAAATGATATTTAGCCAATTAGGAATCGAAATCCATAATTGTTTAAGTTTTCTAATACAAGTGGCAAATAACATAGTTGATTATAGATTGATTTTTTACTCATGTTATGAATGTATATAACCTAGCTTAAATAAATCAAGCGTGTGAATTTATTGGTTAGAATTGGTCGTCTCTCTAGAGATTAATGATATTGGTGGATTAAATCCTAAGATCGTATCTAGTGTTGTTTATTGATTAGGAAAATAATCAACGAGCATCTCTTGATTATTGAAATAGTAAGGAGAGATTGGTTGTTAGATCGTATCAACAACCATAACCAATTTAGAGAAGAGTAAAATATTTTATTTTTGCATCCATGATCAATTCTATGAATCAATTCTAAGATTATCCTTGGGCTGGATATTTATTTAATTTGATATTTTCATCACTTTAATTTCGCAATTGTTTATTTACAAATTGATTTTACATTCAAAATTCAAAACCCCATTTCTAATTTACTGTTTTAATTACTAAAGAAATAAGTCTAACCAATCCTTGTGGATTCGACCTTACTCACCACTATCACAATTTATTTTTCTAAGAGCAAGAAAATATTATTATTTGTTGGATTCGACACCCATCACATTTTTGGCGCTGTTTCTGGGAATTGGTGTCAAATAGATTTAATTTTCTTTATTTTCTTTATTTTATTCATTTTATGCTCGATTGATTCATCATTCAGTTATCTTTAGATAGAAAAAATAATGGCTTTCGAGAAAAGAACTTTAAGGGAATTGGCTGCACCAAATGAAAATCAACAGCCACTCTGCATTCAATACCCAGTTTTGGAGGTGGACTTCGAACTGAGATCTGGCTTAATCCATCTGCTCCCCAACTTCCACAGTCTTGAGAATGAAGACCCCCACAAGCATTTAAAGGAATTTCACATGGTGTGTTCAAGCCTAAAACCACAAGGAGTAACTGAAGAACAAATCAAAATGCGTGCTTTTTCATTCTCGCTGATTGATACAGCAAAGGATATGCTATTTTACTTACCTTCAGGTTCTATAACCACATGGACATGTATGGTTAGGTTGTTCCTTGATAAATATTTTCCTGCTTCATGAGCTGCTAGCATTAGAAGTGAAATTTGTGGAATCAAACTGAGAGATACTGAATCCCTGCATGAATATTGGGAAAGGTTCAAGCGACTATGTGCAAGTTGTCCCCAACACGGGATTTCAGAACAATTGCTAATTCAATACTTTTATGAAGGATTGTTTCCAATTGAGAGAAAGATGATAGATGCAGCTAGCGGAGGTTCTATAGTGAACAAAACCTCAACTGCCGCTAGGGATTTGATCTCCATCATGGCTGCTAACACACAACAATTTGGATTTAGACAAGACTTGTAAAAAGGGTGAATGAGGTAAATTTATCCTCTCTTGAAAATCAAATAGCAAATCTAACCTCTCTAGTTCAACAAATGGCCGCATGGAATATGTAACAAGTTAAGGCTTATGGAATTTGTGTAGCCGCTATTCATCCAAATGACACATGTCCTACTCTTCAAGAAGATTCATTTGAGCAGGCTAATGTAGTTGGAAGATTTCCAGGCTCACCTCAAGTGAAGTATGACCCTTATTCAAATACTTACAACCCAGGATGGCTGGATCATCCCAATTTCAGTTATTAGACCAGGCCACAATTCCAACAGTTCCAGCCTAGACATCCTACCCCTCAACCGCAGCAACCTTCTTCAAGTTCAGGTATGTCTCTAGAAGAAATTATTAAATCACTTGTAATTAATACACAACAATTTCAACAGGAGACAAGGACTGACATTAAGAACTTGGAGAATCAAGTGAGTCAAATGGCTTCAATGGTGAGCAAATTGGAATCTCAAGGTAAATTGCCTTCACTAACTATTGTTAATCCAAAGCAAAAAGTTAGTGCAATTACCTTGAAAAGTGGGAAGAAATTGAAAGAGCCTAGTAAGGTGAAGCAAGGAAACTCAGGGGAAGAAACTGAAAAGGAAGTTATCCCACAAAATCAATCTGATCAGTCTGAAGCCTCAAAAGAGAACCACCGAAAGTTTATGTGACAACTCCTCCGTTCCCTACAAGATTGAGTAGATCCAAGAAGGAGGAAGAAGAGACAGAAATCCTTGAAAATTTTACGAAGATAGAGGTAAATATTTCCTTACTTGATGTAATTAAACAAGTACTGCATTATGCTAACTTTCTCAAGGAGTTGTGCACCAACAAGAGGAAGTTGAAAGACAATGAAAAGGTAAGTATGGGAGAACATATTTCAGCTGTGCTCTAGAAAAATTACCTCCTAAATGCAAGGACCCAGGTATGTTCACTATCCCTTGCAAAATAGGTAAAGTAAGATTTGAGAAAGCGGTGTTAGATCTAGGAGCTTCAATAAATATCATGCCCCTGTCTGTCTATTCTTCTTTGAATATTGGACCATTAAAAGAAACAGGGGTGATTTTGCAACTTGCTGATAGGTCTAATGTGTACCCTGAGGGAGTTTTAGAAGATATTTTGGTTCAAGTAAATGAATTAGTTTTCCCTGCTGATTTTTAGGTACTTGATATGGACAAAGATAATTCTTCTAATGTTATACCAATTCTTCTAGGAAGGCCATTTCTAAAGACATCTAGGACAAAAATTGATGTGCATGATGGTACATTTACAATGGAATTTGATGGTGATATTATTAAGTTTAATATTTATGATACCATAAATTGTCCTAATGATTTTTATTCTATCTATTTTATTGATGTTGATTGCTTAGCAAAGAAAGCTTTCAAACTTAGTGGAAAAGATGACTTGAACGTTGACAATAGCAAACATCATAAAGTGGATGTCCATAGATATAAATATTTCTATGAAGGTCACCAAGTGGAGAACTTGACAAAATTGGGTCAGGAGAATCCAATTGATCCTGGTTGAAGAATGAAAAAAATGCGTCTAGCCAAAGACGTAAAAGAAAGGCGCTTTCGGGAGGCAACCCGAATTTTTTTTTTGTTTTAACAATCAATTTTTAACTTCTGTTTTTATTTATTCACTATTATTTATTTTATGATTCCATAATTTTTGAAGTGAAATTGACCTTGTTCTAATTTTTGGGAAGATATGAATCTTCATTAGGACGTGGGCACGCTCTATGGAGAACGCAATGGATTGAAAGAATCTTGAAATAAGTCGTGCCCACACCTTATTCAAGGCGATCCTCGGGTTAAGAAACAAAGCTTTGTTACAAAAAAAACTAATTAAGAAATTAGAAAAAATTTCAACCCTACTCCACTCCCGCCTCTCTCTCTCTCCATCCTCGGTCCTCACCCATTGTCATCCACCGCATCAACCACACTGCCACCTCCTCCACCTTCAATCACCGCCTCCCATCTTTTCTCACAGCCACCTTCCCCACTTATCTCCTTCTCAAAGGCATACATCCCCCCTCTCAATTCTCCTTTTTCCACAGTCATCGGCCCTCATCTTCATACAACCACCGCTGCTGTGTTCCCAACACCACCTTCATCCCTTACCAGAAAAATCTAAAACAACCGCTGGTACTCCACAACTCTTTTCTATCACTGCACTCAACCTCACAACCAGAACACACACCTTAAACTGCTGCAACCTATGGCTTCCATCTCAGGTTCAACCTTGGTTCTCTCTTTCACACACAGCAGCCACTCGGCAGAACACCACCCTTGCACCTCTCTCTTCTCCACAGCTTTAAAAAGACACCTCTCTTTTTCTCTCACATGCTCCATTCTGCCCTCTCTCCCCCCTTAACCCAACTCACAAACCGCCCACCCCCAGAAACACACTCGCCTACCCCTTTTTTTCCCTTAACTTAAATTCTCTTTCTTTTTCATCAAGTCACATGAATCCAAGCATCAATCACCATTGATTTTACATCATGGACAGAGTAAAATGGTCTCAAAGCAGTCATGGAAGCACGAGAAATTCTGTACAGCATGCTCTCAGTGATGAAACCAAAACAACTCCGGATGATATTCAGTCACTTGCACTCAAACGAGAATCAGGAAGCTTTCAGGGGAGTCCTCTAATTTTCTTAATATTTTCATGGTTTTTACAATTTATAATTTTGTTACATTGAGGAGAATGTATAGACTAAGAGTGGGGGAGGGTTTTGATGTGCTTTGCTTGGTTTGTGAAATTTGATTCATTTTATTTGCACTTCAATTTCCATTATTGGATTTTGTCGATGCTTATCCCTTTATGATCTGAATTATTGTGGATTATTGAGATGAATTGAGGCATAGTAGGGAATTGTATGAGTAGTTGAATTCTTGTTTACTACACTGGATTGATTGTTCTTGATGGTTGATTGAATGAAGGGTGTGTGGGATTTGATTCAAATTAACCCCATTTTGTGAGCTTTTGAGCCTCTTGATTACTTATATATAACATTACGCCATGCTCTATTCCTTTAATTGTATGATTTTAACACCGACCCGATTAACCTAATTCCACTCTTTTGAGCATTAACCCTTGGCCACTAGATTTTGAGTTCGAAACCAGGACTGAGTAATGACCTATATTTGATAAATGGATGGGAGCAACACATATAAACCATAATTTGTGAGCTTTTGAGCCTATGAGCTGCTTTTAATTTTATATTAAGCTCTTATTTCTTTGATGTGTGTCCTGCATAGTTAGTTTTTTCTTGGATGTGCTCTCTTGTGCATGCCATCGTCGCTTCTTGACTCAAGTGAAAAATATAGTAAAAGCATTAGGTTAAACCCAATTTGACCTTCTAAAAGGGCCAATCATGATACATGTACCAATAGAAGCCCCTTTGAGCCTTAGCCTGTATTTGAAATTTTGGTGCCATGCTACAAGCCACAGATGCCCGTTCTTTCATGCTACCTCTATCTTGAACCCACAAGAGAGGAGTTTCACATGCTTGTATTGGTTGAGAAGTATGAGACGAACTAAGCTTCAAAAAGATGGGAGATTTCATTTGGGCGATTTCACTTTGTGCTAATCAATGATCAAGAAAAATCCTCGATGAAAAGAATAAACCCTCAAGTACATAACAAGAATCAAGTATTGAATCGATTGGATAGTAGGAAATAGTGGAAAATCACATTGAAAGGTGGAGGAAGAGATGATCGTGTTGAACCAATTCGGCTTGTGAACTCTCCTCTCAACTTAGCCTAAATATTTTCTTTTATCCTACTTGACCCGAAGCCCCATTACGACCAAGTAAAGACCTTTACTTTGCACTTGTATTATTGTTGGCTCCGGTCATGACATCTGAACAGTCTGTGGCAATAATGCAGTGAGTTGAGTGAAAATTCTCACCCTTATACACTTTGTGCGAAGAGAGAAATACCTAGTGAGGGTGTTAACTTCCATTACATATACTTATGAGTGGTTTGAATTGCTTGGTCTATATTCCGTGCCTTCGAGTTGATCGAAACAAACACTTATGTATTAATTCATTGATAGATGCTGAGAGCATACTCACGAGAGGTGAAAGGATATAAACCACATTGAGTTATGAAGTGATTTGATTGAAGTACATGAAGTATAAGTGAGTTATTGTGGAGAAGTTTGTATAATTCCTTTAATGAAATAGCCAAAAATATATCTTTTTTATCCCACCTTACCCAAGCCCCATTACAACCAGTGTTAAGACCTTTACTTTGCATTCAAAACCATTGGTGGCTCCGATGTGATATATTAGAAAGCCTATGGAAAGAATTTTTTATGCTTTGACTTGAGAGTACATATATACTTTACACCCTAAACACTTTGAGGGTATTGTGTGAACCTAATGTGAGGTCTTAAATTCCACTACATGTGGATTTTGAAAAATTGTGGAAGTGATTAGCCTTGTGTTGGTAGATGGGGATTTACTCTATTTTTGCTTGTATTAATATTTAAATCCTTAAGGCATGATGGTTTAGATTGTGGATGGATAGGCGAAGGTAGAAGAATGCCTAAATATTAGAGTAATTGATAAACTTGATCTAGTTTATGCTTGAGGACAAGCATTGTCTAAGTGTGGAGAGATTTGATAGAGTGCATAATCGATATTTCATTCGTGATATTTTGTCTTAATTTAATGGTTTTGTTAACTTATTTTAAGTTATATTTATTGGCATTTTCTATTTTCCTATATGTTTGTAATTTGATAAATTTAGTTTATTACTAAATATTTTTATTTAGTAATTTATTAAGTTTAATTAAATTACTTAAACATTTCTTGGACGTAATATTGACTTTATCTCCTATATATTGTGATAATATTTGTTGCTTATCTTCTATGATAATGACAAGAAATATTGTGATAATATTTTGGAGATAATGTTTGTTGCTTATCTTATATGATAAGTATTGTGATAATGGTAGAAGTTTATCACTTATCTTTTGTGATAAGAATTGTGATAATATGTTACTTGGCTTGAAATTATATCTTATCACTTATAATCATTTTCATTAGATTTTAAGTCTTGTTAAAATATTCTGATTGGCCGAGTATATTAGGATCATAATCTCGAAATATTGATATTGTTATCTTGTGATTTTGGTAAATTTCGTGATGATCTATTTTGTGATTATTCTTGGCACTCAAGCTTATTCTTAGATATGGTAAGTTTCTTCTTGATATGGTCAAGAATATTTCAACCTTATCTTTGCATATGGTAAGATTTTTTGGATGAAAATCTATATAGTGAAAATTCTTGATAGGCCCGAAAATATGATGTCCAAGTTTATGTTAATCACTTGATTGATTAACTTATGGTAAGATCTTTCAAGATTTATCACTATCCTATTTTAAGGTAAGATCTTTTAAGATTTATCATTACCATTGTTTATGGTAAGATTTATTTAAGGATAATTATCTTACCTTTTACTAATTATATCTACTGTATTTTGCAGGTATTAGAGATCTTGTGTAATAAGGAAACTTGGGAGTCAAGTAAATCGAATTGCACTATAAAGAGGATAAAAACGGGATGTTTTTCTTGTGACGTGAAAAGATACAAAATCCGTGTGGAGCTTCTCAAATACACATCCACCTTGTTAAAGAAGTCTTGAAGCTTTATTTTCGTGTGGTGCAAAAATAATTAAAGCTTCACTTGTGTTGTGACTTCAATACTCCGAGAGGAGGATTCAATCACTTAGAGGAGGAAAGAATTTCAGTGTGAAGATCAAACGGGAGGTTTGGATCAAGATCGAACGAGAGTTTGTGTTGCTGAAAAGTGTTGCAGAGTCAAAGAAAACTACAGAAGAGTGGTGGGACGCCAATGGATACATGCCACAGAAGGATCAGGGAGTGATCTATTTCTTGGATGTTCGATAAAGTCTATGCGTAGATTTATCCTGTAGTTTAGATTGATCTGTGTAAACTCTTTCCTTATATAGTGATTTGTTTTTGTTCGCAGGATGCGAACCGTGGGTTTTTCCTGTTAGGGTTTTTTCCCACGTTAAGCTCAAATTATTGTATTCTTGTCTATTTACTATTCCGCACAATTTATTCTGATTGTTTACATTTTACTATCCAGACGAATCTGCCTGAGCAAGATTCGTCTGGTACTGCGCTAAACAAACTTAACAAATTACTGTTAACTGGTTACTGTCCAAACACATTTGTGACAGTCCATTATTAAAAGTTAGACAACCTCAAATTTTCAGGTTTTAAATGCTTAAATTGCGCATATTGATTATATTTCATGTTTTGTGGACTTGGTGGAGGATTTTGGATCAAATTAAACTCAATTTCTCAAATTGAGAAAAATGATCCTTGGTCTTCAATTGTGCCTTCAACTTTGCATGGATTCCTCATCAATTGGACAGCGTTTTGACATGTAATCAACTAGTTGGGAACCTCTAATGTGTTTCTAATGTTCATTAGCTATAGAATTCGAAAAGTGGCTAAAACTCACGTCCAAATTGGCTTCCAAAAGAGTTCCAACAGATCAAGGAAAGTTACCTTCGCGGATGATTTTTTTGTCATTGCACAACATTCATTAATTTGATCATATCTTTCTATTCCCTTATCCGATTGAGGTGGTTCAAAATGCATTAGAAATAAAACTTAAAGGGCTACAATTTTTCCAGAAATTGGATTTTTCGAATTCAAACGTTTACTACCCCGAAATTAGGTCTCAACGTCTGACTAAAAATTTGCCCGAAAATCTTTTCTGATTGAAATAATTTATGGTAATATTCTTTTCACATTTCATTCCTTTTTGACTTCTAATTGCATCCAACTGACTCCTAGAAATCTTCAAGTATCGTATCATGGTCCGAATCAATCATTAAGTATTTGCAATTTGGTCCTTCTTTATTTGATTTGTATACTTTAGTCCTTGAACTTCCCATTTCTTCTCATTTGGTTTTTTTTTTTTTTGACTTTTCTTTCAATTTGCACCACGATTGACTTCATCAAGTCTTCCTTTGCACAATTTAGCTCTTTTATCATCCAATTAACTTTATTTTTCTCCAATTCCTTTGTTTTCTCTACGTTGGGATTATTTCTGAAATATAAACAAATAATAAGGAAATCAACAGAAAATATTCTCAAACGAGCATATAAAATCCTACTTTTAGGATGGAACTGCTCTTTTTCATTGTCTATGTGTAGACGATTGGCTCTACGGTGCTATTTATTGTTTTTTTGGCAGAAAAAGCATTCAGGCCTTTGGACATTAGATATTGTACTTGAAATACAACAGAACCATTTTTCCTATGCATAAAAGTAATTTAATTCTAGTTTGCCTTTTTCAAGAGATTAATTGACGGTATTTATTTTAACATGAGACAAACAATCATGTTCTCTACATTCAATGGCGAATGTATAAATAAACTTTGGAAAAATCAACATGATCCAAAATTAAACCAAATAAACAAAAAGCCAGAAAAACTTTCAATCCAGAGAGCAAAACTACAACAGGAAAGGGGGAACACTCAAGAATCTGCAACACTAGAAGAACCTCCTACTCTCGAGTCTTGGCTAGGTGACCGGATATAATGGTAAAAGTTGAGCCTCCGAATCCCGCTTCTGATTGATACAAGTTAAATCCCATTTATCAGCTCAATCAATATTCATCAATCATATTAAAATTTTTTGTTCATTAGAATAAACTGGAAGAAGGAAAGAATAACGAACTGACCTCAAAGCAACCCTTAATCTGCTCTATGCTGCCGCTGCTGTGTAATTATTTGGTAAATAGAACTCCAGCCTTAATCTCCTCTCTACTCTCGCCGTCATGGAACTAGGTTTTGGGAAATAGGTATTTGGCTAATGAAGAAGAAAAAAAGGAAGAAAGCAGGAAGAAGACTGAGAAGAAGAAGAAGACTGGAAGAAGAGAAGTCACGGCCTTAATTACTTCTCTTCTCTTGCCACTGTAGACTGGAAGGTTGGGAGTATATGGCTGTTGATGGTTGAAAGCGAGAAGAACTGAATGTTCTCTTGCCTCTTTGCTCTTGTCGCTGAAGGTTGGGAGGTTGGGAATTATGGGATGTTGAAGGTTGAAAGCGGGATGAAGAGAACGTTTGTGGTGCACCCTAATTTAAGCCATCTCAGCAGTGGCGCATGTATTAATTTGGACATTTTGCACGGCGTGCTTACACACGCTGTGTTTGTTCTATGTTTTTGACATCATGCTAATGCACGTCGTGTTTGTAACCATGTTTTACGGCGTGGAAAATTGCACTCTGTATAATTTATATATTTTTGAAAATTTATGGCATTTTGCTTTTGCACGCTGTAAAAGGTGGTAGTCCATGATAATTTACGGTGTGCTTATAATGGACACTATAAATCACCTGTTTTTACTACATGCCTAATTTACAAGCTGTAAAATGTCTCTTTTGTTGTAGCAAATGGAACAATCTACTTGTCAAATATCCACATGTTTTTTGTTGCAAATAAACCTATTGGGCATTTTGATGCTTTTGATATGCCTCTGGTATGTATACCTTCTGCTTTGTTGCCTCATCGTAGATGATATTTTAAGGAAGAATTGAAGACCTGTAATCTAGTCTATACAATATTTTTCCTTTTCAGTGAATCTTGAAGTTCTAGTTTCATGCAAATGCACACTTGTTCATTTCTCACTTTCAATATTTTGTGGTTTTTTGGTTACCTAGTCATTACATACAATGTATTTACGTGTCAACAACATTTGCTTGGATCGTGAGGCTTCTTTCTGTAGTTTTTAGAGTGATAGAAAAAGCATTTATTGTTGGTTGTGAAAGTGAGTTAACATTATATTGTGCCTTGTTCAGTTGGGGGGGGGGGGGGGGGCATTATTCATGCTTTTATTTTCCTAACATAGTGTTCACTAAAATTTCATGATACAAAATATTCTCGTGAGTGTACGGGTCGTGAGAAGTAATTTAATAGACCTTAAAGTCCGAATTATTGTTCTACGGTGACTGCTACTAAGTATCAAAATATTTTAGTTCCTATCCCTATTTGAACAGACAAATTTGTTTGGTGTTTTTAATTAAAACGAAGAAAATAAATTAAATAATTAAATTGCGAAATTTGTTTTGTTTTCAAAATTGATTGTAAAGTAGTGGGAATCCCGATTTCATCTAATCAATTAAATTAACTTCACTTCCTGTTTTATTTCCTAATAATGTATTTACTTGAATTCACTTATACATATGAAATTCCTCTCTAGAGTTTAAATCAACTCTACCTAATTAAGTCAATCATTTATCTCTACAGTGGGTCATAATTATTCCTTACCTAAATTCATGAAACATAAGAATTCTCATAACGACTGCAACAATAACAATAGTATATTTCTATCTCTTGTCCAATTACCGGATTTATTACCTCGATCTAAGTTATTAACTCACCAGTCACCTCTCGGATTATGAAAATAACTCATTTATCATGAATTGGTGATCAAGCAACTCAAGCATTAAGAACAATAATATATCAACGCATGCAACAAAGCATTAAAATTATGAAATTTGGAATTAAGATAATAAAGCTATGCTACATTGTTCATCCCAACATAGAGTTTAGTTACACATCATGATTAAATAGCAAAATCAATAAAATAAAAAGTTCATTGAAAATAACAACAAGAAAGGAAAGCATGCACCAAGTCTCAATTCTTCAATTATCTTCAATTTACACCCCTCTGCAATGCTTGATTCCTAAAGAATTTGATGTTGAATTCTCAATTGTGACTTGTTCTTAGGAGAGGCAAAGGTCTGGAATTTGTGCTCATATGTTGTATATATAGGATTTGGAAAACCCTAGTTGAAAGAGGAGGAAAATTTGTTGAAAATCGCGCAAAAAAGCCCAACCCGACTTCCAGCGGATGCCTGCGCAGGCTCGCAGGAAAAAATCTTAAGGGCTTGCAGGCTTAAAATTTTGGTTCTGACCATTTTACGAGAGATCGTAAGGGCTCGCAGGAAAAACTTGCGCAGCCACATAGTTATAACTTCCAGTGCAATTTTCAAGTTTGAAATCAATTTAAGTAGGTCATTGACTTTTATTTGCACCTCAAGCCCTCCACTTTCCATTGGAGCATTTTAGTCCTCATACTTCTATATCTTCTCAATTAGCTCATTTCAACTCTCAAATCCTTCAATTGGGTTCTCCAACTCTTAATTTCTTCATTTTGACACCTTGCATGATTCCTGATTGTTGTCATAAACTCCCCAATTGCTCAATTAAACTCCAATTAGCATCCAATTGTGCATTTTCTCCGTCAATTGCATCATTCTTCATCTTTTGTAATATTTTCTGAAATGTAAACAAATAAATACAAATTAAATAGTATTTATTCTCAAACAACAACATATTATTCTAATTTTGATATATAAATAAGTGAGTAAAATACACTTATCACATAGTTGTTCTTATTTTATATGAAATAACCTATGTTGATCTAATTGACACCTGGATGGGGGTTAATAGATGTTTATTGTAGAATTCAATTTTAATTACCAAATTGCTAAATCTAGGTAAGTTAAAATTAATTAATCGCTTATCAAACAAACAATACACAAAAATAGAAATTTTCTAAAGCGTAAATAACATGTAGAATTGGTTAACGAAGGGAAAAAAAATCCTTGAAGGACTCTTCACAGGTAAACAAAAATTTCTCATAGACTATATCGTGGAGTAAGAAAAGGGCATCCATGACCATGAGGTCCTTGCATAGCAGGTTCAAACCACGACACAAATAGGACTACCTCCTAGCAAACATGTCAGTAAAATCTACTAGAAAAGATATGACTTACAATATTTGTTAAAATATGACTAACCCTTTGTATACTTTGACACCTAATCTGTAGATCATTGGAGAACCTAGAAAAGATATAACTTATATGGGATTATATGGGCTTAGTATTTTTGTCATAACAAAAAACTATCGTAAAAAACATGATTTAAAAGCAAAAAGCATGAGCTCAAAAGTGACCTATGCTGGAAAATGTAAAAATAAAAACTATAGAAACTTGCCCCAATATTAAAAGACTCAAAATATGTTTGGCCAGTTTTTAGGGTACTTAAGGGTCCCCACTAATTATGATTTACATGGATAGAAATTATTTGATTTTTTGCCCTTACCACATAGGATAAAAGTGAATTTGTATTTTGTGGGACCTTATCCCGGACTTGGTCATCATTGTTGCATGATGTGTGGATGGGCTTCAACATTGATCTTGCTTAAATAGGTGCATTAAGATACAAAGGTTTCCTGCCCCATTTACTTTTCCTTTCTTTTTTTTGCCTTGTTTTTCATATCTTGGTGAAAATCGTCTTTTTTTTATTATTATTTGTTAAGAAAAATCCATGTTTACTTTAGAAAGAATGATGATTCTTTTTCATATTTGATAAAAAACTTAAATTTGAAAAGGACTTTAAACAGGAGGGTAGCGGGTTCCCCATACCCCCATCCAATCCCAAACTGAATTAGGCAGGTAATCATCACCCTATTCAGGACAGGGCCTCGCGGGTATCGGGTTTAATGGGATTTTTGCCATTCCTATGATATAATCCGATGATTGATTCGGACCACAACATGATACTTTGAGGATTTTTAGGATTCAATTGGATGTAAGTAGAAGTCAAAAAAGAATGGAATATGATAAGAATATTACTATAAATTGATTCCAACCGCAAAGGCATTGTTAAGGTTTTAGATTTCAGGTATGGTTCGAAATTAGAGATGGACGTTGCTGCCAAGCAGTTGAATTTCAATGGATTCCAGGCATGCCCTTTGGTTCTGTTGATCAAAAAATATGGTAGATCCTTGGATCAACACGTCTTAGATCCTCCCTCTTGAACACGCGGATCTCCTGCGCACTAGGACAAACAAACAATCAGCTTGCAAAGGAGGCCGAGGTGGCTCCCATTTTCCCTCCGATGCCTAAGTCAGTACTCATTTTAAGTAAATATCAATTGGGTATGGGAAATATAAGTGTGTAAAAAAGAGAAAAAAGAGTGAAATTTTATATATTGAGTTTCTCACCATTTTCTTGGAGTCATAAGTCATATATTTATAGTGGAAGTATTAGTCTCAGATAGTGATACGTGTTGCACTTTACACTTTTCAATCCCCTAACCGTTGGAGAGGAAACCTAAATGTTTGGGTATAATCATCATGGCCTAGTGTATTGAAATGACGACCATCACATCCCTGAAAAAGGGGGAGCCACATCAAACAACCACTTGCATATTGGTTGCATCCCTCTGACACACTAGTTAATCTCGTCATCAATCCATGGTATTAGCTTCGAACAGTAACAGATCGGATACAAGGGGCTTTGGACAAGAGGGTGCTTCTGCGAACCTGCACTCTATCCGATATAAGGTCCCATATATGGCATGTGGAACCCGTGTGGTCCCTCATTGGTGACGTGTCAAGCCCATTTACATAGGGTTGTAACATTAGTCCCTCAAATATGGTTGGTTCATTTATCTGCCAACCATAATTAATGAAGATGGTGAATGGGCTTTCCGGAGGGACCTTCATGGGATGGTTCATGTTCAAAGACAGGGCGTCTCTTAAATTCCAAAGCGAAGCGGTTATATGGGGCCAAGTAAGGCAGTGTGGCTGAAGCATCCATGTGGATGTGACATGTGGGTTAGTTGGAACAAGAAATAACTAATGTCTCTTGGGCTTCACATTTTTACGACGCGCGTGGGTGGTATCTAAGAAGATAGACAATCTTCTCTCTTTGAATTCCTATCGTTTGGCGCTTCATATGGCCAACTAATGAAAGTGCTCTTTAATAAAGACACGTGTAAGGTTGGGATCATCGTTAATTTTGTCATCCAACGATTCAGCCTTGTAGCAGGCTCCTATAAAACCCCTATCTTTCTTCATTTTTTCCTTTTCACCTTTTCTAAATACTCCTAGAAATTCTCTTCGTGACTTTCTTTGCTTCTTCGTTGGAAGCCCTTTGATCCTTCTCTAGAAACTACTGCCCCACTGTCACTGCCCTGCAGCATTTCCCATCCAGAGAATTCTCGCCTCTTTCCCGACAGGTAATTTCTCATTTTCGTTTGTGTGTTCTATCGCTTTTTCCTTTCATTCTCTTTTCCTTTTTGGGAGTACGTTGGGTGTATTTATTTTCTTGTGTTGCACCTGTGGGTAAGTTTGGTTTTGGAGAACATAGAAGGATCTGGGAGTGTGGATTCGAAGGAGTTGGCAGTGGTGGCTAACCCCATACGGGGCTTTTGTCCTTTTTCCTGCTTAGTATTTAGTTCTGCCTTTTTAGGGACCGTAGGAAGAAAAGGGAATGACGGTTCTGTAGCATAATATATTTGAGTGATTCTGACAGGGAAGAAGATTCATTTAAACCATACATGGCAGAATTATCAATTGAAGAAAAGGTGTCATTGTAGGAGATCCAGAGTAAGTGGAAAAGAGATTTGAGGGGAAAAGAGGTGGCGAGCATTTCATTTGGGGCACATGAATCCGATCTAGGGGTACGAGCCCTTTTTAGGGCTCATAGGGAGGAACTAGGCCTAATCAAAGAGGAGATTTACCTGGTAGAGGATTGGTGGATTATGTCAATAAGGCTTCGGGTACCATGTAGATCCATCACCTCACCCAGAAATATGGGAGTCTAATGAAGTGAGAACTTAGGTTAAGGGTAATGGGATCGTATAATTATCCCTCTTATATAGGTTGTCGAAAGAGATACGAGTTATACATCCTAGTCCTTCAAGCTGACCCTGTTGCCCCTCGGATGGCCAAGTGGATTTGCTCCTTGATGCTTTTCAATGCGGGATACACTTGCCTCTTCATCCATTTTTCAGAGTTGTGCTTCGAAGTTACAATGTATGCCCTTACCAAGTAGCCCCAAACTTTTGGACCCAGGTGGTGGGGACCTGGTTAGTTTGGTAGGAAGTTAGTCCGAATTACCCAATCTCCCTTTACATAATTCACACCCTATATGCCTTGAAGAAGGCCGCAAGGAGGGATAAGGACAAGAAGCCAGATGTAAAGGATTGGTATTATCTAACTCCAAGGGGGCAATTCCCTCCGATCATCACGGGGCATCTGACCTCTCTCAAGAATTGGAGGACTCAGTGGTTTTGGGTCGGCGGTGACTGGCAGTGTACTCCTTCGGATCCCATTCCTGAGATAACAGTTCCCCGACCCTCTCTTGCCCCCGTGAGTCCTCATGCTTTCTTGTGCTGGTGCACAATTATTCCTAAATTCGCATACTTTTAGTCCTTATGCTGATGTGTTTCTTTTGACTTTGAAGGCTAAACATACATCCACCAGCTACCTGAGGAGGACTTGGAGGTCGTGAAGAAGCTATTCGAGTTTCGAGGTGATTTTCAGAAGGTGATAACTTCCAAGAGGCTCTCTGTAAAAAACTGCCTAATGCGTGAGATGGGTATGTCCTAACTTCTTCCCTATTTTAACGTATCCTACTATGCTACTTTTTTCCTTGACCCAATGTATACCTTGTAGGGTCGAGAGAATTTCCAAAAATATCGCTGAAGAGCCTAAAGGCCAAGAAGATCCCTCCCATTTTGGCTGCTGGAAGCAATGACGAGAGGAAGCAGAGGTCCGTCTTTGTGGGCTTCTGTAACACCCCAAGTTCAAAAATCTTAAACCTAGGTGTATTAACTTCCCTTTTCCAAGTTCAAAAATCTCAAACCTAGGTGTATTAACTTCCCTTTTCTTAAATGCGGAAACAAATCATTTAAAACTTCAATCTTTTCATTTTCAATTATAAAATTTTACAGAAATTTCGGAAAAGTCTCCTCTATAACTTGGACATAACCAACCTGTGGAGGGACATCATACCTACAATACATATGCAATTCTCAACCCATTCAAATCCAACATCCAACCACAATTCCAAAATTCAACTTCAACATTAATTCCCCAAACTCCTCAACAATAATACCTTGAAGTATAAACTTATAAACTCATGAAACATGATATAAACTAATCACGAGGAAATACCATAACTTATTTTAACTAAAACCGACAAACTAATCAAAAGAATTTATCAATTAAAAGAATAAACAATGAATTAATTTGAGAAAGCCCTTCATTTATTCTTAAAAGAAATAGAATTATGAGTCCTGTCTGAGTCAGCCACTAAGTGCTCTCCTCGGATCACCTAACTTTCATCACCTGAAATATTGGGGGGGGGGATTGGGATAAGCTAAAGCTCAGTAAGTAAATTATATGCATGAAATGCATGCTTATGACATGAAATGCTTTAAAAATTCTAAATATGTATCCCCAATTACTTTACTCTCCAGAACTTTCAAAGCTTTTCAAATTTTCACTCAACATTTCAAAACTTTCACTTCATTTCCATCGTGAGCTCACTTGGTGTACCTTCTAGTCAATCGGAGAGCAGCGGACAATTTTTATTTGGAACCAGATTAATATCCACATTTCCACCGCAAAGCGGTTTAATATTCACTTTCCCACCGCATAGAGGTTTAACAGTTCACCGCAAAGCGGTCGAACATTCCGTCCCAAAGCGACTTAATTCGGGTACGCCAGTCCCCCGCGCCCCATTTCCCACTCACTTCTTTCATGACTTAGAAGTACACCCATTCTTTCAAAAAAAACTTGGGATACATAACCTTTGAACAAACTTGCACCTTAACCCATTTCTTTCATTTAAAAATATTTGACTTCCCAATTTCGATGCCAATGCATGCTTGATGATGCAATGACATGATAACGTGCATGCTTGAACATTCTTCTTAATAACATATACTTTCATAAAGTAAATGAATTTCATCAAAGCAAGTAAGTTGCAAGACAGTCATTTACACATTTTACATTTACACTTAACTTCTATGAAAATAGGGGAAGTTTACTTACTTGACGTCTTTAGTATTTACCGTTATCTTGACTTGCAAGTGGAAGAGTCTCAGATGCCCGCGACATCAATGTGCCCAAAAAACCCTAATTATTCTCACTCATTAATAAAGTATAACTTTTAAATCAAAAAAATGAGACCTCACGCTATGACCAATACATTAATCATCATATTCGAACAAATAATCAATTTCGATGCACATTAGATCATTCTATCTTTAATTCAAACTAAAACTCAATTTTACATAGCTTAACCTAACATTTTAAAATCACACCCTTAAAGTTCCAAAAATTTCACAAATCTAAGAAAAACAACAATTATCCAACTTTACCCAAGCCGTTAACTAAAATACAATTTCATAAATTCCAATGATCAGAAATTCATATTTACGTACTTTAAAATTTTCAGAAATTTATTCATGCTTATTCCACTTTCCCAAATTCTAAAATTCTCAAATAAACAAATTTAAAATTCAACAATCTAATTAAGTCCAAATCTGAAATTCCTTCATATAATGTGCCAGACCCATACTCGTATATTTGAAATCTGAAAATCTATTGTGGAAATTACATATCTATATATACATACATATATACATACACTAATTTATATATCGCCCAAAATATGAGCTTAACAGATTAAAATTCAGAAATTCTACTAAAACCCAATCTGGAAAAAGTCTGAAAGCTTCATATCAATACATACATTTAACATATATACACATATATATACATATACATATACATATCTTCGTGTGTGGGTGAAAGGGTGTGAAAGTGTGCATGTGTCAGTGTTCGGGTTTCGTGTGTGCAGCGCGGAGGGAGGAAGAGTGTGCTACTGTGTTGGGGTTGGTGACCGGTGGTCGGCGACAGTGAGGGAGGCGGCAGCAACGGAGTCGCCGTAAGAGGAGAGGAGAGAGGGCGAGACAGAGAGAGAGGCGAGGAGGGCAAGTCTGAGATAGCTTTTGTAATTAGGTATTGGATTAATATTTTAATCTTTTGAATTTTTCCAATTACTCCCTCAAGTTCCCTCATCTGTCTAATGAAGCCCGTAAGTTTAACTTACTCCCAAATTCAACTTAATGTATTTAGGCCATTTACAAATTTAAATAAATGAAAATAAGCATCCTTAGAAATTAAAATAAACACTTAGACACATAATTGTACGTAACAATTTATAAACTTTTTAATTGGCACATTGATCGAGGCGACATCCAAGTACTTCCAATGCAAAGGAATCCAAATTATAGACATTAAAGATCATAAATTTATAATTTATAATAACATTCACATGAATATTACGTGAAATATAAAATTGCACGTAAAAATAAAAATCGGTCTTACAGCTTCCATCTGGGAGGGACCAAAAAGGCTACCGAGGCTTCAAAAGAGGCATTTAAGGATGCCTCTGCCCCTATATGTTAGTGTTCCCCAGCCCTTCTGCCTTCACCAGCTTTAATTCAATCTGGGCCACAACTTCTTGCCGTTAAGAAGGAACACGGCTTAAAACTTGTCGAGGGTCGGGAGAAGGATAAAAAAGCCAAAAATGAAGGAGCAGGTGAAACTTCAACAAGCTTCGTCCGAGGGAGCCGGTGATGATGACGAGGTTGTGGAAGTGTCCGCCGAGGAGCAACCACTTTTAAAAAAGGTTGAAGAGGGGCCCAAAAGGTATGTCACATAAAGCGGAGGCCCTTTCAGGTGTCCCATCTACAGACCAATCCCCTCCTGCCAAAGGCGTAGAGGCATTAGATGTTTCACCTCCAGAATACGTGGAGAGGAAGGCACAAGTAATCACCTCCGAGTTAGCTCAAATTAAAGAAGGCCTCGCTCCCAAGCCATTCGTTCTGGGTTCTGATGCTCTAGACTCCCTCCCTGATTATGCTGTTAAAGCAGTAACTGCAATGGACAGCTACTGGTTGGAAGGTTGGGAGTCCTTTGCTTAAAAAAGCTCGTCAGGCTAGAAGCTATCCTCTATAAAGGCACTGAGTGCTAGGACTTTAGCCCTCGCTGATGAGTTGGAGGGGCCTATTTTGGAATTGGAGCAAAGGGAAGCAAGCGTCAAAGTGGCTTTGCGCAATGCAGATGGCATGGTGCAAGAGATTAAAGAACTAAAAGATACCCTTTCTGCAGCCCGAAAATCTCTCCATGAAGAGAAGAACTCCTCGCGAGCTCTGAAGGAGCATAATGAGCAACTGAAGAAGGATCTAATCTCTTTAGAGGTGGACTAGGCCAACCTATACAAAAAATATGATAATGCATGCCAGGACCAGACGGTGACTGCTGAAGCCCTTGCAGAATCTAATGCTATTAAGGGCAAACTTTTTGATGAAGTTGCCGATCTGAAGAAGGATTTGGTGGGTAATGAGGTTCGGCGAAAGGATGTAGAATCCTTGGCTTTGGTAGAGGAAAAGCTCAAGATTCTAGAATAGAGTATGGAAGTCAAAGGGGTCGAGGATATCCATAATTTTAATGACACCTTCGAGAATACTGAAGAATATGGGCTTATGCAGAGGATCTTTGGCAACATTGGCACCAGGATGGCTTTGGGGGATGTAAAAGAAAAGTTCTGGTATTTGGATCTCTCCAAGATTAAGGCACTATATCCTGAGCCACAAGATAAGTAGAAGGTGATCTCTCTGATGATCCTGCCGATCCTCAAGTTACCTCTGGTGGTAACTTTGTAGAGGATGTCCTTCCCCTTTTTGATTTTTCTTTTATATATTTTGATAGTCCCTCAGACATAGGTATTTTAAGACATTCATGTTCACTGTTTAGTTCTGATAGATAATTGTTTGGACTTCGATACAAAACATTTCCAAGTGTGTTTTTATTTTATCAACATTGCCCTTTTAACTGTGAGAGTTGTAATGTGAAGAGTTAGCTCTTACTTACTCTTTTTTTCCGGAGTCCCTTGTGTAGAAATTTTTAGCAAAATAGTTTGATAATTTCGCTGTTAGTCACTTGACATAAGAAAATGTTCATTTATATAAGGCAAAAACACCTCTACGCTTTGTTTTAGCTTAACTAGACGATGCCAGTGAGTTCGCTTGGTATGAACATTGGTAAGGAAACCTTATATAACTTCCATAAAGTCAAATGTAGATATTACAAACCAAGGGAAACTCCCTTTACTGATAATAGCGACGAAGGTGATCAGTGTTCCAAGGATTAGGCAACGATACTCCAAATAGGTCTTCTATCATATAAGTCCCTGTCCATTCGCTTGCGGATGATGTGGGGACGAAAATTATTTGCAGATTCCCAGATCATCACATAACTCATCTACCTTCTTGTTTTTGTATTGCTTTGCACTATCAGTCACCAATGTATACGGAACACCGAACCTACAGATAATGTTCTTCCAAATGAACTTGGAGGTGTTGGCTTCAGTGATTTTCATTATGGGTTCTGCTTCGACCCACTTAGTGAAGTAATATATTGAACGATTTTGAATCAATGATTACCGCTTCTTCGGGGCATGGGACAAATAATGTCAATTCCCCACTTTGCAAAGGGCCAGGGACTGGTAACCACCCTCAGCTAGTGGTGTGGCCAGTGTGGGATGGTAGCATATCGCTGACACTTATCATACTTGTGGACGAATTCATAGGTGTCCTTTTGCATGGTGGGCCAAAAGTACCCTGTTTCAGGGATTTTCTTGCCAGAGATAATCCCCCGGCATGATTGCCACAAATGCCCTCATGAATTTCCATCATTATATATTTTTCGTCCGCCGGAATGACACAATGCAATAGAGGGGCGGTGTAACTTCGCTTGTCAATCCCCTAACCATTGGAGATGAAACCCAAATGTTTAGGTATAATCATCATGGCCTAGTGTAGGGAAATGACGGTCAACACATCCCTGAAAAAAGGAGGAGTCACATCAAACAACTACTTGCATATTGGTCGCATCCCTCTGACACACTAGTTAATCTCATCATCAATCCAGGGTATTAGCTTCGGATAGTAACGAATCGGATACAAGGGGCTTTAGACAAGAGGGTGCCTCGGTGAACCTACACTTTATCCAATATAAGGTCCCATTTATGGCATGTGGGTCCCGTGTGGTCCCTCATTGGTGACGTATCAAGGCCATTTACATAGGGTTGTAACAGGTTCATCGTACATTATATTATCTTCACATTGTGTCATTATATATGATTTTTACATGTTTGTTTGAAAAGGATGTACTTGGTGTTTTGTTAGTTTTTTTTGTTCTCGAGTATGCACTGATTTCCCGAGATTATGCAAATCTTTCCCAATGGTTTTCTATATTTTTCGAGAAAAACTGTCAATCTTGACAGATAACTTCTGGAATTCTCTATAGTTCTTCATTTTTCCCTCATCCTTTATTCATTTGGCACTTGTACATGACTACAAAAGGTCGTATTTATATTGTGCAGGTAATTTGTTATTTTTTGAATATGACTTCATCAATGTTGTTTTTTGTAGATGAATTTTACATTCGCGTTGACTGAGGAAGAGTGTATTCACACACACACACATCTCACAACATTAGTATCTGGAGTATACCTTTCAAGAGTGGAAGAGAGTGTTCGAAAAAATGAGTGTCAATGTCAGACAAGAAATTAGAAGTTTATGTTGGTTAATTTATTACATTGGTGTTTTACCCATGTTTTTGTATTATCAATCGTGTGATATTATTCTCCAATTTAAAGCACTCCATTATTTATGGAGACTGTGCATTGTCATTTTCAAAATGTCATCCCTACTAACTAAAATATCTTTTCAATCAATCAATTGATTTTGCTTTCAGATAGTTGACCAATATTAATTGATCAATATCTCATCCATTACTTCTATATAAAAGACCAACTTAGCAAGATTATGGTTGGGACAAGGAGATTTATGCTTTAGTTTTGAGCAATTGAGATTTGAAAAATGCAACACTCATTCTACTAAAAAAAAGCTTCAATTTCACATATGGATAGCTCTACTACAAAAACAGAGAATGAGTAATACATTGGTATTACAAACTGTCAAGAATTTCAGATGTTAAATGTCGAGATCGACAATCTACAGAATTTTTATGAAATGTAATATTTTTCAGCATCAATGAAATAGATTGTATTGTCACAACATAATTGCATTACTACACAACATCCACAAAATAATAATAATAAATAAATGTAACTACAAAATTACATACATCTATTTAAAAGAGAGTTTTCAAAATACATTCTAACTATTACTCCCTCCAATCAGATTGGTGAATGTCACAAAATTTTACCCTACACGCCAACATTTTAGAACACTTCTCAACTTTAATGTAGGTACATAAACGAAACACACATTTCATATGCCCGACTTTCATAACATAAATTGGACAACTCCGCTTACATTCGTCCATAATCATGCAGAGCGTACTGTGTAAATCGACAGTTAAATGTCGATTTTGACATTTTGAAACTGTCTAGTTCGATAGATTACTTGTCGAACTCAACAGTTTTTACTACACAACTAGGCTTTAAGTACAAGAGTCAAATGAAATTCTTCATCAATGATTAATGTTCTTCATAAACTTAGAAATGTCAAATAACATTATAAGGTAAATAATGCTTTATGGTATGAAGAATATTACAATAATGGAGAATCTTCATGCATTTATGAGGTAAAATAAGTTATCATCCTAGTCCAAATCAATGTTCGTCAAAATTTCAATTCATTTTAAGAAATAATTATTTAACAACTTCAAAATAGTTAGTGCAACATATCCTATGATATAAAAAAATTAAATTACTTACCTTTCAAAATGGAATTTTGATCTAACTCTATCTCCTTCAAGTGTTAATGGAGATACACTACGTGTCTGGTGAAAACTACTTTGTTTAACCAGAACTCACATTTAGAGTATTTGGCATAAAGTTTCTTTTCTCGCAAAACTTGTAAGACTAATCTCAAGTGTTCTGCGTGCAGCTATCGAGTCTTTGAATAAATTCATATATCATCAATGAAGATGATTAAAAATTTATCCAAGTAATCTCGGAATACTCGATTCATTAAGTCCATATGCAGCTGACGCATTGGTTAATCCAAAAGGCATTACTAAGATCTCGAAGTGTCCATATCGAGAACGGAATGCTGACTTAGGAATATCTTCAGTCTTAATCTTTAATTGATGATATCATTATCGTAAATCAATATTTAAAAAGGTTGATGATCCTTGTAATTGATCCAGCAAATAATCAATTCCAGGAAGTGGATATTTATTCTTAATTGTGACTGTATTTAATTCCCGATAATCGATACACAAGCACATTGATCCGTCCTTCTTCTTTACAAACATTACTAGATCTCCCCAAGGAGGTGTACTAGAATGAATAAAACCTTTCTTTAGTAGCTCATCTAGTTGGATTCGTAGTTCCTTCATTCTGTGGGAGCCATTCTATATGGGGTTTTTGAAATAGGGTGAACTACTAGAATAGTCTCAATACTAGATTCAATTTCTCTATCCGGAGATAGTTCAACTAAATCTTTTGGGAACACGTCAGGGAAATCTTGAACGATATGAATAGTGGATATTTCTGGAATTTTTCAACTTCAACTTGATGTAAACTAACCCAATATCCCATATGGCCTTTTGGCATCAATTTCATAGCTTTAATGGATGAAATGATTATTTTCGAGGTTTTTTCTTGAGAAGGAAATGACACTGGTTCGGATATAGGAAAACAAAGAGATTAGGTCTTACAATTTAAAATTAACTCATTATTGGATAACCAATCAATTCCTAGAATGTTATCAAAATCCTTGATATCGAACACAATGAGCTCAATTATGTGCAAAATGTGTAGACAAATGAATGAGTTGCACTGGAATCAAATAGGGTATAAGCTAGTTTAGAAAAAAGATAGGTTGTACCTGAAATCACTTTATTGCTGTTATGCTTCAAATTGAGTAATCGTATAGACTCGACCAATTAGTGGCAAAAGTTTTTTTTTGAAGAGCTTTAACTTTTGGGAAATTTTGTACCAAATGCCCTTTTTCACCACATCCATAACACAATCCTAGTTGAGTTCGAAAAGGACCTTTAAGTGTTATTCCACAATGTGGGCATGATACTGGAGTCACATCTGTGATATTTATCTCAGGTTTCTTGGTTACTGACTAGGGTCGGAGTGATTTTTGAAATTCACCACTATTATTTCTATTGATAGGTCAAGAATTCCAGTGAGTCATTGACCTTCGAGGAGTTGAATTATGAATTTCTCGAGCTTTCATAATCTTATACTCGGCTTGTTCGGCTATCATAGCTCTTTCCACGATACTCGAGAAATTTACCCACATTAACACATCTCGACCTAATTCAAGTTTTAATCCTTCAATGAAACAATTGGTTTCGAGTCATGGTTGACTGACATATGCTCAGTGAACCGAGATAATTCCTCAAATTTCTTAACATATTCGATTATTTTCATGTATCCCTGTTTTAATTGGATAAACTCGTTGAGTTTTTGGTTTTGTACTGAGGCTAGAAAATACTTGTTAAGAAACTTTTAGAAAAATTGTGTCGAATTAAAAGAAACATTCCCTTCTAATTGCATTAAGGTATCCCACCAATATCCTGCATTTCCACGTAACATAAACATGATACAATTTACTTTTTCCTCATCAGGAGTATGAGCATAAGCAAACATCCGTTCAATAGTCCTAATACAATTCTCAACTTCGATTGGATCCTTAGCATCTTCAAATACCAGAGGTTTCAAACGTTGAAGTCTTTCTGTAAAAATTCCACCATCATTAGGTGGTTGACTAGGTTAACTTTTTCCATTATGATTGTTCAGTTGTTCAGTTTGTCGAGTTTTTTGATGAACTACCCTAACAAATCAACTGAGGTGTAAGATAAAGCACTTCCACTTGTTGATCCAAGTGGGAGCAGATCCTACATTAGCCCAAGAAGTTGGTCTCTAACTAGAAAAGTAAATGCTTGAGCTTGAGAAGTGATATGATCCGGACCAGGCATTGGAGGGTGAAGTCGAGCCATCGGTAATATGACAATGATCTACGTGCAAAACGGAGCAAGTTCTATGTTGGGGTCAAGCCGAGAAGAGGGACGGATCAAGCCGAGCCGAGTTATCGAAGTAATTGGTGCAAAAAAGGCATTACGGCCGTAATTGAAATCCTTCACGGCCGTAACTCATTTAATCACGCCGTAAAAGCTACTGTCACGGCCGTAATCAACTATCGAGGGAAAAGGCAGAATTTCAGCGGAACCAGGCTTACGGCCGTAAGTCTGAAAGTTACGGCTGTAACTATTGAAGCAGTTTTGGACCCGAGAGGCCTTAACGGCCGTAACGTTATTCTTCACGACCGAAAATAAGGAGCGGGCCAGATTTTGCGGAATTTTATAATTATTTTATTTCCTTTTTGCTTTTTAGGTTATTTTCCTATTTTACAATTTTAGTCTAATTAGAATTCTATTTTGAGTAAATTAGCAACTAGGTTATTTTGCTTATTTATATTCCTTTCCATTCATTGTAATTGAGACTTTGATGATTGAATAAAAAGAGATTGAATGTTTTTCAATTGTTTAATGTGTGGATTCACATTACAAACCCAAACTTATCAAGATTGATTATCTTGTGGCGCTAATCCAGAACTTATCAAATATTCGCGAGAATATTTGTGGCGTTGAAAATCAGAGACTTATCAAGGAGATTGGGCAAATCCTTGTGGCGTTTCGAAAGTCGTGGTTCTTTATTCCGCATAGTCGAGCCATCGCGTCGTGAATATCGGGTCATGATTCATCCGTCCAACCACAACCTGAGTTCGGAACTTTTCGGCGTTTCTTCCGCGCTTTGAATCTCATCATCTGGTATCAGAGCTTGGATCTATTTCAGATTCTTGCGTTTCTTGAATTTTCTTGATTTTTTTGTGTTCTTCGCGTTCTTCGTGTCAGTCATAAATTTTTTTTTCAGTTTGATCCATAAGAGTCAGTCTCAAAAATTCAAAAGTGTTTTTCTTGTTCGTTTCTCGTCCAAATCCAATTCCGTTTTTTCTGCCATACTCGTAGTCAAATTTTCTGGCAGATTCAAAAAAAAAATCGAATATTCCGAGAATTTCTTAATTTTTTACTTTTTTAATCTTCCATAAATTCCTTAATTGTTGATCCTTGGTTTGTTCTTGGGTGAAATTTGAAGGGATTGAGTGTGATACACGAGTGAAAATAAACACGAAAGGAATTTTTGTTTGTCTTTGAAAACTAACCATGTCTCGCAGGGAAAAATCTCCATCAACAGGTGACCACAAGAATTTTAAACAGATGGAGGCCATGAGGGCACAATTTGAGAGGTTTATGGCTTAGATGGAGAATCGAGTTGCAGAATGTGAACAAAGACCTCGGGATCAATCTTATGATGGTTCTCGGGTTAGGAGAGGTAATAGGCGTGAATGTCATACTAGGTACGGAGATGGGATGGATGAAGGGCCATTAAAGCGAAATGAGACATCAAAACGGGAGAGTAGTGATCATGTTCACAAAAGGAGGGAGGAACCGACAACCAAAGGTAAAAATAATTCTGATTCCAAGCCTCTTAAGGATAAAAATATTAAGTGCTTTAAATGCTTGGAACGGGGTCACATTGCACTTGATTGTCCACGTAAGAAGGTTAGGCGTGATAGTGAAGGGGCTAAAAGTGTTGTGGTGGATAAGTCAATTATTGATAGGCATGCTCTTAGCGTTAGGCGTAAGGTGAATGCTTTGGATAATGTGGAAGGGCAGAAGGATAATATTTTTTGCACTAGATGCTTAGTGAATGATAAAGTGTGTAGCATGGTGATTGATGGGGGAAGTTGTACTAATGTAGTTAGTACAATGTTGGTGAAAAAATTAGGCTTGCCTTTAATGAAACATCCAACACCTTATAAATTACAATGGTTGACTGAGTCAGGGGAAGTTAAGGTGAAGAGACAGGCCTTGGTGACTTTTTCTTTTGGTGGATATACTGATGAGGTAGTTTGTGACATGGTGCTTATGCAAATTAGTCACATATTGTTGGGGAGGCCTTGGAAATATGAAAGGGCTGTGCTACATGATGGGTATACGAATAGATACAGCTTGGTAAAAGGGGGGAAAAAAGTTTACTCTAATTCCACTATCTCCAACTGAAGCCCTGAAAGATCAATTGAAAGTGAAAAGTGAGTTTGAGGGGAAAAATAAGAGAGTTGAGGTCACGACCTCAGAAAAAGGAGAGGGATTGGAAATTAAATAAAAGAGAGTTGAGGCCACGACCTCAGAAAAAGGAGAGGGAGTGAAAAATAAAGAAAAGAGGGTTGAAGTTCAAACCTCAGAAAAAGGAGAGACTGAGTGCAAAAAATAAAAGAAAAGAGAGTCTACCGCAAAAATGAGTCTATTTGCACTTACTCGTGCTAACACACCCCTCCCCAATTCTTTAAAATCTGGTACCGAAGTCAAACCATGAGCTTAAAAAAGGAAAGAAACTTGTTGGCACAAATGAACAGCCCAAAAGGCCGAGAAAGTTGAAGGAGAAAAATGGACAGTCCAAAATGTTGAAAACAAGCACGAGGCATAAACATGATCATCGAGCCCAGAAAAGCAGAAGGAGTTTGAAAAGCCGACCAAAGTTGGATTCGAGGTCGAATCCTTTTCAAGAGAGGGAGTATGATATGATCTACGTGCAAAACGGAGCAAGTTCTATGTTGGGGTCAAGCCGAGAAGAGGGACGGATCAAGCCGAGCCGAGTTATCGAAGTAATTGGTGCAGAAAAGGCATTACGGCCGTAATTGAAATCCTTCACGACCGTAACTCATTTAATCACGGCCGTAAAAGCTACTATCACGGCCGTAATCAACTATCGAGAGAAAAGACAGAATTTTAGCAGAATCAGGCTTACGGCCGTAAGTCTGAAAGTTACGGCCGTAACTATTGAAGCAGTTTTGGACCCGAGAGGCCTTTACGGCCGTAACATTATTCTTCACGGTCGTAAATGAGGAGCGGGCCAGATTTTGCGGAATTTTATAATTATTTTATTTCCTTTTTGCTTTTTAGGTTATTTTCCTATTTTAGAATTTTAGTCTAATTAGAATTCTATTTTGAGTAAATTAGCAACTAGGTTATTTTCCTTATATATATTCTTTTCCATGATTGTAAAAAAACAGTTAAGTTTGAGTTTTGAGATTAATAAAGTTGAGAGAGTTTTCTCCAATTAAAAGGTTGAGGAGTCCCTTTTGTGTTCTTCGAGAACAAATCCAACTTATCAAATATTGTGAAATATTGTGGCGTTGAACTTATCAAATATTCGCGAGAATATTTGTGGCGTTTCCAATTTAGAATCTTATCAAGGAAATTGACAAGTCCTTATGGTATTTCGAAAACCTTGGATCTCGATTCCGCATCGTCAATTTCTTGCGTCGTGAATCTTGGGTCAAGGTCCTATCGTCAATTTTATCTTTCCAGTATTTTAATTCTTGTTTATTTTTCGCGTCAAATCTGATCTAGATCTTTCCTAGGTTTTAAATTTTGTTATTCCGCGTTTTTGACGAGATTCCCCGACTGGGATCTCATCAAGAAGGTTTTGGTGTAGTAGGTCTCTTGGGTTACATCGGAGGTTTCACTTCGTAAGAGTACTGAAAAAAGTATGCCCAAACATCATTTTGAGATCGAAGTGCAAGTTTTTCTAGTATCTCCAAAAGATGATGAAGAACCAAATTCAGTATGAGAAGCTCTATCATCGCCTGCAAAGGAAAAATGGAAGAATGCAATGGAAGAAGAGATGGAGTCTATGAAATCAAATCAAGTTGGGACTTGGTTGAATTTCCATCTAGTCGGATGAAGAAATCTACATACCAAAACTAGTAGGTGTCATTGAAATAGGCCAAGAGAAAAAAAAAAAAGTATGTACATAAAAAAGATCAATCTATGGCCGAAAGAAATCTTCTAGAAAGTGGTACTTGAGATTTGACGAAAACAATAATCTCGTACAACTTCATCACATTAGACGAAGATCGCTGTATTTATCTGAAAACGACCAATGTAAAATTTGTGATTTAATCTCTCCACGAGATGATATTTAATTGGCTTGGAATGTGAGAAGAAGTATGTTAATACTGTCGTGATAATTTTTAATTGCAAGTGTATAATATCGCAATCAAGTAAAAAGTGGACTTTTTGAATCCGAGTTATCGTTCCCATGAGGATTTTAATTAAGTATCGAAATATGTTATTTCTTGCTTTATTTGAACAATAGAATTGAAATGAATTATTTAAACTAAAATAGAAGACTAAATTAAATAAAAGCAAAAGAGAGATTACAATTATGGATTTTCTAAATTGATGTTTGTAAGTGTTGCAACTCACGACTTCAATAAAAGAAAGGAAGTCTTGCACCAAGAATTCGCTCCCCATTTATAATATTCAATTCTCACGCCTTCGCCTTGATTTTCCTCCCAAGATTTGTATGATAAACCGCTAAATTATGATCTTGAAAGTATGTGCAAAGGTTCTGATATTCATTCCAAGAGGTTTTATGTATAGTTGGAGAAGAGACATAGTCGAAAAAGGAAAGAAATTTGTCAAACCCGTACACGATTTTTTTTTTTTTTTTTGTATTTGCATAGCTTTCACTGTTCTGGTCATATATTTCTATTCCTTTATCCAATTGAGGTGATTAAAATTGCGTTATAAAGATAATTTAAAGGGTTACAATTCTTTTTGAAATAATATTTTCCCAATTTGAACGTTTACTACCTCAAAATTAGGTCTCAAAGTACGGCTAAAAATCTGTCCAAAATCTTGTGCGATTTAATCAATTTATAGTAATATTCTTATCATGTTCTATTCATTTTTGACTTCTAATTGCATCCAATTGACTCCTAAAAATCCTTAAAGTATGGCCTCGTGGTCCGAATCAATCAGAAATAAACAATCTTGGAAATTCTAGTGCATGAGAATGGATTGATAGAACCAAAATCGAAGAAGCCAAAAACACGTATGAACAGTAAACGAACACAAAATCACAATGCTCAGCAACAATTGAACTCAAAATATGCTAAAAAATAATGTATTAACAGCCAAAAACCAACTTGCAAAACTCGGATTAAACACTATTGAGTTTTGTAATAAACAGTGCCCATGAGGTGCCAAGACCGAAATCGAGCTAAATATCAAATCCAGTGGATTAAGGTAGGAGAATGTTGGGTTCCAGATTTTAGAAATGAGTTTGTGATGAAATGGGTTTGAAAAAAATGAATGTTTAGAGGAAGCCATAGACTATACCGAGAGACTGGTTATGCGTAGAAATGGAGTTGCCGTGTCCAAGGGATAGAGAAAGCAACAAAGATTGTTTAGATTGGTTATAAAAATGGACCAAAAAAGATTAAAACCGACGCCTTTGATGAACTTAAGGTGTCGGTTTACAACCGACGCCTTAAGTATGCACTTTTAGCGTCGCTACTAAAGGCGTCTCCTGTACAACCGACGCCTTTTCTGCTTTACAACCGACGCCTTTGACTCTTAATGTACTAGTGATGGTTATTGGGAAGACCTAGGTAGCAGAGGAGAAAAATCTATTAAAATTAGTGCTAAAAGCCCAAATCACGGCCCAGCCTAACTATCGCGCAGTGCAAATCCGCGCGATCGTGCGGTTATGGCTTCGGGTGATTTTAACAAAGGTATTGGGTGATGGAGCGGTATTGATTCCGGAGATCGCGTGGTTTGGACTTCATAGGAATTTCCACCTTTTGTCGATTGTATAAGTTGGTCATTATCTTTAATTGGGTCCTTCAACTTCTGATTTACACTCTTTGGCACCATGTAAGTTTCTCTTTTGTTATCATAAACTCTTCAATTGCTCAATTAAGCTCCAATTAATATCCAAATGTGCATTTTTTTCATCAATTTCTTCATTCTTCATATTTTGGGATATTTTCTAAAATGTAAACAAATAAACAAAAATTAAATAATATTTATTCTAAAAGGACAATAATTAATTCTAATTTAAACATACAAATAAGTGTATAAAATACACTTATCACTTTGTACCTAATACACATCATGCATCCAGTGAGAAAGAAATATATGCCTATGCAACAAATTCTTAGCAAAACCAAAGATAGCTCTATTTTAATACAAAATGGGAATTAAAACAGAGACAGAAACCAGTAAATTGTATGTGTAAGAGTAAAGAAAATTCAATTTTTCCAAGACTGGACAAAAACACAGTAAATCTGATATAAGCCTCCAGCAAAACCTAATTCCTTCCAACGCTTTTCTTATGTTTTTCCTTCTTCTAGTGTAAGCGTTATTAAGAAATCATTATAAAAAGGAAAAGGACAAAACGGTACCCTGGAACATATCTAACATCTTGTGGGCTTCTAGAAATAGCATCAACAGTGTCAACCTCGGCGACTAAGTTTCGAGTGACGAAAGTGGAGAGAGCCTCAGATGAAATTGTTTTTACTCTAGAAGCCTTCATTTTTTTCTAGAGCTCTATTCATAGCTAATAAACATGTTCCTCCATTTGTCCTGTGTAGATGAACCAAAATGAAGACAAGTAAATACCATGCAGCAAAAGGCTAAGTAAATTCAAGAAGGCCTATATATTGAATGAAATTAAAAAAAAAAAAAAAAAAAAAAAACAACAAATATATAGATTTTTATAGAATATTATAAGATTAGATATTTTACAAGAAACTAATTTTTTGGCTCCCATATTGTTACTATCTTTGAAATAAAAAAAATAAAAAAAAAATTAATCAACAACCTGGTTTTGATTAAAATCACCTTTTTTTTGTGTAAAATCAATATTCAAATTAATCACTGTAAGTAGAGTAAGTAACCTAACAATATTTAAAACCCCAAATTGCGTTTAATTAATTTAAAGGATTAAATTAGGCTGAAAAATTTAAATTAAGCATACAAATGAAGAGATTTTCTTAATTTTCAAAATATCTTGACATACTTATCATGTTAATTATATATGAAATGACCATAAAGGAGGGTACACTCATAAATGTGAAAAGAAAAGAATAAACACAACTCGGAAATGATATTTTTTTATCAATATATATAAATTATTTCAGCAGATATACAGAATCTTTTGATGTGCATGTTTTAAGTGTGAGATAAAGCATTTAGATCATATACCTC
The DNA here is from genome assembly GCA_963555705.1 of Ligustrum vulgare. NCBI lineage: Eukaryota > Viridiplantae > Streptophyta > Magnoliopsida > Lamiales > Oleaceae > Ligustrum > Ligustrum vulgare. The sequence goes on along the minus strand of OY743174.1, from coordinate 126,975 downwards.
ATAAACTATCATTCACTGTGTAGTTGATCCTCAACAGAGGCTACTAATCTCTCTCCATCCTTATCACTCCCAGATGCTCTTCACAACACCTACCATTACCTCCAGTGTTTCCACTGTCAACCATGGGTTTCATCAAATTAAATTTATGATCATTAAAATCTGCTTCAATAGATTACAAGATTTCCCTTATTAACCAATAAATAAATTGAATAAATACAATTCTTTCCCTTGGTGATTTTTGATATACATAATTAGTGCCGGCCGTGAGAATATAGTGACTTAAGACAACTAATTATTTTGAGGTCCTATATATATATATATAAAACGTAGCAATACTTAAATATTTAAATAAACTATAGTATACCGCTTCTATGCAGTGGAGTGGAGTCTAACCGTAGGGTTTGTTTTTAGTTATTCTTTGATTGTGACCATTTTCTTATTATTCCACAATTTTGGGTTAACTATACTGATCTTACAATACAAATATGATTACGATAGTTAAACCAATTACGTATTTGTACACAATCGCAGAGAATGAAACCACTTAAACCAAAATAACTTCAAAATTTTCTTCTAGCGGATAAATTAAGCTAGAAAATGAAAGCAGAGACCTACCGTATGCCATGAATGTCGTGCCTTGCAAATTTCTGTAAGACATTAATCTCAATCTTGGAAACTTCTTGATATTTACGTATTGAGCGGACAATTTTAATTACAACAATCTCTTCCTTTCATTGTCCAAACATTCAAGGACTTGCCCAGAAGTCCTGGCAATCAATCAATGGTGGGATTGAAATAGTTATATATAACAAAATCGCTAAAAATGAATCAACTGTTTCTTGCATGTAAGTCTTGAAAGACAACTTGTCTACAAAAAGTAGAAAGATACACTAGCATAAACATGTGAGTGACACTAAATAAATTCAGATTCTTGCAGTGCATAATCAAAGTTCTTAATAAATCAGCACAAAGCATAAAACTCAACCTGCTGGTGTCATGGGTACAAGTTTTGAAGACTACTCTACAGATGGTATTATAACAATGCACCCACTTAACACACCAATAAACAAAAATCTCGTTGCATGTGGATACTTCCCACAAAAATCACTTAAATTGAGAAAACTAAAAGACTAATTGAAAAAAAAATTGAATTGGTGTAACCCATGAAAAATATATTTCCACAACACACAGGCCACAACAAATAAACAAAAAAATGAAGGAACCGTGTAAAAGAAGAATTTGAAAAAAAAAAAAAAAACTAATAAGTGGCTTGAAAGTGAACCAACTTCCCAAGTATGAATAAATAGAATGTCAAAAATATATTTCAAGAATCCCACATAAATAGAGAAATACACATTTCAAACATTAAAATTAAGGTAATATATCGAGTTTTAAATTTACTACTAGTTATTACCCGTGCGATGCACGGCAATTGAATTCATGAAAGTAATCTACAAAAAACAAATTTATTGATTATAAATAATTAAAATAAAAGTCACAAAAAATAAATAAATAACATTTTATTAAAATCGATGTTCACATTATTAAAATTTAAAGAATTATTAATATTCCACCATTCTCACGACTCCTCTAACTATAGGAAAAATACAGACGCAAACTCAAAGAAACCCAAAATAGTAAATAATACAAACATTTACTTATAGAATAACATTACACCCAACCATTGGCAACACACAACTTGAATTATGTTCCAACAAACAAAATAAAAAGTTCACTGACTTCATTACAATAAAATTTATAGCCAAAAGGAATGTAGAGATAAAAGCGTCTTCATATTTCCATCCTCACAGTCATAGGAAGATGTTAGCACGTCCGAAGATAAAACTTCTGAACATTGAGTAATAATTGAGAAAGCTGAGTCATAATCTGGGCATGTCTCGCAGCGCCAACCTTGGCCAGCTTCTATATCATGTTGACATACATGACATGAAGTTACAAATGCTGGGGCAGTATAATTGTGAAGATGGTGGAGGACCATCATTGAGGAATGCTTAGCACAACGCAGGGTATCATATTGATAATGGTTTACTTGACAAAGGCTAAGAAATGCCAGCCTGGTATCAAAGAATTAACTCTCAAGAATCTCATCTTTATATTTGGTATCAACAGGGACATCATTGATTCTTCCTGCAGGTTTTTCAACTTCTCAATACTAAGACTAATCCATGTAGAACATGAAGAAATTTGAAGCGTAATTAAAACTACCTGTGCCAAAAATTATAACCTACAGAACTTACCGAGTACAGTACATGCTTGTTCTTTTGATTTTTAAGATGTCTATTAAAGAGTGTTATGGCTAAATAAAGCAATAATACATCAATTTTACAACCACCAGTTATTGCTCAAGGACTTCACTCAATTGCATACAAGTGCAGATGATGGTTCGGTGGCAAATGTGTATCAGCAAAAGTAATTAACGTGATGGCTAAAATGTCAGCAAACTCCTTGTCACAAAGCTAGAATTTTTTGTACCGTTTGCAAACCCAACTATCTCCAGATACCATTAGAGTGTAGCAATGCGAGCATGCATGTTGCAAGTGAACCATTATAAAGTCCTCCTTCATCAGAGATATCGTCTCACCAAGCTAAAAAAAAATTTTTTTATAAGATCCAATAATAAGACATGCAGCAATATTTTTAAACTTAACAATGAATGCTGGGGGAAGGAACGACATAGAGAAAATAGGGTGGAGGGACATGATTAAAAAAGCATCAAAACATAAATCATCAGTCAAAATGAGAAAGAAAAAACCATAAAAACAATTAAAAGGAAAGATATAATATATAAGTAAATAACCATGAATATTTTCAAGGGCTTGTGATTTTTTTTTTTAAGAAATACTAATAATATCATAATTGGTTTGTTTACAACTATAATTAAGATAATAAGATATATAATAGAACAAAAAAATTAAGGCATTGTGAAGACACTTCAAAAATCAATAGTATTTTATTACTAAATTTTGAAGATGTTCCAACTTCTACATGATTTCAAAAACTTAGCTAAACTGGTCCAAGATGCATCATAGGTTTGATCACAAATTCATACACATGCAAACATGAAGCAATAGAATGGAAGGCGACAAAGCACCCAAAACCTTGAATGAGTTTGCTGAGACCAAAAATGACTAATGGAGTACTCTACCTCAAATCATCAGAAGCATGTGTAAGGCTTTTGGTTAAATTTTCAACTTCCTTTAGCAAACCAATATCAATAACTTCTGTCAGTAAATGTTGAATAACTTCAGACATGGCTTTGATATGAGACATCACTACATCAAAAACGGGATTTTGTTTTTGACTATATTATATTTATATATGCTATATGGCAACAACAATTTGGGTCTGGGAAATTAAAAATATGGAAACTTACCCAAAATGGCGTTCTTCAAAATTTCTAATCCTTCAAGATAAACCCCTGAAAACTCCAACATTTACGTTAGAACACAAAATTAGAACCCAAAATCAAGGGAAAACGGAAAAACTTAATATCATTGTTTACCAAACGCGCATAATTTGTACCTTTTTAGCCGATTTAGGTTTTCGTAGGGTTGATTTCTTCGACTAAACGCTGCCCCCACCGCCATTGTCTAACAAAATGAAGATAAAATAGAAGCATTTGTTTAAAAATGATGTTATCAGTTCATTTTATTCGTTGAAAATCAGCACAAAATAAAAATAGAACCATTCATTTTTTATTTTTTTAATCTCAGCTAGCAGTTCATCTTATTAATTGAAAGTGAAGCCAAAAAGGGTCGAAGTAAAAGCTCTCGCCTGAGACAAAACATATTTTAAACTTGCTGTCAATAGATTTCATCATTCAAAACGTTTCTAGTACATTAGAAGACAGATAACATACCATTCTATCGACGAAAACCATTTTCAAACTTTAAATGTTATCCATGTTTCCAAAAATCAAATTCTCCCAAACTCGTACCACGTGAACCTTGAAATCCCAGTGCATTTTCGTTGGGTCGATGCCTGATCGTATGCCAATGATTGAGGCCATTGAGCTGCTACAATAGAAACAAAGAAAAAAAAAGCCAAGATTTGCAAATTGGTGATTTTTCAAGTCACAAAAAACACAAGCATTTTCCATATTTTCTAAGGGAATTGTAGATTACCTTCCTCATGTCTATGCAGATATATGTAAAGAAAATTTCAAAAACTCATTACTGTCTTTCTATGGGGCAGAGCCAGACAATTGGGTTCATTTCAACAAAATATAGTTAGCACTTAGCACCAGGTGAATTAAAGAAAAATATTTCAATAAATAAGAATAAGATATGTTCATATTGATGTTGTAGGAAAATATAAATCTACATAACAAATCCAAAAATTCTAAGCTCAGGAAATCCAATACAAACCTCCAATTCTTTCAAGTTCTTATACACTCCACCATCAAGATTTTTCCTCAGTCTCAAAATCCATAGAATGCTCTATTATCTCATGATAATCAGGCAGCTGCAGAGAAACAATTAACTCTAAATCGATTATTAAAACAATAATAAAATTCTACCAGAAATCAGTAATTAATAGAATCACAACTCCAGTGCATACTTACCAAAGCATAAGGCCAGTAAGCCAATAACATGTATCTGATGTTTGCCATACCCAATAACTCCAGTTCCTCTTTCAAAAATGGTTTCCAGCAGTATGCAGATTAACTCCAGCTATTCTTACCAGTTTTATATTTGCAAAATAATTTTCTGTCGACTGCTGTAATTTGTGCTTCCCAATTAGTTCACTACAGTAGGAAAAATTAGCACTAGTTCTGCAATTTCACTATAGGAGGAAAAATCAGCACCAGTATAAAATGGCAGCAGACAGGACCATTTCATCCCCAGTAATGTTTTGCTGCTTTCAAGTTATTATTATTCTTCTCCAAATTGATGAATTCAATACTCAAAATCGTGGAAGTTCAAAGTTCTAAAATAATTAACCATTAATTTAATTAGTCAAATCTGGACTTCAAATTGTACAATGCATGTGATTTTACAAAGAGCAAAGTGAGAAATCAAGTTTTAAATTCCACTTACACTTTGTACATCCAAAGAGGTAGACCATTTGATTGTATAACAGCCCAGCTTCTTCAAGTGCAACCTGCCATTAACCCACAAAGTGTTAGCATCAATATCCCTAAGACTGCAAGCAAAGGTTCAAAGAATTCCAACGATTAATCACAAAATTGATCCGTGTTACAAAACTTTACTCTGGCTGAAGCAACGTTCCCAAGCAAAAACTTCTAATGATTTCCACCCTAAAAATATAAATAAATAAATAAGCAATCAAGCACCATAAAAAATGTAACAAAATATCAGAAAGCTAATCAAGGTTCAGCTAGAAAAATTCTCTCCAACAACATATCTTGGACTGCATACACCGCCACCGCCTCCTCTGACCACCAAACTACCAGATTCCTAAACCATCGCCATGACCACATCGACCATGCCAACAACTTCTCCTTCGACTCTCCGCTATGGAATCGGTACAAAAATTGAATAGAAGATTGAGGATCGCACATATTTAGGAAGATGAACAGAAAATGGTGAGAAATAATGTATTGATGTTGAACAACTGAAAAAAAAAATGTCGAGAGAATTATGCAAACCAAATGAAATTGCTTTGCAGTTCAAATTGCTTTAGGTATAACCTTCTTCAGTTCAAAATTTAAAATAAAGTTTCCAGATAAGAAGTTTGACGTTTTGGTAAATGGCTTCTTCGACACATTTGGGAAATGAAAATTATATCAGATGATATGGGCTGTGGGGACCATTTGATTGGGTTCCTATCGGTAGGATTTTATTGATGTGGATTGGATTTTTCATTTTAATTTTGCTGTACATATGTATGTATCTATTATTACTGTAGACATTTTTGGGGGGGGAAATATGGGAGGGAAAACCAAAGCTGCTATTCGGGCAAAGGAAAAAAACTAAAAAAGGATGAACGTGATGTTTCTCCAAATTCCAAATACTCAATTCTTCATAAAACAGGACTAAAATAATCTAAGAAAATATGGGAAAACATTAAGCACCCATTCAATCAAAAATCAGGATCAAAATAATCTAAGAAAATAAAATAAAGTTGGTTATTACCTTCGTTGAATGACCTCTTAGTGTGGATATGAACTACCCAGGAGATCTATCAAAGACTACAGCATTTTAACCAACCCCGTCACTGGTAATGCTGTCCTAAAACACACACACACAAAGAAAAAAATGAAATTCAGAAAAAAATAGGAAGTCTTTTGTAGCTGAAAAGAGAGGCCATTCTTAGAACAAATATGAACAAAGTGCAAACTCTGCCAGTATAATTAATTCAGTGAACACTAACCTGTATGAATTCCCATGACTGTATGCATTATGACCGTAAAAAATTCTATAAACAGAGCGATTCTTAACTTATTTTTTGACAATTCCCATCTATCACTCCTACCTCATACCTATTTACAGCATCCAGCTTGATGGTGCTGTGAAGCCCCAGTCGTTTTGATGAGAACTAAAGAAACAAATTATGTCATTATTTCCACTGGGCGAGGGAAGGAAAACTTACATCTTAAGATTTTGAGTTCATTGAAAACAAAAACTAATCAATCATATCTTCAAAAAGCAGAAGCAATATATCATATATTTCTCAAAATAACATAAAATGTAGGACCTGGCAAAGCTCCTCTGACAGTGCCTGATTAGAACGAAAGATCTGACGGAGAGTCGTGTCCATAGGTTCATACGCAATATAAACATCATTAAATGACTTCCTTCGAGGTGGAGGTATTATATCTCTGATTGCCACAACCTGCAAAAAATAGAAATGGCATAATTTAATTTAACCAAGAAACATTCTACAGTCTGGTATTATGAATTAAAAGATAATTTCCTTTGATTTCTAGTGTGGCTACTTATAACTCCATGTTCACATTAAATCCAAAGGAAAGTAAATAGACACTCAGAGATAATTAAACTATTTTACTTCATAAACATTTATAATCAGTCTATTATACAATTGAAAATTTACAACAATTACTTAACGCCCACCCCTAAAGTGTATAACTTTATATTCATCAATGTTAACAATTAATTTACACAAATCATTCAACTGATTCAAGAAATCATGGTTAAACTCCCAAGTTCTTTTTATATCTACCACAAAAAGGATGGCGGGGGGGGATAAGAAATTTTTTTTGCCCCTGTACCATATACCTTATAGCTGTAGATATGCCAGGAAAGGGTAATGCTTGTTAACCAACACAACTAAACTAATGAAGTTTCCATGTGTAAAGCTCTCAAAAAAGTCATAGCTTCATCCTTCAATCAAAAATGAAAATACGGGCAAACGTGCATGCACAATCGTGTACAGATATGTAGTCAAGTGTAAAGGACTGTTACCAAATTCTCATTCTGGTATCGATGATGCCAATAAGGCTGCTGTAACCAATCACCCTTCAAATTGCCTCAGCATCTTGAGCTAGAACTATTTACAAAAGAAGTTTAATTATTAGTTAGCAGAAGCAGCTGAAATACTGCGCCACAAGTTGAATTCTTATCTAATGCCGAATATTAAGACACTCATATCAACATATTCGCTCGATAAACCATAATTATACAACAAAAAAATTGCATTCATATCATAAAAGGCATTTGTATAAGTGAAAATGGAAATATGGAAATGGAAAACTTTTAATCTTTCCTGTTTGTTATCTGAAAAATCCGCAGTTAAATCTGCATTTAGCAGGGAATCATCGTCGATTTTCTGTCCTTTGCCTCTAAAAATGACAACAATGAAAGTAAACCACCTTAATCCAGCTGCAGCACTCCTTCGGCTGAGTTCCTTGCCCATTTCATCACTTAAATATTAATTCCCATCAACTCTAACTCCCTAAAGAATAGAAGTGACAAACAACAGTATCAATATTCCCAATGGATTTCAGCATTGAAACATTAAGGGTCAGATTCTTTGCCTGGTGGCGGCGGCGATGGCAAAAGAGGCATTTCCCGGTGGTGGTTTTCCATGGCAGTCCAAGCCAAGTCGGCCAACTCATTTCCCATGTCTTGCTCAGATCCCCCATCAATGTTTCTAGCAAAAATGATGCTTCTCCACCTTCATCGATCATCGGTCGATTAACATTTTCTGAACGGAAAGTCGTAGCCGAGCTTCAAATCGAGTTCCTAGCACTCCTTCGGCTGAGTTCCTTGCGCATTTCATCTAAGATATCGTAGCCGAGCTTCGACTCGAGCTGCTTCCCTGCGGTCAAAATCGGGTGAGTAAATTGGAGACAGAGGTTTGAGTCTGAGAGCGGAGCAGGTTTTTGGAGCGGTTTCATATATAGATGAAGTCGGTAGAAAGAGTAGAAAGTCGCCGCTGGAGAGTGAGAATTGAACCCTAGTTTTTGAATGTGCAAAAAAATGAGGTAACCCAATAAATTATTTACAATATTTTTTTTCTCCATCCCTTTTCTTGAGCGGGAGTCTTGGGCGGGAAACACTCCTCCAACACTCCTGTTATTATATATTAAATAGATTATTCTTTTGCAATTCTCAACAGTTTCTTCGTACAAGAAGCTAAAGCCCATTATATTTACCCTCAAAAAAAAAAAAAATGAGATCCTTACGCAATTTAATGAAGGGAAGAACGGGTTTTTTGATTCTGAAACTTTAAGTCTTTAAAGATTACAAATCTAATGCACTTATCATGATTTTCTATGGTTAACCAGTAAAAAAATTTGAACAAACATGAGTAAAATATTAAAATTGGAAATTAGAAAGCTGCGAGTTTGATGTGATCCAGATCGTAGATACAAGTCCACGTAAAGATCCGTTGATAGTTGAAGGAGGACCGATGATTCGATTGCGGACGAAGAAGGTCAAAAAAGCAATGGATAGGCTTGAACAAGAAACATTGGGCAAAACCACACACTTGGCAACTAAAGACGCGAGTTTCATCTCGGAGTCAAGCCGAGAAGCCAAGTGAATCAACGTCCTTCAAGCAGCCGAAGAAAATGCTGAACTGAAAGATTTGCGACCGTAAATGGTCATCAGTCACAACCGTAAATGTGTCTCGGGTGAAAACATGAGTTCCAAAAATAAAATGATTTACAGTCATAAAACTATCTGTCACAGCCATAACTCTTAACCCGTAAGTAGCTTACGACCGTAAGGAGACTTGTTACGGCCGTAACTTTATCGTAAGAAAATTTCCTTTGTATTTTTTTTTTTCATATTTGAACTAATTACGTTCCTTATTGTTTTAGGGATCTTAAGTCCCCTTTTTAACCCTATTTAAAGGGTTGCAATCTTCAATATTTGGTTAGACAACTTGAGATTATTGTGAGGCAATTTGCTTTCAAAAACTTATTCTTCATTGTATAAAATCCAAACTTGAGAGTTTATTCTTATGTGTTTAAACTTGGGTGAGATTTATTATTATTGTGATCAAGAGATTAATATATCGTTTGATTGTATTGGGTGCTTGGTTCAATTAATCTTGAATCAATCTCTAAATTGTGATTCTTTTGGCGTTCTTGGGTTGTGTCAATCTTTTGTGATTTGCGTGGCTACAATTGCTTCATGATTCATATCAGTTGGTATTAGAGCTTAGGCTCCAAAAAATCAAGGTTATTTCTTTCTTTGTTTTCTTGAGTTTTTAATTTCGTTCTTTGTGTTCTTCCAATTCTTGAGTCTTAGATCCATCAAAGTTCCCAAAAATTCAAAAGTCGTTATTGAATTCGTTTTTTATCCAAATGAAATTTCGTTTGTTTCATTGTTATCGTAGTTGAATTTTCGAGCAAAAAAAAAAAAAAATCTTTCCAAAACTACCTTCTCGAATTAATTCTAGTCTCCAATCAAAAGTGTCAACTCCTTCATTGAGTTTATTCCAATATATCTTTGAAGTAATTGGTGTTAAAGCTATTTGAGTGGAAAAAGGTAAGGGGTGAGATCAATAGAGGAGAAAAGCCAAAATTGAGTTATACACGAGTAAAAACACGTGAAGCATAAATTACTTGATTTTAGGATGTCGGGACAATCTTCTACTACAAAAAACAACGATCGAGCCAATATGTCAGATGAGATGGTACAACGGTTTGAGCGGTTGTTTGAAGATGTGATAGGTAGGTTAGAAAGATTAGAGCAACCTCGAGAAGTGCCTAATGCACGTAGGCAAGGTGGGCGAGGACGTAGAGTAGAGTTGGTTGATGAGAATGAAGAAAGTAGTGATTTTGACGATGAGGCAATTGTGGATAGAGAAGTTAGGCATGGAAGGAGGGATAGAGATCTCATTGGAAATAGAGTGGATAGTAGCATGAGCAACATCAAAATGACAATTCCTTCATTCAAAGGTAGGAGTGATCCGGAAGCATACTTGGAGTGGGAAAAGAAGATTGAGTTGATTTTTAATTGCTACACTTATTTGGAAGAGAAAAAAGGTTAAGGTAGCAGTACTTGAATTCTCCAATTATGCTATTACTTGGTGGGATCAATTGGTGACTTCTAGGAGGAGGAATTGCGAGAGGCCCATTAACACTTGGGATGAATTAAAAGCTATAATGAGGAGGAGATTCGTGCCAAGTGATTACCATCGGGAGCTTCATAAAATATTACAAAGTCTATACCAAGGATCCAAGAGTGTAGAGGATTATCATAAGGAGATGGAGTTTTTGATGATTAGAGCCGATGTGGATGAGGATAGAGAGGCTACTATGGCTCGGTTTTTGAATGGGTTGAATAGGGATACAGCTAATGTGGTTGAGCTACAACATTATTTGGAGTTGGAAGATATGCTACACATGGCTATAAAGGCGGAGAAGCAATTGAAAAGAAAAGGGCTAGCAAAGTATCAATCGGGCTCTTCGGGTTCTAATCCTTCTTGGAAGCCACAGTGGGAAAACAAAGGAAATATGGCTGTTTCGAAAGGGAAGTTTGAGGCACCAAAGGGAAATGATGAACATTCTAGTAAACTTACATCTAAAGGGGAATCACAACCATCTAGGAGTAGAGACATCCAATGCTTCAAATATTTAGGTAGAGGACATGTGGCATCTCAATGTCCTAATAGGCGGGGTAATACTTTTGTGAAAGGATGGATCTATGGAGAGTGATATTGAAGAAGAGGATTATAGTGACATGCCCACATTGGAGGAATCTTGTGAAGATGATGATGTATTGTATAGGGATAGTGGAGAGTTATTGGTTCCAAGGCAAGCTCTTAGTGCTTATATCAACATGGATGACTTGGAGCAACAAAGGGAGAACATATTCCATGCACAGTGTCGCATCAATGAAAAGGTATGTAGTATGATTATTGATGGTGGTAGTTGTACTAATGTTGCTAGCACCACACTTTTTGAAAAAATAGAATTACCCTTGTTGAAACATCCTGAACCTTATAGGCTTCAATGGTTACATGATAGTGGAGAAATTAAGGTGAATGTGAGGGTTTTAGCGAGTTTTTATATTGGTAGCTATGTGGATGAAGTAATGTATGATGTGATTCCTATGCATGTCGAGCACATTTTGTTGGGTAGACCTTGGCAATATGATAAGAAAGTGATGCATGATGGATATAAAAATAGGTATGACTTTACCAAAGGAGGGAAAACTATTACACTTGCGCCATTGACGCCATCACAAGTGTACGAAGATCAAATAAAGTTGAAAAATGACGAAGAAAAAAGAGTGAGGGAAAATGAGAGAAAGAGAGTTGGGGCCACAACCTCAGAAAAAGGAGAGGAAAAGAGGGTTGGAGTCATGACTCCAAAAAAAAGAGGCCAGAGAAAAATTGGGGTACATACCTCTAGAAAAAGGAGAGGGGGCGATGAGTGCTAGAAAAAAAAAATGAGTTTCTTTGCAAAGGGGAGTGAAATCAAGAAGGCCCTCATGGAAGAGTGACCAATGGTCATTTTATTGTACAAAGATTCATTCTTTTCATTTGATGAAACTAACAAATTTCTCCCTAGTTTGGCTATTTCTTTATTGCAGGAATTTGAAGATGTGTTCCCGAAGGACATACCTAGTGGGTTACCACTCATTCGAGGTATTGAACATCAAACTAATTTCTTACCTAAAGCAGTCATTCCAAACAACCCCGCTTATCGAAGTAACCCCGAGGAGACGAAGGAGCTTCAAAAGGAATTGGAGGAATTGATGAGCAAGGGTACATAAGAGAGAGTCCCTGTGCTGTACTCATTTTACTTGTGCCAAAGAAAGACAGAACTTGGAGAATATGTGTTGATTGTAGGGTCATCAACAACATAACGGTAAATTATTGTCATCCTATTCCTAGGTTAGTGATATGTTGGATGAATTGCATGGCTCTGGCATATTTAGTAAAATTGATCTTAAAAGTGGTTATAATCAAATTCGCATGAGGGAAGGAGATAAGTGGAAAACTACTTTTAAAACTAAATAGGCGTTGTATGAATGGTTAGTAATGCCCTTTGGAATTACTAATGTACTTAGCACATTTATGCGTTTAATGAATCATGTTTTACATGCATTTATAGGTAAATTCTTTGTATTTTACTTCGATGATATCTTGGTGTATAGTGAAAATCTAAATGATCATGTGGAGCATGTTAGGTGTGTGCTTGTGGTATTGAGGGAAGAACGAATTTATGCTAATTTTAAAAGGTGTGCTTTTTGCATGGAAAAAGTTGTATTTCTTGGTTATGTGATTAGTGCTAATGAGATAGAAGTAGATGAAGAGAAAGTCAAGACTATTAAAGAATGACCAACACCTAAAAACATAACTGAGGTTAGAAGTTTTCATGGTTTGGCTAGCTTTTATAGGCTCTTTGTTTAGGATTTTAGCACAATTGCCACACCACTCACTGAAATTGTCAAAAAGTGTAGGTTTTAAATTGGGTGTAGAACAAGAACATGCATTCGAAACTATCAAAGATTTGTTATGTAAGGCACCGATTTTATCACTTTCTAACTTTGACAAAACTTTTGAGATTGAGTGTGATGCCTCAGGGCTAGGTATTGGAGAAGTTTTAATGCAGGATCGAAGGCCAATAGCATACTTTTGTGATTCATACCGATCATGAGTCCTTGAAGTATTTGAGGGGCCAAGATAAATTGAGCAACAGATGCAAGGTGGGTGAAATTTATTGAAATATTCCCATACGTCATCCGGTAGAACCATGATTCAATTATTGCGCACTATAATCAACAAGAATCTAAAAAGTTGGGAAGAGTATTTACCTTTTTTTGAATTTGCATATAGTAGGGCTACACATTCCACTACTTCTTTTTCACCTTTTGAAATTGTTTATGGTTTTAATCTACTAACACCATTGGATTTGATTCCTTTACCTGTTAATGAATGTGGTAGTTTAGATAGAAAGAAAAAGGCGGACTTGGTTAAGTCACTCCATGAAAAGGTGATGTTGGAGATTGAGAAGAAAATGAACAGTATGCATCACAGGCTAACAAGGGCAGGAAAAGCATTGTCTTTGAACCCGATGATTAGGTTTGGATCCATTTGAGGAAGGCGTGATTTCCGGAGCAGCACAAGTCCAAGTTGCAACCGAGAGGGAATGGACCATTCCAAGTGCTTGAAAAGATCAACAAAAATGCATATAACCTGGATCTTCCTAGTGAGTATAATGTTTTAGCTACATTTAATGTGCTTGATCTTTTTCTGTTTGATGTAGGTGTAAATTCGAGGTCCAATCCTTTCGAAAAGGGAGGGGATGATGCGATCCAGATTGCAGATACAAGTCTACGCAAAGATCCGTTGATAGTCGAAGGAGGACCGATGACTCGTTTGTGGACTAAGAAGGTCAAAGAAGCAATGGATATGCTTGTACAAGAAACAATGGTCAAAACCACAGACTTGGCAACTAAAGACACGAGTTTTATGTTGGAGTCGAGCCGAGAAGCCAAGTGAATCAACATCTTTTAAGAAACCGAAGAAAATGCTGAACTGAAAGATTTACGGCCATAAATGGTCATCAGTCACGGCCGTAAGTGTGTCTCGGGTGAAAACAGGAGTTCCAAAATGAAAATGACTTACGGCCGTAAAACTATATGTCACAGAAATAACTCTTAACCCGTAAGCAGCTTACGCCCGTAAGGAAAACTTATTCTCCATTGAATAAAATCCTATTTAAAGGGTTGTAATCTTCATTATTTGGTTAGACAACTTTGAGATTATTGGGAGGCAATTTGTTTTCAAAAACTTATTCTTCATTGTAAAATCCGAATTTGCGAATTTATTCTTGTGTGTTCAAACTTGAGTGAGATTTATTATTATTGTGATCAAGATATCAATATATCGTTTGATTGTATTGGTTTCTTGGTTCAATTGATCTTGAATCAATCTCCAAATCGTGATTCTTTTAGCGTTCTTGGATTGTGTCAATCTTCTGTGGATTGCGTGACTTACAATTGCTATGTGGTTCGCATCAGAGTTTGTATTGTAGAAAACTTACTTATAGATTTAGAATGATTTATTTTTTTATCTTCCCCCTTTTGGTGCTCCTTCTTGCCTCCGAGTCCGAGAGAGAGAGAGAGAGAGAGAGAGAGAGAGAGAGAGAGAGAGAGAGAGAGAGAGAGAGAGAGAGAGAGAGAGGAGCCAAGAATTTGTTTCAACATAGGCTAAAATTATTCGAGGGGGGAGGGGCTCAATGGGGGTTGCCCCCGAATTTTTTGCCCATCAAAACCTACTATATTTGAAGTCTTCTCATCAACATTTTCTTCAACTAAAGATTTTCATTAAAAAATCTATCTGAGGTTGATATGATTTATTTCACTAAAATAAATAAGTAATAATTAAAGACCACAAATCAACTTTACAAATAACAAATCTCAAATTAAATCAACTCCACAAATCACAATATATTTAACAAAAAAAATATCAAGCAAAACTAATCAGATCAATTAAACAAAAACCCCTCAATTTAATTTATTACATAATTTAAAAGAGTAACATAAAAATTATATAGTAATACAGTAATCACTAATCAGGACATTTTTGACATTTAATGCTTAAAAATTATTTTTTCAAGTTCCACAAAAGTCACACTACATACAAAACTCTTGACCAAACAGCCAAATAAAAAAATATTATTATTCCAAATCACCACCTTCCAAGACAAAAAGGTAACTCGGGACACGACTTTTCACATGACTTTTCATTTTTGTGCATCTTCCTTCTTAAATCTTCCTCCCTCATTTTGCCTGCAACTAAAAATGCTTAAAAATGGTGGCGCCCAACTTGGTTCAGTGCAGGCACAATTAAAAATTTAAAGGGCAACCTAAAGTCTAGCATTGTGCCTTTGTTGGCTGCGCCCCTAGTCGTGATTGTAACTATGACTCAGTAAGTTTGTGTAGTTGCATTGTGCTTCTGCTTTCCTTTGGCTTTGGCATCTTCAACAGGGAGCTCAAGCTATTTGTTAAATTCGAAGATGATGTCAAAGAGCCTTAAGCAACGTTAGTGCCTATGACAAAAACCTAGATTATGAAAAAATGGAGCACATTCCCATTAACTTATTTGCTCACATAAGTACATTAGATAGACTGTAAGAGAGAGGGGAGAGTATATAAAAGCATCGTTGATAGAAGATAATAACAACTCACCCAAACAAACTTTTTAAAGGTAGACACACAATTTTACAATTATCTTGAAAAAAGGTTCAACATTCCCATTGACTTATTTGCTCATTTAAGTACATTCTCAATACATCTTTCAGCACATGCTTATAGTATGACCTATATTGATGATCATATAGAGCTTTCAACACCATGATGATTGTATGTACGACGCCTCAACTGAGATTCCTGAGTTGGCTGCTGCAAAAAAATCTTTGTGGGGTCGTTCGGGTCAACATATCTGCAAAATAGAACATGAGGGAAAAGAAAGAAAGAAAGATATCAGACAGATGTAATCTTTGTAATCGTGAAAGATAAACAGGGACATGGACACATACGCATGTCTCATCATCTCATCAACAGGAGTTTGTGCTGCTTGCAGTGGATCCATTTGAGCCCGTGCTTCCGTGCTTGTACGTTGGTTGTATTGTCTAACTGACGAAATTAAGTTGAAAAAAAGTGGGACAAAAGTTCCACAACCACCTTCCTTGAAGAGAATCTTGAAGGAGTGAGTCGAATATAGAGCCCTGTTCTCGTTGTCAGGTACAACCTAAAATTGGCAGGATGGAATTCAAACTACTCCATTTAAAGGATATAACACAGAATAGCTATTTCTACTTACAGGGTCAACTTCTCCAGCAATATTGTTGCAGTGGAATATCGGCTGGTTGAATTTTTCATCATGAACATGGAGCTGCAAAAATGAGTCCCAGATCAGAATGATTCAATATGCATGGTTCTATTAAGTAGAGCAATCAAAAAGCTAATAATTGAGAAGAACCAAATAGACCAACTTCAAGAATGTCGAGCATAAATATAAAATATACATAGAGGGTGGTAATGGCACTCCAGCACATATCACTATATCACAAGAGAGAAAACAAATGACTTATAAAAACATAGCCCCTATTTGAAACCCAATACTTGGAATAATAGGTTTCTTAATAGTGTTTTGTACAAGAATATGTAGTTAAAAAGTAAGAAATTTTTTTCAATTTACATGCAATATTATTCTAGAAGAGAATGTATATTTAAAATGAGTTTTGAAAAAATGAGTTGACAAAAATGGATATCAAACAAAGGCATTATGTTCCATTTAAAAAAACAAAAAAAGGCATTATGTGAGTAAGTATTTTTTTTTTTAAAAAATGCTGGAACAGCAACAGTAGAAGTGAGTAGCAAGGCATACAAAAATCACAATAAAATGTCACATATAAAGGGCACACTCCAGCAAAAAGCTAAATCTACTATCAAAAGCACAAGCAAAGTATAAACACCGTGTTTAAGGCACCATTAGCAAAGTTGAATAATACACGGGTTAATTTTACAAACGGTTACTGAAGTTACCAAAAACTGTCTAAACAGTCACTGAAATTCAAAACTTTCGGCAATGGTCACTGAATTACACTAATTCTTTCACAAAAGGTCACCTGGCTTAAAATCAAACAAATCTGTACAAGATCGGTCATTTTTAATAAAGTAGGAAATTGGGAAATTATTTTAAACCCAATCTTTATTACAGCCTCCATTACCCAAAACCCAAATAAAACATACCAGAGACTATGTTTTCCATTTCCCCCAAGAAATAGAAGAACCTTACCTCCCCAAGAACCAAAAATTTCGACAAATTGAGCGACTTATCGATAAAAAATGCAGGATGTAGAGGAACAAGATGAAGGTTAATACACTAATTCTATTTTTAATGATGTATTTTTGTAGCTCTACATGTGGAAGAAAAATATGATTTTTTTACATTTCGTCGACTGTGGGAGAAATTCAACAGTCATTACATTTTTAAAATTAAACTTCTACTGTGGGAGAATTTATCATTGTGGGAGAAAAAAATGATTTTTTTTTTGTACCTGCAGTTTAAGGACAAATTTGGCATTTTTTTTACAGGCATGAAAACTTTTCAGATGAAGATGTCAATTTTCATGATTCCAATTACAGCCTTCGTGAAGAAATTTAATTTGAAGTAATTAAAAGGGCTGAACAATGTAATTAATTATTTGTAATCTCTTAATGGTACAAAAAATGAAACTAAATTAACTTACGAAATTTACTAGGAAGAATATTTGTGTAAATTAAAAAAAAAAATGACATGAAGTAATGAAATTTATAAATTTTAATTTACGTCTATCCACTGGAGGAAAATCTTGATTTAGATCTACGAGGTGTATATCAAAATATAAAAGTGGTTTCCGGGATGTTAAATTACAACTTTTTTAGATCACCATTGATGCTCTTAGGTTGTGTTGTGTTTAATCTAATAATTGTCCAGTTGGTCCTTATTCTTTAATTTGTTGCTAACTAGACCTATATCGTTGGAGAGATAACAAAGTGACCGTTTGTGAAAGAATTAGTATACTTCGGTGATCATTGCCGAAAGTTTTGAACTTCAGTGACCGTTTAGACATTTTTTTGTAACTTCAGTGACCATTTGTAAAATTAACCCAATACACTGATAGTATTTTAGCTATCAATCCAACCACACAAAAATAAATATTTTATGCATGACTGATATTTAAGGAATATTTATGTCCTACAAACGAAGATACAGATTTTAGGAAATTTTTTTTTACTCAATGGAGTCAACTAAACCAGACTGTCCCTAGGTTGTCTAGCTCTATATCGAGCCACTTTTCCATAGTTTTGATGCTTATTGTTATAAATCTTCGAGTATTACTCATCCCATCGCTTTTCACATTCTTATCCTAATCATAACATTTATCAAGTGCCGAATTGCTCACCCCTTTCATGGTTCCCAACTCGGACTGAAAACTTAGAGAACTAGTGGGCGTATTCTTATAAAGTTAAGGTCTTGTTATGCAAATTATTAATGTTCATACACAACCACCATATAATTATTGTCTCATTTAGAACATTAATCTACCAAATGCTTCCACCATTGTAACAATACATTTAGTTTTAGCTTCACGAGGAGTACATTCAATTACTCCAATATCAGCTTCCATTACAAATAATTTTCCAAGCATGCTCAGTTGCTTCTAATCAAGGAAATCCTCTACACATCATATCATGGAAAGCTAGAACTTCAGTTCAGACTCCTGTATTCAGATCAAGAACTCTTGCTAACTCCTCTTCTAACCCGTTGGACTTAGATAGGCACCAACACAGGATTCCAAAGGCTTCAAGAGCTCATCTACTAGTATGGACTCTCTCACAGGTAGAGTTAAGAGTAAAGATGGAATTGGAATGAAGGACAAAATTCAATAAGATTTGGATTATATCGTAGGAATGGCAGAAATCCCATTAAACCCGATACCCGCGAGGCCCTGTCCCGAATAGGGCGATGATTACCCACCTAATTTAGTTTGGGATTGGATGAGGGTACGGGGAACCCGCTACCCTCCCGTTTAAAATCCTGTTCAAATTTAAGTTTTTTATCAAATAAGAAAAAAAGAATCATCATTCTTTCTAAAGTAAACATGGATTTTTCTAAACAAATAAAAAAAGGAAAGAAAGAAAGAAAGAAAGAAAAGATGATTTTCACTAAGACATGAAAAATAGGGCCAAAAAAAAAAAAAGGGAAAGAAAGAAAGAAAAAGTAAACGGGGCAGGAAACCTTTGAATCTTAATGCACCTATTTAAGCAACATCAATGTGGAACTCCATCCACACATTATGCAACGATGATGACCAAGTCCAGGATAAGGTCACACAAGGTACATATTCACTCTTATCCTATGTGGTAAGGGCAAAAAATCAAATAATTTTTTATCCACATAATTAGTGGGGACCCTTAAGTACCCTAAAAACTAGCCAAACATATTCCGAGTCTTTTAATAGTGGGGCAAGTTACTATAGCTTTTATTTTTATTAATACATTTGTAAGCATAGGTCACTTTTGAGCTCATACTTTTTGCTTTTTATAAAATAAATCATGCTCTTTACAATAGTTTTTTGTTATGACGAAAATAATGACCTATTACTGACCGCGAAAAAATAGCTCGAGGGGTTTTAACAGTATAGGCACTCTCGAAGGGCGCTCGAGCACCCGCGCCATCTAGGAAATTCATATTTCAAGATTTTCTAGCCTTGTTATAAACCCATATAATCCCAAACAATTCATAATATAAATACCAAGCCCTGTTTCGTTTTTAAGTGTGGTTGACATTATACTTTATAGAGAACATTATATTGATCTCTTAATACATTCTTTGATTTCCAAAGATTAACCACAACAATTTCTTGTATTGAAATTCAAGACTTATCAATAATAAAACACCAAACCCAAAATTATTTATAGTAAACCCTAGAGTTTCGGAGTTGGGGAGAGGTAGTTCCAACTGAAAAAGAACGGAGTTCATTCTTGGAAATCCACATGAAGAGAAAAGAGTTCAGAGTTGTTGAAGGTGCGGGAAGCAAAACCGAAGAGGTTCTCCAATGATCTACAGGTTAGGGATCAAAGTATACTAAGGATTAGTCATATTTGAACAAATATTGTAAGTCATATCTTTTCTAATAGATTTTACTGACACATTTGCTAGGTGGTCATCCTATTTGTGTCGTGGTTTAAGCTTGCTATGCAAGGACCTCACTGTCATGGATGCCCTTTCCTTACTCCTCGATATAGTCTATAAGAACTTTTTGTTTCCTTGTGAAGTGTCCTTCAAGGAATTTTTCCTTCGTTAAACAATTCTACTTGTTATTTATGCCTCAGGATATTTCTGTTTTGTGTATTGTTTGTTTGATAACCGATTAATTAATTCCAACTTATCTAGATTTGGCAATTTGGTAATTAAAATTGAATTCCGCGATAAACACCTATTGACCCCCATCCAGGTGTCAATTAGATCAACATATGTTATTTCATATAATTTAAGAACAGCCATGTTATTAGGAGAATAAAAGCATGAATAATGCCCCACAACCGAACAAGGCACGATATAATGTTAACTCACTTTCACAACCAACATAAATGCTTTTCCTGTCACTCTAAAAACTACAAAAAGAAGTCTCACGATCCAAGTAAATGTTGTTTACACATAAGGACATTGTATATAATGACTAGGTAACCAAAAAATCACAAAATATTAAAAGCGAGAAATGAACAAGTGTGCATTTGGATATAAAACTAGAACTTCTAGATTTCACTGAAAAAGCAAAAAATTGTATAGACTTGATTACAGTTCTTCAATTCTTCCTTAAAATATCATCTACAACGACGTAACAAAGGAGAAGGTATACATACCAGAGGCATATCAAAAGCAGCAAAATGCTCAACAGGTTTATTTGCAACAAAAACCATGCGGATATTTGACAGGTAGATTGTTCCCTTTGCCTTAACACGATCCCCATATGTGCTGAATGCAGAGAACATGATTGTTTGTCTCATGTTAAAATAAATACCATCAATTAATCTCTTGAAAAAGGCAAGCTGGAATGAAATTACTTTTATGCATAGCAAAAATGGTTATGTTGTATTTCAACTACAATATCTAATGTCCAAAGGCCTGAATGCTTTTTCTGCCCAAAAAAGCAATAAATAGCACCAGAGAGCCAATCATCCACACATAGACAACGAGAAAGAGCAGGGATTCCAATACTGCTTATTTAGTTTCAAATAATATCAAAAGGTTAGAACAATCACGCTGAATAAATTTCCAAAAAGACACAGACTTCTAATGACTTAATCCATGGTGTCAACATCTGGCCTCTGGTACAAGTGACAATCCTTACAATACCATAAAGTGAAAATCCTTCCAATAACATACCAAGAAGATTACAGGCTTACAGCATCAGAAGCTAGCTTTACCAACATAATTCCCCTAATTCTTTTAACAATATATATAATTAATCAATATTTTTTTTGTTTTGTGGTTCATTCAGGGAATAAAAATAAGCAAATTGGTGAAAGAAAATTCCAGGAAATATAAAAACCCAAAAGTTATGATTCCTGCATAATACCAAATAATATTAAAAAAATACATATCCTATCAACTTAAAATATTTTCCAGGATTATGATTATCCATCAGACAAACATCATTTGTAGTAAGAATTACAAAGGAAACGTAATTGCTAACCCCGGGATCTTGTTAATTTCGAACTCAACGCCATCTCTGGCCAACACGAACATTTCGTTGACAAAAGGCACGGGCATGCCATTAGGAAAAAGCTGAGGATTCAAAGCCATCAGAATCGTTTCGCCGTTGATCAATTTGAAGAATATTACTGGCAGAGATGGAAAAAACTTGACTCGATCATCAATAGTTATATAAGCGAATAGTGCGTTTACGAGGACATCACACGCATTCCTCAAGACCACAACCTTCTAGATGTTGGATTTGGAATTTTATACTCAACCCATTGCCATCGATAAGATGATAATAATACCGACGAACCCGATACTCGATGGAGACCCGATATAAATGGGCGAAGATTACTCGATTAAATGAATTCGTGGGTAGGGTATGATGGTAAATTTTAAAATCCGATATGGGTATGAATCGGGTGTGAATTTTACTATAATACACATACCCGACCCGCATACACATTAATTTCTTTTAAAAATTATAAAATTTAAAACAACGGTGATTATTTAAAAATAATAATTAAATAATAGAACCCAAATATCTATTGACATTATTATCGTCTAAACATTAATATGTTTAAACTATTGACTTTGTTAACGTCTAAAAAAATTGTTCAAATTCGCTTGTATAATTTCAACATATAACAAACTTTTTTCAACTCAAATTCAAGTGAAGCCCAATATTTAACTGATTCAAGTTAATTCGGAGCACCTATAACCTATTTATAGCCTAAAAAAATAATAAAAAAAATAAATAATTAGTAATGAGTTTTAAATGGGTATAAAAGCAAATCTGCCTCCGACCCGCACCGACCCGCAATTTTTAAATGTGTATATGGGTAGGGTATGGAGGTTGTAAATATTTAGTGGGTAGGGTACGAGTTTGGCAAACCCGACCCATACCCGACCTATTGCCATCACTAGCCATTGGTTAAAGATACAATTTTCAATCAACTTTTATTTGTTCCAAATTAGTTATTCAAATTGAAATTTTATTTTAGTTTCAAACTTCCATGTTACATACAATTTAATCCAAACATGTCCTTAAGTCATGTCCAACATAAAGGTGTCAAGACAGACGAGCCGACTAGGCCCCTGAAAATCGGCCCGGATCGACCCGGGATCGCGGGACGACCTGTGACCCTACGGGCGGTTCACGAGTCAAGAAGTTATGAACTACGGGTTTCGCGGGGCCGCGGTTAACCCGCTGGTCTGTGAAAAAAAAATTATTTTTATTAAATGTGGTAACATTGAAAATCTTCCTTCTTCTACAAACTCTAATACAACTTTTAAAGCAAAATCTTATTTTTTTTCTCCCTAATAGATAAGAAGTGTAATGTTCTTTAATAATAGTAATTAGAAATACATTTAGCATTTAATTGTTATTTGTTTATGTTTTATTTAAATTTGCAAATTTAGAATTAATTATCGTAACATAAAATATAAATTAAATTCTATATGTTATAAAATAAAGAGAAAGAGAGAAGAAAATAAAGAGGCAAATAAACTTGTCTTTTATTAAGAATTAGAGCTCCATATATATAGGGGAAGAAAGGGATATAAAAAGTAATTATCCCTAAGGTTACAGGGGTATAAATGTCATTCACTAAATAGTATAATATTTATAACACTCCCCCTTAAATGACATATTACAAAATATCTGCCTCATTAAAACTTTGTTTGATAACAAACCCAATGAGAAAAAAATCAAACGAAGGAAAAAGAGTACAGTTATTTTGGAGTATTATAATAAATGCTTTCTCGTCAAAACCTTGCCAAGAAAACCTAGTGGGACAAAACTTGGGCTAAGGAAAAAGAGTACAACTACTCCCCCTGATACTGATCACTGTAAATCTTTGAGTCGACGCATTCCAATCTCGTGAACCAATTTCTTGAATGTGAATGTTGGCAATGCCTTTGTAAATAAATCAGCTACATTGT
This sequence comes from Ligustrum vulgare, assembly GCA_963555705.1. Lineage (NCBI taxonomy): Eukaryota > Viridiplantae > Streptophyta > Magnoliopsida > Lamiales > Oleaceae > Ligustrum > Ligustrum vulgare. The sequence goes on along the minus strand of OY743174.1, from coordinate 103,365 downwards.
CACTCGAGCGAATTTGTTGAACATCAATATCCCCAGTTTTCTGAAGATCATGCGTGTAGAAGAATTTTGGAGAGATATGCTTTGTTATGTCTCCTTTGATGAAGTCTCATTTGAGTTGTGCAATACAAGCTGCATTGTCTTCATACAAAATTGTTGGGCTGTCTCTAGTTGAAGTTAATCCGCATGATGCTTGGATATGATGGGTCATGTTCCTCAACCATATACATTCTCGACTTGCCTCATGGATTGCAATAATTTCTAAATGATTTGAGGATGTTGCTGTCAAGGTTTGCTTCACAGATCTCCATGATATAGCTGTTCCTCCACGTGTAAACACATATCCTGTTTACGATTTGGCTTTATGTGGATCAGAGAGATAACTTACATCTGCATATCCCACTAAAGAAGATCCCAATTTTTGAGAATAAAATAATCTCATATCAATAGTACCCTTTAGGTATCGAAAAATGTGTTTAACACCATTCCAATGTCTTTGAGTTGGTGTAGAGCTATATCTTGCAAGGAGATTTACAAAAAAAGCTATGTCAGGTCGAGTACAATTTGCAAGATATGTTAGCGCTCCAATTGCACTAAGATATGGTACTTTAGGACCAAGAATTTTTTCTCCATCTTCAGGTGGACGAAATGGATCTATTTTCACATCAAGTGATCGAACAACCATAGGGGATGCCAATGGATGTGCTTTGTCCATATAAAAACGATTTAAAATTTTTTCTGTATAAGAAGATTGATGAACAAATAATCCTTCTGGGAAATGTTCAATTTGCAACCCAAGACAAAACTTAGTTTTTCCCAAATCTTTCATCTCAAATTCATTCTTTAAATAATTTGCAATTTTATTGAGCTCTTCAGGAGTTCCAATCAGATTTAAATCATCCACATATACTGCAATAATTGCAAATCCACTATTTGTTTTCTTTATGAAAACACAGGGGCAAATGTCATCATTTTTATAACCATCCTTCAACAAATATTCGCTAAGGAGATTATACCACATGCGTCCGGATTGTTTCAATCCATATAATGATTTTTGCAATTTAATAGAGAACATAGTTCTCGGGCATGTATTATTTGCTTCTGGATTTTGAGTCCTCTAGGAACTTTCATGTATATGTCACTATCAAGTGAACCATATAGATAGGCAGTTACTACATCCATAAGGCGCATATCAAGCCTTTGTGACACAGTCAAACTAATTAAGAATCTAAAAGTGATAGTATCCATTACAGGAGAATACGTTTCCTCATAATCAATTCCTGGTCTTTGAGAGAAACCTTGAGCTACAAGTCGAGCTTTGTATCTTGTAATCTCATTATTTTCATTTATTTTCCTTACAAAAACCCATTTGTATCTTACAGGGATTACATTTTCAGGTGTTAGAACTACAGGTCCGAATACTTTTCGTTTCTCTAAGGAATTTAACTCTGCCTGTATGGCTTCTTTCCATTTTGGCCAATCATTTCTATGCTGACAGTCTTTCACAGAAAGTGGTTCAGGATCCTCATCTTTCATTACAAATGAATGATTTTTCCAACCTCTTGCTCACATTGATTGTTGCGGGGATCGAAGTGAGACAAAGTTGTTTCATTCCACGAAATTTTACCATATTTTTCAGGATGTAGTTTTGTTCCTCCTAAGGTTGGGAAATTCATTTCGTCAAAATAACAATCTGCAAAACGTGCAGTGAATAGATCACCCGTTAAAGGTTCAAGATACCTTATTATTGATGGTGAATCAAAACCAACATAAATTCCAAGTCTTCATTGGGGACCCATTTTGGTACGTTGTAGGGGTAAAATTGGGACTTGGATGGCACAACAAAAAACTCGTAAGTGAGAAATATTAAGCTCATGACCAATTGCAAGTTGCAAAGGAGAATATTGATAATACGCAGTTGGTCTTAAACGAACCAATGATGCAGCATGTAATATGACATGACCCCAAACAGAAATTGGAAGTTTTGTTTTCATGAGTAATGGTCTAGCAATTAATTGTAGACGTTTGATAAACGACTCAGCTAATCCATTTTGTGTATGGACATGAGCAACCGAATGTTCAACCTCAATTCCAATTGACATATAATAATCATTGAATATCTGTGATCTAAACTCACCAGCATTATCAAGACGAATTTTCTTGATTGAGTAATCAGGGAATTGAGCTCGTAATTTTATAATTTGAGCAAGTAGTCTAGCAAAGGCTACATTCCTAGTGGAAAGTAGGCAAACATGGGACCATCTAGTAGATGAATCAATTAAAACCATAAAATATCGAAATGGTCCACATGGTGGGTGTATTGGTCCACATATATCTCCATGAATTATTTCCAAGAAAGTTGGAGATTCTATGTTGACTTTTGTAGTTGAAGGTCTAATGACCAACTTGCCTTGCGAACAAGCAGCATATGGATAATCATTAGGTAAAAGAATCTTCTGGTTCTTTAGAGGATGTCCATGTGAGTTGTTAATTATTCGGCGCATCATTATTGTTCCTGGATGTCCAAGTCTATCATGCCAAAGTATAAAACTTTTTGGATCAAGAACTTCGGGTTCGTGATAATATTTGATTCAATCATCTTTATAGATGTACAATACATGCCACAAGGGAGTGCCAGAAGTTTTTCTTTTATCTGCTTCTGGCCAGATGTAAAAGAAGTTATGCAAAGATATTCTGCATTATTTTCATGCATCGTCTCAATGTGATATCCATTGCAGCGAATATCTTTAAAACTAAGCAAATTTCTTCTGGATTTGCTAGAATAAAGTGCACCGTCAATATATAATTTTGTATTATTTGATAAAATAATACAAGCTCTTTCGGAGCCTTCAACGATTTTTGATGCACCTGATATTGTATTAACATTATTCTCTGATAATGTTAAGTTCAAGAAATACTTTTTGTCTTGAAGAATAGTATGTGTAGTTGCACTATCGACTAAACAGATATCCTGGTCATTCATCCTGAATTTATAAACAAAACAAAATAAATATTCTAAAACTTTGACTTCATAAAAAGAAATTTAGCGACATTTTTAATCAACTAAAAATGCTTAATAATGTAAATGTCTCTAACTTTAAAAAAATAAGTAAAAACATAATTTATACTAACTTTTAAAGAAAAAGAACAATTCAGATACTGAAAATTAAACTAATCAATATTCTCAAGTACACCGCCTCCAATTAAATGATCGATATTGCCATTTGGGTCAGCAAAAAAGTCAGAGACGTCCAAATAAGTCACATCAATTGGACCACCATAATCAGGGAAATTTGTCTCTACTTTTTCTTTCCCCTTGACTAATTTTTGATAAAGATCCACAAGATATTTTTTCGTACTACAGGTACGTACCCAATGCCCTTTCATTTCACATCTAAAGCAAATTTCTTCATGCTCCTTTCTTGATATGCTATTTTCGTTTGCTTTATACCTTTTAAAATTGTTCCCTTGTTACTGATTGTTTTGCTGAAAATTTCGTCCATTGGTTTCTTCCACGTCCACGTCCGCGCCCACGTTCACGTCCACGTTCATGTCTTGATATTGCATTTACTTCAGGAAATGCGGTACCATTTGCTTCAGGAAATGGTACAGAACCAGTTGGATGCAACCCATGATTTTTCAGTAGCAATTCATTATTTTGTTCAGCTACAAGCAGACATGATATAAGTTCGGAACCACCATCACCACCATGACCAATCCTCCATCGAGCCACCGCTCGAAAATCATCACTACCCAAGTCAGAAAATTTTCTCAATTGAAACCCATAAATCAAGAAAAATCATCCCTTACCTCGACCACCGTCCATATTAGCTTTAATACTGCCGGAAATCACAACTCCCGAAGTCCTCCAAGCCCCGATTTTTATAGAAAATTCGACCCAACCATTCTCCTTTTCGCTACCCCGTCACTGGCGCTCTCTGTAACCATTTGATGGCGGCATTACCGCCAGCAAACCGTCGGCGAATCACCAGCAGTGTCGAACTACGGAGAGGTCGATGCCTCTCTCTCTCTCACCCCCATCTCCTCTATTACGAATATAGAGAGATTGGGATATTGCCTTTTTAATTCAATTGATACTTTATTCCTGTTAGTCCTAAGTTTACAAAAATTAGTCATTTCCGTCCCTGAACATTTTTTTAAATGTTTCAAATCTTCAACCCTAACTTTCAAAAGTTATTATTTTAGCCCCTGAAGTTTAAAAATTCGTAGTCAGCCCTTTCATCTCTGAAAAATACTATTTCAGCCCCTAGACCCTTAATTTCAGTTTTCTTTAAAATTTTAATTTAGTCCTAAAATTTTATTTATCACTTAAGTCTTTAATTTCGAAATTACTAATTTAATTAATTCTCTCTTGGATAGACAAATCATTTGGAGAACTAAAAGATTGACATGTTATTCCCGCTCCACTTTTGTGAACTCGTTAAGTTTGAGGTAGACTTGCCCCCATTAATTAGTTTAGATTATAATTGCATGTCTTTATGTGGATTTACGTGATTTATATGCTTAATTGCATGAGACGAGAATATCTCTTATGAGATAAATTGAGAAATTATGTTATGCATGTCATAACTTATATACTTTATTGCATGAGGCGAGAATATGTTCATTTACACTCCTTATGTGATGCTTATGATGAGAATTTGAGAATGTCACTATAATATTTACATAATTTCGTGTTCAATTATTCTGTAAATTAGTTATTGGAGACGAATCTACCGAGTATTTCTTTTTTAAATGCTCACCCCATTGTTTTAATAAATTTAAAGATTTCGGAGACGGTGGCGAATGATGGGCAAAAATGGAAAATCATTAATATAAATTATTTTAAAGTAGTGTTTTTATGAACTCCATTATTTCATTGTGTTGGAATTTAAAATTTTATGAATTTCACCAAGTTATTTATTTTATTTGAATTTTCGTCACATTTTTATATCAATAAATGTGATGTTTGAGATTTTATTATTTTTCTGCAATAAATTTTTTCGAAAGTTAGTTGTTAAAAAACGAAGTGACGTTCCGAGTTTCACAAAACTCGGGGCATCACACCTCGAGACACGTGTGTCTATTTGAAGGTTTCTTTACCATTGTTCCAACAACTGTCAGGATCTACGAGGTGGATCACACAACGATCTAAGCAAAACAAATCCTCCCCGAGCTCAAATCTTCAATGGGCGAGTGCTCTAGGCATGTGCCTTTTGGCCTGGGGCTCCAACAAACATGCATTCTAAGTGAATTCCCTAGGCGTACACCCTACCATCGAGCCACTTCATGGAAGCAGAAGAAATAACGAGTTTTTTTTTTCTTTTTTATATTCCAGTCGAAAATGATGTAAAATAGTTGATATGTATGATGTTGTACGAATCAAATGTGATCAATAAAGAATTTCACTTCCACCCAATAAATATATATATTTTTACATGGCGGTGACTCGGCTTCCTTAATTTTTTTTGGGGATGGAAGTGGCCTTGCCTAGACTTAGTGGCATGGAAATTACATTTGTATTTTTGGTGGAATGGAAATGGTTTTGTCTAGACTTAGTGGCATGAAAGTTGCCTCTCCCTTTTTTGTGGAATGCCAGTGGCCTTACCTAGACTTAGTAGCATGGTTGCCTCTTTTTTTTATGTGGAATGACTGTGGCATTATCTAGACATAGTAGCATGGAAGTTGTCCTTTTTTTTCCATATTGCATGCTAGATTAGGACATGGGAAAGAGAGAGTGAATATATTATCTAAATAAGGCTTGCTAGGTTAAATGGCTAAGGTTTCATTACCTACTTGTGAAAATCGTCTAATAAGGAAAACAATACGTAAACCATTCGATAATGCTTTGAGAGTCGATCTTCCATTACAATTAGTCCATTCAGATATATGTGAGCATGATAGCGAGGAAAAGACATGGAGCCTCATATTTCATTACTTTATAGATGATTTCAAGTTGTTTAGTTATTTCTACTTGATTTCTCACAAGTCAAAAGCATCAGAGTACTTTAGATGGTATTTAAACATGGTAGAAAATCAAATAGATAGAAAATTAAAAGCCTTAAGAACTAATTGATTTCCTACTGGGGAGATTCTACGTTAACTGTAACCTATAATCTAAATGGAGTTCCCTCTAAATCTTTACATTCTATACCATATTGCTTTTGGTCAAGTAGATTCTCTTTAATTGAGTCCTCTTAGATCAGGGGATCAGGTGCCTATGTCCATGATTTCTCAAGAAAGTTTGGATAATTGGGTCCACGAGGCATGTAATGTATTTTCATAAGATACTCAGACTAGTCCAATGGATATATGTATTTATAGGTGAAAATTGAGATGAACCTATAACTGAGATAGAGTCACATGATAAGATATTTCTTGAGAGTGAATTTCCTAAAAAGGAAAAATTAAAAAGAGAGAATATTTGTTTGAATTAGATGATAGGGTTGTACTTAACGAATCAACTGAGGTGAAAGATAAAGCACTTCCACTTGTTGATCCAAGTGGAAGCAGATCCTACATTAGCACCCAAGAAGTTGGTCTCTCAGTAGAAAAGTAAATGCTTGAGCTTGAGAAGCTTCTGGTCTAGTAGGTCTCTTGGATTACATCAGAGCTTTCACTTCGTAAGAGTACTGGAAAAGTATGCTCAAACATTATTTCGAGATCGAAGTGCAAGTTTTTCTAATATCTCCAGAAGATGATGAAGACCAAATTTAGTATGAGAAGATCTATCATCCCCTGCAAAGGAAAAATGGAAGAATGCAATGGAAGAAGTGATGGAGTCTATGAAATAAAATCAAGTTTGGGATTTAGTTGAACTTCCATCTGGTTAGATGAAGAAATCTACATACCAAAACTAGTAGGTTTCATTGAAATAGGTCAAGAGAAAAAAAAATTATGTAAATTAAAAAAGATCAATCTATGGCTGAAAGAAATCTTTTAGAAAATGGTACTTGAGATTTGACAAAAACAATAATCTCGTTCAACTTCATCACATTAGATGAAGATCACTGTATTAATCTGAAAATGACCAATGTAAAATTTGTGGTTTAATCTCTCTACAAGATGATATTTAATTGGCTTGGAATGTGAGAAGAAGTATGTTAATACTGATGTGATAATTTTTAATTGCAAGTCTATAATATCGCAATCTAGTAATAAAGTAAAATCTTTGAGTCCGAGTTATTGTTCCCACGAGCATTATAACTAAGTATCGAATTATGTTAATTCTCGCTTTATTTGAAAAATAGAATTGAAATGAATTATTTAAACTAAATAAAAGCAAAAGAAAAGATTATCATTATGGATTTTCTAAATTGATTTTTGTAAGTGTTGGGACTCACGATTTCACATTAGTCAATACTTATAATTCTATTCATCAAGTTTTAATCCTACTTATATGTGTTCAATCGGATTCATTAATGTATATTGAAATTCCTCTTTTGATTTTAAATCAATTCTATCTAACTAAGTCAACCCTATATCTCTATAGAGGATCAGAATTATTCTTTAACTAAATGCATAAAATCTATTAGGAATTCACAATTGATCGCATGCAACCACAAATTCATATCTTTATTATTTTGTTGAAATTGTCGGATTTATTACCATGCTCTAGCCTATATATTCACCTCTCAGATTTTGAAAACAAACCAAAAAAAATATGAATTATTGATCTAGTAATTCAAGCGTTAAACAAAATAAATAAATAAACACATGTAACTTATACATAAAATTTGTAATTTGAAATTGAAAGCGTAAAATTAAGCTACATCATTTATCCCAAGGGATAGAGAAAGAAGCAAAGATTGTTTAGGTTGCATATAAAATTGGACCCAAAAAAAAAAAGGCAATCACTCTTAAGGATGACCAAAAAGGAACAATACCACACCCACCCACTGTTATATATATAGTTAGATTAGTAAGATGACTTCATTATTAGATCTCTTTCCATCATTCAAGTTTTAAGAAATGGAAACATAACTTTCATCAAAAAAATGAATCTTTATACATTCATATCGATTGAATCTCCGTTATAATTCTTCAATTATGTTCTATTTTATGCCAATTTTACAGGCTTGCTATAAATGTGCTCAATGGACTTGTAACACAAGATATTGTTCAGTGGGGTTCATGTCTAGAAATCGAGAAGATAAAATAGCATTCATTAAGGATGGACAGAGTAAGGAATCTTTAGACGATATTCGATTGACTCTTGAGACGCATCCTAGTGGGTATGCCCAAATTAGAAAGAAACATTGTTCTCAATATTTTTCAAATAGATGTAAACATTCAAATCAAGACAGAAGAGAAAGAACTAGAACTTCCTAGGCATAGAGGAGATGTCTCATTGCTTTGAAGCTTCCCTTTTATTACATTTGGATGATTTTGACCCCTTTCCTTATATTGACTAACTTAAATCGAGGTTGATTGGTGTGTTCCTTGCAAACAAAAGATAAATGATATTAGAAATCACAAACACTAATAAGGAGGGCACCAACTTTGCACTCGAGAGACAACTTCCAATCAAGGCAGTGGAGAGTGATGCTCTAAATATTGTCCAAGGACTGATCTCGCGCAATAGTTTTGCTCTGAATGCTAGTATTTTTGTGCTATTCGTGATCTCCTGATTCATAGTAGTTGTGGTGCGTGTTACTTTATTCCTCTTGTGAGGAACATGGTAGCCCACAAGTTAGCAGAGTCTGCTGTTCTTACTACAGGAAATCAATTTTGGGTCGATTGTATACCTCGTTTTATCTCCCCTTTTCTATCTTTTGGGGGATGAAACTTCATCTTGGATTGTTAAATACAATTTCCCCTTTAAAAAAAAAAAAAAAACACCCCAAACTGAAGTTAAAGCAAATTCATGAATTTTTAAACATGGTCGACCACACATATCAAGCCCTGATATTGTCTAGAAAAACAGAAATTTTTTTGAGCCATCTTTTGATGTGTTAAATTTCACAGCATGATCTACAACATATTAAAAATTTAGCTTATTTGGAGTCTAATGGGGTCATGAAAAACTATGGAGAAGTAGGTGACATGAGCAGTTTTTCAGGTGCAATGGCCTTACAGTGGGTTGCAATGATGCAAGAATGGTTTTCATGAATTTTATGTAATGTAATGATCTAAACCATGAACTAATCACACACAACCAATAATAAACATGCTATAAAGATATATGCTCAGAAGAATTTCTCAAATTTGAACAGAAATATCTTTGTGACATTCAATCGAACATCTTGTGTGCATTGCAAAAATCAAAGAGTATGCATAGAATTGGGGACATGTATGAACCCAAAATTTCACCTAACAAAACAAAATCCACATACTCCAGATACTAACCTATGCCTAGACTTCATTTCTAATTAATTTAGGTTTTGTAAATTCATAAAAGATATCACAAACTTGAATAATCTTAAATAAAGTGAAGAATTATACATTTGATTGAACTTTGAAGTGATAAGAGCAAGGGAATTGATGCACTTAAGTGTTGATGATATGCACAAAGAATGATAGATCAATTTTGGAGTGATTTTGGGGGAAGAAAACGAATTTTTATGGTTTAAAAATGAAAGAATGTTGATGGCCTGAGGTATCACGTGGGCCATTACTATTCTAATTTTTTTTTTCAAAAATACATTCCCTTGATCGCTCAATTTTCCAAAAATCTTTTTTTTTTTTTTGGAATTTCAATCTTGTTTTTAACCCCCTAATCACTTCATGATCTATGCAATGATCTACCAAACATCATCTTCACGTTCTTAACTAAAACATGCAAAATTAAAAACACATCTAAATGTCCAAAATAGTGCAACAAGCAAAATTGTCTTAGCATGCAAACATGCAAAAACACTTAAAACATGTCACCTATCATACATATATAAAAAACAAGTTATGAATTAAATACTTAAGGCATAATAATAAATAAAAGGGTAGAAATTGGGTTGCCTCCCAATGAGCGCTCTGTTTATAGTCTAAAGTCCGACTTGTTGCATTTCTTCATCATGGAAGCATGAATGATCCTCGTGAAGCCCTGGACAACTTGCAATTGCTCGCTTTGCACTTCTCGACCCTTTTTCGTATTTCTTGAATTCCAAGGCCTCCTTTTCAGTGGTTTGTTAAAGGATGTTAGGCTTTTCCTCTTTTTTGTCCCTCCATCCACCTTTTTGCACTATAGCTTCCACTTTGCAGCAGCTTTCATTTTGCACATTTGGATCTTGTATTGGAGTGATGTTAAAAGTTACTTGTTCGTTTTCCACCCTGAATATGATTTCTCCTTTCTCAATGTCCATTAGGGCATGTCTAGTAGCAAGGAATGACCTTCCAAAGATGAAAGACGTCTGATTGTCCTCTTCCATGTCTAGGATCACAAAATCAGCTGGGAAGAAGAACTTGTCCACTTTCACTGTTACATTTTCAACAATACCATATGGATACTGAATTGATCTATTGGCTAACTTTAGTGTGATATTTGTTGGTTTAGGCTCACCCAAACGAAGTTTCTTGTATACAGAAAGAGGCATTAAATTAACACTTACTCCTAAATCACACAATACATTATTAAAACTAAAGTTACCAGTTGTTCATGGGATAGATAAACTCCCTGGATCTTTTAGCTTTTGTGGTAACTTGCTTTGAATAACGGTGTCACACTCCTCACTCAGTGCTACTATTTTAAAGTCTACCAGCTTCCTTTTGTTTGACAACATCTCTTTCATGAATTTCAAGTAAAGGGAATTTGAGCTAAGACCTCTGCAAATGGAATGTTTACGTGCAGTTTCTTAAAAAATTCCAAAAATTTACAAAACTGCTTTTCTAACTGGTGCTTTCTCACACTTTGTGGATATGAAATCGGAGACACATAAACTTTAACTGGTGGTCGGACTCGAACTTCTTCTTCAACTTTCTCTTGAACTTTTGAAGTAGATCTCTACTCTTTCTCCCTTTTTTGTTCTTTGACCACATTCTGCCATCTTTTCTCTTCATACTCTTCCACGGTTAATTTAGGCGATTGAACTCCACTCCTGATTGTTATTGTATTCACATGTTCACATGGATACGTTTCAGTGTAGCTTGGTTGCTCTACTTGTTGCTAACTGCCCCATCTAATTCTTCAATTTTTTTTATTTCAGCCACTTGACTCATTATCGCATCATTCTGACTTTTAACCAGCTAAATTAACATATCCATGTTCTCCTTCATTGTAGTTTGAGCTTGTTGTTACTGTTGGAAGCCTGGTGGGTGTTGAACATTCTGATTATCAGCCCATGAGAAGTTGGGATGGTTCTTCCATTATGAGTTGTATGTCGGTGAATATAGACCACCCTGTTTTTGGTTTCCTACTAAATTCACTTTCTCTGGAGTTGATTGATTTTGCTAACCCAAGGGAAAATTATTTACAGCGTGATGTTCAAAACAGAAATCAGAAGGGGCTGTCCGCACTGCATGAACTGAATACCATTGGTAGCTGTTGGCAGCCATTTTCTTAAAAATTTCAGAAACTTCTTCATAAGTCATGTCCATAATTGATTCCGTAGTTGCTGAATCTTCATGCTTCTTATTTGCATTTGTCAAACCATTGTAGAACGTTTGCATTAAAATCAGTTAGCTATTCCATGTGTGGGACACTGTCGAATCAGCTAATTGAACCTTTCTCAAGCTTAAAAAATGAATTCCCATTGATTGTTGACTGAATGAAAGGATCTCACACCTAAGCTTTAACATCGGGCCACGTGGAAAGAATTTATCAACAAATTTCTGTCTCAAAATTTCCCAAGTAGTGATAGTATGGAGAGGCAATGAGTAGAACCATGCCTTCGCTTTATCTGCAAACGAGAATGAGAATAATTTAAAATTTACGACATCATCTAGAACGCCATTCATGCACTGCATGTCGCACAATTCTTTAAAAGTCCAAAGATGAGCATGTGGATCTTCAGATGTCAATCCATGAAACGCAGTTGAGTTTTGGATCATTAAATCAAGGAAGTCTTTATATCATAATTATTAGCTGGTATTGCTGACGGTACTATACAAGTCCCAATATTTCCCATAGGAGGAACCGTGTATTCTCTCAAAGCAAGCATTCCATGATTTGGTTGCTGTTCAATAACAGCTACTGGTAGATTATTCTGATTTGCCTGATTATTTAGAATCTTATCTTCTGCCATGTCTAGATCTGTTTGTTGAGATGCTTCCAATTTTTGTCTATGCCTCTGTCGAAAGGTGCGCTCAATTTCGGTATCAAGAGGAAGCAATTCACAATACTTAAATTTAACATAAATTAAATAAAACAAAAATAAAAATAAAAATAAAGCAAATAAAAGTTCAAAGTAAAGTAAGAACTAATGTGTATTGATATTAATATGAAAATAATCCCCAGAAACGATGCTAAAAATTTGTTCACCTTATTTGCAATGCAAAATATTCCAGCAAGTGTACCTATCGTGAAAAGTAATAAAGTGAACCAAAGAGTCCGGATTATCGTTCCACGAAGACTGCTATTACGTATCGAAATTGTTAGTTCCTATCCTTATTTGAGTAGACGAATTTGTTTGGTGTTTTAAATTAAAATTAAAACTAAGAAACTAAACTAAAGAATTAAAATTGCGAATTTGTTTTGTTTTTAAAAATGATTGTTAAGTAGTTGAGAATCACGATTTCACCTAACCAATTAAATTAACTCGAATTCCAATTTTATTTCTTAAATATGCATTCAGGCGGATTCAGTAATTTAAATTGAGATTCCTCTCTCAAGCTTAAATCAATTCTACATAAATAAGTCAACCATGTATCCCTATAGAGGGTCCGAATATTCCTTATCTAGATGCAATAAATACAAGAATTCACTCACGACCGCGATAATAATAAAAGTATATCTCTATCTCCTGTTCAATTACCGTATTTATTATTTTGATCAAAGTTATTAACTCACCTCTCGAATTATGGAAATAACTCATTAAATCATGAATTAGTGGCCAATTAATTCATGCATTAAACAAAATAATAAATCAACACATGCAATGAATCATTAACACTATGGAATTTGGAATTAAATTAATAAAGGTAGGTTACATCGTTTATCCCAACATGGAGCTTAGTTACACATCATGAATAAACAACAAAGATAATAAAATATAGCTTTCATTAAAAATAACATAAGAGAATGGAAAGTTTGCACCAAGTATCAATTCTCCAGGTGATCTTCAACTCTAGGCCTTTTGCTATGCTTGAATCTCCTAAGAATTTGACGTGAAAAGCTAAATTGTATGATATTCTTAGGTGAGGTAAAGGTCCTCTTTTCATGCCTCAAAAGTTGTATATATAGTTATTGGGAAGACCTAGGTGAAAGAGGAGGAAAATTTGATAAAATTCGCTCAAAAGCCCAAACACAGCCTAATCGGTAAATCACGTGATCGTGCGGTTCAATTTCCTGCGATCACGTGATTATGACATTTAGCCTTGGGTAATAATTTTTCAACATCGCATGATCACTCACCTTTAAAGTGGCGATTGCGTGGCTTGATCCAAAATACACTTATCAAATAGCACCAATTAGAATTATTGTTTGTCGTCGAACAATGTAAAATAAAACTAATTGATAAGTGTATTTTATACACTTATTTATATGTCTAAATTGGAATATATTATTTTTGTTTTATAATAAATGCTATTTAATTTGCGTTCATTTGTTTACTTTGCAGAAAATATTCCAAAAGATGAAGAATGAAGCAATTAATGGGAAAAATGCACAATCGGATACTAATTGGAGCTAAATGGAGCAGTTGAGGAGTTTTTGACGTCAATTGAAAAACAATTATGGTGCCAAAGTGAATAAAATAGAAGTTGAAGGACCTAGTTGAGGGAGTTGAGAGCTGAAATAAGTAAATTGAGAAGACTCCAAAGTTTGGGGACTAAATCACAATAATTGGAAGTTGAGGATGGAAGGTGCAAATAATAGTCAGGGACCAACTTATACATAAGTGAACGCTGAAAATTGTACAGAATGAAATAACCACGTGATTGCGGCCTTTAAAGGAGCACGATCGCTCGTTGATTAGAAAATCAGACTCTAGAGTTTTATTGTCTTCTGCGCAATCGCGCTGTATTGCACCACGCGATCGGGCGCATTTCTGACTAGTTCGCGGGTCAGAATTTTATCGTAATTTTCAATAGATTTTGGGCTTTTTTGACCTAGGTTTCTCCAACACTATAAATACAACATAAGGGGGAGGGATTTTGTACATTTGTCTCACCAAAGAACAAGCCACAGTAGAGAATTCAACATCAAATTCTTGGGGAATCAAGCATCACAAAGGGCGTGTATTGAAGATAATTGAAGAATCAACACTTGATGCAAGTGTTCCTTTCTTTATATTAATTTTAATGAACATTTATTATTATTTTTGCTATTTAATTATGATGTGTAACTAATATCAATGTTGGGATGAATGATGTAGCCTAGTCATATTATTTTAATTCCAAATTTCGTTGTTTTAACGATTTCGTTGCATATATTGATTTATTATTGTTCTTAATGCTTGAATTTCCTGATCACCAATTTATTATATATTGAGTTTTTTCCATAATACGAGAGGTGAGTTAATAACTTAGAACGTGGTAATAAATCCGATAATTGAACAACTACTTTTGTTGTTATTGCGGTCGTGTGTGAATTCTTGTGTTTATTGCATCTAGATAAGGAATACTCGGACCTGCTGTAGAGATACATGGTTGACTTATTTAGGTAGAATTGATTTAAACTCGAGAGAGGAATCTCAATATACATTAGTGAATTCGACCGAACACATATTTAGGAAATAAAACTGGAAATTGAAGTTAATTTAATTGGTTAGGTGAAATCGTGAATCTCAACTAACTTACAATCATTTTTAGAAACAAAACAATTTTGTAATTTTTCTTCTTTAGTTTATGTTCTTATTTTTAATTTAAAATCTCAAATTCTGTTGTTTGTTCAAATAAGGTCTAAAACTAACATATTTGACGCGATCCCGGTCGGGGAATCTCGTCGGGGAATCTCGTCGAACACGCGAAATAACGATATTTAAAACCCTAGGATAGATCTAGATCAGATCGACACAAGACAAACAATGAAAATAAGGATAGAATGAAGGTAAAGTGTAACGACCAAGAATTTTTACGCGATTAATAATTATTTTAATAGAAAATCATGTCGCTACTATTTCACCCATTTTTATTAAGTTAACGCCACGACGTATTCGTATAGCCAAGTCAAGAAATAATCGAGATCGTTCGATTTTAAATTAAATTCCGAATTTCTAAAAATATCTCCATTCTCTTGATTTAAAGTATATTAAGTCTAAGTACTTAATTCAATGTTATCCCAATATTTATTTGTACAAAAATTACTTTTATTATTTAAATTAAGAAAATATATGCAAGCATGAGAGGTTCCATTATATATAATAATTATGAGAATCTTAATTTAATAAATATGGAAAAGTATATAAATGGTTGATAGATTCCATTATATGTAATCATGAAGAGCATAATATTTGTATAAATATGGAAAAGTATATGAATGAATTATATACTCCATTATATATAATCATGAAGAGCATAATATTTGTATAAATATGGAAAAGTATATGAATGGTGCTTTACTTTAAGAAAAGGATGTGTTAAAATTAATAGAATTGAATGATTATGTTTACAATATGCCAACTTTATACATCTATTTAAACCCATCTCTTTTACACACAACTCTACACATATACACTTATTTCCAACCTCTTGACAAAATCCACAAGTAAGAGAAATTCAAGGTGGTCAAGAAAGTTTTGGTCCATTTACTACTACACTTCATTTTAATCTTTTAAAAGGTAAGTATATCTTATGTTTTTATGAAAATTAAGTATGTTGTTATGAAATGTAAGTATATCTTATGTTTTTATGAAAATTAAGTATGTTGTTATGAAATGTAAGTATATCTTATGTTTTTATGAAAATTAAGTATGTTGTTATGAAATGTAAGTATATCTTATGTTTTTATGAAAATTAAGTATGTTGTTATGAAATGTAAGTATATCTTATGTTTTTATGAAAAGTAAGTATGTTTTTATGAAAGGTAAATACACCTTATGTTTTTATGAAAAGTAAGTATGTTTTTATGACAAGTAAGTATATCTTATGTTTTTATGAAAAGTAAGTATGTTTTTATGAAAGGTATTACCTTATGTTTTTATGAAAAGTAAGTATGTTTTTATGACAAGTAAGTATATCTTATGTTTTTATGAAAATTAAGTATGTTGTTATGAAATGTAAGTATATCTTATGTTTTTATGAAAATTAAGTATGTTGTTATGAAATGTAAGTATATCTTATGTTTTTATGAAAAGTAAGTATGTTTTTATGACAAGTAAGTATATCTTATGTTTTTATGAAAAGTAAGTATGTTTTTATGAAAGGTAAATACACCTTATGTTTTTATGAAAAGTAAGTATGTTTTTATGACAAGTAAGTATATCTTATGTTTTTATGAAAAGTAAGTATGTTTTTATGAAAGGTAAATACACCTTATGTTTTTATGAAAAGTAAGTATGTTTTTATGACAAGTAAGTATATCTTATGTTTTTATGAAAATGTTTGGATCATTGCTATGAAATCAATCTCACAAGATTGTTATGGGTTCCATATGATATGTTTATGATTATGCTAAGGGGACCGGAGTTTAGTAGCGCTACACATAAGAATTCTTGCCATTTAAGTTCGGTAAAATTCTTGTGTCTCCCTATGTTTATGAGTATTTCGATCCTATCTTATGTTATGATGAAAATGATCCATATGCTTTCAAAAGAAAATTTATGCTTGGTATACTTACTGAGATTTTATAAATCTCACTCCACGATATTTACCATTTTCAGATAATTGAAGGTTCGAGGCGGTCAACATGGAAGTGGCAAAAGTGGTTAAGATTGATGAGATAATTATGTTGAACTTTATGTAAGAAAATTATGTTCTATTTTATTCACAAATAAAATTATGGGATTCTAATTATTCTTTTGAATAATTTTACATTTCTATTTAAGTCTCGATAATATGATATGAGTCACTTTTAGTGGCACTCGAATGGTCGAGAATTCGGGTCGTCACAGTTGGTATCAGAGACAAGAGTTTTAAAAACGATTCTGTAGATTTTTGAAATTTTATTTCTTAAAAAAAAAAAAAAAAAAAAAAAAAAAAAAAAAAAAAAAAAAAAAAAAAAAAACACTATTCACGTGAACAGTAAAACGACGTGCTATTCATGATGAACAGTGAACGAAATCACTATTCAATTAAAAAAAAAATTGAATTTTCACATGTCAAGTATGGTTATGATTTTGAAAAGTATGATGAAATTTGATGTGCGAATTTCAAGGACAAAATTCATTTTAAGCAAGGGAGTTTGTAATGTTCTGAAAATTTTATGGAATATAATTAGTTAGTGATATGATGTTTATATTGATGTCTTTGATAAATTTCTAGAAGTTCGGGGACTAAAGGAAAATAAGATTTGACGATAAAATTTTATTTGGGTTAATTAGGCCCAATCTTATGTAAAGATGCGAAATGATTAATAATAATTTTTTTTTTAAAATATTTTAACTCATCACTCTACTATGTCACTTTCCACGTATTGACTCCTCGAACCAGGTATGTTATATGCTTTGCAAGTCATTTACGATTTTATTAAGACATGTTAAGTATGAAATCTTCATATGTTATGAATCTTTATGTGTTACACATAATATACATGTCAAGTATGATATAAATTGATAGAAGACTCAATTTTTTTATTCTTTTCAAAGTAGAATCATGAGACATAGAGGATATTGATATGAATTTTGGTTCATATTAAGCTTAGTAAGATTGACTCAATTAGAAATTAAGTTGGGTTGTAACTTTGGCCCAAAATATATGGAATAATATATTAAACAAACAAAATTGATAATGAATTGTACAATAATTTATCCCTTTATCACTACCTTTGTGTAAAAACAAGGGAAAAACTGTGGATGATTATTAGTACTTCCTCTTCAAGTTTCAATTTTCGGTTCAATAATTTATCCCTTTATCACTACCTTTGCTTAAAAAGCAAGGAAAAACTGTGGATGATTATTGGTACCACTCTTCAAGTTTCAATTTTGAAAAAAAAAAAAAAAATATGATTTACGAATGATTTTCAAAATAATCTTTGTCGTCAAGTTTAGAAATGATGAGCCCTAAATGGACTTTGCATAATTGATTTTAGACATGGCACTAAGTATGAGAAGTCAACAGAAAGGACTAGATAATATTTTCGAATTATTCATCGTTTAGATTAAACGAGAAATAGAAAGTCAGTTTTATGAAGTTATGATGAGATGTTGAGATTATAAGTGATATGATTTTATTGAGATTTTTATGAGAAGAATTATGAAGTTGGAGATTTAAGGTTTAGGCTCTTAATTATTGAGAAATAAGGACTTGATATGGTGATATTAGAAATTATGATTTGAAATTTCTATGTTGAGGAATTATGAATTGATTTTCTGAAATATTTATGATGATATTGAAGTTTGATGAAATTGTGATCAAATGTACAATTAGTTATTATTGTGAGTTATGAAGTATACTTACGATTTGGATAAGTCCAAATTTCAAAGGAAAACTCTGCCTAGAATTTTATCGTTTGGAGTTAAGAGCATAGTATGGTATGCAATCACTAAGAGAATTGAAGTTAGACATACAAGTTCATTTACATCACAAACGAGATTTAGTAGATGATAACAGAGATATTATTATTTTCTCATAAGGAGAACACACAAGAGTCACCCTAGAAAGGAAATACATGAAAACACGCAAAAGCAAAAGAAAGCAACATGGGAAATTCCTCAAATTGAGAGATGTGTTTCCGGAGTAGCCGTATCCTACCACCTCTGACCTTTTGAGGAAATAAAGAAACCTTCAAAAAGGTGTGTTTCGAGAGTAAGAATACTCCGTAATCTACCACCTGGAACCTTTGAGGTACACACAAGATTTAAACATTAAGGAAAATCCTAGGAAATTAGAGGGGTGTCTCGAGAGTAAGAATACTCCGTACTCTACCCCCACCTATTCTAAGATTCATAAAGTTAAGTTTACATTAACCGGACTCCATTTTCGCTTGATTCCCCTTCCTTGCGACCAATCTATCTTAACCCCTGCTGGATCTTGTATTGAGATATATGACTGCAGCTTATCCAGTAGTTCATCAATAGTAGGAGCAGAAATAAGAAGCCTTCTGGAAAATGGAGAGATGAATCCCTGTTCCACAGCATAATCAAGAAAGGTTAACAAGCCATCAAAGAAATTGTTAACATTCAAAAGCCCAATAGGCTTAGTATGGAGACCTAGTTGAGCCCACGAGGTAATGTTAAAGATTTCTTCTAAGGTACCAAAACCTCCGGGTAGGGCTATAAAGCCATCAGCAACCTCAATCTTTCGAGTCTTATTCGATAAATTTTCCTCAGATCATTCATTGGAAGACTGGAATAATACTTGCGAATGTTTGTAAGAATGATATCCATGTTTTTGATGGATCTAACCTCTTCCCAGCATGAACTATTTAAAAGCATTAAGGATCGGAGGGAATCCGCGTGATATTGATTCCAGCAAGAAAGCGCGGAATAGAATAATGGAAAAGAGGGAACAAGGGTTTATGCGCCGTTTACTTTCTTGATAAAAGGAAGATTTGATGATGACGGGATTTGAGATATGGAATATTTTCTTGGATTTTGGGTACTGATATTTTGATATAATAATCAAGGTATAGAAATAATACGGGGATACGTGAAAGTGAAATAAGGACTGTATTGAATCAGGATTAATAAGTTTGTGCAAGTGAAAGGAATACCTTACGGGAAATGTTATGATATTTGAGTTAAGAATTTTAATTATTTGGGAGATATTTGTTTATTGAATTTTGCAGAAATTTTGGGTTACAAATATTGGAAAGATAAACTGATGATTATGTTGATATGTGAATAACATGTTTGGGTATATTACATAGAGAATATTCTGGTAATCGTTTTATTTACTTTGGGATATTTGGTGATAAGAAGAAATGACTAATTATTATGGTATGATATGTTAGTAAAGATTTATTGAAATTTTAGAGACATTAATACGAATATTTGAGGTCACATGATACGATGATAAGTGACAGGTTACATGAGTACTACAAGACATGATGAAATATCACATACGATTGGGAATTTTCCTTTTGAGTCAGAATTTATGAGTAGACACATATGTCTATTATTGATAGAAAAGTCCATGTCTTAAGAAAACAAATTGATGCATTTAGTCAAAGTCCAGTGGGTTAAATATGGTTGGGTTAAATATGGTAGCGATGATGCTACATAAGAAGAAGAAGAAGAGATTCTGATTAAGTGTTCAGAAATCATAAGATCAAGTAAGATTAATTTCGAGGACGAAATTATTTTAAGGGGGTAAGTTTGTAACGACCAAGAATTTTTACGCGATTAATAATTATTTTAATAGAAAATCATGTCGCTACTATTTCACCCATTTTTATTAAGTTAACGCCACGACGTATTCGTATAGCCAAGTCAAGAAATAATCGAGATCGTTCGATTTTAAATTAAATTCCGAATTTCTAAAAATATCTCCATTCTCTTGATTTAAAGTATATTAAGTCTAAGTACTTAATTCAATGTTATCCCAATATTTATTTGTACAAAAATTACTTTTATTATTTAAATTAAGAAAATATATGCAAGCATGAGAGGTTCCATTATATATAATAATTATGAGAATCTTAATTTAATAAATATGGAAAAGTATATAAATGGTTGATAGATTCCATTATATGTAATCATGAAGAGCATAATATTTGTATAAATATGGAAAAGTATATGAATGAATTATATACTCCATTATATATAATCATGAAGAGCATAATATTTGTATAAATATGGAAAAGTATATGAATGGTGCTTTACTTTAAGAAAAGGATGTGTTAAAATTAATAGAATTGAATGATTATGTTTACAATATGCCAACTTTATACATCTATTTAAACCCATCTCTTTTACACACAACTCTACACATATACACTTATTTCCAACCTCTTGACAAAATCCACAAGTAAGAGAAATTCAAGGTGGTCAAGAAAGTTTTGGTCCATTTACTACTACACTTCATTTTAATCTTTTAAAAGGTAAGTATATCTTATGTTTTTATGAAAATTAAGTATGTTGTTATGAAATGTAAGTATATCTTATGTTTTTATGAAAATTAAGTATGTTGTTATGAAATGTAAGTATATCTTATGTTTTTATGAAAATTAAGTATGTTGTTATGAAATGTAAGTATATCTTATGTTTTTATGAAAATTAAGTATGTTGTTATGAAATGTAAGTATATCTTATGTTTTTATGAAAAGTAAGTATGTTTTTATGAAAGGTAAATACACCTTATGTTTTTATGAAAAGTAAGTATGTTTTTATGACAAGTAAGTATATCTTATGTTTTTATGAAAAGTAAGTATGTTTTTATGAAAGGTATTACCTTATGTTTTTATGAAAAGTAAGTATGTTTTTATGACAAGTAAGTATATCTTATGTTTTTATGAAAATTAAGTATGTTGTTATGAAATGTAAGTATATCTTATGTTTTTATGAAAATTAAGTATGTTGTTATGAAATGTAAGTATATCTTATGTTTTTATGAAAAGTAAGTATGTTTTTATGACAAGTAAGTATATCTTATGTTTTTATGAAAAGTAAGTATGTTTTTATGAAAGGTAAATACACCTTATGTTTTTATGAAAAGTAAGTATGTTTTTATGACAAGTAAGTATATCTTATGTTTTTATGAAAAGTAAGTATGTTTTTATGAAAGGTAAATACACCTTATGTTTTTATGAAAAGTAAGTATGTTTTTATGACAAGTAAGTATATCTTATGTTTTTATGAAAATGTTTGGATCATTGCTATGAAATCAATCTCACAAGATTGTTATGGGTTCCATATGATATGTTTATGATTATGCTAAGGGGACCGGAGTTTAGTAGCGCTACACATAAGAATTCTTGCCATTTAAGTTCGGTAAAATTCTTGTGTCTCCCTATGTTTATGAGTATTTCGATCCTATCTTATGTTATGATGAAAATGATCCATATGCTTTCAAAAGAAAATTTATGCTTGGTATACTTACTGAGATTTTATAAATCTCACTCCACGATATTTACCATTTTCAGATAATTGAAGGTTCGAGGCGGTCAACATGGAAGTGGCAAAAGTGGTTAAGATTGATGAGATAATTATGTTGAACTTTATGTAAGAAAATTATGTTCTATTTTATTCACAAATAAAATTATGGGATTCTAATTATTCTTTTGAATAATTTTACATTTCTATTTAAGTCTCGATAATATGATATGAGTCACTTTTAGTGGCACTCGAATGGTCGAGAATTTGGGTCGTCACATAAAGCCTTGACCCGACAATCACGACGCAATTTATGACGATGCGGATTGAAGAACCAAGATTGGTGAACGCCACAAGGACTTGTCAATTTCCTTGATAAGTACCGAATTTGGAAACGCCACAAATATTCTTGCAAATATTTGATAAGTTTGCTGGAAGAACGCCACAAAGAACGGATCTTTGATAAGTTCAAGAAAAAGGGAATAAACTCAACCTCTCAATTTTGAAGAATCCTCTCACAAATTTTATTAATCAAGTCAAACTTGTCTGTCCTTTTGCAGTGCCCCGAGTTCCGTATACCCGGTTAACCACGTCATTTACTGGTCTAAATTTTTCGAATAATATTTTTGCGGAAGAAATAATTGAAATTCATTTTTGGCAACATTAAATAAACTGTAATGGCCGATAAAATGAAAACATTTATGAAACCATTTGAAATAGTAAATCGAACCATTAATTTTGTAAAGAAATTGACAATGTCATAATTTTTCAAATAAATGAACTTCTCTAAATTATTCGATGTTTGGAAAATACAGAAATCATTAATGTCAAACTTTTAACCGTTTAACGATTATTGCCACCATCATTCATCACTCGCCACTGTCTCCGAAATCTGCAAAGCTGTTAAAAAGTAGGGTGAGCATTTCATGGGGGAAATACTCAGTAGACTCATCGCAAATTAATTAATTTATAAGATAATTAAACACATAAATGCCGGCTCTTTATAAAACGGGCATTGATAGGGCTTCTTTATAAAACGGCTCTTGATAGATCTCATATTGTGCATTACAGCACGGGACATATTTTGAAGATCATAGGCTCTTTGAAAACAGCTCTTTGAAAATCATATACTTATAAAACACATTTTAATTATGCCAAGCATAATTTTCTTTTGAAAGCATAGTGATCATTTTCATCATAACATAGGATAGGATCGAAATCCTCATAAACATAGGGAGACACAAGAATTTTACCGAACTTCGGTGGCAAGAATTCTTATGCAGTAAGTATACCAAGCATAATTTTTGAAATTCATAGGGATCATTTCCATCATAACATAGGATAGGATCGAAATCCTCATAAACATATGGAGACACAAGAATTTTACCGAACTTAGGTGGCAAGAATTCTTATGTGTAGCGCTACTAAAACTCCGGTCCCCTTAACATAATCATAAACTTATCATATGGGACCCATAGCAATCTTGGTAGATTGATTTCATAGCAATCTTGGGAGATTGATTTCATAGCAATGATCCAAAAACATTTTCGTGAAGCATAGGGTATACTTACTTTTCGTAAAAACATAAAGTATATTTTCTTTTCATAAAAACATACTTACTTTTCTTAAAAATTGACTTTCACAAGTCACATGACATTTATATGAAATCATAATTTAAATTAATTAATAAGTGCGAGTCTACCTCAAATCCGACGAGTGCAAAGTTGAGCGGGAATGACTTCAATTTCTTTAAATTCTCCGTACGCTTCGTCTTAGCCAATAAGTCACTTTAGTCTATCGAATATATAGTTCAAAATGATAAATTATAATTTGGGAACTAAAATTGATGTTTTGAAAGTTGAGGGACTAAAATGAATACTTTTGAAAGTTCAGGGACTAAAATAGATATTTTGAAAGTTGAGGGATTAAAATGAATACTTTTGATAGTTGAGGGACTAAAATGAATATTTTCAAAACTTGGGATTTAAAATCAAATAAAGTAAATCAGCAGGGACTGAATAATAGATTTTAAAATTGAAGGACTGATTAAACTCAAAAACTTGGGGGCTGATTTTGATAAGTTTAAAAGCTGAAAGGACTGAAATAAAACCTTTTTAAAACTTGGGGACTGATTTGAAATAACTTTAAAACATTGGGACTAAAGTTGCAGATTCTGGAAATTAAATATATAATATCAATCTCTTTCTCTTTTCATTTCAGATCAGAGAGGAGGACTCGAGAGAAAAGCGAGAGACGGAGGTGCTACAGGTGGTGATGGTTAGCAGTGTGGATAGCAATGGCTGCCAGCTTGGGATCGGTATAGTTTTACTGATTTCTTGAATTGGGCAGTGGCAGTCATGGTGGTCCAGGCGGTGGTTGTGGCAATTTGAATTGAGGACGGTTGTGATTAACATTGCAGTGGTGGTGGTTGTTTAACAGATCGGAGGTGAGTTGGAGATGGTACTTGGCAGTGAAACTGGATCGGCTGTGAACTGCTGATGATGAGGGCTGAAGGCAATTGCTGCAGACTTGATTTTTGTGAAATTTGTGTATTGAACGGCTGTGAATTGCAGAGGATTGAATTGGAAATGGCAGCTGAAATGGATTGGGTTGGTGAAACGTTGTGAGTAATCAGGGTGATGATAATAGGATTCAGCTGGTTATAGAGTTGAGGCTGTACTGATGATGCTGGTTGGTGTAGTGTGGTGTAGAGTTCAACTTTGGCAGTAGGGAATGGCTTTCGGCTGTGCAGGTGCTGAGATGATGATGTTTATATATATTGTATTGCGGAATCTAGGTACATGGAAGTGTAAGTTGTGCCATGTGTATTGAAATGAAGATGAGGTAGATTCATAAATGAGTTGGAATGAGCAGGCAGTTGCTCCATTATTAAAGATGGAGGTGGAGTTTGGCTTTCGGCGGAGGATAATGAAATGATAAAGTGGTGGAGTATGAGTTGGATGGTTTTGTAAAAAAATAAAATGGTGGAGAACATCATAATTGAAGGGGAATAATTGAGTGGATTTCATCATAATCATGATGATGGAGGAGGAGCAAAACGTGTAGAATAAATTTTGATTATGATAAGAATTGGACTAACTTTGATTCGGAATTGTATTAAAAACTGATATATTTTTGGACTGAAAAATACATTTGAGAAATAAATAATTTTGGAATTTAAAAATGATTTTGAAAATAATACTTTGAATAAATAATTAAAATAATATAATTTTAGAAATTTGGACATTTAATTTAAAATCGAACAAATTCGATATTTCTTGACTTGGCTAGACGAATCCGTCGCGGCGTTAACTTCAAAACAATGGGTGAAATAGTAGCGACACAATTTTCTAAATATTAAATGTAACACCCCAAGTTTAAGAGTCTAAAACCTAGGCATGTCAAGTTCCATTCACATTAAACGCGGAATTTAAATCCTTTACACGACTAAAATGTTCATTTACCTATTATAAATTTTTAGAAAAATTTCGGCAGAGTCTCCTCTATAAATTGGACATAGCCAACCTGTAGAGGGACATCAAAAACCATTTAAAAATTTAAAACATCCATCACATCTCAATCACATTCATCATCGCCAAAACCAATTCATGCATTTCCCAAACTCCTCAATCATAAGATTTCTCAAAATATCAAACGACATTGACAAAAGAATTAAGAGGAAATTTAATCTCAATTGCGTCACCAATACGTGATCAAGACTAACTTCAACCAAACATTACCAATAACAATAGATGAAGGAATAAATTTAAACGACAACTTGAATCAATTTAACTTTATTAATTAAGGCGACGGTGGGTACTGTCGAAGTCAGCCGCCAAGTGTTCTCCTCTGATCATCTAACTTTCATCACCTGAAATATTGGGGAGGGATTGGGGTGAGCTAAAGCTCAGTAAGTAAACTGTATGCATGAATGCATGCTTATGACATGAATGCTTTTCGAAATTCCGTGTATGTATCCCCATTTACATTACTTTCCAGAACTTTCAAACTTTTCAACTTTCGTTCAACATTTCAAAACTTTCAATTCATTTCCATCGTGAGCTCACTTGATGTAACTTCTAGTCAATCAGCATATAGTGGGCAATTACTTATTTGGAACCAGATTAACATGCGCATTTCCACCGCAAAGCGGTTTAACATTCACTTTCCCACCGCAAAGCGGTGTAACATTCACTTTCCCACCGCAAAGCGGTGTAACATTTACTTTCCCACCGCAAAGCGGTGTAACATTACATTCGGGTACGCCGGTCCCCCGTGCCCCATTTCCCACTCGCACCTTTCATGACATAGAAGTACACCCATTCTTTCAAAAACTTGGGATACATACTTTTTTGACAAAAATTTTCACTTTGACACATTCCTTTCATGAAAACATTTGACTTTCTCATTTCGGTGCCAATGCATGCTTGATGATGCAATGACATGTAACGTGCATGCTTGAACATTCTTCTCAATAACATATGTTTTCCTAAAGTAAATGCAATTCATCAAGGCAAGTAATTTGCACGACAGTCATTTACACATAACTTTCACATTTACATTCGACTTTGATGCAAATAGGGGGGAGTTTACTTACATGATGTCCTTAATATTTACCGTTTTCTTGATTTGCAAGTGGAGGAGCCTCGACTGCCCGTGTCGTCAATGTACCAAAAGTCCTAATTATTTCCATTTGCCAAAATGAATAACTTTCAGTTCACAAACACATTCATTATTCACTTTAATACTAATCAAACATTAACCGAGATTAAAACTTCAATTTAACCCAAGTGTGACTTTACATAATAACCACAACACATAAAACCATTTATTACAAACTTTACCAACAAGCAATTAACTAATTTCTTAATTCTAATCGAATTCGAAAAATTAACCTAACCATTGGTCCATTGGTTAACAATTGGATTCATATATAAAGGTCTAAGAATTAACTAGTTAATATGACTAAAGCCATTTAGACCAATACATGAAAATTCTCAAATTTTTCAATTTACCCAGAATAACATAACCTTAATTAACTAACTCAAATTTTAACAGAGTATTTTCCAAAATTTTTAAATCTGAAAATTGTATTCATAATTCAACTTAACCAAATATTTAACTAAGTTACAAAATCATCAATACACCCACACACACATATACATATATATACACACACCACATACACATTGTCTAACATCTCAAATAAACAATTTAAAATTCGAAATCTAAACAAGTCTAAAATCTGAAAATTTGAAATATACAAATATACACATACATCAATATATACATACACATACATCAATATATACATACACAGAACTTACACCTACCTATAATCATGGTTAATTTCGAAAATTTAACAAAATTACAAATCTGAAATTATCTGCAACATCTGAATTTATGCATATCAAGTGTATTCATACATTATCTACATAGAATTTATACATATATACATGTGTGTATCGAATTATGGGGGTGTGTGTGTGTGAAATCGCGTGGAACCGTGTGTGTGTGTGCGCGGGTGGTGTGTGTGCGTGAGGAGAAAAGGGAGAAGGGGGAAGACTACCGGTGGTGGTGGTGGTGATGGCCGGCGATTGAGGTCGCCGTCGCCTAGAGGGAGATCGCGGGTGAGGGTGGCGATGGAAGAGAGAACCGAGAGTGCGAGAGGGAGAGATCGCGAAGAGAGAGAGAGACGCGGCGTGAGAGAGAGGGGTATGAGAGTGTGAGGTTTCTTTTAGGTTAGGGTTAAGTGTTTAACTTTTGATAACTTGCAATTTAGTCCCTCAACTCTCAAATTGGTAATTTAGGTTCATAACTTTCAAATAAAATTCCAAAGTGTCACCAAACTTTTCCCCACTTCAATTTAATACAATAAAAATAGAAATTAGCATGCCTAGGCAATAAATTTAATTAATCACATAAATTGCACGTAAACTGTTAAAATAACAATTTATAAACTTTTAATTGGTACATTGATCGAGACGGGATCCAGTCCTTCCATTGTAAAATAATTCAAATAAAACCATAATAACCATAATATTAGTTAAATCATTCATACTGATATTAACATAAACTTTACGTGAAAATCAAGAAAGCATGTAAATCGAATGCGGTATTACATTAAAATAATTATTAATTGCGTAAAAATTCTGGGTCGCTACACCTTTACAATGAATGGAAAAGCGTATAAATAAGCAAAATAACCTAGCATCTAATTTACTCAAAATAGAATTCTAAATAGACTAAAATTCTAAAATAGGAAAATAACCTAAAATAATAAAAGGAAACTAAATACTTTGAAAATCCCGGAAAATCTTGAATTACGGCCGTGAATATATAGCTTACGGCCGTAATGAACATTCTGTCTCAAATTTCAATCAGGTGTTACGGCCGTGATCAACATGTTACGGCCGTAAAATATTTCAATTTCAGTTTTACGGCCGTGATAAACTTCTTACAATCGTAATCAGCGTTCTGCCTGTTTTTGCCTTAAGAATGTTACGGCCGTAAAAATGAAGGTTACGGCCGTGAATTAGTTTCTGCCTTATTGTTTGATTTCCTGCCTCGGCTCGATCCTTTCGCCTTCTCGGGTCGACCCCAACACGGAACTTGCTCCGTTTTGCACGTAGGTCACTATCATATTGCCGATGGCTCGACTTCGCCCTTCGATGCCTGGTCCAGATCACATCATACTCCCTCTCTTGAAAAGGATTCGACCTCGAATCCATTTTTGGTCGGCTTTTCAAATTCCTCCTGCTTTCCCGGGCTGGATGATTATTTTTAAGCGTCATGCAATCCTTTAGACTCTTGGGCTGCTTATTTTGGCCAATAACTTTCTTTCTCGCTTTACGTTCATGTTTTGATTTATGTCCCTGCAAAACAGATTTAGTAGAACTGGGGAGGGATGTGTTAGCAAATGCAAATAAACTCATTTTTGTGGTGGACTCTCTTTTCTTTTTCCTTTCACTCTCAGGCTCACCTTTTTCTGAGGTCGTGGCCTCAACTCTCTTGTTTTCAATTTTCACACCCTCTCCTTTTTCTGAGGTCGTGGCCTCAACGCTCTTATTTTTCCCCTCGAACTCGCGCTTTATTTTCAATTGGTCATTTTGAGCTTCTTTTGGAGATAACGGAATAAGAGTAAATTTCTTCCCACCCTTCACAAATGAATATTGATTCTTAAACCCATCATGCACTACCCTCCTGTCATGCTGCCAGGGTCGCCCCAACAATATATGACCAACATGCATAGGTACCACGTCACAGACCACCTCATCCTTATAACCACCGATGGCAAAATTGACCCTAGCCTGCTTATTTACCTTAATCTCTCCCGACTCGGTCAGCCATTGCAACTTATAAGGGTTCGGATTTTTATCAAGCTTAAACCTAATTTATCAACCAACATGTACTAACCACATTAGTACAACTTCCCCCGTCAATCACCATACCACAAACCTTTTTGCCCACCAAGCACCTTGTATGAAAAAGATTATCTCTTTGCTCACCAATTTCATCCACCCTAGCCCTAGCACTAAGGACACGCCGATTAACAAATGATTCTTTTTCAGGATAGGTCAATCCTTCCTCATCACTACTACTAGCTCCAACATCCACTAACTTAGACATTCCCTTAAATTCATCCTCGGAACTAATTTCACCATTATCACGCAAAATCATTAGCTTCCAATTTGGACACTGGGATGCTATATGACCCATACCCAAGCACTTAAAACATTTAATATTTCTATCCCGAGTAGTTTGAGATTCAGAAATATTTTTACCTTTCGTCGTAGGTTCCTCCTTTTCTTTCGGCTTATGTTCAACGTTGGATTCCTGCTTCGGTTGTGATGTAGGATAAGAGGGTGAGTGTCTCGCTGCCCCCTTTCGCCTTAGCTGTCTTTCCACCTTCATGGCCATGTGCACCATGTCCTCTAACTCCACGTAATGTTGCAGCTCAATGACATTGGCTATATCTCTATTTAGCCCACTTAAAAACCTAGCCATCGTAGCTTCTCGATCCTCCACCACATTAGCCCTAATCATCGCTACCTCCATATCCTTGTGATAATCCTCTACACTCCTCGATCCCTGAGTCATACCCTGCAGCCTATGGTAAATATCCCTATAATAATGAGTCAGCACAAACCGCTTCCTCATTATGGTTTTTAATTCACCCCAAGTCTCCACCGGCTCCTCAAGGTTCCTCCTCCTACCCGTAACTAATTGATCCCACTAAATATTTGCGTAATCGGTGAATTCAATCACGGCTAATTTCAACTTCTTTTTTTCTGAATAATTATTACAATCAAAAAGCCGTTCGAACTTTGTCTCCCAATCTAGGTACGCCTCCGGATCACTCCTACCTTGGAACGATGGTAATTTCACCTTAATTTTCCCAAGGTCGTCATCAACATCATCTCTACCCCTACGATACCTCCTAGCATCACGACGCTCCCTATCATGCCTCCTTTCATTCCTATCTCCTCTATCCCTCCTTCGTATACTACCTAAAGATATACTGCCACTTTCACTGCCCATGTCTTCATTATCCACACCAACCTCACGTCTATTACCTCTCCTAACCCGAGAATCATCATGAGATTGACCCCGAGGTCTTTGTTCACGCTCTGCACCTCTATTCACCATCCGTGCCATAAATCTCTCAAATTGTGCCCTTATTGCTGCAATATCACCATTACCATGTTCATCCTTTCTATTCACACCCCTGAGCTGTTTCCTGTCTCCAACAGAAGATGAAGATGTGGAAACCTCTCTATCAGACATTTTTTTTAGACACGAACAAGGAAATTCGGAATATTTGGGAATTTTCGGATTTTTGTTTAATCTGCCAGAGAATTGGACTACGAGTATGGCAGAAAAAAAGGGAACTGGATTTGGACGAAAAACGAACAAGAAAAACACTTTTGAATTTTTGGGATTGACTCTTATGGATCAAACTGGAAAAATATATGACTGACACGAAGAACGCGAAGAACACGAAAAAAAAAAATCAAGAACGCAAGAATCTGAAATAGATCCAAGCTCTGATACCAGATGACGCGATCTCGGTCGGGGAATCTCGTCGAACACGCGGAATAACGATATTTAAAACCCTAGGATAGATCTAGATCAGATCGACACAAGACAAACAACGAAAATAAGGATAGAATGACTGTAAAGCCTTGACCCGACAATCACGACGCAATTTATGTTTATGCGGATTGAAGAACCAAGATTGGTGAACGCCACCACAAGGACTTGTCAATTTCCTTGATAAGTATTGAATTTGGAAACGCCACAAATATTCTTGCGAATATTTGATAAGTTTGCTGAAAGAACGCCACAAAGAACGGATCTTTGATAAGTTCAAGAAAGAGGGAATAAACTCAACCTCTCAATTTTGGAGAATCCTCTCACAAATTTTATTAATCAACTCAAACTTGTCTGTCCTTTACAATGAATGGAAAAGCGTATAAATAAGCAAAATAACCTAGCATCTAATTTACTCAAAATAGAATTCTAAATAGACTAAAATTCTAAAATAGGAAAATAACCTAAAATAATAAAAGGAAACTAAATACTTTGAAAATCCCGAAAAATCTTGAATTACGACCGTGAATATATAGCTTACGGCCGTAATGAACATTCTGTCTCAAATTTCAATCAGGTGTTACGGCCGTGATCAACATGTTACGGCCGTAAAATATTTCAATTTCAGTTTTACGACCGTGATAAACTTACGGCCGTAATCAGCGTTCTGCCTGTTTTTGCCTTAAGAATGTTACGGCCGTAAAAATGAAGGTTACGGCTGTGAATCAGTTTCTGCCTTATTGTTTGATTTCCTGCCTCGGCTCGATCCTTTCGCCTTCTCGGCTCGACCCCAACACGGAACTTGCTCCGTTTTGCACGTAGGTCACTATCATATTGACGATGGCTCGACTTCGCCCTTCGATGCCTGGTCCGGATCACATCAATAATTCGATACTTAATAGCAGTCTCGGTGGAAAGATAATCCGGACTCCTAGGTCAACTTTATTACTTCTCTCGACTAGTACACTTGCGGGAATATTTCGCTTCACGAGATATTTGTGACCATTAATGCATCAAAATTGCAAAATACAAATTTTTTTGTCATGTCAACATGTTTACTATACGCCTTAATAATCCAAATCAATTCGCACTTTAGCGTAGAGCTTTGAACAACAAAGTACAATAATTCTAGTTATCTCATGTCAGACTTTCAAGTGTGTATGTGAATATCCACTGTCAAACCCCTACTCATGCAAAGATATACTTAAAACCGTGTAGCTCATTATGCATAATCAAGTCTGAATCCCATGTGGTCAATCCCTATTCATCTAATGATTTTCCTTTCAAGCTCATGTATGATTATGACTTACTGTTTTTCTCTCACATCCCTGGATTTTATCTATGGGGATTTCTAAACATTTTCTTTGCTTTTTTCACCAAGATAGTCAGAATCAGAAATATGCATTGTCAACTAGTCAAAAGTAAGCAATCCTCAATTTTACACCTTTCATCTCCACAGTTTCAGTCAACGAAGCTTATATCAAGCAATTTTTTTTCTTTTAAGAACGAATTTTTCTTTTCTTTTTCTTTCATGTCCTTGTCTCTTACCATTTTTGTGCAATATTTTCTCATTTGCTTTTTATGTAACCCCTTTAGTGAGTTTTGGGTTGTTGACTCCCAAGCCAGACGACTTTAGAGTACCAGGTTCAGAGAACCTTGTTTACCACAAAATTTGGTAGGACCTTGGATCAACATGTCTCAGTTCCTCCCTCTTGAACTTGTGGATCTCCTTCGCACAAGGAAAAACAATCAACTTGCAAAGGGGGCTGAGGTGGCTCCCGTTTGTACTCTGATGCCTAAGTTAGTACTCATTACAAGTAAATACAAATTGGGTGTGGGAAATATAAGTTTGTGAAAGAGAGAAAAGGAAGTGAGATTTTATATATTGAGTCTCTAACCTTTTTCTTGGAGGCAAGTGTGCTCCATTTATAGGAGTTATTGTCTTAGATGGTGACACGTGTTGAGCTTTACACGTGTCTTCCCCCTAGCCGTTGGAGAGGTAAAACAATTGCTTGGATGTTATGATTGCTACATGCCGTAGGGGAGGGGTGCCCATCGCATCCCCATAAATGTGCTGTCTTATCAAGCCATAGTCTACAAGGATGGTCACGTCTCTCGACATTTCCTCTGGTCCCATCACCGATCCGAGGCACCAGATCGGAACATATCAGCTCAGTAAGACCAATTCGGCCGGGGAGGCTTTAGAGGATATTCCACCTCGATGATTTGGTAACCTGTAAGCCATAGGTTCTATTCATTGCTGACGTCTATTAGATCTCGCGTAGGCCCCTACAAGTGACTTGTTGGGCTCATTTTGAGCACAGTTGCAACATTAGTCCCTCAAATCCGATGTGGTCATTTATGGGCGAATCGATTTTTTCATAGACCAGGTGCTATGATTTTGTTTTTGGAATCTCGCATCGAATAAACAATCGTCTAATTGTGGATTTGCTTGAAATCATTAATTTTACCATCATTTTTATTATTTCTGGCACTTCCTAATTAATCCGAAGTTAGTTGCATACGGACCACCTTGCAATACTCCGAAACCGCGGGGTGTTCAGTGATTTAATTTGATTGATTTAATTTAATTTAATTTTTATTTATTTATTTAATTTTTTAGCGGTGTGCGAACTCATAGAAATAGGGACCTTTATGTTCCTCCTTTAAGGCAAACGTTGTAGGACGCCAGCATGCTTTGTAGGCTACACATTTATGACTAATAAATTATTAGCTCTTGTTTCCAAGAAATGCTATGGGGTGCGCTTTAATGCGCGTGGAGCATACATTAGTAGTCGAATGGTTTCTTCCTTTTCAAATTCCCAAACGGTTGGCGCTTTAGCTCACTCTTCTATCAAGGCACGTGTACTTTCAGGGTCAACCTTTCAGTTCCGGGACCAACGGCTTGAGTCAATGGGCTTCCCTATAAAGCCTTCTTCATCCCAGGACTCTCTTTTATGCATTTCTAAAGTTTTCTTAAGAACTTTTCCCTGTGAAAGTTATTTCCTTACTCTTTTTCACATGAGTCTCTTCATGACTCTTGAGGTTTTTGACTTTTCAAGCCATTCTAATCAACCAAAATCTCCCGTTGGCGCATCTCTCATTAGAGTGTTGGACCTCTGATCCTTGTTTGAAAATTCCTTTTTCCATTTTTTTTCTCCTCTGGGTAAGTTTGAATTTTTTGAGAAAAAAATGGAAAGAGTTGGGGGAACAGGTTCACAGGAGTTAGTGGTAATGGCGATTCCTATCGGAGGTTTCTGCCCTTTGTCCTTGTCATTTTTAGCTCTCGCTTTTTTAGGTAGCAGGTTAGGCGGAGGGATAGGAAATGTAGTGGTGTAATTTATTTGGATGATTCTGACAGTGAAGAAGAAAATAACCAAACCTACATGGCTCACTTATCTTCTGACGAGAAGGCTTCGCTGCGAGAACTACGAAGTAAGCGTGATATAGACCTAAGGAGAGAAGGGATGGCAGGCTCTTCATCCGACCCACAAGATTTTGGTTTGGGTGCCAGGGGCCCATTTAGGGCACATAGTGTAGCGATCAAGAAATTTCTGAATTTATTATAAATAAATATTTTACTTACTAAAGACCGTGTCGCTATAATTTAACCCGTTATTTAAAGTTCACGTATGTCGTTCAACCAAGTTATATAATTTTGAGCCGAAAATAATAGATTTTCAGTCCAACTTGTTTTAACGTCCAAAAATTCAAAATCTATTTTTTTAAAAATCCAACTTCATTTCTTTATTTATTTAATTATTTATTTATTCAAGTAAAATCTCCAGATAATCTTATTTCAAATTTGAGTCTATCATTCTAATTACGCTTCAAATTTTAAATTCATCAATTATCTCTACAAATCATGATCCTATCCAACTCTCTATCAACCAATCCTATCACGAAAATCTTTTTGCATTTCAAATTCGAAACCAAATCAAAGACTATCTACCCAACCATTTTTAATTCCCATTTCACGATCAGACCTTCTTCACGGAACTACCTCTCAATTCAGGTATGATAATGAAAAATCTCTGTTTCAGCCTCACCATTATCACCACTGTGATCAACATCCATGAACCACTACCTCTGATACATCGTGAACTCACTGCAAACCCAACCACCAATCTACCCAATTCACCACAAACCGATCACCATCATCGTCGAGCATCACACCACAACCCAAATCAAAACCAAGCATCAAGTTCCCAAACCTCGACCGCCACCACACCTCGACTGCCACCACGGCCATCCCCAAAACTCATCCCTAAAACTCAAATTGAAAGCACAATCCAAGGAACCTATTTACATACCTCAACCGCTAGTTTTCGCAGGAGAACCCACGAGTTTCCGCCTTGGTTTGCCTTGGAACTGCACCCAAAAACAACCCAAAACTCCATCTTCTTGCTACCCAGGTTCCCCCACCGCCGCTGCTCCACGCCGGTGGTATTATCGCCGGCCATGTTTGTAACGACCCGGCTCCCTCGCTGGGGCCTTCTCCGAGCCGTACTCGTGGTCTTTCCACTCCCCCCTGGCTCCCTCGCTGGGGCCTTCTCCAGAAGTGGATTTTTGCCTTCCGCAGGATTCGAACCTTGCACCTAGGGGTTAAGTACAAAGATTCATGGAATCCTGCTACCATTAGACCAATTGATTCGAACCTTGCACCTAGGGGTTAAGTACAAAGATTCGAACCTTGCACCTTGAAAATTCATCTCTTGCATAAAAATGATTTTTCAAATCATAACATGAAATAGTTTTTGGAAAAATAAACTTTTCGATATAAAAATAAAAATTCCAATTTTTCCCTTTTCGGTCGACCGAAATGGACATGATCGACCGAAACTTTGATCAACCGAAATATCTGCTCAACCGAAAGTATAACGGCTAGTTTTTGAGATTTCGGTCGACCGAAAGTGTGAACCGGTTTACCGAAACTTGTTGCAGATCAAATTTCTTGGTCTACAAATAGCCATCTCATTTACATTCATTTTTGACAATATAGAAAAGATTTTATAGAAACTTTCTTGTGAAAATTCATTGTTCTTACTTGGTTTATATTCATCTATTATTATTATAAAACTTTGATTGATCTAAACTTTGTTTTATCAATTCATCAAAGTTTTTGGAAGAAAGTTTTGTGAAGATTCTTGGTTTTATATTGTTTAAGCTTCTTCAACATCTTCACACTATATTAGAATTGAAGTGTAAGTCTCTCTTTATTCTAAACTTGTTTTAATCTTTTAAAAGAGAGAAATTCCAATTAAGGAACTTTGATTATTTGTGCTACATTTTTCATTATCATTTGATTCATCAAAGTTCCATTGCCTAAACACTTTGAGCTTAACTCATTGTTAATTATTCAAGTGTGGCATCTCTTGGTACTTAATTTGATTCAATATTTTAACAAGAGATTATTTCAAAAACTTTGTTTGATTGCATTGAGCTTTTCATTATCATTTGCATCAAAGTTTTTCTCTAACACTCGAGCTTAATTCATTGCTATCTATTGAAGTATTAGCCTAACTCTCTCGGTACTTAATTTGAGTATATCACTTGTCAAGAGAGTTATTTCAATTGTAAATTCAATTCATTATATCTTGTGGTTTCGAGAGCCTTGTGAAAACTCGATTGTTGGTTAAGGATAGGTGCTCCTTGTTGTAAGTCGCCTAAGAATTTGGTACTCCTTGTTGTAAGTTACCAATATAGTGGATTTGGCCTTGCTCGTGACGGAGAGCTCGGTAACGGGGGACGTAGATCACGTTGGTTGATTGAACCTCCATAAATCGCGTTTGCATTCTCTTATCCCTTTTACTTACTTACATTGCACTTACTCTATTCTATCAATTTATATTGTGCAACACTATATCTAAGTGCTATACTTACTTTATCAATTAAGTTTACACATTTATAGCACACTAAATTGATAGTTAAGTTACTTGAAACACTAAGTGCTCATACTTGTACCATTGGTTTTTAAGTTTGAGATTATTTATCAAAAAACTTTTATAAACCAATTCACCCCCCTCTTGGTTAGTTTAGTCTTGGGCTAACAATTGGTATCAGAGCTTAGGTGCTCATTTTTAAAAGATTTTACAATCTTGAGTTAATGGCTAACCATAATCTTGAGGGGCATTCTACAAATCGTCCTCCTTTCTTTGATGGTACACATTATAACTATTGGAAGACTAGAATGATGATTTTTGTTCAATCAATAGATTATAATATTTGGGAAGTCATCGAAGAAGGTCCTCTTAAGCTTACTAAAGTTATTAAAGTTGATGGAAAACCGGATCAAACTATTTCAAAACCTAGAGAGGAATATGATGATAATGATAGGAGAAAATTCACTTTAAATGCTAGAGAATTGAGGTAGAGTTGCCCCCATTAATTTGTTTACATTTTAATTGCACGTTATATGCTTCATGTGACTTATGTGCATTATTTGCATAAGATGAGACGAGAAATTATATTTCTTATGAAATATTTGTTGTTATGAGCATGCCATAACTTATTTGCATTTTAAATGCATGAGACGAGAAGAGATTATGAATTTGTTATACTTTGAAATAACTTATGTGCATTTATTGCATGAGACGAGACTACCCACACTCTATGTTACGAAAGCCTATTATTATGTAAATTTATTAATCGACGATGAGTCTACTGAGAAATACTCACCCATTTTTTTAACAGAAAATGCAGATATCGGAGATGGAGGCAAATGATGGGCAGGCTGTGACATTAATATTTGAATAATTAGATTTCACTATTGTTTCAGTTGACTAATCACATTTTTGAGAAATATTGAGATTTTGAACAATTATCTTTTATTTGAACTGTCTTAGCAAATATCATTTCATCAAATTTGAGAATATTTTAAATTTATCAGTTTTAAATTTATTTAAATAAATCTTGCCAACTAGATATGTTATTTTATTCCGCTTAATATTATTTCAAAAATCAGACGAGATGATGACGTGACGAGTCGGGTGATTAGAACCCGGGGCGACGTAGCGTGGTATCAGAGCTAGTCTGCGTTTCTATAGACTGGCAAATTTTTCAAAAGTGAAAGTTTTTAAAATTTAGTTACATTATTAATTGCCAACTGCCACCATTCGATCCGCCAACTCCGAGGTAAAGAAGTTTATGAGTTTATATTATTTTATTTTTCGGATACATATTTTAAATGATTTATGAGACTTAGAAGAAAGAGAAAGATTTGTATCCGAAATAGAAAGAAAGAAGAAAGAACGAGTTTTGAGCATAATGGGAATAACTAGTAATTGATTAAAGAATTGTTTTAAAATAATTATTGTCCTCGAACTTAGAGAATAAAGAACCCTAACTGGACTTTGTATAATTCTTTTAGACATGGCACCATTCACAAGACAACAACAAAGAAAGTTAGATGGATGGGCCTCAAAATGCCTATCATTCAAGAGGGGACATCACAAGAAGATAGATGAGCATATAAAATACTACTGGATCGCACGAGAGGACGCAATAGAGCATGGCTTTAAGATAACTGATACACAGACTATTGGTCACTTTTTGTCAACTTTCCCGGAGGATGAGCGTAAGTTGGCAAATGAGTTTTATGAGGATATAAAAAGAACTCGGGGAGAAAACGCGAACTTTAAAACAGTATGTGATGAGTTTATAATGCTTTGGGACCTTTTCCGAACCCCAACACCCGTACCAGCACCAGCACAAGTAATGATACCCCGAACCGATAATAGAAATCGGCTAAATGAGATATCTGATGCTGAGTCAGGCATCTATGATTATACGCCTGGGTTACAAGGTTATGTTTCAGAATCACCAGATTACTCCCCAGGTTCACTAAGTGTCACACCCGGTCCCCCAGATTATACACCTAGCATGCCCGGGACTACCCCTGTCAACAGTCATATTTAGTGGGATAGGACTAGTGATAGGTGTTTTGGCATTTTTTCCCTTTTCAACAGTTTTTCCCATTTATGAAATAATAATGTATCCTCCTTGAAGGAATTTTGTTTATTAATAAAGAGATTCATTTATTTTTATGTCACGAGCTATGTTTTAAAATTGTTATTAAGATTGAATGTATGAGATGATTGGTTGTCTGTATTTTCCTATCGAATAATAAACCTACTTGTTTTATGTGATAAAGGAAAATGTCTCGGCGCTTAATTAGAGATGCACCGAACCAGACCAACCAAGGTCAGACTGCTCCAAGGCAGGACCCCCCAAACCAGGCCAATATCATTAGGGATCTACTTCAGGCAGTTCAGGACTTGAGACAAGCCCCTACTGGTTCCAATAATTGAACAATTCCGAAGGTACCGTCCACCTACATTTGACGGTGGTAACGACCCTTTGGCTGTGGAAGAATGACTGCAGACGATTAAGAAAATCTTCAAACACATTTCTTGCCTAGAGGACCAGAAAGTTATTTGTGCAGAATTTATGCTGGTTGGTAGGGCTGGATTCTGGTCGGAATCAGCATCCCGAACCAGAACTCTAGAACAACAGATAGCTTTAACTTGGGAAGAGTTCAAGGTTGAGATTAGAGATAAATTCTTTCCACCGGCCCTCAGAGACCACAAAGAGTCTGAATTTTTACACCTGGTTCAAGGCGATATGGATATAATAGATTATGAAAAGAAGTTCGAGGAATTGTCACGCTATCCTCCACATCTGGTGGAGATGGAGGCTAAGAAGGCACGCAGGTTTGAGAGGGGTCTACGCTTGGAGGTTAGATAGATAGTCGGTTCGCACGAGCTGCCAACCTATAGAGAAGTGGTAAAGAAGGCTCAACCAGTAGCCTATGCGGGAGTAAAGGTTGGAAACCAAGGCAATCATCATGAACAGAGATATCAAGGGAAAAGAAAGTGGCAAGGGTCGAATCGTAGCCAAAATCGAAATCAATCATTTAATAAGAGACATTATTCAGGAACCCCAGGAGGACAGGTGACTAATCATACTCCACCCTGCCCTAAGTTTCAGAAATTGCACAAAGGAGAGTGCCTTTATGGTAAGGGAGTCTCCTATAAATGTGGCCAGCCGGGCCATTTTGCATGGGATTGTCGTGCTCCTCCAGCACAAGGTTCTAATCAGAAGAGGAACACAGATCAAAACAG
Organism: Ligustrum vulgare; assembly: GCA_963555705.1. Taxonomy (NCBI): domain Eukaryota; kingdom Viridiplantae; phylum Streptophyta; class Magnoliopsida; order Lamiales; family Oleaceae; genus Ligustrum; species Ligustrum vulgare. The sequence goes on along the minus strand of OY743174.1, from coordinate 62,933 downwards.
GAAAGGAAAATTGAGAGTATTTTCCATGGATGCAGCAGAGGACTCGGACGTGATCGCAGGTATACTAATTATTTCAGTATTCCTATGCATGTCCTAATTGTTGTCCAATTCCAAATTTATTAAAAATATCTCAATTTTTCTTATTAAATTATTTTAAATCCAAATACGAAATTCAATTTTATCTCAAAATTTATTTATTCTCAAATTTATTTTTAGTCCAAAATATATCTGTTTTAAATACATTGCCTAATCGATGTTAGTCTAATTTTGAGTTAATTATCCTAAACTAATCCTACCTAACTAATCTACCTAATTTCCCCCACGTTGCTCCTTCTTTCTTTTTCTTTTCCACCCATTTCATCATCATGTTGTCCTAAACAAACATCATGCTTTAAACCCCTTTCCACTTCATTCTCCACCACTAAGCATCTCCAACTAATACAAGAACAAATATCCTATAGTTTTCCCCTTTTCCATCATTATTTACACATAACACATGGAAATTGTCCCCCCCAATTCTTGCTATAAATAGAGCATGATTTGGAGAGGAAAAATGCACCAAGACGAGAGAAAAATATATAGAGAGAGAAAAAAATATAGAGAGAAATTTGTGAGTAGAGAGAAAAAAATAGGGAGAAATATTTATTTTCTTGTGAGTATTTTTAAAACCTATTATTTCAGCCCTATAGTTTAATATTCATTTTGAGTTTCAACTCAATTTTTGAAAATTTACATTTTAGTCCCTCATGTTTCAAAAGTATTCATTTTAGTCCATCAACTTTCAAAAGTATTCATTTTAGTCACTCAACTTTCAAAAGTATTCATTTTAGTCCCTCAACTTTTAAATTATTCATTTTAGTCCATCAACTTTCAAAGTATTCATTTTAGTCTATCAACTTTCAAATTATTTATTTTAGTCCCTCAACTTTCAAAGTATTCATGTTAGTCCCCCAACTTTCAAATCAGTTTTAAAGTATTAAATTAGACTTATTATTTTAAGTTATGCTAGACGAGGCGTAAGGAGATTTGAAAGATTGAAGTCATTCCTGCTCAACCATACTCGTTAAGTTTAAGGTAGACTCGCCCCCACTAATTTATTTATATTATAATTGCATGTGTTATGTGGATTTACGTGATTATATGCTTAATTGCATAAGACAAGAGTATCTCTTATAAGATAAGACAAGAGGATCTCTTATGAGATCAGAAGAGAAATTTATGTTATGCATGTCATAACTTATATGCGTTAGCGCATAAGAGAAGAGTATGTTCATTTGCATTCACTTTGTGATGCCTATGATTAAGAAGAGAATGTCATTGTATTATTTGCATAATTTCGTGTTCAATTATCTTGTAAATTAATTATTAGCGATGAGTCTACTGAGTATTTCTTTTGAAATGCTCACTCCATTTTTAACAACATTTGCAGAGATCGGAAGCGGTGGCGAGTGATGGGCAACATTTATTTTTAAATTATTTTGTAAGTTGAGATTTTTGGAACTTGTTTATTTATCTGAGTTTGGAAATTTTATGGAATGTTTTTTTTTCAAGTGAATTTATTTAAATGTGAGTTCCGTTGAAATTTTACAAATGAATGTGATGTTTGGATTTTCTTAAAATTCATTTATTTCCACAATATTTGTTAAATATATTTTAAAGAGAGACGAAGTAGCGTCCCGGGTTTCACGGAACTCGGGGCGTTACATTCTACCAGGTACCCCGCCTGATAGACAAGTGGAATTCACCATTGATTTGGTACTAGGAGCTGCCCCGGTATCTAAAGCTCCATATCGTATGGCACCGAAGGAGTTGCAGGAATTGAAGGTTCAGTTAGAGGAATTGTTAGAAAAGGGTTTTATCAGACCGAGTGTATCTCCATGGGGAGCACCTGTGTTGTTTGTGAAAAAGAAGGATGGAAGCATGAGAATGTGTATTGATTATAGAGAGCTGAACAAATTGACAATAAAGAATAAGTATCCTCTTCCCAGGATCGAAGACTTATTTGATCAGTTGAAAGGTACAGCTATATTCTCGAAGATCGATTTGAGATCTGGCTATCATCAGTTAAAGATTAAGCCAGTTGATGTACCAAAAACAGCGTTTAGGACGCGATATGGGCATTATGAGTACATAGTAATGCCATTTGGTCTCACGAATGCACCCGCATTGTTTATGGATTTGATGAAGAGTCTTTCATCAGTATCTTGATAAATTTGTTATCGTTTTTATCGATGACATACTGATTTACTCAAGGGATTCGGAACAGCATGAAGAGCACTTGAGGATAGTATTGGAAACACTGAGAGCAGAAAAGTTGTACGCCAAATTCAAGAAATGTGAATTTTGGCTTGAGAGGGTAGCCTTCCTAGGTCATGTTGTTACAGTAAATGGTATTGAAGTTGATACGTCTAAAGTTGAAGCTGTAATGAATTGGCCAACACCTGCTAATGTTGGAGATGTGAGAAATTTTCTTGGGTTATCCGGATACTATAGACGATTTATAGAAGGTTTTTCTAAAATAGAAGGTCCTTTGACACAGTTAACCAGTGGACAAGTCAGTGCGAATAAAGTTTCCAGGAACTGAAGAACAGACTTGTATCAGCACCAGTATTGACTATACCGGATGGGTCGGATGGTTATGTTATTTACAGTGATGCATCCAAGCATGGATTGGGTTGTGTATTAATGCAGAATGGAAAAGTAATAGCATATGCTTCAAGACAGTTGAAGCCATATGAAAAGAATTACCCGACGCATGATCTAGAGCTTGCAACTGTAGTGCATGCTTTAAAGATCTGGAGACACTATCTGTACGGGAGTAAATGTGAGATTTACATCAATCACAAGAGTCTCAAGTATTTCTTTACTCAGAAGGAATTAAATATGAGGCAGTGTCGATGGCTAGAGCTGGTGAAAGATTATGACTGCACTATTCTTTACCATTCGGGTAAACAAATAAGGTTGCAGATGCTTTGAGTAGGAAGAATGCTGGTCAGTTGTCAGTTTTGGGAACAACACAAGACCAGTTGATTCGAGACTTTTAGAATTTGAAAATCGAAGTGCAAGCCCCATCAATTCGAGGATCTGGCAGATTGACAAATCTGACTGTTAAACCAGATTTGAGGGATCGGATTGTGACAGCTCAGGGAGATGACAAATTTTTGGAAAAAATCAGATCTGAAGTTGGGACTAGCAGGAGGATAGGTTTTGAGGTTGCCTCTGATAAAGCACTTATGTTCAAAGGGCGTATTTGTGTGCCAAAGGATGAACAGATCAGGAAGGAGATTTTAACTGAAGCTCATTCAGCACCTTACGCAGGTCACCCTGGTGGGACAAAAATGTATCGCGATTTATGCAATAATTTTTGGTGGAGAAATATGAAGGGTTGTATTGCGAGGTTTATATCTCGATGCATGACCTGTTAGCAGGTTAAGGCTGAACATCAGAGACCGTCAGGATTGTTGAGTCCTTTGGACATACCAGAATGGAAATGGGAGAAAATTTCCATGGATTTCGTTACTGGGTTGCCAAAATCAGTTAGAGGAAATGACGCTATTTGGGTTATTATGGACCGGCTTACAAAGTCAGCTCATTTCCTTTCGATCAGAATGACTCTTAGTATGAATCAGTTAGCCCAGTTGTATGTAAGAGAGATTGTTCGACTTCACGGGGTACCAGCTTCCATTATCTCAGATAGAGATCTGAGGTTTACTTCTAGATTTTGGAAGAGTTTGCATATTGCAATGGGTACTAAATTAAATTTTAGTACTGCATACCATCCACATACAGACGGTCAGTCTGAGCGTACTATTCAGATACTGGAGGATATGCTTAGAGCTTGCGTGCTAGACTTGAGTGGTAGTTGGGAGAATCACCTACCATTGGTGGAATTTGCCTACAATAATAGTTTTCAGGCTACTATTGGTATGGCACCATATGAAGCACTGTATGGATGACGATGTCGATTGCCACTTTATTGGGATGAAGTAGGTGAGAAGAAATTGTTGGGACCAGAATTAATTGAAAGAACAGTTAAGGCTATTGAGAAGATTAGACTGCGAATTAAGACATCACAGGATAGGCAGAAAAGTTATGCAGATCAGAGAAGGAAAGAGTTTGTATTTCAGGTGGGAGAGAAAGTGTTTTTGAAGGTAATCCCAATGAAAGGTACTTTTCGCTTTGGAAAAAGGGGAAATTTAAGACCTCGATTTATTGGACCGTTTGAGATATTAGAGCAAGAAGGGAACGTGGCATATCGTTTGGCTTTGCCACCCGAGCTTGCAGCGGTTCACAATGTTTTTCATGTTTTCCTATTAAGAAAGTATGTTTATGATCCTAGTCATGTGGTGAATTACCAGTCACTTTCAGTTCAAAAAGATTTATCTTATGAGGAGGCGCCCATGTGCACTATAGAGAGGAAAGTCCATGTCTTAAGAAACAAAGAAATTTCTTTAGTCAAAGTCTAGTGAGGTAGACACAAGGATGATGAGGCTACTTGGGAAAGAGAAGACGAGATTTTAGCCAAGTATCCTGATATCATAGATCAAGCGAGTTTAATTTCGAGGACGAAATTATTTTAAGGGGTAAGGTTGTAGCGACCGAGAAATTTCTGAATTTATTATAAATAATTATTTTATTTACTAAAACCCGTGTCGCTATAATTTAACCCATTATTTAAAGTTCACGTACGTCGTTCAGCCAAGTTATATAATTTTGAGCCGAAATAATAGATTTTCAGTCCAACTTGTTTTTACGTCCAAAAATTGAAAATCTATTTTTTTTTTTTAAATCCAATTTCATTTTTTTATTTAATTATTTATTTATTCAAATAAAATCTCCAGATAATCTTATTTCAAATTTGAATCTATCATTCTAATTACGCTTCAAATTTTAAATTCATCAATTATCTCGAAAAATCATGATCCTATCCAACTCTCTATCAACCAATCCTATCACGAAAATCTTTCTGCAGTTCAAATTCAAAACCAAATCAAAGATTATCTACCCAACCATTTTTAATTCCCATTTCATGATTATACCTTCTTCATGGCACTACCTCTCAATTCAGGTATGATAATGAAAAATCTCTGTTTCAGCCTCACCATTATCACCACTGTGATCAACATCCATGAACCACTACCTCTGCTACATCGTGAACTCACTGCAAACCCAACCATCAATCTACCCAGTTCACCACAAACCGATCACCATCATCGTCGAGCATCACACCACAACCCAAATCAAAACCAAGCATCAATTTCCCAAACCTCGATCGCCACCACACCTCGACTACCACCACGGCCATCCCCAAAACTCATCCCTAAAACTCAAATTGAAAGAACAAACATACAAATCACAATCCCAGGAACCTATTTACATACCTCAACCGCTAGTTTTCGCAGGAGAACCCACGAGTTTCCGCGTCGATTTGCCTTGGAACCACACCCAAAATAACCCAAAACTCTATCTTCTTGCTACCTAGGTTCCCCCACCTTCACTGCTCCTCGTCGATGGTATTATCGCCGGCCCTGCTGCCGGCGATCGGCCATTGAGGAGGGCGTCCGTCCTCCCATCCCTCACTCTCTGTCTCTCTCTCTCTCTCTCCGTCGTAGCATAGAGAGAGAAGGGAGTGTATGTGTGTGTGTGTATATATATATATATATATATATATATATATATATATATATATATATATATATTTATTTATTTATTATATATAACCTTATTTTAAAATTTGCTTTTAGGTCCTCATATTTGTCGTTTTAATTGTTTCAGTCCCTAAAATGTTTTAAATGTATATAGTTCAGCCTTAAGTTCCAAAATCATTATTCCAGTCCCTGATTATTTTAAGCAGCGTTTTAATGAGTCCTTTAATTTTAGAAAAACTCTATTTTTTCCCCATATTTTAAAATCATTCATTTCCAAACTTTAGAATTTATTTCAAAATTCTAATTTTATTTCAAACTTTGAATTTCTAGAAACTAATTCAAATTTTATTTTATCTTGGCTAGGCGAGACGTACGGAGATCTAGAGAACTGAAATATATATTTCCCCACTCAACCACACTCGTAGAGAATTGAGGTAGACTCGCCCCCATTAATTTGTTTACATTTTAATTGCATGTTATGTGCTTCATGTGACTTATGTGCATTATTTTGCATAAGATGAGACGAGGAATTATATTTCTTATGAAATATTTGTTGTTATTAGCATGCCATAACTTATTTGCATTTTAAATGCATGAGACGAGTCGAGATTATGATTTTGTTATGCTTTGACGTAAGTTATGTGCATTTATTGCATGAGACGAGACTACCCACACCCTATGTTATGAAAGCCTATTATTATGATGAAGTTTTCACTATATGATTGCATGTTTATGTGTTCAATTTTTATGTGAATTTATTAATCGGCGATGAGTCTACTGAGTATTTCAATGAAATGCTCACCCCTTTTTTTAACAAAAATTGCAGATATCGGAGATGGAGGCGAATTATGGGTACGTTGTGGCATTAATATTTAATAATTAGATTTTACTATTGTTTCAGTTGAATATTCACATTTTGAGAAATATTGAGATTTTGGACAATTATCTTTTATTTGAAATGTCTTAGCAAATATCATTTCATCAAATTTGAGAATATTTGAAATTTATCAGTTTTGAATTTATTTAAATAAATCTTGCCAACTAGAAATGTTATTTTATTCCGCTTAATATTATTTCAAAAATTAGATGAGACGATGACGTGACGAGTTGGGTGATTAGAACCCGGAGAGTCACACATAGGGAGGAATTCGGGTTATCCGAGGAGGAAATCGTCCAAGTTGAAGGCTGGGTTGACTATGTAAATAAAGTGTCTGGGTATCATGTGGATCCTGACCCAAACCATGAGTCATGGAAAAGTAGCGAAATAGCATCAGAGATCCGGGGTGTTGATTTGGTGAGTCCCCCTTCAAAGTTCAGGATTCCAGAAGAGGTTTGGCTAGTACACCCCACACCCTCTTGCGGACCTTGTAGCCCTCCATAGGCCATGTGGTGATCTGCTATGACACTTTATTGTGCAGGATGAGGCTCCCTCTACATCCTTTCTTTAGGGCACTACTTAGGAGCTACAACTTATGCCCTTATCAACTGGCCCCGAACTTTTGGACACAAAGCGGTCGGTACCTGGTTAGTGTGGCAAGAGGTCAATCCAGACCACCCTATTTCCTTGCATATAATCAGCACCTTGTACATTTTGAAGAAATTTCTCAAGAGAGATAAGGAAGTGAGATCGGATGTGAAGGACTGGTACTATTTATCTCCCTGGGGTTCTTACCCCCCATCATCACTGGATACCCTACTTCTATAAAAAATTGGAGGAACCAATGGTTTTAGGTCACGGGGGAGTGGCAGAGTTCACCTGTAGACCCTACTCCAGAGATTGCCATTCCCTGAACTCTTTCCTCTCCACGTGAGTTTCACTTTCTTTTCACTTTTTCAAATGTGGGTGCATACCTTATATTTCATATTTTTTGTTCATTACGTCTAACGTGTCTTCCTACTCTGTTTGGTATCCCAGGGTCAACTTTTGCCTGCCTACTTTCTGACGCTAATCTATCAGCGGTGAGATGACTGTTTGCCTTCCGAGGCACTTTTCAACAAGTCATTCAGAAAAATAAGCTCTTCATCAAACACGGTCTTATGAGAGCTATAAGTAAGTTGAATGGATTCACCTTGACTGTTATGTCTAGTTTAGCACTCCGGGGCTAACCTTCCTTCCTCTTTCGTCAGATTCCAAAGATTTCCCCAAGTGGAGGCTCCTAAAAAGGTATTCGAGGCATCCACTGCTCGACTTGAAGGTCCTTTTTCGATACTTTTTCCACCTCCCACTTTGCTGCCAATTGGCCCACAACGGCTAGACTTTGGAGAAGGGGTCGACCCTATGAAAGCCCATGCTACTGGAAAGGGGAAACGGTCTGGTTAAGGTGGGGCCAAAAAGGAGAAGGAGTCCTACTTAAGGATCCCCCCTTCGAAGATACTTTTGAACCGGTCTCTGAGGACGAGTCTGCCCCTTTAAAAAGGCTGAAGAGGGGGTAAGGATAGCAGTTCCGCTCCCCCACCATCGAAAGTGCAAGAGCTGTAGGACGAGCCTTTTGTGTCAATACCTGGGGTAGGTTATGACGTGACCCCAGCTGCGGCTGAAGAGCTTAAGCAAATTAAGGCCAGTGTCCTTTCCAGGGATGTCACCTTTGATCCTAGCCTGTATGACTCTCCCAACTCTCCGCCTGCCAGAGCTGCTTTGGCTATGGAGCAATTTTGGAAAGAGGGCTGGTCCACCTTTTCCTCTAGCACCCCTCCTGCCCGAAAACTGCTTTCTGCCAAGGCCATGAACGCTCGGGGTTTGGATCTTATAGACGAGGTGGAATCCTCTGTGTTGGAAGTACATCGTGATAAGAAGAATGCTGAGACTGCGCTTCGTCACGCCGACAATATGCTGAAGGAAATTAACGATCTTAAGGATCAATTATCCATAGCTCGCCTCCTCGAATGATAGAGCTCTTGCAAAGCACCTTCAAGAGGACAACGAAAAGTTAAGGCATGATCTTCGTGCCTCTGAGGCTGATGTGGTGACTTTATGTAAGAAGCTTGATGATTCCAACAGTCCGCAATCTATCACTACTGAAGCTCTAACAGAGGCCAACATTGCAAAGGGTAATTTAGCCGCTGAAGTAGCAGAGGTTACCGCTAAACTAGAAGGGGGAGGTGGAGGCTCGAAAGAAGGCAGAGGAGGATTACGCCTTGTTAGAACGGAATTTAGAGTCTCGGGTTAAGGATGCCCTGGAGCGGACCATCGCGGCTAAAGTGGAAGAAGTTGTGGTGACAAGGTATTTGAAGTAGTCCATCATTTCAAAGATACCTTTGAAGAGACTCCATAATATGAGGTCATGCAAAAGGGTTTTCGAAAACATTGGCGCTCGAATGGCTCTGGGGGATGTAAAGGAAACTTTCCACACCCTTGATTTGTCCAATATAGAAGTCCTGTATCCTGAGCCCCAGGATGTTGAAGAGAGCAATCTTAATGCCGATCCTTCCGACTCGGTCCTAGGTCTTGCCGGAGATCGCCCCTCTGTCCTTTAATTTCTTAGCCATTCTTTTGTAATGATTTTGTCAATATGAACAACATATATTCTTTTGTAATGACTTTACTTTATATGAAAAGGTAAATTTTTGTTTTCGCTTTCAAATCCACTTTTAAATGACGTGGAGATGAGAATAATTTGCAAATTCCCAAATCATCGCATAGCTCGTCAACCCTTCTGTTTTTGAATTTCTTCGCATTATCAGTTACCAACGAGTGTGGAATTCCGACTTGCAAATAATTCTTCCAAATGAACTTGGAAGTTTTCGTTTCAATGATTCTCATTAGGTGTTCTTCCTCAACCCATTTGGTGAAGTAGTCTACCGCAACAATCACGAAGCAATTGTTACCGGTGCCCCAAGGCATGGGACCAATAATATCAATTCCCCACTTTGCAAAGGGCTAGGGGCTGGTTACTACCGTCATCTCGTGAGTTGGACGGTGCGGTATAGTGGCATATCTTTGACATTTGTCACATCTTCGAACAAAGTCGTGAGAGTCCTTCCACATAGTTGGCCAGAAATACCTCTGTTTCAGGGCTTTTAGAGCCAAAGATGTTGCTCCTGCATGGTTGTGACGCCCCGATTTCTAAAGCACTCGAGATGCCACGTCATCCTTTCAAACTGGTTTTCGAGAATAATGATTTTGCAAAAAATAACTAAAATTCAATTTTATTTAAATTTTAATGATAAATAATTCAAACGTTCAAAATAATAATAATGAAATTCGAAAACTTGGAATTAAATGTATGAAATCAATTTTTCTCAAAACATATTAAAATTTCTTTGATAGCCACCATCGCGCACTCCATCACCAACTCCAACATCTGAAAATTTATAATTTAAAGAAAGGGTGAGCATTTCATAGAAATACTCAGTAGACTCGGCATATAATAATAATTGGTATTACAAATAAAGCACATAATCATGATATTCAAGTAGTCTCACGCATTTAAGCAAGTAAATTCTTATAACATCATGCTTAAACAAGCAAGTAATTGTCATGCCCGGAGGCAAGAAGTCTCATGTCCGAAGACAAGTAATTGCCATGTCCGAAGACAAGAAATTGTCATGCCCGAAGGCAAGAAATTGTCATGAACACAATCATACATGCAAGATCTATAATACAAATAATTATTGATGCGCATTTTTAGAAAATAAGTTTGTAGTTAGGAGTCTACCTTAATTCTCAAGTTTTGAACGAAGTGGAATAAAACTTTCTAGTGTTCTCGTGCCTCGTCTAGCTCTAAAAATAAATAAATTAAAATTATTATTTCGGGATTTAAAATTTTAAGATGAAAATAAAAGCTTAGGGACTGAATTGAAATCTAAAATAATTGATTTGAAAAGTTTTGGGGCTGAATTAGAATTTTCAGAAACATGAGTTGAAAATTAAAATAGATTTTAAAATCGTAAGGCTGACATGAAAGATTTTAAAGCTTGAGGATTTACTTAAAATACTTCATAAAATTGGGGGACTAAATTAAAGGATTCCAAAAGTATGAGGCTCAATGGACAATTTTTACAAAAATCAATTTTTAAAACAACAAAATATCTCTTCTCTCTCTATTGCCTTGGCCAACAGAAGAAAGAAGAGAGGGCTGGCGGTCGGCCGAGCGACGCCTCTTCTTGCCGGTGGTTGCCGACGATTAAGTCGGTGATAGCACCGCCGTCCAGTGGTGGCGGTGGGGGGCGGTGTGGTTTCGTGAAAGAAGTAAAAAGGGCTCGATTTTGGGTGTAGGAACCGAGACATAGCAGCTTGGATTTGGAAGTTTTTCGGTGACATTAGTGGCCAGTGGTTAAGGTATGTCTATGGGTTACTTTGATTCTTGATTATACTTGAGTTTTTGGTGTGGTTTAGGGTCGATGGTTGTTAAAATCGAGTTGGGTGAAATAAGAGATTGGAGATTGGAATTTGGGTTTTCTTTGGTTGGGCAGTGGCGGTTGAAGGTGTTGGGTGATTCTGTGATTATGGTTGACTCGGTGATGAAGAGGCAGTGGTGTGATGCTCGACGATGGTGGTGATTCCTGGGCTGGTGGGCTGAAGGCAGTGCTGCTATCATGGGTTCAAAACTTTTCTTACGTGTGGTTAGCTTGTCGTGGTTGCAGTGTTGGTTTGGTCGTGCGATAGTGTCATCTGATTACTGGGAATTTACTAGAACTTAGAGACTTGGGATCAAGTTTTTGGATCGACAATGGACGTTGGTTGTGTGTGTGTTGCGAGAGACAGTAGGCTAGGAAGAGTTGAAGGACAGGAAATTACAGTGAAGAAACTGCTGCAAATTTGAGTTTGAGTTGTGAATGAGAAGCGGGCATATATAGTTATTGATTGGTAGGACGTGATATGTTTGTGGAATTCTATTGATAATGAAATTTTGAAGGATTTGGGTATTGCAGTTGAAAAATAATTGTGAAAAGTTGGACTTAATTAGTATAAAATTCGAAAACTTCTAACGGGATTAAAACTGTATTAAAGGATAATTTTGAATAAATCATAAATGAATTCAAATCTGATTTAAATAATTTTGGGAATTAAAAATAATTAAATTTTTGGAATTAAAAATGATTTTTGGATTTAAATAATTTTAGAAACTCGAAATTGGCTTAAAATCAAATTGGACTCGAAATACTCGACATGGCTTGACGAACACGATTTAGTTTTTAAAAATAGGTGAAATTGTAGCGACACGTTTTTAAGAAATTAAATGAGTTTTTAAAATTTAACTGGAAATTTCTCGGTCGCTACAATGGTTGTCTCAAATGCCTTCATGAATTCCCTCATTATATGCTTACCGTCCTCTGGTCCAACACATCGCAATAAAGGAAAGGTGTAACTCCGCTTATAGAGGAAACCATCGAGGAGGAAAAAGTTGGCAGCATACCTTTGTAATTTTCGAGCTTCTTGTGGCTCGACTGGTAGAGTTAGATACTTTAGGTGAGCTAAGATAGGAGTCATCCAAGAACTCTCTTCTTCTATCACACATAACTCTGCCCCTAGTTCAATGGAGGAGACCAGTAGATGTTCGATTGGTACCATTTTGAGGATCTCGGCGTCTTTGCTACTTGTTAGCTTAGATAAGGCGTCTGCATTGGAATTCTCAGTCTTGGGAACGTGGACAGTTAAAATTTTTCAAAATGGGCCATTAGATCCTTCACTTTCTTCAAGTACGCAATCATAGCCGATTATTTGGCGGAAAACTGCCCGTTAACTTAGTTCACAACAAGTAGTGAGTCACTGTTCGCCATCAATGATTTGATTTTCAGAGCTATTGCTAGCCTTAGTCCAGCCAAGAGTGCTTCGTATTCTGCTACATTGTTTGAAGCTTTAAAGCCGAAGCAAACCGCTGTGCAACTTATGTCCCTTCGGTCTTACTAGTATTACTCCTGCCCCAGATCTCCCTTCAGCGGAGGGCCCATCAACAAACAGCCCCCACTCAGGGTTGTCACCCATGTTCTCAATCATCTCGACCTTAGATGGATGTGTGAATTCAAATATGAAATCTGCTAATGCTTGGCCTTTTACAGCTGTCCGAGGTACATACTGGAAGTCATACTGACTAATTTCTATTGCCCATTTCATTAACCTTCTAGACACATCTGGTTTCTGTAAGACTTGTCTCATAGGAAAATTTGTGAGCACTCAGATAGAATGTGACTGAAAGTAGGGGCGGAGTTTATGAGCCGCAGTGATTAATGCTAAAGCGAGTTTCTCCATGTCTACGTAGCGTGTTTCAGCATCCAACATGGATTTACTCACACAATATACCGAAATTTGACTCCCATTCTCTTCTCTAATCAACACGGAGCTAACAGCCTCATTGGAGACGGCTAAATAAAGAAAGAGCAGTTCGTCGATCTTTGGGTTGGGCAATAGGGGGCTGCCCCAAGAATGCTTTCAGTTCGACAAAAGCTTGCTCACATTCCTATTTCCATTGGAACCGTCTTCCTCCTTTTAAGATCTTGAAGAATGGTAAACACTTGTCGCTGGACTTGGAGACAAATCGTCTCAAGGCAGCAACCCTTCCAGTTAAGCTTTGAACTTCTTTGGGGTTTCGGGGCAAGTGTATGTCAAGCAAAGCTTTGATCTTATCCGGACTAGCTTCAATTCCCCTTCTGTTCACCATGAATGAAACCAAGAAACTTTCCAGACGCTACCCCGAAGGTACACTTCATACGATTAAGCTTCATCCGGTACTTTCTTAATATATCAAAAGTCTTTGACAGATGGTGAACATGTTCTGAGGCGACCATACTTTTTACTAGCATGTTGTCCACATATACTTCCATGGTATTTTCGAGTTGCTTTGAGAACATTTGATTCACTAACCTTAGGTAGGTGGCCCCTGCATTTTTCAGTCCGAATTGGCATGGCCCTATAACAATAGAGTCCCCTTTTCGTAATAAACGAGGTGTGCTCCTCATCTGATTTATGCATGGGGATTTGATTTATCCGGAATATGCATCCATAAAGCTTAGCATCTTTTGGATATGTTTAATTTAAATTTGATAAATCAATGCATACCCGTAGCTTTCCACTTTTCTTGGGGAACAAAATAAGGTTCGACACCCACTTCGGATAACGAGATTCTCCGATGAAGCCATTTTTCAATAATTTTGTCACCTCCTCTTTTAAGGCCTCATATTTTTTGGGACTCATCAGCCTCCTCTTCTGCATATACCTAGGAAGTCTTGGGTCAAGTTGGAGCCTGTGACAAGCTATTTTAGGGTCAATTCCAATCATGTCATCATGTTTCCATGCGAACACATCAAGGTTTTGGAGCAAAACACATTTCAGCTACCATTTGTATTCAACCGATGAATCCTGCTCAATCTGTAACTCTTTCATTGGGTCCTTTGGATCAACACAGAAGCATTCCAGCTTTTTAGCAGGGGTAGTGTAACAATTATCACCTGTCATTCTAGAATCTAGATCTGCCAGATATTCTACTTACGCCATTGTGACATCTCCATCTGCGAAGAGTCTTGCACCCAATTTTTCAGGGTCTGAAACAGCCTCAGCCATCGCCACATTGCTAGTCATATTGATGGTTCGGTCTTGGAACTTTCGGATAGCATTTGTGTAGCAGGACCATGATTTCCTTTGACTCCCTCTAACAACAGCTATGCCATGTTCAGTTGGAAATTTAATACAAATGTACTTTGTATGATTTACAGCCCCCAGGTCTATTAGGCCTGACCTCCCAATCGAGCCGTGATATGAAGATATTTTATCCACAATTAAGAACTCCATTGGCATCCTAGAAAGAGTTGGAGCCTGTCCTACTTCGGTCATAAGGATTATGGATCCTCTATGAGTGATGCTATCCCCGGTGAACCCATATATGGGATCTGGGACTGGAATGAGTGGGGGTACTAATTCCCATCTTGTCAAACGTTACCCCGTAAATCACATTTACCTAGGCACCGTCATCCACCAACATCCGGGACAGACCGTTTCGGGCTACCACCACCCGGATTACTAACGCATCATTATGCGGGAAATGCACCCCAACCGCATCATCTAGGATGATGGTGATGGGTTCTATCCTGGAAATCCCAGCAGGGTGTGAATTGATGTGATAGTTCACATTGGCGGGCTCTTTGGCCTCTCTGATGTATCTTTTTGGGAGTTGTTCGTACTCCCGCCGGATGGGGGCCTCCAAATATTGTGTGGATCTAGCGGATTGATGGGTCATTTAGAGGCTGAGGTTGCTCTCTCACATTTTTATCATGTGTCGGGGGCTTATTTCGATCTCGGCTTCGATCTCTCTGATGGCTGTCATTTCTCCCTCTTGGAGGGTTCTTCCAAGGGTCTCTCCTGTTAGCTCGGCTGAACTTTTGGTCATTTGGCATGTGAGGTTTTCCTCTGTTTGGAGCAAAGTTGCCACCCTTTCTTTCATTGGCCTTCTGATCGAACAGCGTGTGGATTTCCCTGCAATGCTCGGTTGCATGCCCATAGAGTCTACGGTAAGCACAATATGGCCCAGTTATGGGTTTTTTTCCCACTTCGGCTTCCATCTATTCCTTCAGGCGTAATAGTGGGATTTGCTAAAGGTATTGCAGAGTGCAGATTGGGAATGACTTCAGTGATCTCAGTAGCGTAACTGGATCCAGTCCCCGGAAAGGAACGTAGGATACCTCCGCGGTGATTGCTTAACCGGTCTTTATTGCCTCCTTTTCTTTGACCAGCTCTGGACGGGTACACAGTATTGTATCTCTCCTGAGGATGATTATCTCTGTGATATGATCCCGGGAGGGGGTCACAACGAACACGCGAAATTAAACGAAACAAAAATAGGAAAGATCCAGATTCAGCCAAGAAACACAAGAACACAATAATTAAAATACTGGAAAAGATAAAAAATTGACGATAGGACCTGGACCCAACAATCACGACGCAATAAATTGACGATGCAGATTGAAGAACCGAGGTTTTCGAAACGCCACAAGGGATACCAAACTCCTTGATAAGTTTCTGATTGGAACGCCACAAATATTCAAGAAAATATTTGATCATTTCTATGAATTGTTCTTCAAGAACAAGAAAAAGGAATCCTCCTTTTCGAGAGAGAAAATTCTCACATTCATTCAATAATATCAAAGTTGTTTTCTAATGAAAAAAAAAAAAACAAAGCAATATAATGTAAAAGCTGACCTAACTAGGGTTAGCCGCTAATTGGGCCCAAAACATCGAAGTAAATAATTAAAATTGGAATTAAATTAAAAAAATGCGAAATCTGGAAAATTAGATCTTACGGCCGTAACAATGTCACTTACGGCCGTAAGTGACTCTCTGTTAATGAGTTACGGCCGTAACAAGAACTCTCATGGCCGTAAGTATCAATTTGCTGAATTACTTCAATTCCACCAGAGAAGGAGTTACGGTCGTGAATTATTGTCTTACGGCAGTAAGTGTAAAAATCTTGGAATTCTTGTTTTTGACCCGAGGGCCTGTTATGGCCGTGAACAACCGGTTTTACGGCAGTGAATGGCTCTTGGTCTCCAAACCTTGACCCTTTTGATTCGGCTCGATCCCTTTGTCTTCTCGGCTTGATTCCAACATGAAACTTGTGCCGTTTCCCGCGTAAATCACTGTCGCATTGCCGATAGGTCGACTTCTCCTTTGGTCTCCTAATTTGGATCACATCATCCCCCCTTTCTTGGAAACGATTCGACCTCGAATCTATATATGGCCTCTCCTTTATGTATCTCTTGCTTTCGTTGTTTCGATGTTCATGTTTTGTGCTATCCATCTTCCTTTGGGGCTGTTCTGTCCGGGAATTAATTTTCCCTTTGGCCTTATTTTTTTAATTTGGTTGTAGTGCATGCAAAACAGAATTAGCCAAACTAGGGAGGGATGTGTTGGCAAATGCAAATAAACTCATTTTTGTGATGGACTCTCTTTTCTTTTTCTTTTCACTCTCAAGCTCACCTTTTTCTGAGGTCGTGGCCTCAACCCTCTTGTTTTCAATTTTCACACCCTCTCTTTTTTCTGAGGTCGTGGCCTCAACGCTCTTATTTTTTTCCTCAAACTCGCTCTTTATTTTCAATTGGTCCTCTTGGACCTCTTTAGGTGATAACGGAGCAAGAGTGATCCATTTTCCACCCCTCACGAAGGAATATCGATTTTTAAACCCATCATCCACCACTCTCCTATCATGTTGCCATGGCCTTCTCAACAAGATATGCCCAACATGCATTGGGACCACATCACACACCACCTCATCTCTATAACCCCCAATGGTGAATTTAATATTAACCTGCTTGTTCACCTTAAGTTCTCCCGACTCGGTTAACCACTATAATTTATAGGGGTTGGGGTGTTTCACCTTAGGCAATCCCAACTTCTCCACCAATAATGTACTAACCACATTAGTACAACTTCCCCCATCAATTTCAATCCCACAAACCTTTTTCCCCACCAAACACCTAGTGTGGAAAAGATTATCCCGTTGTTCATCAACTTCAACCATTTTAGTTCGAGAATTCAGGAAACGTCTATTCACAAGGGACCCTTTCACCGCATAAGTTAACCCCTCTTCATCGCTACTACTAGCCCCAACATCCACTAACATAGGCATTCCCTTAAATTCATCCTCGGAACTAATTTCACCATTATCACGCAAGAGCATTACTTTCTTATTTGGACACTGTGATGCTATATGGTCCGACCCCAAACATTTAAAGCACTTAATATTTCTATCCCTAGTAGGTTGAGAATCAGAAATATTTTTACCTTTAGTTGTAAGTTCCTCCTTTCCCTTCAGAACGTGCTCATCATTGTGATCATTCCTCGGTTGTGATGTAGGATAAGTTCCCGGTGAGTGTTTAGATGTCCCCTTTCGCCTTAATTGCCTTTCCACCTTCATTTCCATGTGCACCATGTCTTCCAGTTCCACATAATGTTGTAACTCGACAATGTTTGCAATATCTCTGTTCAGCCCACTCAAAAATCTAGCCATTGTAGCTTCCCGATCCTCCACCACGTTGGCCCTAATCATGGCTACCTCCATGTCTCTATGATATTCCTCTACACTCCTAGAACCTTGCGTGAGCCCCTGCAACCTTTGATAAATATCCCTATGTAGTGGCTTGGGACAAACCTCTTCCTCATGATGATTTTCATCTCACGCCATGTATCCACCGGCCCTTTACCATTCCTCCTTCGATCCTTCACCAATTGATCCCACCAATTAATGGCATAATCTGTGAACTTAACAACCGCTAACTTCACCTTCTTTCCTTCCGAATAGTTGTGGCAATCAAACATCAACTCTATCTTCTTCTCCCAATCTAGATAAGCCTCCAGATCACTCCTCCCATGAAAAGGTGGAATAAACATTTTTATTTTACCTAGATTATCATCCATCTCATCCCGATCACCACGATCTCTTCTATTATTTACCCTTTCATTCCTATCTCCTCTACCCCTTCTCCTCCTTACACTAGCAACAGATGATTGGACACTACTTCCTTCACTCGCATACTCTTCATCATCAAACCCATATCCAACCCTTTGGTTATGTCTCCCCCTATGATCTCTCCGGTCTTCCCTCCTAGCTCTAGGACCCACATGAGTTTGTTCCCTATGCAACTTATTAATAGTTTCTTCCTGCCTATCCATCCTAGTCATCAACTTCTCAAATTGCTCATGTAAAGTCTCCATCACACCTACAACATTATTATTCACCCTATTCATACCTTCCGGTCGTTTGTTGTGGCTCGTTGATGAAGCTGCTGCCTCCCTTCTGTAAATTCCCTGGTTGTCCCCAACTGATGAAGATGATGAATCCCGTATGCTAGACATTATTAGTCTTTATAGAAATAAGTAGTATATACCTCGTAAAAATATATCCCTCGTGTATCACTCAAAATCCCCCTTCCAAGCATTTCAAAAACAGTCCAAGAACTCAAGTAAGGGTAGGACACGATAAGACACGAGTAAGAACAGGAGAATTTGGAAATTGAGACAAATTCGGAATATTCGGGAAAATAATGAAATTTTCATTTTTTATAAACTACTAGACAATTTGACTACGAATATGGCGGAAAAAACGGAATTAGATTTGGATAAAAATTGACTAAGATAAACAAGATTGATTTTTTTTTAGAATTTTATATGAATCAAACAAAGAAAAAAATTTACTGGCACGAAGAACAAGAAAATCAAGAACTGAATCTAGATCCAAGCTCTGATACCAGATGATGTGATCCCGGGAGGGGGTCACAACGAACACGTGGAATTAAACGAAACAAAGATAGGAAAGATCTAGATTCAGCCAAGAAACACAAGAACACAATAATTAAAATATTGGAAAAGATAAAAAAATTGACGATAGGACCTGGAC
The DNA here is from genome assembly GCA_963555705.1 of Ligustrum vulgare. Taxonomy (NCBI): domain Eukaryota; kingdom Viridiplantae; phylum Streptophyta; class Magnoliopsida; order Lamiales; family Oleaceae; genus Ligustrum; species Ligustrum vulgare. The sequence goes on along the minus strand of OY743174.1, from coordinate 43,963 downwards.
CCAACAATCACGATGCAATAAATTGACGATGCGGATTGAAGAACCGAGGTTTTCGAAACGCTACAAGGGATGCCAAACTCCTTGATAAGTTTCTGATTGGAACGCCACAAATATTCAAGAAAATATTTGATAAGTTCTATGAATTTTTCTTCAAGAACAAGAAAAAGGAATCCTCCTTTTCGAGATAGAAAATTCTCACATTCATTCAATAATATCAAAGTTGTTTTCTAATGAAAAAAAACAAAGCAATATAATGTAAAAGCTGACCTAACTAGGGTTAGCCGCTAATTGGGCCCAAAACATAGAAGTAAATAATTAAAAACGGAATTAAATTAAAAAAACGAGAAATCTGGAAAATTAGATGTTACGGCCGTAACAATGTCACTTACGGCCGTAAGTGACTCTCTGTTAATGAGTTACAGCCATAACAAGAACTCTCACAGCCGTAAGTATCAATTTCCTGAATTACTTCAATTCCACCAGAGAAGGAGTTACGGCCGTGAATTATTGTCTTACGGCCGTAAGTGTAAAAATCTTGGAATTCTTGTTTTTTACCCGAGGGCCTGTTACGGCCGTGAACAACCGGTTTTACGGCCGTGAATGGCTCTTGGTCTCCAAACCTTGACCCTTTTGATTCGGCTCGATCCCTTTGTCTTATCGGCTTGATTCCAACATGAAACTTGTGTTGTTTCCCACGTAAATCACTGTCGCATTGCCTATAGGTCGACTTCTCCTTTTGTCTCCTACTTCGGATCACATCACTCTAGATCTCACCATTTCTTCTGAGACAATTTCCTCCTTCATTAAATCTACAAGGACGTAGTCTCTTGGCTTCTTTCTTTGGACGTCTCTCCAGAACATGCTGGTCATGTCTAAACCTCCTTTTTAAGGCATAAAAAATTTCCACCTCCATGATGTTCTCACAGCTATGCATTTCCTCTATGAATCGGGCAAAATAACCTTTCAAAGATTCATCCCTTCCCTGCCTCAGATCTTGAAGGTGTTGGAGTGGGAGCTGGCTTGGCCTAGAGGAGACAAATCCGTTCTTGAAGGCTATTTTAAAATACCTCTAATTGTAGATGCTATGGGGAGGGAGTTTTTTGTACCACCGTATTGCAATTCCCTCAAGTGTCAAGGCGAAGGCTTTGCATTTTAGATCAGGAGTGACTCCGGCTATTTCCATGCTAGCACTGTATTTTAATAGGTGGTCGTCAGGGTCACCATTGAACCCCATTAAAGGAAAATAGAATCAACATGGTTGCATATTAATGTATAAAATGAATTTGTCCAACAAAAAGATACTATGCACGACGCTTAAGATAGGAAGAATTGGAATAGAGCACCAATTAAAAATGCATGCCTATTGTACTCTCTCTACTGCAACCATAATTTACTGAAGCTCTTCAAATTAAAAAAAAGGACTTCAATAGCGTGATGGTTGGTATTCTTTAACAAATGCATGCCTATTTCAATCCAGGGACGGAGCTAGAAGATCCTAATGGGAGGGACTACAATGGAATGAGGGGATTATTTTCTTCTTTGAATTAAAAAAATATACACTACAATTCTTAGAAAAAAATTGGACTTCCCCTGGCTACACTATTGTCCGTCCATGTTTTAATCTCCCTCTAGTGACACCATAATTATTCAAGCTCTTAAAAAACAAGGAAAAGTAATTCAATAGCACGATGATTTGTATTAACAATGGGCAGAACACATAAATTCAAAGAATAACAAAATTAACTACGTCATAACAAAATTGGACAATCAATTGGGAAGTGCTAGTATTAACAAAAAAAATAATAATAAACAAACAAATTTTTTAAGAGGTAGAAATTGCTGATTAGACAACCTTTGAGTTAAAGATGTGGCAAACTGAAAAGAAATGTCGCTCTTCTAAGCAGAAAGAAAAATTACCCGATCAAGTTTTTAATATCCTTCGTTGTCGGTTACTGACCTTTCATGGCCAAACCTAGAAGTCAGAACCTTAGGATCAACAAGTGAGTATCCACAGAAAATAATTTGAGAACTACAGTCAGATTATATGGTAAAATCATAATTTCCAAAATTATTGTTTCCCCAATAAGTAAAACTGATTAAGACAGCAATGGGATACTGTCAATCTTATTCTGGCACCATTCTTTTAAAAAACTATTTTCAATGTTATAGCTTCAAACGGTAGTTTGCTATCCCCATTTAAAATTAGAAAGACAAAAACCAAAAAAAAAAAAAAAAACAGCCCATCTATAGAACGAAGAAGCCATTGCACATAGAAAAACAAATGGATTGAGAAATTAAATAACTGAATACCTAATAAGCCACTGCACAAAAATAGGATGGGGATTGGGGCAGGGGAAAAGAAAATAAATCGTAAAAATCATGACCCACCTCAAATCCAATAGCAAAATAAAACAGGGCAAGAAGAACTGACCTGAAGGCTTTACCGTCGACGTTCAAGATGAAGTCACATATATCTCAGCCTCTCGCCCTCGCTGTTGGACCATGGAAGGTTGAGATCAGAAGAAGAAATTGTAGAAGGTTGAGAAGAAGAAGAAATCGTAGGAGGTTGAGTTGTGAAGTAGGAAGAAGAAGAGTGGCGATGCTGAATGACGAAGAACAGGTGCGGTGAAGTGGCGATGCTGAAGGTCCAAGAAAGAGCAGTGAATTTATAGTGAAGGTAACTGGGTCGAAGAGAGAGCCCAGGGCCAATGTAAAGTAAGAAAGTAGCGCCCTAATTTGGTTTTCCCGGAATTTAATTAAATCACTCCTTTTAACGGCGTGCCTTTTTGCACGCCGTAAAGCATACATTTTTTACTTCAATTTTTACGACGTGCAATTTTGTATGCCGTAAAATAGTATATTAATTTTACGGCGTGCTAGTGCACGCCGTAAAGGATCAATCCTAATTTTTTTATGGCATGCTAATTTTTCACGCTGTGAAAGTCCTTTCGTTACGACACACTATTTTTGCATGTCGTAAATATTCTATGTTTACGGCATGCCTTATATGTACGCCGTAAATGCATGTCGTAAAAGGCCACTTTTTTTGTAGTGTTTCTTATGACTCTCCACTCTTTTCCAAGAGGTTAACTGCCTTTGTTCAACGCCTTTGGTGGCTTTTTACCACACTATTTCGCGGTAAGAAGTGTGGTTTCCCACAGACGGCACTAAAATGTTGACCACAAAATCTGGTAGGACCTTGGATCAACAGTCTCAGTTCCTCCCTCTTGAAACCTTCGATCTCCTGCGCAATAGAAAAAACAATCAGCTTACAAAGGAGGCCGATGTTGCTCACGTTTGCACTCTGATGCCTAAGTCAGTACTCATTACAAGAAAATACAAATTGGGTACAGGAAATATAAGTTTGTAGAAGAGAGAAAAGGGAGTGAGATTTTATATATTGAGTTTCTAACCTTTTTCTTGGAGGCAAGTGTGCTCTATTTATTGAAAGAGTTATTGTCTTATATGGTGACATGTGTCGGGATTTACACGTGTCTCCCCCTTAGCTGTTGGAGAGGTAAACCAATTGCTTTGATGTAATCATTGCTACATGCCGTAGGGGAGGGGCACTCATCACATCCCCTATAAAGGTGTTGTCTTATCAAGCCACAGTCTACAGGGATGGTCACGTCTCTCGACATTTCCTCTGGTCCCATCACCTATTCGAAGCACCACATCGAAACATATCAGCTCCATAAGACCAGTTTGGACGGGGAGGCTTCAGATGATATTTCACCTTGGGGATTTGGTAACCTATAACGCCCTAGGTTCTATTCATAGCTGACATCCATTGGATTTCGCGTGGGCCCCTACAAGTGAATTTGTTGGGCTCATTTTGAGCACGTTCGCAACAAACCCCTCAGACTTAACTATCCGAGTCAGAAATGAGACAAAGAAAAGTTAAAGATGTTTAATTGTCTTAGGTGTAAGTAGATATGAATATACCCCTATGCTTTGTGTAATCTTCAATAGTGTTCACAAAATAATAATACTTTTCTATACTTTCATACCTATCATAGAAATATAGTTGGATTGCATTTAGAGATAGGCTTTAATCCACCATTCGAAAGAGGGTTTTAATAACATTGTGAACATGGATTTTCAAAACCCCAGGAATTGTAGTTAAACATTTAAATCAAGACATAAATGATGGAAGTAAAATGGATTCTCGACTCTGCATGTTTTTCTTATTATTTTCATACTTCGCAATTATTTACTTCTTAGTTGTTAGTTTAATTTAAAAAATTCAAACTCAATTTAATTTTCCATTTTCGGTAAAGGATTCTAATCTAAAATGCACTTTATTCAATCCCTGTGAGTATGATACTTGGACTCACAATTCGTTATATTACTTGTGCTATTCATACATTCGCGTTGGCAAACACCTCATGTTCTTAATCACAAGCCAAGAGTCTCGATCAACATGTTGGACTTTACATTCAATGCACATTTGTTTGTATTCTTCAATGAGTTGAAGAAAACATGGGCTTTGAAACTTTTCAATGAAGAACTACGTTCTGTCTTGCTATAATCATTCTACCAGGGAAGATGATTGTAACAAGTTGACTGTATTATGTGACAAACCCAGAAGCAAGAACGTGAGAAAAATCTTTCAAAGCACTAATTTCTTTCGTGTTTGATTATTTTACTTATAGGTAAAGTAATTGTCAAGTAAAGAATTATTTTCTTACAAAAAAAAATGCATTCAAAATGGAAAGAATGATTATGGTATAAATCAAATAATTTTTAAATTTATTAAACCTAAAAAAAGAAAGATAAAATTCAACAGAAGCCACTCACACAAAATACCGAAAAAAATCCAAACTAGAATTGACATAATTTTTGTGCAAATTTCACATACCATAAATTTATTCAATCAACCAAAATCATCGTAATAATAATGAATCTACCAATAAGATGTTTACACATTTATATCCAGTTAATTAGTCAGGTTATGGCGTGAGTATATAATAGAACTACAAGACAAGTCAATCATAACTCGTACTCCGTCAAAAACTGACTCTTCCAGTGACAGTACACAATTGTATTTCGAAAAAGTTATAACCTGACGTTGTCTCTTTAAATAGAAAAATAAGTGCGTACTAAGCATAAGAGTGTGTGTGTGTGTGTGTATTTTGATAAGTGTATTTTATACACTTATTTACATGTCAAATTAGAATATATTATTGTCGTTTTAGAATAAATACTACTTAATTTGTGTTTTTTTGTTTAAGTTTCAGAAAATATCCCAAAATCATGAAAATGAAGCGATTGATGGTACAAATGCACAATTAGATGACATTTGCAGCTAAATTGGACAATTGAGAAGTTAAAGATGCCAATCAGGAAAGATACATGTCGCTACATGGAAGGAATCAAGAGTTGGAGGACCTAATTGAAGAAGTTGAGAGTTGAAACGAGCTAATTGAGAAGATTCTAAAGTATAGGGTTTAATGTTTAGGGTTTGGGTTTGGGTGTACGGTTTGAGGTTTTGGATTTTGGTTTTTTTTTTTTTAAAGCAAATACCACATGTGTGGCTTATTTTATAACATAATAATGTGAAACAAATAAAAGGAGGGGGGGGGGGCATATACCTGGCCTTCAACAAATGTAAAATGCAACAAAATAAACATCAAATGATACTAAAAGCAGAAGTACATAGAAGAGTAAATGAGTCATGGGCACTCCCGGGGATGGACCCTCATATGTGTCATAGATTTGTTGATCTGGTCATGCGCCTACTCTAGTACATATCCTGATCATAGTAATCCGTGTAGTCCTCTGTGTGCTCTGGGCCACTACCTGGTGAAGGATGACATCAGGGACGTGGAACATTGATGGAAAGAGGACCACCCACCCATGGACCATGGGTAGGTCAGAATGTAGGTGCCTTTGATCTCAAGATAGGGCTCATGTGTGATTTGGCTGATCTAGTGACTGAGGGGATGTATGGTGTAAGTGCTCCAGGTAAAGATATTGTAGCTGATGGTAAGTCCGCCTAAGTATTCTAAATGCAATTTCCAAGACCCATCCCATCAATGTCACCCTGGATCTGAGCCTTCACCTTGTCCTGTCTCGGGATATGAGTAAGAGTGGATGAAGGTGTAGAAGTCTAACAAAAGTTGATTTGAGTAAACCCTAACTTTATCAGTAAACCCTCGGCAAGAAGCTGTAGACCTGTCCCTGCTGACTGTTGTGTGAATATCACAAGTGCACGATATCTCGAACAAGTAGTAAAATGGACTTTTTGAGTCCGGATATCGATCCCACAAGGACTGACTTATTTATTATTAGCTTGGATTGATTAGTTCCTAAACTACAAATAAATGTCAAGATTGATGTTTTTGAATTTTTATTAAAATAGTTAAAGCAATGAAATTATAGAATAAAACAATTAAAATGATTTGATTTTTGAATTTTCTTATGAATGGAAAATGTTGGGACTCACGATAGTAATTTTATTATCCTATTCAATTTCTATTCTCATGAAATGTTTCGAAATTAGTGTGTAATCAAATTCATAATCTTATCCAAAATTCTCCTCTCGAGTTTATATTGGTTCTGTCTAGATAGGTCAACCACATATCTCTATGATGGTCAGAATAAGCCCTAAATAAATGCATTCAATGACAATAATTCAAAATGATTACAACAATCACAACTATGTATCTCTACCCTTTTGTTAATTGCCAGATTTTATTACTAAGTCTAGGTATTAACTCACCTCTCGGATTATGAAAACTACCCACAAATCATCAAATTGGTGATCAAGCAATTCGTGCATTAAAAAACAATAATAAAATCAACACATAAAACATTATGCCCAAAATATGTGAATTGAAATTAAATAATCAAACGAAATCACATCGTTCGTCCCAACGAGTTATCTAGCTACTCATACTAAGATCTAAAATAATAAAATATAAAATTCAACATGTCTTGAATTAACTAGAAAGAGTTGAGAATCTTTCACCAAGAAAATCGAGCCCAAACTTGAACAATATGAAAACCTTGATTTCGCCTCTTGCCTTGTGCCTCTCTTCTTGTCAATTTCCGACCCCCAATAATGATTTGTTTTGGTCTTTATATAGATTAGACTAGGTTTAAGATGAAATTCTACAAGTTGGGCCCAATAAAAGTAGGAAATAAATAAAAAAGGAATTAAAAATCGCGTAAATTCCCTTTCCGCCGAACCGCGGTCCGACCAAGGTTTGCAAACCGCGGTTGGACCGCGACATACAGGGATCAGACGAAACCATGGTGTGACCGAGGTTTGCAAACCGTGGTCCGCCAATTTTGAAATTTTTGCGTCTTAGTCCTTGTTTAATTGTATATCTCGTCCTCCAAGTTTCCGACTTCTTCAATTCAGTCCTCATACTTTGACTTTTATTTCAATTGAGTCCTCCCAGAATTGTAACTCAGGTCCTTCATCTTTCTAACCTTTACAGATTGGTCCCCATACTTCATATGTTGTACCTTTTTTAGTCATTTTCCTCATTTTGTGCCCAATCGCATTTCAATTCGAATTATTCCTGAAACAATTAGAATAAACTCACATAGTGGATATTTGAAGGTTAGGGTTTAGGGTTTGAGGTTTAGGGTTTGGGGTTTGGGGTTTGGGGTTTGGGGTTTAGGGTTTTTTTATTTTAATCAATATCATAATTTTATATCATAAAATGCAAAACGACAAATAAAAGGAGGGGGGCAAAGACCTGACCTCCAGTAAATGTAAAGTACAACAGTGAAAAAAGCAAGTAAAAGCAATGTAGAATAAATGTGATCATGGGCATTCCCGGGGGAGGACCCTTATGTGTGGTGTCATGGACCTGGTCATACGTCTGCCCTGGTACATGTCCTCTTCAAAGTAACACGAGTAAAGGTCTGTGTACTCTGGGTCACTACCTGTAGAAGGATGACGACTAGGTCGTGGAGCATCTCTGGTGGCAAGAGGATCACCCACCCATGGGCCATGGATAGAATGCAAGTGCACGGGTCGCGTACAAGTAATAAAGTGGACTTTTTGAGTCCGGATTGTCGATCCCACGAGGAATGTTTACTCTATTATACTCTAGTTAATTTAATCTTAACAAATGAAACACACAATTAAAAAGATGGATTTTTGTAAATTCTAAATTAAAGAAACTAATTCTAAACCGAATTAAAATACGGAAAATGAAAGATACAACGTAGTTGGGATTCATGGTTTCATTTAACCGTCGCCTAATTAATTTCTCAACATGCAAATTAACAAATTACTCATTTACAATGTTAGACCCGATTTTTCAAGCTTAGCCAATTACCTCTCTCGAGTGAAATCAACCCTAATCAATTGGTCTAACCTACTATATCTCTATGTCGATTAAGGCCCAATCAATTGCATTAACGTTTTGTGAAAATAGCTCAATGGATCATCTAGGGTTTAAGGTATATCTCTATCCTTAACAAGAACCTAGAGCATTTGTTATTTGGTCTAAAATGCATAATATCTCTCGATTATCATACACTTCACAAAACACATATTTGGTGATCAAGCAAACACATGTAATAATCTCAATAACAAACACACATGAAATAAGCATTTAATCAAATAGCAAATATTAAAATTAATCCAAGCTAGGTTAAATTCATTCCATAAATCCCAACATTTAAATTTAGCTAAACATATTGGAAGAAAAAGCGATAGATGATAAAATTAAAACCCGGAGTTTGAATGTTGAAATCAGAATTGCATCGCTGCTTGAATTGCGTCCAGCCGCAACCTGGTTCATTGCAACTTCTTGTTGCAGCCTTGTGTCCAGCCGCAACTGAAATCAGTGCACCTCAGACTCGTTCCAGTTAATAGTAGTCTCCAGTTTCCTTTCCAGCAGTAGCAACAGCAATTAATTCCAGCAATCCAGCTTTCAGCAGTAATATTCAGCAGCACGGCAGATCACTTTGTGCTCACAGGCAGCTTCCAGTTCTAGCATCAGCACAGCAATTAATTCCAGCAATCCAGCTTTCAGCAGTAGCATTCAGCAGCACAGCAGCATTTCCAGCAGTCCAGCTTTCAGCAGCACAGCAGCATTCAGCAGCACAGCAGCATTCAGTTTCAGCACCAGCAACTGGTTTCAGCAGCAAAACAGCAGCGTTCCAGCAATCAGCAGCAGTAGTTTCCTTCCCTCCAGCAGCAATCTCAGCTTTCCAGCAAGTTTCTTGAATTCAGCAGCAGCTCTCTCTTCTCAGGCAGTCTGGTTTGCAGCAGCAGTCATCTCAGGCAGCATCAAAATTAGTTCCACCAGCTTCAATTCATTCCTCAGCAGCACCAGACTTTGTTAACCAGCAACTTCAATTTACAGCAACATGAACCAGCAGCAGGTTTCTTATCTATCAGCAACAGCAAGCTCCCTTTCACAACAGCAATATAGCACAAGCAACCAGCTCTTCTTCAGCTTCAAACCAGCAGTAGTAAGCTGCTGTCACCAGCTTGCAATCCGTCTGGTTTTCACCTTTTCTTCACCAGCAATGGCAGCAACAGCAGACTCCACCGGTAGCAGGCTGCTCCTGTCACCAGCAACCTCCTTTCCGGTTTCACCCGTCTGTCCTCCTTTTCTCTGGTTTTCTTCCTCAGTTGAGCATCCAGATGCGTCCAGCTGCTTTCTTTTCTGCACTCAGCTGCCTAAGGCAGCTTCCCCCCCTATGTGTCAGCTGCAGTTCCTCTCTATTTATCTCCTCAAACCAGCACTTAGGTTGCTGTCTTCACGTTTTTCCTTCTTCCTCTGTCCATGCTTCCAGCTGCCCATGCTTCCAGCAGTAGTGCCCATCATGCCTTGTTCCCCCTTTCCTTTTTTCCCATACTCTCCAGCAGAAGTTGGAAAAGAAGAAGGGACAAAGAGAATCTCCCCAGCTGGATACCAATTCAGATTTTTATGCCAAAGTTCCGAAAATTGCATCCTTGGTCCTTGAGTTTTGGAAGTTGAGCAAAATGGTCCTTGAACGTCAAATTTGCTACTCTTTAAGCTCAATTACACTCCAATCTTGTCCATTTGCTTTCCAATTGAGTTTGTACCTAATTGTACAAGATAAACACAATTTATAAGTAGATATTTGCTCAATTTGTCAATTAAAGTGCTAATTTAGGAACTAAATAAGTGTGTAAAAACACACTTATCAGGCCATGGATAGGGCGGAATGCAGGTGCCTCTGATCTCAAGATAGGACCCATGTGTGATGTGGCTGTTGTAGTGACTGAGGGGACCTGTGGTGGAGGTGCTCCAGATGAAGAAAAAGATGGGGAAGCTGATGGTAAGTCTGCCTGAGTATTATGCATGCAATCTCCTAAACCCATCCCATCAATGTCTCCCTGGATCAGAGCCTTCATCTTATCCTTTCGCGGGGGAGGAGCAGGAGTGGATGAAGGTGTGGAAGTCTGAGTACAAGAGGGCTTTGCAGATAGGGGCTCTCCAAAAAGGTTGAGTACCAGGTCTTCAATGGCAAATCTCAATGAGGATGTGATCTTCATGCGGTGTTTACCCTTGAAGTGGTCTAACAGAAGATGCTTTTCCTTAGAGTGCTCTGAACCTAACTCTGCGAGAAGACCCTGAGCGAGAACTTGTGTAGCTGTACCTACTGACCCATGAGATGACTGTGCGGTCTCTGCAGATGGTGGGGAGCTGCTGTGTGTAGCTGTGGGAAGTGCATCAATAGCTGGTGCTTGAAAAGAAGGGATGGGAGTTACCTCAATAGGAGCCTGTGTAGCCTCTGTCTGAACCTCTAGAATGATCTCAGCAGTAGGAGCAGGTAACTGAGGAGGTGAAGGGTGAGCCTCATTTGGGGTTTAGGGTTTGGGGTTTAGGGGTTAGGGGTTTGGGGTTAGGGGTTTAGGGTTTAGGGTTAGGGGTTTAGGGGTTACGGGTTAGGGTTTAGGGGTTTAGGGTTTAGGGTTTAGGGTTTAGGGTTTGGTTTTAGGGTTAGGGGTTTAGGGTTTGGTTTTAGGGTTAGGGGTTTGGGGTTTGGGGTTTAGGGTTTGGTTTTAGGGTTAGGGGTTTAGGGTTAGGGGTTTTGGGGTTAGGGTTTAGGGTTTAGGGTTTGGGTTCGGGGTTTGGGGTTCGGGGTTCGGGTTTAGGGGTTCGGGTTTGGGGTTCGGGTTTGGGGGTTCGGGTTTGGGGTTTCGGGTTTGGGGTTTGGGGTTTCGGGTTTGGGGTTTCGGGTTTAGGGGTTTCGGGTTTCGGGGTTTGGGGTTCGGGGTTTGGGGTTCGGGGTTTCGGGTTCGGGGTTTCGGGTTTGGGGTTTCGGGTTTCGGGTTCGGGGTTTCGGGGTTCGGGGTTCGGGGTTCGGGGTTCCGGGTTCGGGGTTCCGGGTTTGGGGTTCCGGGTTTGGGGTTTGGGGTTTGGGGTTTCGGGTTTAGGGTTTAGGGTTTAGGTCGTGGAGCATCTCCGGTGGCAAGAGGATCACCCACCCGTGGGCCATGGATAGAATGCAAGCGCACGGGTCGCGTACAAGTAATAAAGTGGACTTTTTGAGTCCGGATTGTCGATCCCACGAGGAATGTTTACTCTATTATACTCCAGTTAATTTAATCTTAACAAATGAAACACACAATTAAAAAGATGGATTTTTGTAAATTCTAAATTAAAGAAACTAATTCTAAACCGAATTAAAATACGGAAAATGAAAGATAAAACGTAGTTGGGATTCATGGTTTCATTTAACCGTCGCCTAATTAATTTCTCAACATGCAAATTAACAAATTACTCATTTACAATGTTAGACCCGATTTTCCAAGCTTAGCCAATTACCTCTCTCGAGTGAAATCAACCCTAATCAATTGGTCTAACCTACTATATCTCTATGTCGATTAAGGCCCAATCAATTGCATTAACGTTTTGTGAAAATAGCTCAATGGATCATCTAGGGTTTAAGGTATATCTCTATCCTTAACAAGAACCTAGAGCATTTGTTATTTGGTCTAAAATGCATAATATCTCTCGATTATCATACACTTCACAAAACACATATTTGGTGATCAAGCAAACACATGTAATAATCTCAATAACAAACACACATGAAATAAGCATTTAATCAAATAGCAAATATTAAAATTAATCCAAGCTAGGTTAAATAAATTCCATAAATCCCAACATTAAAATTTAGCTAAACATATTGGAAGAAAAAGATGATAAAATTAAAACCCGGAGTTTGAATGTTGAAATCAGAATTGCATCGCCGCTTGAATTGCGTCCAGCCGCAACCTGGTTCATTGCAACTTCTTGTTGCAGCCTTGTGTCCAGCCGCAACTGAAATCAGTGCACCTCAGACTCGTTCCAGTTAATAGTAGTCTCCAGTTTCCTTTCCAGCAGTAGAAACAGCAATTAATTCCAGCAATCCAGCTTTCAGCAGTAATATTCAGCAGCACAGCAGATCACTTTGTGCTCACAGGCAGCTTCCAGTTCTAGCATCAGCACAGCAATTAATTCCAGCAATCCAGCTTTCAGCAGTAGCATTCAGCAGCACAGCAGCATTCAGCAGCACAGCAGCATTCAGTTTCAGCACCAGCAACTGGTTTCAGCAGCAAAACAGCAGCGTTCCAGCAATCAGCAGCAGTAGTTTCCTTCCCTCCAGCAGCAATCTCAGCTTTCCAGCAAGTTTCTTGAATTCAGCAGCAGCTCTCTCTTCTCAGGCAGTCTGGTTTGCAGCAGCAGTCATCTCAGGCAGCATCAAAATTAGTTCCACCAGCTTCAATTCATTCCTCAGCAGCACCAGACTTTGTTAACCAGCAACTTCAATTTACAGCAGCATGAACCAGCAGCAGGTTTCTTATCTATCAGCAACAGCAAGCTCCCTTTCACAACAGCAATATAGCACAAGCAACCAGCTCTTCTTCAGCTTCAAACCAGCAGTAGTAAGCTGCTGTCACCAGCTTGCAATCCGTCTGGTTTTCACCTTTTCTTCACCAGCAATGGCAGCAACAGCAGACTCCACCGGTAGCAGGCTGCTCCTGTCACCAGCAACCTCCTTTCCGGTTTCACCCGTCTGTCCTCCTTTTCTCTGGTTTTCTTCCTCAGTTGAGCATCCAGATGCGTCCAGCTGCTTTCTTTTCTGCACTCAGCTGCCTAAGGCAGCTTCCCCCCCTATGTGTCAGCTGCAGTTCCTCTCTATTTATCTCCTCAAACCAGCACTTAGGTTGCTGTCTTCACGTTTTTCCTTCTTCCTCTGTCCATGCTTCCAGCTGCCCATGCTTCCAGCAGTAGTGCCCATCATGCCTTGTTCCCCCTTTCCTTTTTTCCCATACTCTCCAGCAGAAGTTGGAAAAGAAGAAGGGACAAAGAGAATCTCCCCAGCTGGATACCAATTCAGATTTTTATGCCAAAGTTCCGAAAATTGCATCCTTGGTCCTTGAGTTTTGGAAGTTGAGCAAAATGGTCCTTGAACGTCAAATTTGCTACTCTTTAAGCTCAATTACACTCCAATCTTGTCCATTTGCTTTCCAATTGAGTTTGTACCTAATTGTACAAGATAAACACAATTTATAAGTAGATATTTGCTCAATTTGTCAATTAAAGTGCTAATTTAGGAACTAAATAAGTGTGTAAAAACACACTTATCAGGCCATGGATAGGGCGGAATGCAGGTGCCTCTGATCTCAAGATAGGACCCATGTGTGATGTGGCTGTTGTAGTGACTGAGGGGACCTGTGGTGGAGGTGCTCCAGATGAAGAAAAAGATGGGGAAGCTGATGGTAAGTCTGCCTGAGTATTATGCATGCAATCTCCTAAACCCATCCCATCAATGTCTCCCTGGATCAGAGCCTTCATCTTATCCTTTCGCGGGGGAGGAGCAGGAGTGGATGAAGGTGTGGAAGTCTGAGTACAAGAGGGCTTTGCAGATAGGGGCTCTCCAAAAAGGTTGAGTACCAGGTCTTCAATGGCAAATCTCAATGAGGATGTGATCTTCATGCGGTGTTTACCCTTGAAGTGGTCTAACAGAAGATGCTTTTCCTTAGAGTGCTCTGAACCTAACTCTGCGAGAAGACCCTGAGCGAGAACTTGTGTAGCTGTACCTACTGACCCATGAGATGACTGTGCGGTCTCTGCAGATGGTGGGGAGCTGCTGTGTGTAGCTGTGGGAAGTGCATCAATAGCTGGTGCTTGAAAAGAAGGGATGGGAGTTACCTCAATAGGAGCCTGTGTAGCCTCTGTCTGAACCTCTAGAATGATCTCAGCAGTAGGAGCAGGTAACTGAGGAGGTGAAGGGTGAGCCTCATTTGGGGTTTAGGGTTTGGGGTTTAGGGGTTAGGGGTTTGGGGTTAGGGGTTTAGGGTTTAGGGTTAGGGGTTTAGGGGTTACGGGTTAGGGTTTAGGGGTTTAGGGTTTAGGGTTTAGGGTTTGGTTTTAGGGTTAGGGGTTTAGGGTTTGGTTTTAGGGTTAGGGGTTTGGGGTTTGGGGTTTAGGGTTTGGTTTTAGGGTTAGGGGTTTAGGGTTAGGGGTTTGGGGGTTAGGGTTTAGGGTTTAGGGTTTGGGTTCGGGGTTTGGGGTTCGGGGTTCGGGTTTAGGGGTTCGGGTTTGGGGGTTCGGGTTTGGGGGTTCGGGTTTGGGGTTTCGGGTTTGGGGTTTGGGGTTTCGGGTTTGGGGTTTCGGGTTTAGGGGTTTCGGGGTTTGGGGTTCGGGGTTTGGGGTTCGGGGTTTCGGGTTCGGGGTTTCGGGTTTCGGGTTTCGGGTTTCGGGTTTCGGGTTCGGGGTTTCGGGGTTCGGGGTTCGGGGTTCGGGGTTCCGGGTTCGGGGTTCCGGGTTTGGGGTTCCGGGTTTGGGGTTTGGGGTTTGGGGTTTCGGGTTTAGGGTTTAGGGTTTAGGTCGTGGAGCATCTCCGGTGGCAAGAGGATCACCCACCCGTGGGCCATGGATAGAATGCAAGCGCACGGGTCGCGTACAAGTAATAAAGTGGACTTTTTGAGTCCGGATTGTCGATCCCACGAGGAATGTTTACTCTATTATACTCCAGTTAATTTAATCTTAACAAATGAAACACACAATTAAAAAGATGGATTTTTGTAAATTCTAAATTAAAGAAACTAATTCTAAACCGAATTAAAATACGGAAAATGAAAGATAAAACGTAGTTGGGATTCATGGTTTCATTTAACCGTCGCCTAATTAATTTCTCAACATGCAAATTAACAAATTACTCATTTACAATGTTAGACCCGATTTTCCAAGCTTAGCCAATTACCTCTCTCGAGTGAAATCAACCCTAATCAATTGGTCTAACCTACTATATCTCTATGTCGATTAAGGCCCAATCAATTGCATTAACGTTTTGTGAAAATAGCTCAATGGATCATCTAGGGTTTAAGGTATATCTCTATCCTTAACAAGAACCTAGAGCATTTGTTATTTGGTCTAAAATGCATAATATCTCTCGATTATCATACACTTCACAAAACACATATTTGGTGATCAAGCAAACACATGTAATAATCTCAATAACAAACACACATGAAATAAGCATTTAATCAAATAGCAAATATTAAAATTAATCCAAGCTAGGTTAAATAAATTCCATAAATCCCAACATTAAAATTTAGCTAAACATATTGGAAGAAAAAGCGATAGATGATAAAATTAAAACCCGGAGTTTGAATGTTGAAATCAGAATTGCATCGCCGCTTGAATTGCGTCCAGCCGCAACCTGGTTCATTGCAACTTCTTGTTGCAGCCTTGTGTCCAGCCGCAACTGAAATCAGTGCACCTCAGACTCGTTCCAGTTAATAGTAGTCTCCAGTTTCCTTTCCAGCAGTAGAAACAGCAATTAATTCCAGCAATCCAGCTTTCAGCAGTAATATTCAGCAGCACAGCAGATCACTTTGTGCTCACAGGAAGCTTCCAGTTCTAGCATCAGCACAGCAATTAATTCCAGCAATCCAGCTTTCAGCAGTAGCATTCAGCAGCACAGCAGCATTCAGCAGCACAGCAGCATTCAGTTTCAGCACCAGCAACTGGTTTCAGCAGCAAAACAGCAGCGTTCCAGCAATCAGCAGCAGTAGTTTCCTTCCCTCCAGCAGCAATCTCAGCTTTCCAGCAAGTTTCTTGAATTCAGCAGCAGCTCTCTCTTCTCAGGCAGTCTGGTTTGCAGCAGCAGTCATCTCAGGCAGCATCAAAATTAGTTCCACCAGCTTCAATTCATTCCTCAGCAGCACCAGACTTTGTTAACCAGCAACTTCAATTTACAGCAGCATGAACCAGCAGCAGGTTTCTTATCTATCAGCAACAGCAAGCTCCCTTTCACAACAGCAATATAGCACAAGCAACCAGCTCTTCTTCAGCTTCAAACCAGCAGTAGTAAGCTGCTGTCACCAGCTTGCAATCCGTCTGGTTTTCACCTTTTCTTCACCAGCAATGGCAGCAACAGCAGACTCCACCGGTAGCAGGCTGCTCCTGTCACCAGCAACCTCCTTTCCGGTTTCACCCATCTGTCCTCCTTTTCTCTGGTTTTCTTCCTCAGTTGAGCATCCAGATGCGTCCAGCTGCTTTCTTTTCTGCACTCAGCTGCCTAAGGCAGCTTCCCCCCCTATGTGTCAGCTGCAGTTCCTCTCTATTTATCTCCTCAAACCAGCACTTAGGTTGCTGTCTTCACGTTTTTCCTTCTTCCTCTGTCCATGCTTCCAGCTGCCCATGCTTCCAGCAGTAGTGCCCATCATGCCTTGTTCCCCCTTTCCTTTTTTCCCATACTCTCCAGCAGAAGTTGGAAAAGAAGAAGGGACAAAGAGAATCTCCCCAGCTGGATACCAATTCAGATTTTTATGCCAAAGTTCCGAAAATTGCATCCTTGGTCCTTGAGTTTTGGAAGTTGAGCAAAATGGTCCTTGAACGTCAAATTTGCTACTCTTTAAGCTCAATTACACTCCAATCTTGTCCATTTGCTTTCCAATTGAGTTTGTACCTAATTGTACAAGATAAACACAATTTATAAGTAGATATTTGCTCAATTTGTCAATTAAAGTGCTAATTTAGGAACTAAATAAGTGTGTAAAAACACACTTATCAGGCCATGGATAGGGCGGAATGCAGGTGCCTCTGATCTCAAGATAGGACCCATGTGTGATGTGGCTGTTGTAGTGACTGAGGGGACCTGTGGTGGAGGTGCTCCAGATGAAGAAAAAGATGGGGAAGCTGATGGTAAGTCTGCCTGAGTATTATGCATGCAATCTCCTAAACCCATCCCATCAATGTCTCCCTGGATCAGAGCCTTCATCTTATCCTTTCGCGGGGGAGGAGCAGGAGTGGATGAAGGTGTGGAAGTCTGAGTACAAGAGGGCTTTGCAGATAGGGGCTCTCCAAAAAGGTTGAGTACCAGGTCTTCAATGGCAAATCTCAATGAGGATGTGATCTTCATGCGGTGTTTACCCTTGAAGTGGTCTAACAGAAGATGCTTTTCCTTAGAGTGCTCTGAACCTAACTCTGCGAGAAGACCCTGAGCGAGAACTTGTGTAGCTGTACCTACTGACCCATGAGATGACTGTGCGGTCTCTGCAGATGGTGGGGAGCTGCTGTGTGTAGCTGTGGGAAGTGCATCAATAGCTGGTGCTTGAAAAGAAGGGATGGGAGTTACCTCAATAGGAGCCTGTGTAGCCTCTGTCTGAACCTCTAGAATGATCTCAGCAGTAGGAGCAGGTAACTGAGGAGGTGAAGGGTGAGCCTCATTTGGGGTTTAGGGTTTGGGGTTTAGGGGTTAGGGGTTTGGGGTTAGGGGTTAGGGGTTTAGGGTTTAGGGTTAGGGGTTTAGGGGTTACGGGTTAGGGTTTAGGGGTTTAGGGTTTAGGGTTTAGGGTTTAGGGTTTGGTTTTAGGGTTAGGGGTTTAGGGTTTGGTTTTAGGGTTAGGGGTTTGGGGTTTAGGGTTTGGTTTTAGGGTTAGGGGTTTAGGGTTAGGGGTTTGGGGGTTAGGGTTTAGGGTTTAGGGTTTGGGTTCGGGGTTTGGGGTTCGGGGTTCGGGTTTAGGGGTTCGGGTTTGGGGGTTCGGGTTTGGTGGTTCGGGTTTGGGGTTTCGGGTTTGGGGTTTGGGGTTTCGGGTTTGGGGTTTCGGGTTTAGGGGTTTCGGGGTTTGGGGTTCGGGGTTTGGGGTTCGGGGTTTCGGGTTCGGGGTTTCGGGTTTGGGGTTTCGGGTTTCGGGTTCGGGGTTTCGGGGTTCGGGGTTCGGGGTTCCGGGTTCGGGGTTCCGGGTTTGGGGTTCCGGGTTTGGGGTTTGGGGTTTGGGGTTTCGGGTTTAGGGTTTAGGGTTTAGGTCGTGGAGCATCTCCGGTGGCAAGAGGATCACCCACCCGTGGGCCATGGATAGAATGCAAGCGCACGGGTCGCGTACAAGTAATAAAGTGGACTTTTTGAGTCCGGATTGTCGATCCCACGAGGAATGTTTACTCTATTATACTCCAGTTAATTTAATCTTAACAAATGAAACACACAATTAAAAAGATGGATTTTTGTAAATTCTAAATTAAAGAAACTAATTCTAAACCGAATTAAAATACGGAAAATGAAAGATAAAACGTAGTTGGGATTCATGGTTTCATTTAACCGTCGCCTAATTAATTTCTCAACATGCAAATTAACAAATTACTCATTTACAATGTTAGACCCGATTTTCCAAGCTTAGCCAATTACCTCTCTCGAGTGAAATCAACCCTAATCAATTGGTCTAACCTACTATATCTCTATGTCGATTAAGGCCCAATCAATTGCATTAACGTTTTGTGAAAATAGCTCAATGGATCATCTAGGGTTTAAGGTATATCTCTATCCTTAACAAGAACCTAGAGCATTTGTTATTTGGTCTAAAATGCATAATATCTCTCGATTATCATACACTTCACAAAACACATATTTGGTGATCAAGCAAACACATGTAATAATCTCAATAACAAACACACATGAAATAAGCATTTAATCAAATAGCAAATATTAAAATTAATCCAAGCTAGGTTAAATAAATTCCATAAATCCCAACATTAAAATTTAGCTAAACATATTGGAAGAAAAAGCGATAGATGATAAAATTAAAACCCGGAGTTTGAATGTTGAAATCAGAATTGCATCGCCGCTTGAATTGCGTCCAGCCGCAACCTGGTTCATTGCAACTTCTTGTTGCAGCCTTGTGTCCAGCCGCAACTGAAATCAGTGCACCTCAGACTCGTTCCAGTTAATAGTAGTCTCCAGTTTCCTTTCCAGCAGTAGAAACAGCAATTAATTCCAGCAATCCAGCTTTCAGCAGTAATATTCAGCAGCACAGCAGATCACTTTGTGCTCACAGGCAGCTTCCAGTTCTAGCATCAGCACAGCAATTAATTCCAGCAATCCAGCTTTCAGCAGTAGCATTCAGCAGCACAGCAGCATTCAGTTTCAGCACCAGCAACTGGTTTCAGCAGCAAAACAGCAGCGTTCCAGCAATCAGCAGCAGTAGTTTCCTTCCCTCCAGCAGCAATCTCAGCTTTCCAGCAAGTTTCTTGAATTCAGCAGCAGCTCTCTCTTCTCAGGCAGTCTGGTTTGCAGCAGCAGTCATCTCAGGCAGCATCAAAATTAGTTCCACCAGCTTCAATTCATTCCTCAGCAGCACCAGACTTTGTTAACCAGCAACTTCAATTTACAGCAGCATGAACCAGCAGCAGGTTTCTTATCTATCAGCAACAGCAAGCTCCCTTTCACAACAGCAATATAGCACAAGCAACCAGCTCTTCTTCAGCTTCAAACCAGCAGTAGTAAGCTGCTGTCACCAGCCTGCAATCCGTCTGGTTTTCACCTTTTCTTCACCAGCAATGGCAGCAACAGCAGACTCCACCGGTAGCAGGCTGCTCCTGTCACCAGCAACCTCCTTTCCGGTTTCACCCGTCTGTCCTCCTTTTCTCTGGTTTTCTTCCTCAGTTGAGCATCCAGATGCGTCCAGCTGCTTTCTTTTCTGCACTCAGCTGCCTAAGGCAGCTTCCCCCCCTATGTGTCAGCTGCAGTTCCTCTCTATTTATCTCCTCAAACCAGCACTTAGGTTGCTGTCTTCACGTTTTTCCTTCTTCCTCTGTCCATGCTTCCAGCTGCCCATGCTTCCAGCAGTAGTGCCCATCATGCCTTGTTCCCCCTTTCCTTTTTTCCCATACTCTCCAGCAGAAGTTGGAAAAGAAGAAGGGACAAAGAGAATCTCCCCAGCTGGATACCAATTCAGATTTTTATGCCAAAGTTCCGAAAATTGCATCCTTGGTCCTTGAGTTTTGGAAGTTGAGCAAAATGGTCCTTGAACGTCAAATTTGCTACTCTTTAAGCTCAATTACACTCCAATCTTGTCCATTTGCTTTCCAATTGAGTTTGTACCTAATTGTACAAGATAAACACAATTTATAAGTAGATATTTGCTCAATTTGTCAATTAAAGTGCTAATTTAGGAACTAAATAAGTGTGTAAAAACACACTTATCAGGCCATGGATAGGGCGGAATGCAGGTGCCTCTGATCTCAAGATAGGACCCATGTGTGATGTGGCTGTTGTAGTGACTGAGGGGACCTGTGGTGGAGGTGCTCCAGATGAAGAAAAAGATGGGGAAGCTGATGGTAAGTCTGCCTGAGTATTATGCATGCAATCTCCTAAACCCATCCCATCAATGTCTCCCTGGATCAGAGCCTTCATCTTATCCTTTCGCGGGGGAGGAGCAGGAGTGGATGAAGGTGTGGAAGTCTGAGTACAAGAGGGCTTTGCAGATAGGGGCTCTCCAAAAAGGTTGAGTACCAGGTCTTCAATGGCAAATCTCAATGAGGATGTGATCTTCATGCGGTGTTTACCCTTGAAGTGGTCTAACAGAAGATGCTTTTCCTTAGAGTGCTCTGAACCTAACTCTGCGAGAAGACCCTGAGCGAGAACTTGTGTAGCTGTACCTACTGACCCATGAGATGACTGTGCGGTCTCTGCAGATGGTGGGGAGCTGCTGTGTGTAGCTGTGGGAAGTGCATCAATAGCTGGTGCTTGAAAAGAAGGGATGGGAGTTACCTCAATAGGAGCCTGTGTAGCCTCTGTGTGAACCTCTAGAATGATCTCAGCAGTAGGAGCAGGTAACTGAGGAGGTGAAGGGTGAGCCTCATTTGGGGTTTAGGGTTTGGGGTTTAGGGGTTAGGGGTTTGGGGTTAGGGGTTTAGGGTTTAGGGTTAGGGGTTTAGGGGTTACGGGTTAGGGTTTAGGGGTTTAGGGTTTAGGGTTTAGGGTTTAGGGTTTGGTTTTAGGGTTAGGGGTTTAGGGTTTGGTTTTAGGGTTAGGGGTTTGGGGTTTGGGGTTTAGGGTTTGGTTTTAGGGTTAGGGGTTTAGGGTTAGGGGTTTGGGGGTTAGGGTTTAGGGTTTAGGGTTTGGGTTCGGGGTTTGGGGTTCGGGGTTCGGGTTTGGGGGTTCGGGTTTGGGGGTTCGGGTTTGGGGTTTCGGGTTTGGGGTTTGGGGTTTCGGGTTTGGGGTTTCGGGTTTAGGGGTTTCGGGGTTTGGGGTTCGGGGTTTGGGGTTCGGGGTTTGGGGTTCGGGGTTTCGGGTTTGGGGTTTCGGGTTTCGGGTTCGGGGTTTCGGGGTTCGGGGTTCGGGGTTCCGGGTTCGGGGTTCCGGGTTTGGGGTTCCGGGTTTGGGGTTTGGGGTTTGGGGTTTCGGGTTTAGGGTTTAGGGTTTAGGTCGTGGAGCATCTCCGGTGGCAAGAGGATCACCCACCCGTGGGCCATGGATAGAATGCAAGCGCACGGGTCGCGTACAAGTAATAAAGTGGACTTTTTGAGTCCGGATTGTCGATCCCACGAGGAATGTTTACTCTATTATACTCCAGTTAATTTAATCTTAACAAATGAAACACACAATTAAAAAGATGGATTTTTGTAAATTCTAAATTAAAGAAACTAATTCTAAACCGAATTAAAATACGGAAAATGAAAGATAAAACGTAGTTGGGATTCATGGTTTCATTTAACCGTCGCCTAATTAATTTCTCAACATGCAAATTAACAAATTACTCATTTACAATGTTAGACCCGATTTTCCAAGCTTAGCCAATTACCTCTCTCGAGTGAAATCAACCCTAATCAATTGGTCTAACCTACTATATCTCTATGTCGATTAAGGCCCAATCAATTGCATTAACGTTTTGTGAAAATAGCTCAATGGATCATCTAGGGTTTAAGGTATATCTCTATCCTTAACAAGAACCTAGAGCATTTGTTATTTGGTCTAAAATGCATAATATCTCTCGATTATCATACACTTCACAAAACACATATTTGGTGATCAAGCAAACACATGTAATAATCTCAATAACAAACACACATGAAATAAGCATTTAATCAAATAGCAAATATTAAAATTAATCCAAGCTAGGTTAAATAAATTCCATAAATCCCAACATTAAAATTTAGCTAAACATATTGGAAGAAAAAGCGATAGATGATAAAATTAAAACCCGGAGTTTGAATGTTGAAATCAGAATTGCATCGCCGCTTGAATTGCGTCCAGCCGCAACCTGGTTCATTGCAACTTCTTGTTGCAGCCTTGTGTCCAGCCGCAACTGAAATCAGTGCACCTCAGACTCGTTCCAGTTAATAGTAGTCTCCAGTTTCCTTTCCAGCAGTAGAAACAGCAATTAATTCCAGCAATCCAGCTTTCAGCAGTAATATTCAGCAGCACAGCAGATCACTTTGTGCTCACAGGCAGCTTCCAGTTCTAGCATCAGCACAGCAATTAATTCCAGCAATCCAGCTTTCAGCAGTAGCATTCAGCAGCACAGCAGCATTCAGCAGCACAGCAGCATTCAGTTTCAGCACCAGCAACTGGTTTCAGCAGCAAAACAGCAGCGTTCCAGCAATCAGCAGCAGTAGTTTCCTTCCCTCCAGCAGCAATCTCAGCTTTCCAGCAAGTTTCTTGAATTCAGCAGCAGCTCTCTCTTCTCAGGCAGTCTGGTTTGCAGCAGCAGTCATCTCAGGCAGCATCAAAATTAGTTCCACCAGCTTCAATTCATTCCTCAGCAGCACCAGACTTTGTTAACCAGCAACTTCAATTTACAGCAGCATGAACCAGCAGCAGGTTTCTTATCTATCAGCAACAGCAAGCTCCCTTTCACAACAGCAATATAGCACAAGCAACCAGCTCTTCTTCAGCTTCAAACCAGCAGTAGTAAGCTGCTGTCACCAGCCTGCAATCCGTCTGGTTTTCACCTTTTCTTCACCAGCAATGGCAGCAACAGCAGACTCCACCGGTAGCAGGCTGCTCCTGTCACCAGCAACCTCCTTTCCGGTTTCACCCGTCTGTCCTCCTTTTCTCTGGTTTTCTTCCTCAGTTGAGCATCCAGATGCGTCCAGCTGCTTTCTTTTCTGCACTCAGCTGCCTAAGGCAGCTTCCCCCCCTATGTGTCAGCTGCAGTTCCTCTCTATTTATCTCCTCAAACCAGCACTTAGGTTGCTGTCTTCACGTTTTTCCTTCTTCCTCTGTCCATGCTTCCAGCTGCCCATGCTTCCAGCAGTAGTGCCCATCATGCCTTGTTCCCCCTTTCCTTTTTTCCCATACTCTCCAGCAGAAGTTGGAAAAGAAGAAGGGACAAAGAGAATCTCCCCAGCTGGATACCAATTCAGATTTTTATGCCAAAGTTCCGAAAATTGCATCCTTGGTCCTTGAGTTTTGGAAGTTGAGCAAAATGGTCCTTGAACGTCAAATTTGCTACTCTTTAAGCTCAATTACACTCCAATCTTGTCCATTTGCTTTCCAATTGAGTTTGTACCTAATTGTACAAGATAAACACAATTTATAAGTAGATATTTGCTCAATTTGTCAATTAAAGTGCTAATTTAGGAACTAAATAAGTGTGTAAAAACACACTTATCAGGCCATGGATAGGGCGGAATGCAGGTGCCTCTGATCTCAAGATAGGACCCATGTGTGATGTGGCTGTTGTAGTGACTGAGGGGACCTGTGGTGGAGGTGCTCCAGATGAAGAAAAAGATGGGGAAGCTGATGGTAAGTCTGCCTGAGTATTATGCATGCAATCTCCTAAACCCATCCCATCAATGTCTCCCTGGATCAGAGCCTTCATCTTATCCTTTCGCGGGGGAGGAGCAGGAGTGGATGAAGGTGTGGAAGTCTGAGTACAAGAGGGCTTTGCAGATAGGGGCTCTCCAAAAAGGTTGAGTACCAGGTCTTCAATGGCAAATCTCAATGAGGATGTGATCTTCATGCGGTGTTTACCCTTGAAGTGGTCTAACAGAAGATGCTTTTCCTTAGAGTGCTCTGAACCTAACTCTGCGAGAAGACCCTGAGCGAGAACTTGTGTAGCTGTACCTACTGACCCATGAGATGACTGTGCGGTCTCTGCAGATGGTGGGGAGCTGCTGTGTGTAGCTGTGGGAAGTGCATCAATAGCTGGTGCTTGAAAAGAAGGGATGGGAGTTACCTCAATAGGAGCCTGTGTAGCCTCTGTCTGAACCTCTAGAATGATCTCAGCAGTAGGAGCAGGTAACTGAGGAGGTGAAGGGTGAGCCTCATTTGGGGTTTAGGGTTTGGGGTTTAGGGGTTAGGGGTTTGGGGTTAGGGGTTTAGGGTTTAGGGTTAGGGGTTTAGGGGTTACGGGTTAGGGTTTAGGGGTTTAGGGTTTAGGGTTTAGGGTTTAGGGTTTGGTTTTAGGGTTAGGGGTTTAGGGTTTGGTTTTAGGGTTAGGGGTTTGGGGTTTGGGGTTTAGGGTTTGGTTTTAGGGTTAGGGGTTTAGGGTTAGGGGTTTGGGGGTTAGGGTTTAGGGTTTAGGGTTTGGGTTCGGGGTTTGGGGTTCGGGGTTCGGGTTTGGGGGTTCGGGTTTGGGGGTTCGGGTTTGGGGTTTCGGGTTTGGGGTTTGGGGTTTCGGGTTTAGGGGTTTCGGGTTTAGGGGTTTCGGGGTTTGGGGTTCGGGGTTTGGGGTTCGGGGTTTCGGGTTCGGGGTTTCGGGTTTGGGGTTTCGGGTTTCGGGTTCGGGGTTTCGGGGTTCGGGGTTCGGGGTTCCGGGTTCGGGGTTCCGGGTTTGGGGTTCCGGGTTTGGGGTTTGGGGTTTGGGGTTTCGGGTTTAGGGTTTAGGGTTTAGGTCGTGGAGCATCTCCGGTGGCAAGAGTATCACCCACCCGTGGGCCATGGATAGAATGCAAGCGCACGGGTCGCGTACAAGTAATAAAGTGGACTTTTTGAGTCCGGATTGTCGATCCCACGAGGAATGTTTACTCTATTATACTCCAGTTAATTTAATCTTAACAAATGAAACACACAATTAAAAAGATGGATTTTTGTAAATTCTAAATTAAAGAAACTAATTCTAAACCGAATTAAAATACGGAAAATGAAAGATAAAACGTAGTTGGGATTCATGGTTTCATTTAACCGTCGCCTAATTAATTTCTCAACATGCAAATTAACAAATTACTCATTTACAATGTTAGACCCGATTTTCCAAGCTTAGCCAATTACCTCTCTCGAGTGAAATCAACCCTAATCAATTGGTCTAACCTACTATATCTCTATGTCGATTAAGGCCCAATCAATTGCATTAACGTTTTGTGAAAATAGCTCAATGGATCATCTAGGGTTTAAGGTATATCTCTATCCTTAACAAGAACCTAGAGCATTTGTTATTTGGTCTAAAATGCATAATATCTCTCGATTATCATACACTTCACAAAACACATATTTGGTGATCAAGCAAACACATGTAATAATCTCAATAACAAACACACATGAAATAAGCATTTAATCAAATAGCAAATATTAAAATTAATCCAAGCTAGGTTAAATAAATTCCATAAATCCCAACATTAAAATTTAGCTAAACATATTGGAAGAAAAAGCGATAGATGATAAAATTAAAACCCGGAGTTTGAATGTTGAAATCAGAATTGCATCGCCGCTTGAATTGCGTCCAGCCGCAACCTGGTTCATTGCAACTTCTTGTTGCAGCCTTGTGTCCAGCCGCAACTGAAATCAGTGCACCTCAGACTCGTTCCAGTTAATAGTAGTCTCCAGTTTCCTTTCCAGCAGTAGAAACAGCAATTAATTCCAGCAATCCAGCTTTCAGCAGTAATATTCAGCAGCACAGCAGATCACTTTGTGCTCACAGGCAGCTTCCAGTTCTAGCATCAGCACAGCAATTAATTCCAGCAATCCAGCTTTCAGCAGTAGCATTCAGCAGCACAGCAGCATTCAGCAGCACAGCAGCATTCAGTTTCAGCACCAGCAACTGGTTTCAGCAGCAAAACAGCAGCGTTCCAGCAATCAGCAGCAGTAGTTTCCTTCCCTCCAGCAGCAATCTCAGCTTTCCAGCAAGTTTCTTGAATTCAGCAGCAGCTCTCTCTTCTCAGGCAGTCTGGTTTGCAGCAGCAGTCATCTCAGGCAGCATCAAAATTAGTTCCACCAGCTTCAATTCATTCCTCAGCAGCACCAGACTTTGTTAACCAGCAACTTCAATTTACAGCAGCATGAACCAGCAGCAGGTTTCTTATCTATCAGCAACAGCAAGCTCCCTTTCACAACAGCAATATAGCACAAGCAACCAGCTCTTCTTCAGCTTCAAACCAGCAGTAGTAAGCTGCTGTCACCAGCCTGCAATCCGTCTGGTTTTCACCTTTTCTTCACCAGCAATGGCAGCAACAGCAGACTCCACCGGTAGCAGGCTGCTCCTGTCACCAGCAACCTCCTTTCCGGTTTCACCCGTCTGTCCTCCTTTTCTCTGGTTTTCTTCCTCAGTTGAGCATCCAGATGCGTCCAGCTGCTTTCTTTTCTGCACTCAGCTGCCTAAGGCAGCTTCCCCCCCTATGTGTCAGCTGCAGTTCCTCTCTATTTATCTCCTCAAACCAGCACTTAGGTTGCTGTCTTCACGTTTTTCCTTCTTCCTCTGTCCATGCTTCCAGCTGCCCATGCTTCCAGCAGTAGTGCCCATCATGCCTTGTTCCCCCTTTCCTTTTTTCCCATACTCTCCAGCAGAAGTTGGAAAAGAAGAAGGGACAAAGAGAATCTCCCCAGCTGGATACCAATTCAGATTTTTATGCCAAAGTTCCGAAAATTGCATCCTTGGTCCTTGAGTTTTGGAAGTTGAGCAAAATGGTCCTTGAACGTCAAATTTGCTACTCTTTAAGCTCAATTACACTCCAATCTTGTCCATTTGCTTTCCAATTGAGTTTGTACCTAATTGTACAAGATAAACACAATTTATAAGTAGATATTTGCTCAATTTGTCAATTAAAGTGCTAATTTAGGAACTAAATAAGTGTGTAAAAACACACTTATCAGGCCATGGATAGGGCGGAATGCAGGTGCCTCTGATCTCAAGATAGGACCCATGTGTGATGTGGCTGTTGTAGTGACTGAGGGGACCTGTGGTGGAGGTGCTCCAGATGAAGAAAAAGATGGGGAAGCTGATGGTAAGTCTGCCTGAGTATTATGCATGCAATCTCCTAAACCCATCCCATCAATGTCTCCCTGGATCAGAGCCTTCATCTTATCCTTTCGCGGGGGAGGAGCAGGAGTGGATGAAGGTGTGGAAGTCTGAGTACAAGAGGGCTTTGCAGATAGGGGCTCTCCAAAAAGGTTGAGTACCAGGTCTTCAATGGCAAATCTCAATGAGGATGTGATCTTCATGCGGTGTTTACCCTTGAAGTGGTCTAACAGAAGATGCTTTTCCTTAGAGTGCTCTGAACCTAACTCTGCGAGAAGACCCTGAGCGAGAACTTGTGTAGCTGTACCTACTGACCCATGAGATGACTGTGCGGTCTCTGCAGATGGTGGGGAGCTGCTGTGTGTAGCTGTGGGAAGTGCATCAATAGCTGGTGCTTGAAAAGAAGGGATGGGAGTTACCTCAATAGGAGCCTGTGTAGCCTCTGTCTGAACCTCTAGAATGATCTCAGCAGTAGGAGCAGGTAACTGAGGAGGTGAAGGGTGAGCCTCATTTGGGGTTTAGGGTTTGGGGTTTAGGGGTTAGGGGTTTGGGGTTAGGGGTTTAGGGTTTAGGGTTAGGGGTTTAGGGGTTACGGGTTAGGGTTTAGGGGTTTAGGGTTTAGGGTTTAGGGTTTAGGGTTTGGTTTTAGGGTTAGGGGTTTAGGGTTTGGTTTTAGGGTTAGGGGTTTGGGGTTTGGGGTTTAGGGTTTGGTTTTAGGGTTAGGGGTTTAGGGTTAGGGGTTTGGGGGTTAGGGTTTAGGGTTTAGGGTTTGGGTTCGGGGTTTGGGGTTCGGGGTTCGGGTTTAGGGGTTCGGGTTTGGGGGTTCGGGTTTGGGGTTTCGGGTTTGGGGTTTGGGGTTTCGGGTTTGGGGTTTAGGGTTCAGGGTTCAGGGTTCAGGGTTCAGGGTTCAGGGTTCAGGGTTCAGGGTTCAGGGTTCAGGGTTCAGGGTTCAGGGTTCAGGGTTCAGGGTTCAGGGTTCAGGGTTCAGGGTTCAGGGTTCAGGGTTCAGGGTTCAGGGTTCAGGGTTCAGGGTTCAGGGTTCAGGGTTCAGGGTTCAGGGTTCAGGGTTTTTTTTTTTTTTGGTAGAGCCGTTCACAGTTTATCCTCGTGCGGGCCAGGAGCTAACATTAAAATGAAATAGTACATGTATGGAGGGGGGCATAGACCTGACCTCCGAGCGAAAGCAAATGTAGCAACTGAATAAAGCAAAATGTAAGAAATAAAAAAAGGGGAAAACATGCCCCAAACAAGAAATAAAAGATGAAACCAAGACTAGAGTCCTCTGAAGCTGGGGAGCCCGTGTCTGTCAATCTGTAGGAGTGCCCTGATGTTACGTGGTAGATCCTGTGGTCCATACTCTCTGTAAGCTCTGAAATCCCATCCCTCAGAAGCAAGCGAGTCAGCAACCTGATTACCCTCACGATAGATGTGGGAGATAGTGCCCCTGTCCATATGAAGAATATTCCTGATCTGTCGAAGAATCCCCTGAATCTGCCAAGGTCCGCCCGTTCTGGTGATACAATGAATAGCCACTGTAGAGTCAGCCTCAATCCAAATAGATGTGATACCCAGTCTGCGAGCAAGAATAATTCCATCAAGGATAGCACGCAGCTCAGCCTCTAATATAAGACAGTCTCCATAGAAAGCTGAGAATGCCCTAACACACTGTCCATCATGGCCCCTGATAATACCCCCTCCACTAGAAAAGCCATCCTTGACGCAACCATCAGTGTTAAGCTTGTAGGCTCCCACTGATGGAGTGCGCCAAAGGACCAAGATAGGAGGTGAGGGAGTTTGGGGGGCAAAAGAAATACCAAACAGTGGTGCAATAGTCATATCTCCTCGCCAATGCTGCGGTCTGAATAGCCGCCCCGTATGTAAGAATGAGAGCATCCGGTAGATTCTCCAAATAATCCTTCGTGCCTCCATCTGAATGCCCCTATGCTTCGCATCATTCCTCTCAGTCCAAAGAAACCAAAAAATCAATAGAGGAATAATGGTGCGAATGTGACCCAGCCTCACATGACACCCTGAATATCTCCAATGCTGGAATCTCTGCCTGACATCCTCATCCTGAATCATGGTTATCCGAAAAATATTCCCAAAGTGGCTCCAAACCTGATTTGAAATCGAACTGCCAGTAAAGATATGTGTAAGAGTCTCAATCTGTGCGCAGCACTGACACCGAGAAGCCAAGTGACAAGCAATCCGCTTCTGAATAACCGTGTCAACGGGGATGAGCCCCTGCCATAGTCTCCAAATGAAAAAAGAAACGGTGACAGGCAGTACAGAAGTCCACATCAAGCGAAAAGAAGGTTTAGGGTTCAGGGTTTAGGGTTCAGGGTTTAGGGTTCAGGGTTTAGGGTTCAGGGTTTAGGGTTCAGGGTTTAGGGTTCAGGGTTTAGGGTTCAGGGTTTAGGGTTCAGGGTTTAGGGTTCAGGGTTTAGGGTTCAGGGTTTAGGGTTCAGGGTTTAGGGTTTTTTTTTTTTTAAGCAATACCACTAGTGTGGCTTATTTTATATCATAAAATGCGAAAAACATAAAAAGGAGGGGGGCATAGACCTGACCTCCAATAAATGTAAAGTACGACAATGGAAATAGCAAATGATACAAGAAATGGTAAAAACAGTGAAGAATAACTGTGATCATGGATATTCCCGGGGGTGGACCCTCATGTGCGTCATAGATCTGGTCATGCGCCTGGTCTGGTACATATCCGGGTCATAGTAATCCGTGTAGTCCTCTGTGTGCTCTGGATCACTTCCTGGTGAAGTATGACGTCTAGGTCGTGGAGCATCTCTGATGGCAAGAGGATCACCCACCCATGGACCATGGGTAGGGCAGAATGAAGGTGCCTCTGATCTCAAATTAGGACTCATATGTGATGTGGCTGAACCAGTGACTGAAGGGACCTGTGGTGTAGGTGCTCCAGAAGAAGATGATGTAGCTGATGGTAAGTCTGCCTCCATATTCTGCATGCAGTCTCCAAGACCCATCCCATCAATGTCACCCTGGATCTGAGCTTTCACCTTGTCCTGTCTTAGGATAGGAGTAGGAGTGGATGAAGGTGTGGATGTCTGAGAACTAGAGGGCTTGGCTGATGAGGGCTCTCCAAAAAGCTTGAGGACCAGATCTTCAATGGCAAATCTCAAGGATGATGTGATCTTCATGCGGTGCTTTGCCTTGAAGTGGTCTAATAGAAGCTGCTTTGCCTTTGAGTGCTCTGAACCTAACTCTGTGAGTAGACCCTGAGCAAGAACCTGTGGAGCTGTACCTGCTGACCCATGAGATGACTGTACGGTCTCTGCAGATGGTGGGGAGCTGGTGTGTGAATGCTCCGCTAAGGTAGGGACTGCCACTGAAATAGGCTGAGTAGATGTAGGAATTATCTGTGTAGTCTCTGTCTCAACCTGTGGTATGATCTCCGTAGTAAGAGCAGGTAACTGGGGAATCACTGGGATAACCTCTGTAGGTGCAGTACTGAGAGTCGAGACAGCCACAAGAGGTGGTGTCATGGTGAAAGATCGCTGCTGCTGTAATGGATGAACTACTGGTGAAACAATAGCTGTAGGAGTAATCTGCTGAGCAACTGTTGAAGCAAGAGTCTGAATACGAACTGGCTGAGTTGAAGTAGACAAAGCAATAGATTGAACTGTAGTAAGTGAGCATGGAATGGTGGAGGTGTGCTGAATAGAGATACCAGAAGAACTGGGGCCCTGCTGGCTGCTGGATGATCTAGGCACCGCCACCCACTGTCTGGGTTGATCATCAATCAACATCCCCTTTCCCTTATCCTTCACCCTATCAACAGGTTTCGGAGGAGGGGCAGAAGAAGTAATAACAGGAGCTGCAGGAACAGAACGAGGAGGAAAAGGAGCAAGAGTAGTAGGCCTACCAATCAGACAGTTATCAACATTGTGTCCCAAATGTCTGCAACGGCTACAAAAAACCGGCTTCTTATCATAAACAACATCCTGCCAATATCCCGGATATTTCTGACGCTGAATCCATATGCGGTCCGGAAGAGCAAAAGACAAGTCAATCTCAATGCAAACCCTGGCCTCACTAG